>CM057009.1:131113347-132313347 GCA_029891345.1 Dryococelus australis
TCTGGTGTGTTGGTTGTTATTTTTGTTGGTATTGTGTCTTGAATATTTGCCAGGTGTCTGCTGATAGTGATGTTGTGGCAGACAAGTTAGAGTTATGATTTTTTTTTTTATATTTTAGTTGGTATGGTCCGTATGGTATGTTGATTAGTATGTTGCAATAAATAATTTTCTGGTGCTGGTCGGTAGCGCAGATGGTATGGGTATTAGGTATGTTTTCTGGTAAGGATTGTTTGGACTGAATGGTCAAGTATCCCTGAGTTATAGTGGGAGGTATGGATGGCGAATATATGTGGTGTTAATCGGTAGTGAATATCGAAGGGGTAATAGGTTATGGGCTGGTCTTAACTTGGGACGAGCTGGACCACGTCGCCAATCGCCCTCGGATTATTATTAATGAACTCTAATAATAAACTATTTAGTTAATGGGCTGGACCATGTTGCCATAATCACCCATTCGAATAATGACTGTGTTTTGGTTACCTGACATTTTTACGGCGAAATGCCCGACAGGCATGCACACTTTAACACACTGGTTTTGGTGTTAAACCTTTAAAATGGCTCAAATCTATTGAATAACTAACCTACAATATTCTCGGCATATTCACGTTACCTTAAAAATACACCGAACGACCTGGGGTAATGGAAAACGTGTGTCAACGTGCGCGCTAATTTTTCACGTGCAGCAGCTCGCAGACATGGCAGACAACTGTGAAGCGGCAGGACACTTCGGTGGTTTGCCACTTGGTGGCAGTACCTTCGGCGGCCAGCGTTGCTGATTGCTCGCCACCTGTGCGCGCACAGTACAAAATTGTGACATTTGGTTATGCAAGTTCCGGCCTCTTGGTCAACATGCTAGAAGTGTTATTACGTATTTCAATATAATTGGTTTTTTATTTTTCAATTATGTAGACCCCTCTAAGGGAAATAGGTGACCGCTGCGTCGGTTCACCTTATTTGGTAGTGTCAACCACCTTTGGTCGTGAATCTCACGGCCCCTCTAAGAAGTATTGTAAATAACACTTAATTCTTGGAATTGCGTTATTTTCTGAGGAAAATAACATACCATTGCTGTGATTGGCGGCGCCATGAGGTGGAACTGTGTATTTAATCCCTGTAGCTGCTTCGTTCGGGGTCAGTCAGCGATCTCGAGGGGACATACTTCTATAAGATAAGTAGTATTCTGGATTTCATACATATATGTAGACTGTTCCAGCTATGGTTATTTACGTCATTTAGACTTTAGGCGAGGGCTATGATGGCCGACTTTTTAAGACATTTTAAATGATTACGAAATGTTGGTTTCTCATCTGAGATTTTTTAATTCTGTAACCAGTTTGCGAACCCTTATAAAAGCCTGTTACCAATTCATTAATGCATGAATTTTGGTCGTAAACATTTGTAACCCAGACCATAATGATAAAGTTGGTCTTCAACTTTTACAATCAAGTCACGCCTTATTGAGGTTGTGCTGTTAATTTTTTTGTAACCAAGTCACGCCTGGTGTGGCTATTGTAGTGTATGCTCGTCACATTTGTAGTATTTAATATTTGTTAATTAATGAAAAACTTTGGAATTCCTTGAAAATAGTATTTGCTCACGGGAGTTAAGGCTGGGAATTGTTCAGCAGTTGCTCCTATCCACTTGGGATCGCGAGCAGATGATTTATATGGGAAAATACTGTGTAAAATTTTGAGAATACAATATTCATGTAATACTGATTCATGACATATAAAGTAATATGTGTTACCATCTTAGTTTGCCTTAGTTATTCTCTAATGTTCAGAAGTAAATGTTGGTATGACAGAATTTAGTCCACCATTTTGTGGTGATTGTCATTTTGGAGTAACTAGCCCGGTGTATCTTGTGATGGCCTTCTGTATTATTAATGTGGCCAGTTATTTTTATAAACACTACCCATATTTTAGTGTGAAAAAAAGTACTAGTTGAGTAACAACCATAATTTTTGTACCTGAGGAAATATGTGCATTTCACTCTTTTTTATTGTAACTTGGTGTTTATGCATATTTTAATTAATTTGGAATTTTAAGGGGCAGGGAAGATTATGTTAGCTTTTCCTTAGGTAATATTGAAAACAAATGAAAAGAAGGAAGATAATAAAAATAAAAAGGCAATTACCACACTTCCTTGTTTCTGTTGTAAGTCGTTTTCTTTAGTCAACTCACCCTTACACTGTACAGATAAATGTTTCTTTTGCATGGCTTTGCCATTTGGCTCTCTGTTAGTTTTGCTATGTTTTTATGCAAATCCAACTTTGCCACAGTATGGTCAGAAACTGTATAGTTGCTTGGTACACTCGAGCTATAATGAATGGTATGATTGGTATGTTGGGTGGTATGGTTCATCAATATTACTGAGATTTTATTGGGTTATAGGGGATGGTATGTTGGTTGGCCAGGTATCAGTTGGTAATGAGAATTTGTCAGAGCGGACGAATATTTGTTATGGGTTGGCCTGTACTGTAAAGTTGTTTGGTACACTTCGTTTATAATGGAGTATGTGGTTGCTATGTTGGGTGGTATGGTTTCCAGTACATCTGCCTGGTGATTGTATGTGTGTATCAAATAGTATTGACAATATGTGTGTGCCGGTGAGTCCTGTAATGCTAAAGCATGCTTAAATTAAAGTGGATGGTATGGGTAGTCAGTGTATTTAGCTGGTGTCAGTCGGCATGGTGGATGGTATGGAAGAAGTTGATTGTGTTGAAGTGTTTGAAATGGCTTTGTATGGTGTGGTCTGCCTGTTTGCTTGGTATGGCTTATGTGTTTTTGAGTATTATTGGGTGGTATGGTAACTACAATATTTAGCTTAAGTAAATGTTATTTTATCTGACTTTCTATTGGGTTATATTGCATTTTTTATATAATTATGCTTGCTTCATCCGTTCCATTCGTAAGTGGAGGGTGAATTTTACCCAAAGTGCTGATTGGCTGTAGGATGACTGACCTATGCTTCCGAGGTCTGGTCATTCAATATTGTCAAAGGTGCTAAAATAATGATAGGAGACATGTGGAAAAGAGTTAAATGAATTGTATCTGTTGTATGCTAGATTAGGTTCTATTAGGTTAGGTTTGATTATTCTGGGCTTTGGCATGTTAAGTTATATTAGTTTGACAGATGGTAATAATTTTGGGTGTTATGGGCCAACCTGGAATGTATAATTGCTTGCATAGGTGTTAAGGTGTATTCCTATGACAGAGTTTACTCCCGTGGGTTATAAATAATGGTGTAGTTGGTTTGTATAACAGTTTTTCTTAGGTTACAGTAGATGGTATGGTTGGTTAGTATATTGTGAGTTATGCAGGTATAGGTTTTGCTTAGAATGTGGTAGGTTTAATTTTTTCTGAACTATGTTAAGTCGAATTCATTACAGTATGCCGAAAAGACTAAAGGAGTATGTGAAGAAATTAATTTTTTTATAGATGTGTTTAAGTACAATATGAGTGTTTAAGTACTATGCACGAGGTGAAAATACTAACATGAATAAAAAATATGTATATAATATATGAGGTGGGAAATTTTTGTTATAGATAAAGTTGGCGGCCTACAGCGAGCTAATCTGGTGGCTAATAAAAATGAAAATGTTAGATGGTTGACTACATTACACAAATAAACAAATAAGGTCGCCAGCAGACGAAAAAAGATGGCTGCATTGACAGCTTGCCTATTGACTAATTCGCGAAGGATTGAGAGATAATCCGAGATGGCGGCCTGCAGCCAGTTTTTAATTAAGTCGTCAGCAGACGAAACAAGATAGTGGTTCGAGGGGATCGAGTAACCAGTAGGTGATTAAATCGAGAAGGAATGTAAGAGAAATTTTAAGATGGTGGCAAAATGTAAGTAATCATAAGATGACAGAATGGGAAACAAGATGGTGGCCCGCTTACGAAGTCCAGAAGGGATCACAATAAATATATGAAAAAATACATGATGTTAAATTTTATACAAAATATTTTTTTAATTGAGTTAACCTTTGATTTCATAGATAACTGTCATAAATGTTTCTTAAATGGCATCAGTTGCAACAGTCCTTGTACACACTGGAGATACACTCAAAACATTTGCTATGTATGTAATAGAGTACCTACACGAGGTGACTAATTGAGTTCTTACGTGATGATTAGGTAATGTTAGGTTAGTTTGTGGTAGGTTGAGTTAGGTTATGTCAGGTCAAGTTAAGTCCTACACGAGTGATTTTTCCGAAGTCCTAAATACTGATGACCATGCTACTTCTGTTACAAATAAAAGTAAACTCAATATAAAATAACAAAATAGAAGGTGAATACGATCATGAAGACAGCATTGATGAAAATGAACATGAAGACAGTGTTGATGCTGAGGACGATAGCGGTTTTATATGCTCTGACACTCTCCTTGAACAGGTATGCTGCAACGAAAGGTATGATGAACGCAGAAGATGATGCGAACACTGGTTACGTACTTCCCAAAGACCCGGATGAACTTGTCGATAGACTCACAGACATTTGATCGCTTTGCAACAATGTGGAGACTTCTCGTGCAATGAGATATCTTCAATCATTACTGAACTTATGGTCAGAGATTATATCTCATGGAGTCATGAACTGCTTTCTTTTTATATCGTAATGTATAAAATAAACATACCCTTTTAAAATTAAAATAATTTTGTTTTTTTTTGTTTTTTTAGTTGTATCCATTTTTCCTTCAAAACTTTCCAGTGGTGCTATGAGCACTCTACTATTAAAGTAAATATCCACCTACAGAATATTAATGAAGACTTTAAATATAAAATGGATAGTGGACTACATACAATACTTTAATGCAGTCAGCATGTACAAATTTGAGGAAAGTTGGCGAATGAATGTAATTTCTATATGCATGGATGGGGGAGAGACAACAAACCCATGGATTGATTATCGATTGATTATTGATCGAAATATTAGACAAATTATTGAAAGATTGATGAGAATATTGGAAGATTGATGGAAAGATTGGAAGAATGATGAAAGATTGCAAAATATTGATGAAAATAATGGGAAATCGTTGAAAAATTGCGATATTGGCCAAACGATTGGATGAAAGATTGATGGAAAAATTGCGAAATCGGTCGAAAGATTTTTGGAATCTGTAAGAGATTGATTGAATGATTGGCCAAAAGTTTGGATGTAAGATTGGAGGATTGATGGAAAGGTTGTGAAGGATTGATGTAAAGATTGCTAAGTATTGATGGAAATAATGGAAGATTGGTGGAAATGCTGCGATATTGTTCGAAAGATCGATTCAAAAATTGCGAGACGGATAGAAATATTGTGAAAGATTGATGGAGAGATTAGAAATTTAATGGAAATATTGCGAAATAGTGATGGAATGATTGGAAAAGTGATTTAAAGATTGCTGAAGAGTTTGAATGGTTGATATAAAAATTGGAATATTGTTTGTTTGATCGATATGTTGGACAATTAATGGATTGATTATCAACATGATCACAAAAGACAAGACTATTTATCACCGTAGCTGCACTCATACATTCTAAGTCTCAAAGGCCAAGCACCATTGGCACTTAAATTATAGCAAGTATGCCTATAAAAGTGTTGGTAGATGCTCATTCATAACGTGATTATAATATGTCTTGAGTTGGAGGTAGCTACCCGTATGATGGGTTTGATTGGTCACATATGCATAATTAAACAAATCTGATCAGCTTTCGGAACAAATTAAAAAAGTTAAATTATATCTATTATAAAGATTTTTAATTAGATATTATAAACAGATTTTCGATTTAACATTTCCCTATGCCTGTAAAACCAGTATGGTAACCAGAAACATGTCTATATGCTTGAAGGGTTAGTGGTCGTTACTTCCGAGCAACTTCGGTTACCTACGACAATCCCGAGTCGAAGACATCCGAGCACCTCTTGAGTCGAGCCGAAAACTGCCGCGCTCGTCCTAGTCCATGCGAAGGCCCTCCAGCCCCACAATCCGCACACCCGCCTCATTTAAATATATTGTACCAGAACGATCATAATCATGTTACTCTCAATGAATGTGGAATTTGTTAGTGAGTTTCATTTTTCGAACAAAACCATAATTCTTCTGTGTCATCATTGTGTCATCTAGCCTTGCGGCTGTTACTTTATCGTTTTGTCATCCAGTCTTGTGCGAAATTTTATCTTAGTCTCAGTGCTCGTCCGCGTTTAGTTCAATCCCTTGTTTTTTTTTTTCGGATTGTTTCTGTTACATTATTCGTTCCGTAATTTTGTTTGTTCTATTTTTTTTTGTTTTTTAGTTTGTTATTAATCTGACAAAATTACTTATGGGATTTTTTATAAGTTTTATATATCTTTTGTCTACACCTAATATTGGCTCGTTTTTCCGTGTTTGTTTTGTGTCTCATAATTTGGTTTTCTGTGATGACATAGCAAAGCAATGGCGCATATCCAAAATATTTCGCTTAGTAAAATAAACTGAGTGTACGAAATATAGTGCAGTTTAAAATATCGACTATAGGAAGTGTTAGTAATCTAGTAGGGTTTCAGCATACGGTCCTTAGTGTTCACAATTCAAACATTCCGCTTTTCATAGAATGAAAATTAATGTGACAATTTACTCGACTTTGCTTCAGAATTTACCTAAAGCATACCAGTCAGTGTTTCCGTTAAAATATATATGCAGTTAAATGGAGGATTTTTTTAAAGTTTATTTTGAAACTAATGGCTCTCTAGACCTCTCAGTACCAAAAATGCAGTCAAAATGTATTTTCATGTATAAGTTTACAATTTTTTTAGTTTCTACTTAATACAAAACAAAAAAAAACATGTAAAATGCAAAATGCCAAAAAGTCTGGCACTCGCATAGCATTCTGCACATATGTGTAAAAGATTTGAAATGCACTACACAGAAAAACATTTTCGCACCTACATATCAATTACTAATCATATTACTTTCATGTGTGCAAAATGCAACAAGATTTTGTTTCAGAAATAAGCGTAATTATTTTCCTATATTTTGCCTTTCAGGAAACCTAATGTAATGTTAATGTGTGGAAAATGAACTGTCCGAAATTCACATTTCCGTTTATAAAAAGGTTTATATGTTAAAGAAACTAAAACAAAACTATTTGTGATTATAAAGCTAAACATAAGTGCAAATTCAACTCATGCACATCTCATAGAATATACCGAATGTCCCACACCTACCTTACCATATCTTTTTCTCGAAAACGGTGTATCCCAGCTTTGTCGGGTGAAATTCTTTTTAGGCAAACCCTTAAGAACGAATTGAATGGTGAACATTGCAGTTTCTAGAATCTGCGGTAAACTAGAGGAAACGATGTTAACTTCAGAATTTCAAATGGGAAGATGGTACAAAAGCAGTATTGTTGAAAAAAGCTCGCGAAACTGATAATCTTTTGTCTGGAAAGTTTTGTGATATGTTTCACCGTTTTGAAAATATAGAAATAATCTCTGTCTGGCACATCCTAAAACGCATCCTGCCACGCCATAACAGCCTAAATTAGGAGAGCGGGAACCGTTGACGCTAGATAGCAGTACTTGCATTTCCCCTTTATTTGTACTATTCATCATGTCGAATAATAGGCTTTTTGGCAGTGCGTCCACTAAGAAAGGTTTCTAGCGTTATTTACTTTGTTTCTGTTATTCGTGCAGTATTGTCGTATTCAAACGAAGAGGCATTTGGCATGCATGTGGTGCTCTGCGAATGTCGCCAGAATCACCGACATGCAGAGCACGTTTATGAAGGGAGGTAGGTATCAAGATCGCCCACGCCAGTCACGACATGTTTTTCAGCTATTTGAGGTACGGATTCGCAATAGCAGCCATGTGAAACCGACCCGCAATCGTAACAATTAAATCAGAAGACGTGTTACAGACAATCGAAGTGCAAATATTCTTGCTGTAATTAATCTAGATCAACATATTTCTACTCGAAGAATAGCATGGGATTCTGGGGTGAGCGGAAGTACCATCTGGAGAATTCTACTTGACGGTGGTTTACATCCCTACCACATCAATTTCCGTCAGGCATTAAGCGAAGATGATTTTCAGACAAGAATACCCTTCTGCAAATGGTTTTTAAATCAAAATCCTAACTTCCCGACTATCGTACTGTGGACAGATGAGGCCACTTTCAGATCTAATGGGGATGTAGATCTCCAGAATGCTCACTATTGGTCAGCAGAAAAACCTCATTGGTTACGTCAACATGACAAACAGCACATTTGGAGCCTAAACACCTCATCCTCGATCAAGTTATCGGACCTTATTTTTTTGATGAACAATTAAATGGTGAGCAGTACTCTGAATTTCTACAACATGCTCTACCTGAGATGCTGGAAGATGTTCCACTAGCAACACGGTTGTTAATGTGACTGCAACAAGATGTATACCTGGCCCATTTTTCCTTGGTGGCCAGGCGTATTTTAAATCAGAGTTTCCCTGGTCGATGAATTGGGAGAGGGAGGGCCAGTGACTTGGCCACCACGGTCGCCAGACTTAACTCCCTTGATTATTTTTTTTGGGGAACGCATCAAAGACACTGTGTATCAACAGTGCCCTACACCAAGAGATGAAATGAAAGCGCGAATTAGAGTAACATGCCAGTCGCTGCCAGCAGCAGAGATATTTCGGGGTACGAATACGGACACGACCGTGCTTATAACAGTACGGAAAACATTTCGAACACCTATTACAGTGAACAGCTAAAAAGGAAATAATTTTTAGTTATAATTTATAAATAAAACATTATTTCTACTGAATTTTTGTACTGTCAAATTGCACTAATTGTGTTTATTTCAAACTATAAGTGTAAGGAAAAGTTTGTTTCCTTACTAGACCTACAACATAAAAAAAAAGGTATTTTTACGTACGTAATCTCGTCAGTTCCAGGATGATTTTTGATATCATCGAATCTGAAAAGTCTTATTCGACATGACGAATGGCTCATACAGAGTGAAAATGCAAGTATGGATATCTAACGTCAACAGTTCCCGCACACCTCGTTTGGGCTGGGTGGCGTGGCACGGTGCGATATAGAATGTGCGAGGCTGAGAATATTTTGATATTTTCAATACGGCAAAACATATACTTTCCTGACAAAGATGTTCAGATTCGCGAGCTCTATTCAACAATACTACTTTTGTACCACTTACCCATTTTAAATTCTAAAGTTACCTTCCTTTCCTCTAGTTTATCGCAGATTCTAGACACTGTACTTTTCACCATTCAATTCGTGCTTAAGGGTTGACTATAAACCATTTTACCCGAAAAAGCTCGGATGCACCGTTTTCGAGAAAAAGGTCTGGGACATCCGGTATAACACTTATTTTGTCTTTGTCATTAATATTAAATTGCTATATACTTTATTATTAAAATCAACCAGGAAATAGTCTATGCTTTATTTACTGTTTAAAAAATAAATAAAATTTTCAATTATTGCAACGAAAAAAATATTGACGTAAGAAAACCTTTCAAAACCGTACAATCTCTTTTCTTCTTCTACACCAGCAACTGTGCATTTACAACAGGAACCAAGCAATTATGGTAAGTTCGAGACTGTTTATTTCTCGCCCTTTTCTGGGCACCCCGAAACTTCAATATATACATATTCCGGATTTCTGGTTGTCATTGATCTGGTGTGACTCGTATCAATTAATTCGGGGAGTAGACAGTCCAAACAAAATTTTCGTAGTTTTGGTGCCATTTCTGTGTACCAGAAATCGTCGTATTTTTCGGTAAGTACCACCAGGATTCCTTTCCTCGTTCGTATGGTAAAATGGCAACGTATCCTTTCAGTAATGTTCACGTAACCTTGTATCTGATAGTATTTGCTTTTCCTGTTAATTCCTACACCATTATCAGATTTGGTTAGACACTGCAGTGTCTGCATTGTGCAAAAATCTTCAGATGACATGTCAGCAGTACGTGATCGACACTTTAATTCTACGAGGGTATCACTTCCCATTTGGTGTAGCACTCAAGAATGGAATATATATTGACAAATCACATGTGAAACTTTTACATTCTGGTTTCTTTCTAATTACAGAATAGCACCTTTCTCATGCATTTTACCGTAGTGAAGTAATGGTAAATGTGCATTATAACTGTAACTAATATTTCGCAGTTGATATCCGCATCCGGTAGTATTTTCTTTTGCAAGCTGTTCCAAAAGCAGAAGATGTTAGCAGTTTCCTTTGTCCTTCAGTTAATTCTTCACTGAACCGCTGCATAGTTACAAGATGCTTGAATAACTTGCGTTCTTCGTTTCTCCAAAAACTCTACCATCTTTTTCTCGTAGTCGTTAGCAGCCATATCTAGCCTTTGAGCATTTGATCCTTAATCGTGATACGCCATTTTTTATAGCAAATATGGGTCAAGACCCTTTGAGACTTACGACCCGCCTTTTCTTAGCTACCTTGATCATCCTTTTCAGTTGTACTCGCTTGCAGAATATTCCGAGGCTGCTATTGTTCGTGTATTTGTGTAATACGTAATATGCGCCACCGATATTATGGTGCACAACGGCTACAGTACATCTGAGCTTGTAACTTTTGGAAAAAAAAAAGTGTTTATCCGTTTCCCTTCAGTAAACTATGCGACAATGCTAATGTATTTCTCGGCAGCATTACACTGAGAAAAAAGCCAAAAAAATGTTTGTTTGCACAGGCACAAAATTACTTTAGTCGCCCCAACAAATTATTTTGTTGGGTAAACAAAACTTGAAAAGCAACAAATTTAATTTTGTTCATCTAACAAAATACACGCTTGAATTTACAAAACCTCTATGTTGGGTGAAGGGAAATTAGACTGCCAAGAAAATATTTTTATGAATCAAATGCATATATTTGTTTGGCCACTCATTTGGATGCATTCGTTCTAAAATAAAGCTGGAGTGTTTGTAGTTTTTTGTGAAAATTAGGATAGCAACAGTGTTTGTAACTGCATTTATTGATAATTTTACCAATGACATAAACATCCTAACAAAACAAGTTCAACAGAGAACTAAAGTAATGCTGTAAATATTGAAATATTTATTTGCGCACATTGTACAGTACTTGAACTGCAGGCCTATATGTTTATAAACATTCCGAATTCGTCAGTGGTCAATGAGTTTGCTCAGGCGTAGCGTTTGGGCGCAGCTGTGCTATGTTAGAATCTCGGTCGGGCTTCAAGTTTATTTTTGTATCAACCCAAACTTTTTATCTACGTAGAGCCGAACAAATATTTTAGTTGCACAAACGAAATATTTTTTAGGGCTACCAATAATGAACAACATAACTTTGTTTCAACAACAAATTATTTCATCGTTCCTTCATAAAAATTAGTTTTATTGCACCTGACTAACTTTGTTTGATTCAACAAAACCTTTTCTCTCAGTGTAGGTACTCTCTACATGTTGTAAGAGACTGTTGTGGCTGTTTAGACTAAGGTATTTGACGACGTTTGATATTTTCCTAGCTCATCGGTTTGAATAATTTCGGTAAGTTAATTAATTTTGTGATGTTTACTTTCTTCTAAGCAGAAGTACCCTCATTCTTTACACATTTCGTGATCTCCAAAGATGTGACGTGGTCCATTTTAAATAGTTTTCCTCGGCTGTATTACTTTATAGTTCCACTGTAACTCTTCAGTCCTTCTGTACACTGCCATCTACGTAACTGCTGTTTTTGGTATAGTTATATTATCAGACACGATTTTCCTAAGTTCCGCTGGGTATTGTCGACCACTTCTGGTTTTAACCACATATTTGAATTTGTTACAATAATTTCTCAGAAAATGGGTTTATACACACTACATTTTCTATACGGCTATGTTATTGTACGACCTAGCATCAAGAGTTTTCTTATTTACAGTTCTGTCGTCATCTGCGAATAGCTTTGGATACTTCACATAATACATACCCTCACTTAACAGGAATCCTTCTACAATGATAGATGCTTCCATACTTATTGAGCCGTGGTTACAATTTTTTTTCCCCAAGTGTTGTCAGATGGCGTTTTACCTCTCGATTCTACTTTGGTACAAATTCTACAAAATTGGCTTTTAACACCGCTGAACATACCCTTTCATGTGTAATACTAGGTGTATTGTTATCTGCAAAGAAGAGGGTTGAGGAATTACAACTATTTGTACTGCCAACAACGGGAATTTAGATAACTTTCTTTCCCAGGTGAACGTCAAATAGTTAAGTAAAAATTAACTTAAACAATAAATAATATAAAAATCCTAACCAAGTGGAACATGCTAAATTTTTAAGTTATTATCAGGAAACGTAAGGGGTTGAAGATTCGGATTAAGTGAAGACAGAACAAATGCTCGTGCAATTTGAAGGAGGGATGGCCCAGTAACTGCTTGAGTGAAAAGCGCAATCAAATTTTTCTATTAAAAATATTTCTACTCGCCTTTACACCAATTCGGTGAAGAGTGCTCTTTTTCATTGTACCACAAATAGTATCTTTGCCATATTTCGAAGATGTGCAGGTTCCAAATTTCACAGAGATTATTTTTCCGTTAATTAATCCGATTTACTATCCCTATGGCGTTTTAAATTCGAATAAAATCAGGGCAACTGGAATGCGAAGTAGACTACAGAACAAGAAATAATCGTAATATTTTGAATCATTTAACGTATTACAAGAAGTTTGCTCTATAGTTTCCAATATTGTAGGTATATTAGTCATTAATATAGCATTTTTATTTATTATCGTGCATGTATAAACAAGGCGTTATTTGCAGGTATGGTGACTGCAAATTAAAAAAAAAATGCATATTTAAATTCCAAAATTTTTGTATGCTGTGTTATTAAAACACTGAGATTTAATACAGACTTTCATTGCTCGGGGTAGTTTTTTCTTTTAAAAGAACACATCGGGCTATACATTTGTTGCTACGATTTTAGTGTCGCTTCCACGACATCTCTACGACGTGGAGTGGGCCGGATCGAGTAATGTGGTGCAAAAAATCGTCCTGCTAGTGTACCAAATTACGCATAAGGGGTATAAACAAACATCCATGTGCGAAGGTATACATTTACAATGGAAGCATTCATTCTGCATTGTGCATTGACATGCACATTTCTGCATGTTTAGAAAATTGTTAACAATTACAATGAATAATGGATAAAAATAAGAGCGTTAGCTTATGGGAGTACAACATTCCACGTATTGGGACAAATTCCACGAATATTAAAGAGGGAGAGGGAGGAAGGCGTAAAATTCTCAGTCCCCTCTTACCTAACACTCATACAAAGATCCATAGCGGTTAATTGATTGATAGGTTCTATCGAATTATGGTAATGATATTTTGTAATTGTTCTGTCACATATTAATATCCCAGTTCAAGTAAAACTTTCGTACGCAATTTACCTAAAGGCTGTTCGCGACAAAGTGAACACTTTTGAAATCAACATTAGAAAAAAGTCACTGCCCCTACCTGCATATATTTTAACAAGCGTTCTGAGTGACATGCGCCCTGTAAAGTTGGTAACGGTGGATGGGTAGTAATTTCGTATTAACGTCGAATAAAATGTGTTAGGTAACCATTTCTGATAACTCAAATTATGTCTTTCACTTTATGTTTTATATATATGCATTGAAATGCAAAAATTAGCAGATTCGTTAAATACTTACCCTTCTAATATTTTTACAGTTTCACTTGACCGAGGCATGAATAAAGTGACGAGGCCCATGACAATTTTAATCTTACATAAGACGGATGAATACTCAACGTGCATACAAGTAGATCTTAAGCAGGGCTTCCAAAAATGCTCACTTTAATGTGAATAACATATAATTGTGTTCACCATGTTTCTTGTAACCAATGAACAACGTGCTGCGTGTTCGATCATTGATATCGGCATTACTCGTTCACGTCAAAGAGTCGTAGAAAATTCCACAAATCACATCAACCTAAAGGAAAACTCTCAACGTACTGGGCACTGGTGCCTTTCTTGTGTACAGTATTGGTCATAAGTTACATTCAAGCGCCACGTGTAGGCTATCGTGAGCATGGCGACAGAACGGATTAAGGGAAGTCACATAAATAAGTCAACGGTAAGTCATTACTCGTAGTTAAATTTGATATTTCAGTGGTTTAAAATTCAGTTAGATTCCATGTGTTATATAAAATTGTTAGTTTTTTTTCTGATTATATACATACTAAATATTGTAGACGTTTTCATAACCACACACGCATTTATTTATATTCTATGATCTAAAATTTTGGGTCGTCCGAAGTAAAGACTGTTCACGATAAAGCAGGCACTTTTGAAATCATCCTTAGAAAATTTCACTGCCCCTACCTGCATACACTCTAAATTCGAATCAGTGGGAAACCATTGATTCGCAGTGAAGTTCAACTACTACAATCAGTGAAAATGGCTCCACTTAGAATCAGTGGAAAACCACTGATTGTTTCAGTGAAAAAGTTTACTGATTGAATTAGTGGCGTGAAACAATTCCACTGATTGAATAAATGACGGCTGACTGCAGTGGCGAATTAAATATTGCTTTTATTGAATGTAGGCAAATAATTACATTAAATGAACATTTTTACGATAGTTTACTATTTATATTGTGCAATTTACCTTACTTTAACAAAGTTAAAAAAACTTGCGGGTGGGCGGGATTGAATTAGCTTCATCTTTAGGCTGTTGCCTTACCGCCTGAACTACCGCGCCAAGTTAAAATTATGAGAGGAACATACATGTCATAGTATCGCTGCGAAATCGTATAGTTTGGAATTCTTTGCTCATACTTTTCGTTTTTGGTTTGATTGGTACCGTTAGGATTGTTAAAATGAATAGTACATATGAGTACACTCTCTTCGCCGCATTAGATGCAGTTTAAACCTTCAAACAGAGTGTGATAACTATAAACGAAATGAAAAACGTTAAGACGAAATGAAAGACGTAAAAACGGAATGAAAGTTTGTGTGTTCTTATTACCTCGTAAAATGGCGTTTTGAAAGACGAAACGCATTTTAGAAAGTATTTTGTATCTGTTTTATTCATATATTCGTTGTTATGGTACTTTACTTGATACACGCCGTTTAACGGCCATTTTTAAACGATGATCGACGGAGATTTTTACACGCAGTTTGACTGATACATCAATCAAAAATAATTAGAGACGGAGCAAGTTGCTCAGATGTTTCACTGGTCCATCAGTCAAAAAATAAACCACTGCGAAAACGGTTGAAAAAATGACTGACGAATCAGTGGGAAATGTCACTGAATGTATCAGTGAAGGAAATATGGCATTTTTTCACTGGTCCATCAGTTAAAATCACTTAAATAACTGTTGTAACAGTCAGATACGTTTGACTGATTAAAACAGTGAAATTCTCACTGATTCAGATTTAGAGTGTATATTTTAACGGCCGCAATGAGTGACATGTATCCAGTAAAATTGGTAACGATGGAGGAAATAGTAGTTCCATATATTAACGTCAAACAAAAAGTGTTAGGTAACAATTTGTGATAACTTAAATTATCTCACTATCTGTATTTCTTAATGCATCGAAGTGTAGAAATGAGCATATTTGTTCAGTAATTACTTTTCTAATAATTTCACAGTTTCACTTGATCGACAGATGAACAAAGTGATGAGGCCCTTGGCAATGTTAATTTTACATGAGGCAGAATAATACACAACCTGTATACCTACAATTATATCTTAAGCAGAGCTTTCAAGAGTAATCATTTTACCGTGAACAGCCTATATCACTGTATACTTTATCGTGATCTTCCACTTTGCCACTTTTAATGTCTACTATTAAATCTTAAATAAGCTTCTGCATTGACATCTTAGGCAAACTTTGAGCTGATATTAGAGTGTATTATGACAGCAAAAGGTGGCGGAACAGATATTTTATATTTAAGGGTCTGCTGTTTTTTTTTTTGCTGAAATACTGACTATAACATCTAATATCCTTATTTCTAGCCTCCAGGCCTTCTCTGACAGCTGTCCCGAGGGTAACTTCGCGTTGCAGATAGTTAGTTCACTAAGCTGTAAAATGTTGTGAACTGTGGTTGCGAGGTCGTAACATCCATACAATTTATTATAGTTTGCCAATTTGTTTTCTCAGAAGGAGTCAAATCTATCAACACTGACAGAATGTCCACTTGAAAAAAAAAAAGAGAATGAAAATATTTTCTTAAAATATTATCTCTAATCGAGTTACTGTTACTGCTCTTTTTATCTAATAAAAACGCTGCCTTGCTGAGTTCCCATATTCACTTGAGCCAAAGTTTTGCATTAAACTGTTAGAGTTTATGCTCAGTTTTTATCCCTTGAAATTACGATTTTTGCTGCGATACATTGGGATCCTTCCTGTCCCGTCGTTATTTTGCCCCGCCCCCCCTTTACCGTAACGAATTAAACATCACAAATAAATAAACTAAACTAAAATTAAATCCAAGGTATGCGTCCATTCCCGAGGCAATACTTGAGCCCGTGACCTTTGAGTTGGCGGACAGATAAGTTAACCCTACAAAACCCAGGGCTAGCAATAAAATCCAGTTATTACGTGTATTGTGTGCAAACAATAACAATGTGTAAAGTATACATAATACGAAGAAAATATCCAGAACAAATTCGAAGAACCTAATGTATGTTTGAAGGACAGAAAGCTTGAACTTCAAAAAAATGATCAGCTGGGTTTTGTGTTACCTAGACTAGTGAGCTGATGAATCTTCTGCACTGAAGAGCACTGGTTTCAGTCAGTGTGCTTATGACTTCCTCATCTATCATTGCCGATTGTGAAAAGTTATTTAATTTCATTGCGTCCTGAAGAGTTACTGTGTGCTTTTGCTGCCAAGTCCGTTTTCATACCAGACTTGCGAATTACATGGTTTCCCACCTTTAAAGATTTTAGTCATGTAAAGGGACAGGTTGGGGCAGATAAACCCTATGAACAAGGGTACGCTTATATATCCTCTTTACTGTGTAGGACATAAGTTCGTGGTGATCCGTGGCAATGAATTTAAAATTACGCCTATACTTCAAATAATGGGTTTAAATTAAACAATATTTCAAAGACTAAGTGATTTGGTTATGCAGATAAAACGTATTTTTTTCCAGTATTTAGCAGGTATTTTTATGCTGTCTAAAGAAAAACTACTAGACTTTATTTTGGGGTAACCAGGACTGCGAAATATTTCAGTCAATTGTAGAATGATCAACAGAGAATTAGGGCTTCATTGAAGTTCCTCAAAATCGTTAAGTTTTATCATACGTTATGCCCTTACATGACCTAAGAAATTAAAATTATTTTGAAAGCGTGTCGATTACGTTCTGCACAATGATGACGCGCGTAATCCCGCCCACTGTGCGACCATAGAGTACTTACTATTACAGAGGAGAAATAGTCGCCGCTATACCGCGAATTAAAGCTCTACGCGCCAGCAAAATGGCGCCACTAGTCAACTACGTGTCAGAACGCCGTTCGCCAATCGACGCCCGGTTGCCTACTTGCCAGCTGGCAGCCCAGCCAATAGGAAATATTTCGCAGCACGCATGTAGCCAATCAGACACAAGGACTTACCCAGAGCGAGGAACGGTCAATCGGGTAATTGGTATAAGCGCACTTCAAAGGAACAACAGTGCCGTGTCGCCTGTTTGCGCTATAATACTGTGCGGTGCGACGCGAAGGCGCGAGGTGTTCAATATAACACAGAGATGTCAGTATTACGTAACTACTATGATGGTACTAAAAATAACTCTCACTTTTAGCCCATTTAAACCAGACAAACATGTATGCTTACGTTGTTTATTACGAATGCAGCGGTGAAATAATCATCTGGGATTTAATACTGATATTAAAGTCACATTCATTAGAACTAAAATGTAGTGCTTCTAGATTTATAAACTCGTTGGCGGATGGTGCTTAGTAACAAATCGTGCTTGCGTTTCCTTGCGCTAAATATCAAGCAATAATAATCTTAAAGGTGATGTATGGTGACCATTCATATCGAAAAGACTGGACACCGAAATAAAAAAATTTGCGACGTTAGCTTGGGAAGAACGATTAATTGGCGGATGTCCCAACCAGGAAACAAACCCACACAGTGTTAAGTGAAGCACAAGTGAGGCGCCAGACGACACAAGTGAGGCACCAGACGACACTGGTGGAAATATACGACAAATTATTGTCAATCTACATTTACCACGGCAATAGAATGTGATGAACATACGCATTATTAATAACACACTTTAATACTACTGTAATATACATGTATAGAAACGTTTAACATATCTTAACTGTTCCAGTATTAGTCTAAATACCAAGAGCAATAAGCATGTAATTGAAAGGCTGTAATTAAGTTACCTGATTAGTGTAACAGGCTTACAACAATATTTTTGGCAGTTACTTTTTCACACATCAGCGCGTGATAGAAGAAAAAAACTCAAATTAGGAACTGATTTGATGTGGATTGTCTAAATTATTTGTCATAACACATACCAAAACCTCGCCACTTTGATATACAGAGACGCGCTGGCTTAAACCCGAAACTTAAATCTCAGCAAACACAACATTTTTATTGAAAGAGAATAGTTAAAGTGTAAACGCTCTATTGTATTATAATACACTATTTGCCAGTAATTTATTAAAAATCAAAAATTATTTACTTAATAAGTGATACAGAAATATTGATTCACTCTTACGGTACAGGCATAAAATGAGTTTTTAAGGTAACTAAGTACTACGTAGAGACGTTTAAAATTAAAATGTCAAAACTATACATAATATCATACTAGAATGTTTAATTGTATGAAGAGACGTGTTCCTTCCACCACTAACTGCCGACATTTTCCAATGATATATTCAGAAAATGTAACCAAAAATTAAGTTACTTAAACGTTAAAAAATTTATTGGCAAATGTTTTTTATATAAATCAATATTTTAAATAAATCAATTACGCATCTAACAAGTAAAACAATATTGCCTTTACGTTAGAGATCTTGCAGGGTGACTGTCACCCCGCTCTTTTCTAGGATTTGTTTCCTTTCTTTCAGATTCATGTGGAAACAAACGAACTCATTATGATTATTCAAAAATAGTTGTACTGTGGAATGGGAACAACAGAAGCTAGCAGAAAAATCAAGAAAGAGCAGTCATCCAATACTTTGTTTGGAATTTACGTAAACTAATATGAATTAATTGGGATAAACGGAGCATTCGCGTGCTTCTACGACTAACTACGTGAATTTAAAGTATTTTAGAAAAGAAAAAAATGACATCGCAAAGAACTGTCATACCAAAATGAATTTTTTTGATGAAAAAAAATTAGGTTAAGATTTTTATAATATTCAGTAGCTAAATTTGGCATCCCTGCTTTCTACTTACAGTTTGATAATGTCATAACATAATAAATCCGAAGTCCGATTTAAGGAATTCATTTCTACGAATGAGCGCAACGTGTGTTACCTAGCTTACTTTCAAACATATTAGATGACATTCATTCAAAAGTATAACAGATAATTTGCATTTGCGTATTAAACACCTTTTTCCCTGTAAATATAAGTACAATTACTCATTACGGCAGAAATTATCAAAAGGGAGTCAGTTTTTAAACAATGGAGAAAATAACTAGATTAAAACATAGAATTATTCAGAATTTACTGAAGAAAAATATACCTAGCACTTTTACCATTAGAGACGGCACAAAAGTTCAAATTCAAGCTGCTTACGACCTCACGTGGAAGATTTTGTAACCATTAGCGGGAACAGTAGAAAGCTCGTTGGAAACCACCTCTACGACCTCTAGTCTTTACTTTTATAACTATAATACTTGAGACTGCTCTCTGCCAGGAGTAAGAAACTTGCATACTTCAGAATTTCCACGAGTCGAAATGTTTTTTTTTTTTTGTTGTTGTATGAATATGTTTTTATCTATGATATATCACGCATTATTATAGAGCTCATTAGTTTCATTTTATGACGAATCTTAGAATCAAGAAGAAACAAAGTTAGGCAAAACGCCGTTAGGTGAAATGTAGTTTTCATATTTTAGGCAGAACGCCATTAGGAAAAACGCCGTTAGATAAAACGCCGTTAGGCAATTCGGCGCTAGGAAAATTACCGTTAGGCAAATCGCCATTAGGCAAAACGCCGTAGGGAAACCATAGTTAGGCAAAACACTGTTAGGCAATACGCCTGTCACCCGTATGGTTGCACTGCTGGATGAAGACTCAGGAAATGAACTATTTATTGACATACTCTGGGCCATACTGATAATCTTTTGTGTACGTTCACTCATCATGAAAACCAAACAGCAACTCTGTTAAACCATGCTGCACACGAGACTACCTTCTCCACTGATTTGATGCAAAGTGCTGTTTAACCGATCTGCTTTGTTCGTCAAAATGTTCGTGGCTAGGATGGCTTTCACAATAAGTTTCACATTACTGTCTCACAGTATAGTCGCCAGCTGCCTGTGAACAATGTCATCGTCACCAAACATTTCGCAGATATGACTGGTATAGTATTACAGTTCGCAGTGCCACTTACACAATAGCATAGATAAGCACTTGAGAGTGTGACAGGGTGAGCGAGTCACTATTATTTAAATACCTGCAGTATGTGACTTTCTATACTTGTTTCATAAAAATCAGCTCATGCTATCTTGTGTTTTTAAATGTTAACTACTTGTAATGTAATAATAATGAATGTGATAAAATTCATGTTCTCATTTAACATTTTGCACTTTCTTCGAAAAGCCAAAATCACGAATGTGCCACATTCGTGATTTTCGCTTAAAAAGAACACAATAATTAGAGACAATTTCACGAATGTGCCACATTCCCTTTTTTGGCATAACAAATAACGCAAATGTTCCACTTTCGTGTAAAGTGAACTTGCAATTGCTGCTACAGGAATAACGATAAGACATTCATGTTTATAGCAAAATATAGATAATATGAAATGTATGCTACCTATGCAATTATTTCAAAAAAGCTATTTTTGCACATTCGTGATTTTGGCATATGAGGGACGATATGTATTAAGTAGTTGCTTTACGGACTGCTGCAGTTGGTCGACTAACTGCTACACTAGATCGAATAATTTGCGCTTTTTCACTCTTGTCGACTCAACTAATTCCTACATCAGGCTGCACAACGAATGGACATGTTTTAAAATCATGTAAGGTACGTGTACAAATGAGAGGGAGATGCACGTGTATGACTATTATGCTATCGTGTCTGGTTAAAATTTAATTTGTAGGTAAATAGGTTATGTTTTAGGCATAGTTCAAAATGCTTGTTTGGAAATCTTTAATTGTCCATGTTAAGTGGAACTGCTATATCGTTCCATACTGTGAAAATTTGTCTGTTGTACTGTATTCAAATCAGTTCTTAGTAAGTTTAAGTATTTTGAAGGTGTGCTTTATTCAATTTTAAGTTATCATAATGGGTGGTAAATGAGTTTTCTAGGGAGATATTAATTCGTAAAAATTAGATTGATATATACACGTAGTTGTGTGTTCAACTCGGCTGCAAACTCGCTGTCTATAAGTCATTCCTTGACTGACCTAACAGCCGGACGTACGTGTTTTGGGAGAGGTGCTTGTGCGATTTCATTAATTTAATTCAAGTAGTGTAATTGATATATTAGTACATTAATTGCAAACATAAGTTTTATCCATTTGTCACGTAGTTGTGTTCATTATGAGTCTATTCGTTATACTTCTCTAACATCAGCCATTTAATTGATTTCCAAATGCAAATCTGATCAGACGGGGTAGATTTCATTTCCCAGAAATACGTGCTATAAGTCATTCATTCTGCTATCTCCATAACACAACTTACGTATATTAACATAATTTTATTTCTTTCTATAGCTGGGCTACGCCATTCGTTTTTCCTGTGCGACGTTTAAACACTCCTACATTTCTCTTACGTGTTAACTCTAGTCGTTTTCTCTTTCTGTTTAATTACTATAACCAAAAAATCGCCTATCTCCCACCAACGTCTACAAGCAATATCACTCCCAACCCCAAAAATCACTTATACCACTCTTTCACAAAAAAACCATATATATCCCTTCCCCAGCACATCACACCTAAGTCGAGGTCCAGTCATCGTGCAGACAACATCGCTCCCCTACATATAACTCTTCCC
Organism: Dryococelus australis; assembly: GCA_029891345.1. Taxonomy (NCBI): domain Eukaryota; kingdom Metazoa; phylum Arthropoda; class Insecta; order Phasmatodea; family Phasmatidae; genus Dryococelus; species Dryococelus australis. The sequence goes on from CM057009.1 coordinate 131,135,481, forward strand.
CAACACAGCACACCTCAGTACAATGCCAAAGCTCCAAGGGTGAGGATGTACCAGAACCACTCCCCACCCAGAAAAAAGAAAGAAAGAAAATAAAGTAGACCAAACTATACACACACAAACAAATTTCCATCAAATAAATTTGCTCAAATTTTTCATCAAAGATATTTGATCAAATTTATTTGATCACATTTTATCGGGTTAAGATCGGATTAAGAATTAATCCCATTGGATTAAAATCGGAGTTAAAAATGTTGATCTAATTAGTTTCGGATTAAGAATTAATCCGATTAATTTGATTTCAAAGGGTTAACCCGATTAATAAAAGGCGGCATCCATTTGTATCTAGGACGCCCACGCCCCTACTACTATACTAAATCACTAAAGAGCTGGAAGCATGTCTTATAGTGCAAATTTCTAACTATTGTCTTGTATCAAGCAAGACTTTACATCCTTTTAGATAATCGAGGTGATGACATAGTTAATGGGCTGTGGCCACGGTAAGAAGTCATTTTACTTTTAAATGAATGGCACACGATACGGCCAGACCATTATGAACTGTTAATTCGCTGGCTCAGAGTTACCCTAGGAGTGATGAATAAAGAATGGTCCAATGATTAAGTTGATGTAAGACTAAATATCCTAAAAGAATAACCTGTCAACGTAAAAACAAGACATTTAAAGGTCCTCTCATTCTTCACTGTGTAAATATATACCTGTGGTAATACACTTGAAAGTCACGCGTAATATTAAAAAGGTTTTCAGTGTTAAATTGACGTTTATTTTCTGAGAATGTCATATGACAGCAGAGGAACAGTATGAATGCTTATAGTGGAATATTAATTTCCACTTAGATTCAGAGCCTGGATAGGTTCATTCGAATCTGCAAATCTCTATTTGACCCGTTTGGTCACACATTAATTTTCGAGTGGAAGTGTTACAAACACATAATTTTTTAGTATGAACTGTACTTGTGTTCAGCATTTTTTCTCCAGCCTGTGAGCAACGTGCAGCTTGTTCGATGATATTGGCATTAACCATTCATGTCAAAGAGGTGTAGAAAAATCCAAAAATAAGTTCAGCCAGAAGTAAGACTGGCGACGTGCTTGAACTCTTCCGGTCATAACGTTCATTCATTTGCCACGTGTACACAGTTGTGAATGCGGGCACTGAACGGGTTTGCCAGTTGAGTCCCAGTTTCCATGATCAAGGGCACTTTGGGCATGAAGAACATTTATTGTTGGCACTTTACACGACAAGGAATCAGTGTCCAGTTTTTTGAGCGTCTTCATTGCGAGAAATTTTATTTTTTGACGTTTCTGCACCTCTCGTCTGTAAATAGTTAATGTTGGCATCGTCGAATAACCAGAAGTTTGTTCACTGGTTGCGAGAATCACGCTTGGCACCGGTACAGCGCGCATCATACAATTAAACAACTGCAACACTTCGGCTTAGAAATTAATTCGGGACTGAAAGGGTTAAGGCTCCGGCCTACTTGGTACTTCAACTGCGTTGCAAAATGTTAGAAATACTTGTTTAGCCACGAAACTATTAAACGTGCGGCCAATGTGTTGATCTCCGAGAACACACTCTCCAAATGAGGGCTGCTGAGTACTTTCAAAGTATCACGCATGTTATAAACAATACTTCAAAGTACTGAAAAAGGGCTTTGTCTAGGCACTTTAGTTCAAAGTATACTCCTCAGATACATACAAAACTACTCAAGGGCCTTGCACTGAAACTTCCTAAAGACTTTCAACCAATAATATAACAGTGTCACCGCTGAAAGTCCCGTAGGTACACGCATAGCGACGAGGAGCTGCAGGTCACAGAGTAGATAAATCACAGAAACGAAACTGCGTGGCGGATTGCTTTGGTGAGGATTTGGGAACGGGTCTTTGTGTCTGATCGGCTACAGCATGTTGTAGAAGGTATTGGCTAGGCTGTTGGCTGGCGAGCGCCGCTATTTTGGTAGCGTGTGCTGCTGAAGTTCGCTATACAAGGATCAGTTTTTTCACCTCTGTATTATTAATTATTCTGTGTCCAGGTAGTTGGTTCCTTAAAGACGCATGCAACAGACATAGGAACAGCTGTTTATAGTAGTACACTTTCGTGTCTTTATCCAATAGTTGGCGTAAGTATGAAATCATATTTATTCGTAAACAAGACACAAACATTGTGTTATGATGGGCACTAGCGTGAACCTGTCTTTAAACCAACCTCTTGCTGAACGCACCGTAGCTCGACACCGCTGTATTCAGGACGCGGTGAAGGGATACTAATACGACGCTAGCCGCGAGGACACTTCAATACGGGCCTACGGGAACAAAACAAACTCTCAGCAGTTTCGCCGCGAGGGGGAAGGTAAACCAGGAATAATATATAGTACATAATCGTTAACAAAAACCTATTGCACCTGGGGAAGCTGTCAATCTGCAGCCAGCCACCGAGTGGAGAAGATTCTGGCTGCCCTGGACGCAGCGCTATCGTGCATGACCGCCGTTCCCGTAATGACGGCTAGCCTACGGCGACGACTCGACAGAAGGTAAGCGTGTAGAATGGACATTTATACTAAATGTAGATATGTGGCACTTAAACGTAATATCACTCAGCGCATTACAGTAGATGTATTTGTATTATAATGTTTTAAATCAGCTACAACTCAAGATATAGCCGTTCTCTACTTTGTATATTGCGTATCGTAACTCCCAAGCGTATATACGAAATGTATGGTTTGTGAATATAAATATAACATACCAAAACAATGGTGGAGGCACCGGGTGTTTTCAAATTGCCCTGTGTACTGTGGTGTCCACACACGGTGCGTTTAGAGAGTATGCCGGTTTAAAGGCAGGTTCACGCCACCACCCATCATAACTATCGCCTGTCCTTTCCTCTCTATTTCTGTAAATCACTTGAATCTCCTTGGCCTGCTCGTTAAGACCGAGCAAGTATGATATTGTACACCAGCAAATTAATTCTCCCCGAATTAACGTCTTCGTTCACATTATTCATGCCACGCCCACACTTCACGGGGTTTTCGTGATGGCCAGGGTAGAATTCAGATTGCTCTAATTACTAGTTTTATGGAGGGGGAGGGTTGAGGTGCACGCGCGAGCAGGGAAAGACCCGACGTGAGGCCTTTGGGGGGGAGGGGGAGGCGCAGGTGGTCCAACCTGATGAATCGTCCACCAAATCCGGCCAGCGGCAGGCGCCAGCAGCATGCTTGTAAGGTTAATTCACTAAGGTTAGGAACGAAAGGTATTTTCTTATGGGGGAGTCTTGCTTAAAGATAATTTCCGCCGCTAGGTGCGCAGTGTTCCAACGATGTCACCTATGATTTAGATTTTAAACTTCACTCTAAATTCGAATCAGCGGGAAACCATTGATTCGCAGTGAAATACAACTACTGTATTCAGTGAAAATGGCTCCACTTAGAATCAGTGGAAAATCACTGATTGTTTCAGTGAAACAATTCCACTGATTGAATAAGTGACGGCCGACTGCAGTGGCGAATTAAATATGGTTTTTATTGAATGTAGGCAAATAATTACATTAAATAAACATATTTAAGATAATTGACCATTCATATTGTGCAAATTAACGTAATCGCGATTGAACTCGCGCACCTTCTACCCGAACTGCCTTACCATCTGAGCTACCATGCTAAATTGGAGCTACAGAAGGAAAATATGTCTTAAATTTTTGCTGTGAATTCGTTTAGTTTGAAGTTGTATGTTCATACTTTTCGTATTTCGTTTGGTTGGCAATGTTAGAATTGTTAAAACGAATAATATATAAACCTTCAAACAGAGCGCAATGATAATTACATAGAATCGAAATGAAAGACGTACAAACGGAATGCAAGTTTGTGTGTTCATATTACCTCGTAAAATGGCCTTTAGAAAGACGAAACACATTTTAGAAAGTATTTTGTATTAGTTTTATTCGTTTATTCGTTGTTACTACACGTTATTTAACGGCAATTTTAAAACTATGTTGGACGACCATTTTTACATGGAGTTTCAATGATACATCAGTCTAAATTAATGAGAAACGGAAAGCTAGCTGCACAGATGTTTCACTTGTCCATCAGTCAAAAAATAAACCACTCGGTAAACAGTGAAAAAAATGACTGACGAATCAGTGATAAATGTCACTGAATCAATCAGTGAAGGAAATATGGCATTTTTTTCACTGGTTCATCAGATAAATTCACTGAAGTGACTGATGCATCAGTCACATAGGTTTGACTGATTGAAACAGTGAAATTCTCACTGATTCAGATTTAGAGTATTCATGAATAATAGAAGATAATGGTTTTACTTAGTTACTTAATTAGTTATGTTACATTTGATTTATCATTATTGGAATTACTTGTTTTTTTATCTTATAAATAGAGAAAATCCAGTAAACATGCGACACTAGCGCTTACCTAGTGTCGAAAAATTTTAGTTGCCAAACTAAATGCATTGAGCTTAGCAACCTGAGTATAATAAATTTTTACCAGGGTATTGTGGTGGTAGCTGTTCAAGTCAGATGGTTGGCAACCTGTTCGTCTGCCCAGACGAGTGCGCTCTCGTTTTTACCGAGTGTACTCCTCGGAGTAAGCTCTACCCGTTCCAGGTGGTAACTCTTGTATTGCTCCACCTGACCGCATACTTGGACGTTACTGGCTGTGCAGCAAGCCATCACGTGCGTCATAAGGACATAAATTTATTGTTTTATTTTTATCTCAAACTATTTTTGAATTTTATAATTTTGGTGTTATTCTTTCATTCTTCTTAGTTCCCTTTAAAATTATCAAATACAGACATTTAAATAAACATTTACAAACATTTCAATATGCAGAATTTAAGAAGAACGTAATCAAGACAAAGAATTTTCATTTAAATAACATAAGAAAGATATATAAACAAATTTTAGGTATTAAAATATTTCCAGTAAAAACGTTGAAGTTTATAGACAGTGTATGTTCCATTTGGTAAGTACAATACAAATTTTTCCTGGATATAATTTATTAGAAGAAATAATTGAAATTGTAGTGGTGAATAGAGTATTTTTTTAAATGTATATTTATCTCGTCTTTACTTGAATTGCGGTTTTATGCGGTGTATTAAGACGATTTCGGTGTTATTATTTCGGTTTTATCGCTATTCATTTTATAATCTTTTATGAAGTCATGAGTAGTCATCTGTCAGAATCACGCGTCCTTCAGTTTCTCACCACAGGACACGTTATTTATTTTAGTCAAGTATTTTTGATAAAGCGAAAATTTTCGTGTTAAGCGTTAAACAATAATCATTACTCTGCCCTGTGTGACATCCTACGATGCATACTGCCACTTCCGCTCAACCCGCTGCGTCCGCCATTATGCACAATATTGGTTACTTTGTGCGTTTTTTGCCCTTAAACGAAACTACAAACAAAAACAATCCCAAACTGCAACCACACATCAGAGTATTTTCATATTATAGAAAATTAAAGGACACAGTATATAATTTGAATTACTACGTTTGATCTTAGAAATTACTAATTACTTTTGTAACCATTTTCTCCCACAATTTTAATGTGAACCGACTAGCAAACTTTGAATTTGTCCCTGGCAATGTTCATCTCCGCTAGGGCGCGCGGTGGCTGAGAGGTTACACTACTCGCTTCTCCTCAAGACGAACCTGGCTCAATCCCCTGCCGGGCCACTCCCAGATTTTCTCATGTGTGAAGCGTACCGGACGATGCCGCTGGTCGGCGGGTTTTCTCGGGTATCTCCCGTTTCCCTAGCCCTTCCATTCCGGCACCGATCCATACTCACCTCAACCACCCACATTCACGGGCTCTCAATACCTCGATATTAAGATCCGCCCAAATAATATATTTTAGTTAATACTGTGGGTCCCTAGGCAAAAACGTTACCGAAATTGAAATACATACCTATATAATTGGTTTGAAAGATTGTTACTTTATCATTGGAAATAGTTTTATCGTCGCGTTAGTGTTGGTTGTTTGATAATGTGTTATTTGACTATGTTTTTCCAAAAACTAATGTATCTTTTTCTATGATGTGTATTATATGAATGATTATTTTAAAAAAACTATTGGTGTTTCCACAACGCTTTTTGACAATAGTCTTTTTAAAAAGAAATAAAATATGAAACACAAAGAAAATTAAATGAAAAATTAATTTACTTAATAACCTTTTTAATTACCGAGATGAAATAAAGCGCAGATTTTTATTAGAAATAAACTCTATGATCTCTGAAAGTTTTATCAAAATCTATTTAGTCATTTCGGAGTCTATTCTGGACAAACATCCAGACAGACAGAGACACAGGCGAAATTTTTAAAAACATTTATGCTCTAACATCGTTTGAATAATGTATTACTATGGATAGGAACATTTTGCGAGTTCAATGACCTGTAGGCTAGACTCCGCAGTCCTGTGTACACTCGAGCCTCAGATGTTTGTTCATTATCTGCTGCCCCAGAGAGTAGCCAGTGTTACTTCACACCTGGCACTATGGCACTCGCCACTTGTTTCCTTTCCAGTCTGCTATTGGCTTAGAGACGTCCAAGGCGTGTCTCATTAACTATGATCCAATTGCAAAGGTGACTTCAGGGTACACGTGTTGGACGTCTATCTTGTCCTGAAATGAACTCGCGAATTTTTCCTATCCTTACATATTACGCTTAGATAATGGTTAGAGCCACGAATAATTCGCGAATTCACTTGGAGGTGAGGTAGAAGGTTATTGAACTCGCGAAATTTTCCTATTCCGACCAATAGCATTACTCTCAGGGAAGAGCAATGTCTGCATTGGATAATATGTTATGGGGTTGACAACGAGGTATTGAGAGCCGATGCGGATGAAATTAGGTGAGAGTGGAGCAGCACCGGAATGCAAGGGCGCGGTAAACCGGAGATCCCCGAGAAAACCCGCCGACCAGCGGCATCTTCCGGCAGGATTCCCACTTGTGAGAGTGGCTCGGCCGGGTATGGAACCCGCTTCGCCCTGCTGGGAGGCGAGCAGTCTAACCGCTCAGCCACCGTGACTCCAGTTTCTGACCGAAAATTTATTTAACACTTTGAGTGTGGTACAAATTAACTGGAAATAAAGACAAGCTTAAGTGAGTCGCGTATATTCAGGCATGTATTACCATAGGTTCTGTTGGTTTCTGTTTTCCAGTTACAACCGTCCTATTGATTCACACAACAACGGAGAAGCATACTGTACTATCAAAGTAATTATTATCTACTTGTATAAAAAAATATTTTGGAAACTAATTGCTGGAATTTTTCTTGTAATAGCTGATGTATTATTTCCAAAAAATATATTTTGGAAGACATACAAATTCGTTTATGTAGCTCAATATTTGTAGTAAATTTGACGTAAACAAAATTTGCTTATTAAAATTCAGTATTATTTTTACTCATTCCACACTGAGGTTTTATGAACTTTACTCTATTTTCTTTTAGAAACATACGTTTGGAAAATAGTTTCCAAAGAATTAATACATAGCAAAAATACAAAATTATTACAGCGACATGCAATGTTCATTACTGGCAGGATCTCTCCCAATAAAAAGCAAATTTGAAAGTGTTCTAATGAAAAGTTCTTTCGTAGGTGAGTAGTAGAAAATAGAGAAGTTTGTGACAAGGGCACCGGACACAGGAGACAGGCGCCTGTCGGCCATCATGTTGGAATTTCCCTTTTTTCCTCAAAATGTCCCTGTTTTCACTCAAAATCGACTAAATTTCCCTAAAAATTCCTCTCTCTCCCCCCACACCTCTTATCATAATCATTATAACATTTTATTCCCTAAAACATACCCATTTTTCCCAGAGCAGGGGACCAGGATTTGTGACCCAGGTGACCAGGATTAGTGACTCAGGGTCAGGATAGCTGTACTCAGGACATTCGACCTTGACCTTGATATTTGACCACAAAAATTAAAGAAATCCAAAAAACTCAAAAATTCCCAAATAATGTATTAATAAAATTATTAATAAATTATTCTAAAATGTATTTCAACAATTAATTTTCCTGATGTCCCCAATCAACGTCTCTCATCATACAAATTATTCAGGCAGGGCACAACATACTTCGCCAAATCCCAGTAAGCCATATTGTTGCTAGCCATTATAGCAAAGATATTTGATGCAGGTGACCTTGACTTTGACCGCATGACCTTGAAAACCGAAAATCGAGAAAAAAAGTCATAAATGTCAGCACGCATATTATATTACTGACCACCAGCGCCATATTGGATGCAGTTGACATTGACCTGGACCCCATGAATTTGAGTGACCTGGAAAACAAAAAATCCCCAAAAAATTATAAATATGTTCATCTCAACACACGCAACTTTGTTGAAGGTTATAGTTATTTTGCATCTCGCTATTGGCATTCCTGTTGTCCTTGTTCGAAAATATCGTAGCATTTATTACACCGACACACACTGCAGGATGGGTTATGTAGGTAACTGCACTTTTGAGGACAGGTACCGAAGTCACAAGAGACTTACTTGCAGTAAACCTGGTAGGGGAGAGTTGCCTATATCGTATCACTTTTTAATTTGCAATTTTATCTGTCTAAAATGAAAAAAAATACAAGATTTTATGAATTTGTATTTAATAGTATGACTATTTATGGGTACATCTATATGGTTTATATTTCAAAATGTAGCTTTGGGAAAGAAATAAAGCACTTTTCGTAATAGGCAGCAATTGGTACGATATAAGAAACTGGTTACCTAAATCGTACTACATTTGTCCTAAATCGTACCACAACATTTCAAATTAAACCAAATGAGAGACCAAATAAGACAGCGTGTAATAACACACAGGATTATTGTAATATTTAACTACTAATAAAGTTTGATTATTTTTCTACAGTAAATGCAAGAAATATTCAATTATTTACCGGCTACACAAACAAAATGTTTCAGTTCTGACTTAACACCCACACAACACTCATGAACCCAGGATGTGCACACTTAACACTTCACACTGAACTACATCTTCCATAAATGTTTCTTCAAATACAGAACAATACCAGTCGTCACGTCGTAGACCTATTTCTATGTCGATCGGAATATGACGCTGTGTTGAAGTGGATGGCTGGTGTAAAATTTGCTCTAGGCCTAGGTTTCTTCCTGCGGATGAAGAATGTTTCTTCGTTGCAGACCTAGATCCGTTAGACTTTCTCTTTTTATTACTGGGCTGTGGTAATTGTAGGTCATTTGGCGTGTCCTTTGCTATTTTAATTTTTTACTCTTTTACTTTTGCATGTGCCACTTGAAACGCCGTCGCCAACTCCAAATCGTTTTTGTATGGACTGCTTGTCAAAACACGTGCTCGTTGGGCCTTTGCCAACTTACATATTTTGTTGGATCCAGGAATTGATGACTGTGATTCAATAGGCACGCTGAGCTTACAAGAAGTTGTTGATGTTACATTAGGGCCAGCTCCATCACTCGCTTTTTCAATCAAAAAGACATTGTTTTCAGCTGAGTTAGGTGACTCACTAGGGACATCTTCAGTGGGTCTTGAAGATGCACACAGATCCGCATCTTCATTGACTGATGCAGGATCATCTCTTTGGTTTAGGAACTCGGCTGGTGCAAAGTAACAGTCTTTCAACACAGTGAGATTAAGTGGCCAGCTTCCTTTGCACCGAAATCCGTTGATAGAATTTTAAATTGTTGCCGCCTTCCCATATGCTTCTGTCACTAGTGTGGCAATATGACATTATGTGACACACAGCCCAGAATTGGTCCGCGCCATTTTTCCCACTGCATTTTTCAAACCCTTTAATGGGTTTGAAAAATGTTCTGCCCATCGTCTGAATCCGGTGGGTTGGATGCCCCGATAACTGCAGCATTTAACTCCTTTTTCACTTGCTATTTGTAGAGCCTCCAAATTCTTGGAATGTGTTGTGTGCCCATCTAAAAGTAGAAGCACTTTGTTGTCAACATTTGTTTTTACAGTGGCGACAACGTGTTTCGTCCATTGTACAAAGAGTGTGCTATTTATGTATTCTGACACTTCAACTAAACCACCAGGTGCAGCCCCAACTTCCAATTCGTTAGCCATTCTCATTCACACAAAAAGTAACATTTGAGGAACGTATCATCCTGACGCACTTGTGCAACTCACCACTGTCGTATTTACACCTCTTTCTACACTAGAGACTGAACCCACCTGGCATTTTCCTTTCTTAGTTAAAACCTTCTGGCATTTCTTTTGAACAGTACTAACACCTGTTCCATCAACATTAAATAGGCGGGTCGGGTCGATTTTGTTTTCATCAATGACTTTCTTTAATATGTCGAAAAATTCCCCAACATGTTCCCTACTGAACCCTCTTGCTCGAGCCATGGATGTTGCTTCTGGTTCACATAATGTCAACTCTTTATGACGAGCTCGGAAAGCATAAAACCACTTTTAATCCGCCATTTGAGCATCTCGATTAAAGTTATGTGGAATGTGGTTGTGCTCTGCTATCTGATATGCCAGCTTGCGTACATCGTTAACCGCGACACCAAAAAGTAGTTCTTCGAATTTTAAAATATGTTCTACAATTTTTATTTTCTATTTCGTATGTCAAGGTAGTAGTCTGTCTGCCATCGTACCGTCGTTAGCAATTACGTTTTTACAGTCCAAGTGGCGCTTTAGCATTGGTTTTGAAATGCCGTACTGGCGGCAGCACTCGTTAAACCCTCATGTTCGCATTTCTGTACGCTGCTAGAGTCCTTGCCATGCCTGGTTCTCTCCAAGCACCATATTTCCTTCTCGCCATTTTGTAACACACAATTAACACGCGTGTTACTTGGGTTTATTTAAAATTTATTTAATTTATACAAATAAATTGCAAATATAGAACTTCAAATAATATGATATCCCAATTCGTACCGGTACAAATTAGGAACACCACCTGCGATACGATTTAGGCAACTGTGCGCAACATTACTCTTTACATCATTTCTAACCTAAAACAGGTGCCTCGCTACAAAGTGGCCAGCCGTTACGTTCAATATTACTTGCACCACAATGATAACTGCATTAAATCCTATAACACTTACCTTGAAGTGCTGTATTATCTTAAATATTGAGTAGAGAAACTACATCATTAAACACTCGAACAATATGACTGTAATAAAAACGCAACACGTGCTTACACTGACTAGCTATTTTTACGGACTGTTCAATACATCTAGTAGTTCAAGTATTCACCGTGAGAGCGCTCCATTAGTCTTGATTTATAGAAAATCAACGGTGATACGATTTCGGCGACATTCCCCTACCAAGGTACTGATGAGAAATGCAATCTGCCTTACATGACGTTGCATGTCTAAATAAACTGTCGCTATGGCTAAACTGCTTTCCGCAACTGTCACACAAATATGATATACGACAGGGATTCTTGGCCATGCAAGCACTCATGTCGCCATACAATATAGTCAAAAGTACCTAATTCTTATCACAAAATTGACACTAATGACGATGTAGTGGTTCAGGCAAAGACTCGGACAAGCCTGGTGGAGTTGTAGGTGCTGGAGCTAAAGAAGCAGGTAACGCCAGCAATGATGTTCTAGGTAACACTCCCGAAGAAGTCGATGACATTACTGTAGTTACCATTAGGTCTGGAGTGCCCGAAGACATTGCAGATGCATAATAAGGCATAGATCCGAAGCTGCATAAGCTATCCGAGATGATCCACGATCATATTAGTAGCTGTCGAACTAAGACTCTCAGCTGACCTCCCTAGTACTTATAATATACGAGTATGCAAGTCTTATGACGTCATACTGACCATGAACCAATCGTATTACACCAATAATACATTGTCCGAACACCGACCATCCAATCACAAGTTTGCCATGTTATTGTAGGTTACCATTCGCGTAAAGGTATTAAGACATCACACACAGGCAGGTAGTTAGGCTTTAGATGCTAGTTCCTTGATCACATTACCATGCAGTTATATCATCAACAGATTCTTCCAGACAAGTTCTTCGCTCAGATTTAAATCGTGGTCACACCTAAAGCAGACAACTGACTCTAGCAGACTTACTCCAAAACCATTCCTTGTTGCATTTGCAGTGCTGATTGCGATTGCAGTGCGGATTGTGGTGCTGATATACAGTGCTGATTGTGATTACGGTGCTGACTGCTATGCTGATTGCTAATGCGGTGCTGTTTGTGGGGCTGATTGTGATTGCGGCGCTGATTGCGATATTTGTGCTGATTGTGGCACTAAGTACGGTGGTAAGTGCGGTGTGTATGTGTGTAGGTCGCAAGTTGAAATAAATTTCCCTTTTTAGAAATACAATTATGAATTCCAACCTTCAAAGCTGAAAGGTGGAAATTTTATTTAATAATAAAGCTTTAAAATTTATACATCCCGGTCCCTCGGTATATTTAATCACTTCCTGGGTAAACTGTTTTTGCACTTTCCATAAAAAGTGCCTAGAACTACAGCAGGCTCCCACCACTCTTCGTTGTTGGTCGATGCAAACCTTGGAAATTTTACCAAACAATGAGACACCACGACATTCCCCAACTATGGTCCCCAATGCAGATCTTGATATGTTCTTTAAATGTATCGCCTTGTACAAACTGCATGGAACCAATGTCGTAAAGCTTCATCAAGCGAAAAAAGCCTCTTCGTACAGGCCGTACTCTCATGCCGGCGAACATTTTGACCATAGGTGAAAACTCAATCGCAGAATAGACACTGACGGCAACCAGGTATTAATAATGATGCAGATTGCGGCTTCATGTTAGTTGAGGTCAAATGTAGGTTTTCGTATTCGCAATTCATCTTCGTGGTATGATGAGAGAGTGTGTTCCGAATCGATGTTCACCTCGCGGTGTAAGATTGTCAATTGTAATTTTATTCTATGTAAAAGCTGTTATATTTTTTTACAGTAAAGAGACTAGCTTGTGCTCACAAAAGATCATCCAAAATAAAATTTATATGTAATATGTAAAAAATACGAGAGCACTTTGAGAAAACCCACATGTGCGTTAGCGCCAGAAGAAAACACGCACATACTTACATAACAATATTTTTTTAATATGCTTTTAAGCCTATGAAAATATAAAAATTGAGATTAAAATAATTTTATATTTACACATATATATATATCTGTACATAATTTAAAATTATTATTATTATATTTATATACACCTACACATAATTTAAAATTATTTTATATTTGCTTATTTATATACATATTTATGTATAAAATAAATTGAATATAATGTTATATTTACATATTAAAATACCTATACATAATTATGTTTAGAATAAATTGAAAGTAATTTTGTATTTCCCATTTGATATGTACATATTTATGTAAGCAATTAATTTAAAATTAATTTATATTGACTTAGTTATATAGTCTACCTACTCATAATAATAAAAAAATAAGTTGAAAAAAATATTATATTTGCATATATATATCTATACAAATTATGTATAAAATAAATTGAAAATAATTTAATACTCCCATATTTATATGAACATATTTATAGATAAAATTAATTAAAAATAATTTATATTTACTAATTTATATACCTTTACATAATTACCGGTGTGTTTTCTTCTAAGGCAAACGAAATATTTAAAAAATTCCAAAAATTATAAAAAATTAACGTTTTTATATTTATAATAATTAGGGACCTGCGAAATTCGCGTTATTTTTTGCCGCCAAGATAGTCTTCACGAACGTTTATGTACACGAACCAACGACGTATGCCAATTGGTTGTTTCGTAGATGACAAGCCTTTCATCTTAACTATACGGCACGTGATTCGGCATGACCAATATGTAGGGCCACCCGATTTTCGCGAAAATATTTATATGCACGCTAGACTTCAATACCCTAAGGACACACCAGTAGTTTTATTTTGCTCATTGGCTACTTGTCATTGTCAGGAGATATTTTCTAACTCGAGTGGCCAATCAGCATTAAGTTATACTGATACTGCTTCTTCTGTGATTCACGGGCATACAACAATGACGCATAGTATTTAAATCATCCAACTACAAGAGTGGATGTAAGCTAAATTGTTATGAAATATAACTTGTCCTGAATTCTTTTCGCGAATATAGAATCTCCCTGCCAATATTAAGTGTTTTTTGAGTGAGTGAAGAGATTTGGGCGGCTCTTTACATGGGTCTTGAGCGCCAATGAGAGTGATTTAGGTGAGAATGGAGGATCACTGGAATGAAGGGGGGGGGGGGGTGGAAGATCCACGAGAAAACCCGCCGACCAGCTGCATCGCCGGGCAGGATTCCCACTTGCGAAAATCTGGGAGTGTCCCGGACGGGGATTGAATCCGGTTTACCTTGATGGGAGGCGAGCATGCTAGCCGCTAAGCTACCGTGGCCTCGAAGTGGTTAGTCGTTGGAGTAGAGTCACCCTGGGCGTGTCAAATAAAGAATTGTCCAATGGCAGTAGAGATGCACAAGTAGGTATAACATGTGTTAAAAGAATAACGTGAAATTTACAGATCTCCAGTAGCAGAGACCAAGAAGATTCCTCGAATTCATTCGGCAACCTTCTAGACTCCGCGATTCTTTGTGAACTCGAAGCTCAGTTGTTTGTTCATTGGCTGTCGCTCCAGTCTGACCCCAGACCAGGTAACACAGGAGTCGGGTCTTATTTTCTTTGCAGGTTCGGTGTTGGTCGAGATTCGTCTTGCGGGCGTGTCTAACAATTTGTGGTCCAATAGAAGGATATACTCAAATCTACATGCGAATGAAGTTTAACTTGTCTTGAAATGAATTCGCACAAATTCAGGGTCTGGAAAAAATAACAAAGTACTTCACGGTGCAAAGTGGCCTCTGAAGTAAGGTCGGGTTGATTAAAGTTCAAACACGCAACGAGGTTAAAGGCTGTTTGCGATAAAGTGAGCCATTTTAACTCAGCCCTAGAAAAAAGTTACTTCTACCTGCGTATATTTTAACTGGCGCACTGTGTGACATGCGCCCAGTAAAGTTGGTAACAATGGAGGGAAAGTAGTTCCATGTCTTAACGTCAAGATAAAAGTGTTCGGTAACCATTTGTGATAATTTAAATTTCTTTCGCTTCCTCTTTTTCGTTAATGCATCGAAGTGTAAAATTGAGGAATATTGTTACATATTTACTTATCTAATAACGTCACAGTTTCACTTGACAGATGAATGAATAAAGTGATGAGGACCATAGCTATGTTAATTTTACACAAGGCCTCAGAATACACGACGTATATACAATTAGATCATAAGCAGGGCTTTCAAAAGTGGTCAGTAAACTGTGAACAGCTTTTAATCTAAAACTTTATCGCGGTACAAAGCGTAGGCCTACCTGGTTAACAACACATCCCGGTAAATTTTATTTTCACTAAAAATGATTCCGACGCAAAACGATCGATGGGTTCAGTAAATTAATTCCACCCCCCCCCCCCCTCCAATTCTTGTAGCTTAAGTGGTAAGGGAAGCCGAAAAACAAAATGGCGAGCTGGCCTGACAAAGATTCAGCGATTACAGGTCGAATAGAAATTATTTGCAGCAGAATCGCTGCACGCGAAAATCACGAAGGCAAATATGTTTTGAGAATGTCGTCCTGCCAAATTTTTCGTACCACAAAATAATATTTAGTGGCTACAAAAATTTAGTCGTGGTCATTAAATGAATTAGTTTTCATCCCAAAAATAATTTGGCGGTCGGCCTAGGGTACATACAGTACGTTGAACCCAAGCAGAGAACTCTCCCGCGATAAACTGTAATTAGGACTCCACGGAAGCTACAGACCTGAAAAATTCGCGAGTTCAATGACCTGCAGGCTAGACTCTACAGTGTTATGCACAAATATGTCGATATTAGCAGCACATTGGTTGTCTGCTGTCACAGTGGAAGGCGACGATTGGGCCAGCGTTCTCCAGGAGGTGTCAAACACCGTGGGGACCAACGTCCAAAGTTATATAATCGCACGTGTTATGAATTCTAGCTTGTCTCAAATGAATCCGCCAATTTTTCAGGTCTCTACTTGTGAGAATTAGGTTAGGGGCTACTCCAGTACTGAACGCATGTGATTCGTGGGCAGGCACGTAAGACGCTGTGGCAGTTGAAAACAACCAATCGCGTAAGTGGATCGGAGTCAAACATGTTTTGAAATACAACTTGACAAGAACTGTTTTCGCAAAATATCGTGGGCCCCTTACCATACTTTATAATTACGCCATATTGTTTTTTGCGAAAAGATACATGATCAACCGTACCAATAAGAATATAGTTACCCCGACACCGAACGTCCGTGATTGGACGGCAGTCATTTAAGTTGCGTGCGAGTTAAAATCATCCAACCGTGATATTGGTCCTGAACTGACGTGTTTTGGAGTACAACTAGTCGTTGAATCTTTCCGCGAAAAACAGGTGGCCACTATAACTATAGGTATATGCTATTTACGGTAAATTAAACACTTTTAAAACTAACCTTCGAGATAAGTCACTCCCCGTAACTGCAGGTGTGCTGCAGTACACATTGGCGTGCAGGGTATTAGTTAGGTTGGCAGCGAATACATATAAAATAGTCCCAAAGCTCGGCGCAGAATGGAAAGTTTAATGTTTAATTTTATGGCCACTAAAGTTAGAGTTCCTTTATTTTTTACATATTTCATAATACGTACTTGAGTATAAGTAACACGTTTACATTCTTAACCATTGTACGGTTTTATTTGGCTGGCGCATGAATGGAGTGATGAGGCCCATGGAATTGTTATGGCGGAAGAATACGTAATGGGCAGAGCAGTAGATCCCAAGCAGGATCTTCGAAAGCGCTTAGTTCAGCTCATAGGATATCCACGTTTTGGGCCTCGCCACAGAGGACACACACTACAACGTTCGTTAAAGCTCGCTGTGGTTGAATACAGAGCTGATGCGTTCGCGCGGCGCAGTGGAACTGACGCGTCCCTGGAGAAACGTGATGGGCAATGCCGCGCGCGTGGGTCATTCGGAACGGGCGGTTTCGCGACGAGGCGTGGACCGGGTCTTCCAAGGGGTGAAGGGTTGACCGCTCTTTGAGGAAAGAGGTTGGAAAGGAACGACGAAAGAGTAGAGGGGGAGGGGAGCAAATGTTATGGAAAGGATGAAGTATGGTGATGTCGTGGTTTCGGGGAGGGGAGAGGGGGGAGGGCGAACGAGTCGTGTGTGGTCCCTCCAAAGTCGAACGGGGGAAGAAGATGGCGGCGAGACGCACGTTTATTTGGCGCACGTTGGCGTGCGTGAGTGCGTGGCGTGGACGGCTGTGCACACGCGCTCAGGCTACATTTTTTTTCCCACTACCCCTTACCCCCTTCCCCCCGCTTCAGGACCACACGAAAAAACCCCCTTGGCCGGACCCTACGTAACGATCGCCAGAGGGGGCGTCTAGTGTGTGTGTGTATGGGTGTGTGTGTGCTGCCCGCGGTCAGAGGTTATCCGAGAGGAAATTGTTTGTGTTGTGTGGAGGAGGGGAGGGGGAGTGGGGAGGGGAAGGCAAGGGGGTCCGGCTAACCCCCCTTCCCCCACCAGCCACCCCTTACTTGTTTGGAAAAGGGTAGAGGGGGGTGGCGCCATCAGGGCGGCATGTCCCGCCGGCTCGACGCCTTCCTTTCCGCCCTACATCGCGAACAGTCGCCTAGTGTCGGATGAACACATTCTTTCCTTACGTTCACTTTAAATCATCCCCCCCCCTCACTCCTTCCCGAATCCCCCTTCGATCGTCTCTCCCTCTCGCGCTATCCTGCCGTCCTTTCTCGCGTTTGTTCTTCGAACCTTCGCGTCAGCGGTTAACCAGGTACAACCCCCCCCCCCCCTCTTGACTCTGTGCCTTAGAAGGAGAGGAGAGGGGGAATGTGAGAGGGAGTGGGATAAACACGATAAAACAACAGAGTACATAGGAATACAGAGGCGAAACAAGTCGCTGACAGCGCCTACCCCCACCTGCCACGCGAAGGCAACATGGCGTCCCTGGCCAACAAAATGTCGGAACGACGTTCACCAATCAACGGGGAGAACTTGTTCGCAGCGTTACAGTGGCCTATCGGACGCGAGGCGCGTTCCCAGAGGTTCGCGCGGGGAATCAGAAAAACGGGGTTTGAAGTCCGCGTCAATATCACCACAACCATTTCGTATCTGTGAAGTCATCTACTCTGTGATAACACGCGGCGGACGAATACAATATCGCTTGACCCGTAGTCTCAGTCACGATGGTACTATTTCTTGAAGCTGCGACGACTGACTTAACCCGTCCAGCCACCGTGTCCACAATTGTGTACACGTTGCAAATGAATGAAAGTTACGACCAGAACTGTACACAGCAGGGCACCAGTGCCCAGTCTTGCTTGTGGCTAATCTCATTTGTGGACTCTTCTACACCTCTTGGACATGGATGGTTAATACCAATATCATCGAACAAACAGCACGTTGTTAATTGGCTGGGGAAAAAAATGCTGAACACAAGTTCAGTTCGTACCAAAACGTTACGTGACTACAACACTTCAACTCACAAATTAATGTGTGACCGAAAGAGTTAAAATTGTAAACCTGGGCTGGTCGCGGTTACATGAAACCTTCAGGGATACCGGTTTTTTTTTTAATTCTAAGCTTCTCGAAAAGTCGCTCCCGTTCACGATTATCGCATTGTTATCGGTGTTTGGTATTCTCAGTTAAAGGTGACTTGTCGATTCACGTGAGAAAACTATCTGGAGTACTCGAGAGTTGATGTGTTGTCGAAAGTTGCTTTCCCGACCTTTGCAAACATGATAAGTGAGGAGCTTCGTGGCCGTATTTACTGCAATATGCAAGACTATCTCCGTCCTTCAGGAATTTCGTGCATAGCACAGCCATTATGTTATATCTGGAATATCTTCGAAAGACGGTACATTTATAAATGCATGTTTGGGCATATATTCAGTATATGGTTGTATCTCCATGTTTAAGTATTCTCCCACGCGTTTTATAACTGTATAAATTGTGGAGAGATAATGTTGTAAGGCTACGAATTGCTAAGAAGTAACATAATGTTTTGGGACTTCACCATATTTTTTTTCATGATATTATAAAAAACGTTTTATCTTATATCCAATAACGACATCAAAATATTGGGCGCCCTCTATAATTTTGCAAATAAATATACAGATATGTAGAGCTGATTTGCATAAAGCACCTTATTCACTAGTGGTAGCAGAGAATCGTGTAGTCCGGTAGTAAAAAAATTTTACAATTTTAATTATTTTAGATATCTTATGTAGTCCTAACGTAATTATCAGATTAAATGTGTCATTTTATAGGTCGTTATTGCTAGGAAACGAATTATTTCACTTTTTAACAGTCTTACATATTTTTATACATAAAACAATACGCTCCGTTAAATCTAATTATCATTGAAACTGCTAAAGAGTGTGTGACACTCATTACGAATTCATTGTGCCGCCATTTTTCTCAGTCAATAATCCCCTGTGGACATAATACTAGGTTATACACGCAGACCTGAGAAATTCACGGTTTGATTTCGGGCCAAGCTAGAATCAAAACGTTGTACGTTTGTATTGCTTATGCTTTTGGTGCACCCGTTAGTTCACACCTCCTGGAAAACTCTGAGTCAATAATAAACAAACAATAAAATTAGCACTAAATCATCGCCTTCCACTAATACAGCAAGCAACCGATAAAGTTATATTTCCATGATTTTACATACAACAATGGAGTAGGTCTATATCCTACAGGTCATTGAAATCGCGAAATTTTTCAGGTCTCTAGCTATACAGTTACGCTGAGGAATTTCACTCTAAACATCCCTCGGGAAACATCGTTAAAGGCTGTTAACGATAAAGTGAGCACTTTTGAAATAAAACATAGAAAAAAGTCACTGTCCATGCCTACATACCGGGCGCGCTGGATGACATGCGCCCGGTAAAGTTGGTAACGATAGATGAAAAGTAGTTCCACATTTTAACGTCAAATAAAAAGTGTTAGGTAACCATTTGTGATAATTTAAATTATTTATTTCTTTTTTTTTATTTATCAGATGTGTAAAAATAGCAGATTTATGAAATATTTACTTTTCTACTAATTACATAGTTTCACCTGACCGACGCATGAATAAAGTGATGAGGCCCATGTCAATCTTAATTTTACATAAGGCGGAAGAACACACAACGTACATACAAGTATATATTTTCAAAAGTGCTCATTTTACCGTGAACAGCTTATAAACGGAATACTTTTTGTCTTATAAAAGACATTTTACAAATTGTAAATATCCTATATGAATGTATGTAGCCTACATTTCTAAAATAAATAACAACTTAAAACGTCTAGTTTGTTGGAATAGACTAGCTGTGATTTCGGAATACACAATTGCAGACATGTATTCTGTTCATACTGTATTTGTCATATTGACTACCTGAACACACGGTAAGGAGGGGAAAAATATCTGAGGTGGAGCGGTCGTTAAACCCGAGCATAACGTAGGGGGAGATGCGTCGTAACGATAGTGCACTTAAAAAAACCCGTTTTTAAACAATTCTCGATCACTTCCGTCCGTCGGCCCCGATCGGTAGGAATATTGTCGGTCGGGATCGATATCTAAACTTAACGACAGGCTCGCAGAGAAACGTAGCTAGAATAAAGGCACTGGATCAAATTATAGTGAATTTAAAAAATATCATTTATCATCCGACTGCCAATAAAAAAATGAAATTCACTAGCTCGTTTTTATGTTTCATGGACGCCTGAATAGCATATCGCTATCGCTAGAGCTTGTGGTTTTTAGCGAAAATATTTCGTGCCTCGGTTCTCTACGGTTCGTAGGAGAGTCATTTAATTCGGCGTCTCAGCAATTGGGCCAGTCAAACAAGGAAATAGTGCATCACTAGCATCGCATGTGCACAGGCCTACATGTTCATAGGACCTTGAAACCTAACAAGCTGTGCTACAGTTTCGCTATAAATCGCCATTTCAACTAATCACTAGGGACGATGGCTTACCTCGGAGAAAGTCGCATGTTTCCTATACGATTTAACGTACTCTTGTTGCTCACACTAGACATTGTATAGGCTGTTCACAGTAAAATTGAGCGCTTGTTAAGGCCCTTATAAGTTTTTCCTTTCATCCAATTTCCATCTTCCTAATGCTTTTTAATATAAACATTGCAATGTGACTAATAAACGCTGTGTATACATTTCACCACCCTCAAAATTTAAGGTCTGGGGCTGCAATAAGATATATTTATTAGTGGTTAATGCCTGTTGAGAGGGCCTTAAAAAGTGCTCACTTTACCGTGAACAGCCTATAGTCATATTTCGTTATTTACTGTCAAGCGGTTACGAAGCTTATTATCCCATTTTATTTGGCCAATGAGGATTGTGATACTCTAAAGCATTACGCCTATGACTGATATGTGAAGAACATAGCCAATTCAAATCGAATATATTACACTCCAAATCAGAATCAGTAAATATTTACTGATTGCTAGTTCAAACTGCTCCATCCGGAATCTGTAAAAAAAATGTAATTAATAATTCAGTAAAAAGAAATCCACTAATTCAAACTGTAGAAAATTATTTAGTTAGTAAATAAGCTCGCAGGATAAAAACATTGCATTCCTATGTCAGATAAGTTAAGTACGAATTATTTTGTCGCAAAACAAAATGGCTGTCTACACAAAAATGTTCGTCCACGTTGTTGTAACCGAACATGCACCCAAAAACGCGTACTACAGCCTTTAGGGTCAGTCATCTGATCAACTGCCATACTTTACAAATGCACAATGAGCGCTCGTATTATGGGTACTGAAATAAAATATAATAAATAACTTATTTTCTACTGTTTGAACTAGAGGTTTATTTTTACTGAAGAGATTATAATCCACTCACGGTTACTTCTCACGTTTCTGAATCCCTGCTGATGTTCTACTTCCAGGATTTTCCTCCGCCTCTGCAAACTAAGCTTAACTAAGTCTAGGAAATTACGCCAAAGGACAACGTACCGAATTCGTGCGCTCAGTTGTAATGATATTTTACATGAGAACTATTTCTTACTAGGCGCTACGAACACATACGTTTTATCACTGTTTTTATTCATATTTATTATGAACGAAATATTATAATTTATAAATAAAATACACAGGTGAAACTTAAATTTAATGAAAAATAACATACTTTCATGTTAACAGAAGTAGGCCTAGTGTATAAAACGCTTGTGATACATAGCATATTTAGCAATTAACTAAACATGTCATAAATAGGGCGATTTTTCAAATGTTTAATTTAAAAAAATTTGAAGACACAGCGAATAAAGGTTGTTTACAATAAAGTGAACACTTTTGAAATCAACCTTAGAAAAAAGTCACTACTAATGCCTGAATATATTTAAACTGGCTCACTGAGTGACGTGTACCCAATAATGTTAGTAACGATACATGGAAAGTAGTTCCATATCTTAACGTTGAATAAAAAGTGTAAGGTGTCCCTTTGTGACAACTTCAATTTTTTCTCTCTGTTTTTTTTAATGCACCGGAGTGTAAAAATTGCCAGATTTGTAAAATATTTACTTTTCTAATAATTTCACAGTTTCACCTGGCTGACACATGAATAAAGTGATGAGACCCATGGCAATGTTAATTTCACATAACGCGGAATAATAGGCCTACACAACGTTCATGCAAGTGGATCTTAAGCAGGGCTTCCAAAAGTGCTGATTTTACCGTGAACATCCTGTAGACTATAGTAGTAGTTTTCTTTTTCTACCGATTGCAGCTGAAACTGCAATCGGTAGATATTCGCTGATTCCGATTTAGAGTATATGTTATCGTTCGCGAGTTTCCAATGTGTCTATATTTGAGTGCCAGCTGACTGACCTGTCGAGAAACTGTCTTCTTACAAATACGATCGGCCAAATAAATAAAACTTAATGTGATTCTGATATACTCCCCCCCTCCCCCCCAATATTTTTTTTTAGCCTGGGCTACAATATTACATTTGTGCCCTCCATACCCAACATTTAATTTTAGTATCGTACTCTTTACTACCTTAACCCAATCATATACCTAATGTACACACGTTTGTAAATTGTGAAATTTTTCTTTAGTAAGGGTCTGATTAAAAATTATATTTTGGCTAGTGACAATGTCTGTTTCTCATATATGGTTATGAATAACCAATTATTAGTATGCCTGTTACCAATGGTTACTTTAAACACAACAATAGGTTCCCTTTTACTGGGCTAATCAGAACATTTACAACAAATATGGTGGTCATTCTTGGCGGGTGTAATATTATGTCTGTATATTTAAATCGTTTCTATGACAAGCTGAATATATCAGTTGGTTATTAAAAAAATTATGATGATAAACATTGCTTATTGATCTGCTGCAACTATTCACTGAAAGTATATTTCTTGTGGATTGCTTTTTTTTTTTTTTTTTTTTTTTCCTTTTTTTTTTTTTCGTTTGATGAATTGCCTTGTTACCATTCTGCTTGTAAATATAAAACATACTATCTTCGAAGTTTATGGAGATAAGTAACATTTTTAGTGCAAAGAAAATATTTACAACTGCTTAAAAAATAGTATATGTCATGGTAACTACATGTGCCATTTCAACGTGATTTCTTAGGATGTGTTTTCAGTAATCACTCTATTGAGGCCTAGGCAGACTGGTGTCCGTTTTTCCAGTTACGAGAAAGTCGAGTATCTAACCAATAGAATGTTAACCTTAGCTGTCCTAAGCAAATTTCCCAACCTAAAATCAGATCAGTCTTAATTATTTCAAAAATTATGTAATGACCAAAAATGCTAAGATGTAAAATTTTTGAGGGCTATGCTGATTTAAATAGTGTATGGCGAAAGCAGAAAACAAATATATCCGAAATAATAATGTTATTAATTATTTATGATGCCGAATACACAGTAGAACCTGTTTATATCGATAGAGACATACACATTCTAGGTACACATAATGCGTAATTACTTAGAAAACTGATCTAAAACTCACACGAGCTGGAATCATATGTCACGCAATCCTATCAAAATTCTACATATATATGTTAGTGCGTCTGTCTTGTTTTTAGTAACACATGAACACCTCAGAGTAAAGAAAATAAATAAAACAATATTTGAGGTAGCAAGATTTCCTTATCAACAACTACCGGCACTTCCTATAGTAATTCTGTAACATACTATATTAACAAGTACAACATAAAAAGCAGATTAACTAACAGCAGCCAATCGAAAACCACGTCATTGCATGGTTGTGAAATTTATTTTAACAATACTGTAAAAAATATTGGGAAAATTAACTGACAATTGTAAGGTGATATTTGGAAACTTGTTTGGTAAACATGTTTCTCTTTACTTGCAAGATAGATTTACCTCACCCTGGAGTAAAATTCACTTACATGGCAGCCGAAAATCCCATACAGAGATGGGAAAATTACCTTACGACGTGTAGATCTGAGCATTTTCTCAACAGCTCGATGGGGGACGGGAGGAAGAAACAAAACGAGACGCCATGTTGCACAACTTGTAGGACATATTTGTTATAGAAGGCATAATACTAAGCAATAAAAATTCATTATTAAGATGTAAAATCTACAAAATACAATTATCATATAAGCATGTAGTTAAGTTGTTGACGTGGTGTAATGGACAGCGCACTGGCCTGCCGATAAAGAGGCCCATGGTTCGCTCTCACAAACCAGTGAGTGTCGCAGGTTTTAGAAATGTTCATTCGGTTACTATTTGTTAGAGGTTGTAGATTAAAGCTAAATAAACAGTACTAACATGCCCGAGCATTTTTAATATAACTTTATTGTACAATATAGTTAATATTCCCTTACTTGTATGGGTGTTTTCCCACACTTTTATCAGGTATACTCTAAAAAATGTTTGTAGTTTAATAAAAAAAAAATCCTTGTAACCCATTTGCGAAGAAAATCGTTTGTAAAACTACAAAAAAATTTTGTATAAGATATGCAAAACATATATTTGTAATATTACTAATAATAGCTTTGTATCACAACTTACATTATTAAAAGTGTACATTACATTTCTTTCTAGAAAACAAGTAAGATGAATTAGTAACAGCTAGTAACTAAAAAAAAATATTTCAAAATATAATTTACGAAAAAAAAAAGTTATACTTTGCCAGTATGGTGTTGCGAACATATATCCCTTTTGCTATTAGCCCGCACCCTTAACCACAAGACTATATTGACTTACGAACTTATCACTTACTTTTATAGTAAATATAAGCGCAACTGCTTACAAAATGATACGACGTTATTTGATCAAGAAAAATATATTTGTTTCATTTAAGAGTTCTGTTGTTGAGTTGAGAGATTAAAGCTGATCTTAAAAAAACCAGGTCTTGAGAGACGATTTAAGAGTTCTGTGTAGCTAGGAAACAGCTAATGTGCAATACGGTAACGTTTTATTGAAAAAGTCATTTTAGTATGAATATTTGAGACATTTTAAGTGTTTTGCGTTATTCAAACTTGCAATACATTTATTATTACACGTAACTACACTTTACATCACCCATAGTTTTTTCCACAAACAGCTATATACGGTTTTAAGTTATTGAATGTTCGCCATTTTCCTGAAGCTTGTGGAAACGGGTCAGTACAGTACAAATATTATTTGAAGTCTATTACAAACACGGTCCTTGTAGCTTTACAAACGAGTAGTTTTGCTAGAGATATCTTTGTACTGTCACAAGCATTTGTAAAATTTCAAACCATTTCTCAATAAAAATTACAAACTTATTTTACAGTGTGCTTTTCCGTGCGATTAGGGAATAGTACTTTACTTATTATGTAAATTTGCTCTTCAATTACGAGGAAATTTTACGTTACATGTAGGTGCATATTGCTTCCCTTGCGTGTAAGGTAATTTTACCTTAAACATTTTTTTTACAGTGAAGCATTTAACAAACCAGGTCTTTATTTATCGGGAGATGTCTGTTGAGAAATAGTGTGAAACTTACCAATTATTGAACTTCAATCTAAATTTGTCATGTAGTCTGACAACCAATAGGCCCTACTTTAAACAGATATTGTGAAACATATCCTATAAAAAAATGTGTTTGGCGCAACAGAATTAATTGTTTGCACTGAGAAAAAGATTTTACTGAATAAAACAAAGTTTGTTTAAGGCAACCAAATTAATTACTTGAATAGGGGCAATGAAATATTAGTTTTTGGAACAAAATTACTTTTTGTTCTTATTTGGTTGCCCCAAACAAAGATTTGGTTGGTGCAACTAAAGATTTTGTTTAGATAAGCGTACATTAAACCGTTTCGGTTAATGTAAAAAAAATGGAAGCTCGACCTAGATTCGATCCTAGACCATTTGCACCAGAGCGCCACTCCCTAGCAGATCCAGATAAAACGACAACAGAGATAATTCGAATGTTTTTAAAAATGTATCAAATACTGGAGAACGTGAGCAAAATATTTCAAGTTTTACAGCATTCCTTTTTAGTTTATTCTTGAACTTGTTTCATTATTATGTTTATATCAAACGTGTGTTTTGTTAGCTGAACAAAATATATTTTATTGCTTTTCAAATTTGGTCTACACAATAGAATATTTTGTTGCCGTAACTAAATTTATTTTTGGTCCTATACAAACAAATAATTTGTTGGCTGTTCTCTCAGTGTGTGTAGTGGTAATTAGATACTTAGTTCCTTTAATCAAATGGCTTTATTGTTCTTAACTGCTTGCCCCAGAGGTTTCAGTTTGGTGCAACTAAGGATTTGTATGGCTGCACGTAAAGGCGAAAATAATGAGTGAGTGATTGAAGAGATTTGGGAGGCTCTTAAGAGCGAGGTATTGAGAGCCGATGAGGGGGATCAAGATGAGTACGGAGCTGCGCTGGAATGAAAACTGGATATCCCGAGAAAACCCGTAGACCAGCGGCATCGTCCGGCACGATTCCCAGTGCGAAAATCCGGAGTGACCCTTACTGAACACGGTTCGCCTTGGTGGGAGGCGAGCAGGCTAACAGCTCAGCTTCCTCAGCCCCTTAGACGCAAAGAAAGGCCGAGATTCAAGCGTGGCACACATGGCTCTGGTATCTTACGCCTTAGCCACTAACAAGCATCGTTATCATTCTAATTGTAACGGAAATTATAAAACACGCTCCCGATATGTGTGAATTCGAACCCAGGCAATCAAGTGAACCGATTGCCCTACAACCAATTTATTAAATGCTGCACTGTTAAAAAAAAAATTCCTTAATTTTACCGAAAAGTGGTGGTAAAAATTTATCCAGAAGTGTCAGTAAACTCTCCGTAAAATTACGAACACATTGATTTTCAGAAACGGACTCTCCGTAAATTTCACGGAAACTCTCCGTTAATTTCCAAGTTAGTTTTCTGTTCTTTCCATTTAAAATAAAAGGAGATAGTGAAAATGTCTTTAATTTTCGTTCTGTGGGTGTTCTACCGTGTATAAAAAATGATATTAAAAAAGTTAAAATATTTTGTACTTAAACGAGGTTTGAACCCGAGTCAAAAATTACCAATCCACTATTATAGCCATTTTTCTTGCAGTTGTATTTGTTAGTTGCTGTTGTTGAGCTCATTTGAGACCGACCGGTTGACAAATTCCCAGTGGGACTCCATTCTCCCACAACTCTCACTTGAAAAATGTGGTATAACTTTTATATTTGTATTCAAAAGGCAAAAGAAAAAATTCAGTTTCTATTAAATTTTGTGTATTTTAGTGTTGCCAAATGTTACAGACCCCTGATGGGATTTTTTCATGTTTTAAAGAATAGGTCATAGTCGCGTGGATAAACTTAACTGCCGCAGAAACGATGATTTTCTTGTTACAGTGGCGAAGAAAGCTTCATGTAGAACTCTGTTTTTCGTCATTACGGATTGCCTTTCCATATATACACTGTACATTTCCGTAAAACACTCCGTAAATTTAAGGAAATTTTAACACTGTAGTACTGGACCAAGCTGATTGTATTGTCACCACAAATTCTGTCGTAACATACATATCAGATTTTTCAGGTAGATAAATTTGTATTAACTACAAACAATATAAGTATTCAATTGAATCTACCATCATACTTATAATGTTTACGGAAAATAAGCAAACGTACTTGTAAATTGGGCGTGTGTACAAAATACATGTAGACTACGCTCTAAATTCGAACAGGTGGAAATCAGATTATTCGCAGTGAAATCCAGCTACGCGAATCAGTGATAATAGCTCCACTTAGAATCGGTGAAAAAAACACTGTTTGTTTCAGTGAATCGAATTTACTGATTGAATAAGTGTCAGATAACTGCGTGCGGCGATTTAAATACTGTTTTGATTGAATTTACCCGAATCACTAAGAGAAATAAATATTTCTGTTCCTCATTTTATTGTGAAATTTACTACGTTTATAATAAAGAAAATAATTTGCGGTGCAAGTATTTAGATCCACGGCATTATTCTTCCCGATCGTTACTTACAAACTACGGTATAGGCTGTTCACGGTAAAGGGAGCACTTTTTAAGGCCCCTATATATTTTTACGTTCACCCCATTTTTCTATCTTCCTGCTGCTTTATATTATAAACATTACAATGTGACCAATAAACACAGTGTGCACATTTTACCACTCTCATAAGTTAAAGCCTAAGGCTGCAATAAGACATATTTATTAGTGGTTAATGCCTCTTATGAGGGCCTTGAAAAGTGCTCACTTTACCGTAAGTAGCCTATATCAGAACATCGTTAACTACACAGTGGAAATAAATATTTTGCTTTAAATTGTTTTTTTTTTTTTTTTTTTAATTGATGAAATTAGGGTTGTTAAAGAAACATACCACATTTGATGCAGTTTAAACCTTCAAACTGAGCGGTATGATAATTACGTGAAAATGAAATGAAAGACGCAGAAACGAAGTCTGAATGTTCATGTTGCATCGTAAACTGGTGTTATAAAAGACAAAACTCACATTTAAAAAAAACTGTATTTTATGGGTTTAATTAGTTACGCGTTATTTCATTTGATACATCTTGTTTAACTGATCCGTCAGCCAAAAAAACAAATCACTGAACAACAGCGAATGAAATAGTTGAAGAAACAGTGGAAATGTCACTGAATCATTAAGTGAAGGAAAACTGGCATATTTTCACTAATTTGTCAGTTAAATTCACTGAAGTGAATGTTAAATATGACAGGTGCTTTTAAACACTTAAACAGAGAAATTCTATGTTAGTTGTATTTAGAGTGAACATTATGTCGGAACAATCGAATAATTGTTAGGCTCAACAAATTATTTTTAAATACTTCATTTGGTTCAAGGGAACTAATTCAGATTTTTAGAGCAAAAGCAGATTAACTGAGTGAACAAAATATTGTTCAATGTAAGCAATTACTAGGGTTAGGGAAAATTCGCGAGTTCAATGAACTGTAGGCTAGACTCCACAGTCATGTGTATACCCGAGCCTCAGATGTTTGTTCATTGGCTGCTGCCCCATAGAGTAGCCAGTGTTACTTCACACCTGGCAGTATGGCACTCGCTACTTGTTTGCTATTGGCTCAGAGTTGTCCAGGGTGTTTCTAATAAACTGCGATCCAATTGCAAAGTCAACTTCAGTGTACACGTGTTTGACATCTAGCTTGTCCTGAAATGAACTCAATAAATATTCCTATCCCTAGCCAATCACTTTTGAAATAAATAAGTTTGCTATCTGAAAAGAAATATTTCTCTTACTGTACAGTATATAATGCTCAAAAAGTATTTCCTTGGCCAGTGTTGTACACTGTGATGCCCAATGATCTTCTATGTGCGCGATGGGGCCGCGGTGGTGTAGTGCTCAGACTACTTCCCTTCCACCCAGGCGAAACGGGGCGAAGTCGGTCCCGAACTTTTCGCATGTGGGAATGGTGCCGGACGATGCCCCTAGTCGGAGGGTTTTCTCGGGGATCTCCCATTACAACCGCCCATTCATACCGGCGCTGCTCCACACTCACCTCGCTTCGCCCTCATCGGTTCTCAAGATCTCGATGTTAAGAGCCGCCCGAATATCGTCACGCACTTACTCAGTCACCCATTACCCGATGATTTGGGGCACCTGTTTTTCCCGAAAACATTTCAAGACACATTGCCTTTCAAAAGACTTTAATTGCGAATCACTTTTGTGAATGGACAATTTGAATTGTTACGCGTCTTATCTGTCTATAGGCTGTTCCCGTTAAAATGAGCACTTTTGAAAGCCCTGGTTAAGATCTATTTGCATGCACATTGTGTCTTCTTCCGTCTTATGTAAAATTAACGTTACCATTGACCTCATCACTTTATCCATGCGTCTGTGAAGTAAAACTGTGAAATTATCAAAAACGAAATTTTTTTCAAATATCCTCATTTTTACACTTCGAAGCATTAAAAAAAAAAAAATGAAAGAAATAATCTACGGTTTTACAAATGGTTAGGTGACAATTTTTAGCCGACGTTAAGATATGGAACTATTTTCCATTCTTCGTTACCAACTTTAAAGGGCGCATGTCATTCAGTGAGTCCATTAGTATATATGAAGTTAACGGCAGTGACTTTTTTCTAAGGTTAGTTTCAAAAGTGCTCACTTTATCGTGAACAGCCTTTACCCGCGAATTACGGACTGTAAATATCGGAGAAACATTCTTCTGATCGGATCATTCACGTAAGATACCCTCTTCACACAGATACAAGCGGCCAACAGCCAAAGGAAGGCTGCAAGTGTGCAGATAAGATATTGGAGCCTAACCACCGCGTAAATATTTTCGCGAAAAATAGGAAAGTGGGTGCGAACTTCAAAAATCATTATTGGATGCCCTTTCCTTTCATCACTTTATAATGTAAATCATACATTAGCTCTAAATTGACATACCCACATAAAAAGGCTTATTAAATTTTACGTTAGTTTTGTTCTCATGGACAGTTGCAAGATTCCCATTAAATATAGTACTTCTTTTGAAATTTGGTTTTGCTACTGATCTATCACAGGCTTTCTCATTTGAGATCAGTCTTATATCCACCCTGTTTCTTATATTTTATATAGTTTTACCAGAAACAGAATAATTCATCGGCTTATAAGAATCTATTTCAATTTTTTTTTTTGCAGTAGTCCTCATCAATGTATTTAAATATACGTATTTTCTTAGCCAATAAAACTGATTAAACTTTAATACTCTATGTATTTTTGTACGCTTTAACCCGTTATTTACATACTGTTTCAAATTGCGATAGTGTATTACATACTTTTGTTTATTAAGTAAAGATGTTAATAATTTAGACTGATTTGTTCCTGGAACTACTTTATTTTCTGGACAAAATGGATGATCGTTGTGTAATTTATGTAGATCTTGTGGATACTCTAAATCTACTTCTAAAGTGTAACCATTATCAGAAACATCCTTAATATTTTATATATAATTTTACCAAAAAGCTAATTTAAATTCTGGATAATCGACCCATTCGAAACCATCTTATGCTAAATATTGAGACATTTCCCAACCATATAAATTATTCACCTTTACATATCCCTTACAACATTATGAAATATCGCCTCTAATTCCTTTTTCTACCATTAAAATCGTATAATTATTATGTAATTAATCTAATGGTTGTTTAGTTATTTTTAACATTGCATCCCATGATAATCCTGGTGCTGTAAAATAGCATGCCGGATCTAAATCATATGCATTTATACATGTTTCTCTAAAATTTTCAAATACATCTGCTAATAGTAACACATCATATTTTAAGTATAAATCATGATATTCCCCAAGGTTCTTCGTATTAAATTTATTCCATACAAATTTTGCATTATCATAATCATTGTCAGTTATATCAGATTCATTTAATTTATTGTATAAAATTCACTTGTTGTTGGAAGTTCTGTTTCTTCAATTTTTTTCAAACTGTCCATATAATCGTATGGCTAAACACATTTTCTAATAACTAAATCTAGTTGATCTTTTGGAGAATCCTTTTGTGTATATATAATTTTTATCTTCGCTTAAATTAGATGATAGTTTATCTAAACAACTTGCCATAAATTTAAATGTGTTTGTAAACCTCATGTCTAAATGTTCTGTTTCGTTCCCAAAATTAATAAACTTTTCTTAGTTTTTTGCAATTAAATCTATCTGCTTATTATCATATCCTAGTTCTTTAATAAATAAATGTGCGTGATATCCAGGTAAGGTATGAAAATAAATTGGAACATAATTGGGTAATTTTAATTGTAGATTACAATCATTACATACTGGGTTAATAATTTTTTCCAAGTATATGGTCATGATGATGTACTTTTTTTATTTTCCTTCGTATATTTACATTCTCATACAGTACATTTTGTAGACCTATTATAAAATACCTTTTCTTCTTTTGTTAGTGAATGCATTGGTTCATTTTGTGAATATACTTCCCCAATCTCTTCTACTTCCCTTTTCATTGATTGTTTAAACATCTTTTGTGCATTTGGGCCTCGATATACAACTGGTGGTTTAAAATCACCATAACTAGATGCAATATAATAGCAAAAACCAGAAGCTTCGTGTAACTGATATTTTATTGTATATAATTCATCATTTAATTTCAATTCAATGGTATTTATTTGATAATTAGTAAGTATATATCTTTCTTTTAGTACCTCCTTATTAAAGCCATTATCGATATCATCCGCTGTTAAAATTGGATATTTTTGATTAGTTTAAATTTATATATTTCTTTTGGATTTGGTTTAGTTGTTGATATTTTTTTTTAGAATTGATTCAAAATCTGCATATATTGCAAAAGAAACATTCTTTGTATGCTTGTAGTTTTTGAAAAATATTTGCACTCCTGCCAAAGGTAAACTGATTTTTACTGGTTGGTTTTTAGTGCAGACTTCTGCATGTTTATTTAATCTATCTTGGGAATAAAAGAATTGAAGATACATATAACATACATAAGTTTTACTTTTATGATAAATTATTTTAGTTATGAAAGCAACCTAGATAAATATTTAATCCAACAGTAATGCGAGTTTGTATCATTTTTTAAATGAAGTTAATTTATATGGTTTTCCTTTTAATTTTTTGTAAACTTTAATGGATATACTGTAGACTTACCTTTAATAGAGTATACATTTATAGATGCATCAATTTGATTTTCAATTTTTGCTATATCATCAATTTTAATAGGATATTCATATTTAGCTATTACTTTGTCAATATTAAGACCCACATTTTTATATTTAGATACTCTTTGTGGGCCTTTTTTCTGCTGGAAACAGTGCCAATTTTATTTCCCAAAGAAAACATATTTGGTGTTCATTTTACACATTAATAATATATGCTTGTTTTTTTCTTAATCTTTTTTGGTAGTTCGATATATGATGTTCCATTTAATGGATCATACTTATTTATAGTTAACTGTATTCCAATTACTCTATCTAATTTCCAATCTGTACATTTTTTTTTTTCAAATTCAGATAAATGTGCAAGTAGTTCCTTTTTTATGGTTTTGTAAATCCTTTTAATTTCTCCTTCATTCAATACTGTATAGTTTTGTGATTGAAATGTAAATAATTCTACTTGGTTAGTCTCTTTCTTTCGATAATTGCCTTATAATTTAATGCTAGTTTTCCCCCTCTAAATTTCCCAAGATAATCATGTATTATCTCAAATACCTTATTTTTTCTGAAGTTAAAAATTGACTAGGTTGTACTAAATTAAAGGTATTCTCAATGTTATAAGTTGATATTCTGCTTTGAAAAGCTTGATTTACTATAAATTTTTGTTGGTTCTTCTACTTCTTTTCTTTATAATTACATTAGTGGAAAATGGGAATATTTCTTTTAATTAGTTTTTATCTTATTTATATAATTGATTGATATCGGCATAAGTAAAAGGAAAAATTTGTAAAATTATTCTTTGTAATCCATTGTTACTAGCTTACTTTTGTTTCTAGGATTTTCAAATATGTTATTAGAGAATGGAAATATTTATTTTAATTCATTTCTATCTTCTGAACATTGTTCTTTGGCATTGGCATATGAAAATGGTAAATTTGCAAAGTTGTTCTTTGTTTCTTCATTTAAAATAAATGATATAAGATTTCTAATTAATTCAGCTTTCCTTAGACGACACCAATATTTTAATTTATATTCTTTTGCTAAAAATCTTAGCTCCTGCACTCTCCTTTCGCTCAACTCAACTGTTAGATTGTTCGCTGACATTTTTGATTGTTTATTTAGTAAGAAAACATTTTTAATTAAGTTGTGTTGGTTTTGTACTGCAATTGGGTACATTGAATTTTATCCAAGAATAATATAAAAATAACTAATTAAATGGAACAAGACACTTTTTATGTATTGTTAATATTGAAAATAATGTTTTTAATTATTTAACTTCCTGTTATGATAATATTTCTTTGTATACTTACTAAAACTATTTTTACATTTTGTTGTATGTTTGTATATAGTAGCTTTATGGGGATAAAATGAATCGATAGATTTATTCTCATTACATACTACACATGTCATAGTTGAATAATCATTATGGCGAATTTCATTTCTATTGTGTAATTTAATTTTTTTAATGCTTTTCGAGATATGGAATACAGACATATTTTCCACATTCACATAGTACTTTATTTAACCCATACTGATTTCTCAGATATACATTGACACATTTTTTACATGTGTAAATATGCTTATCTTTTGTGAGTTTGTGTTGAAAAACATCGAATATTTAATACTTTACCACAACTTTTACATTGCTTGCATATGGTATTCTTTTCTATTTCGAGCATTGGTTAAATTATATTTATATTAAAACAAAA
Source organism: Dryococelus australis (assembly GCA_029891345.1). Lineage (NCBI taxonomy): Eukaryota > Metazoa > Arthropoda > Insecta > Phasmatodea > Phasmatidae > Dryococelus > Dryococelus australis. Next base: position 131,170,325 of record CM057009.1, read on the forward strand.
ATTTAAAAATAATATTTTTTTTTAATTTTAATACTATTTTCCTTATAAATAAAACAAAATGGAATAACTTATAAAGTACTTAAATAATTCGTATGAATTGACTAAAGTATAAGCTCTTGAAATTAATAAAAATTATACAGCTTCTGAATTTCAAATTTATGATTCTAAGTTTGGTAAAAACAAATTAATTGTGTTCTAGATGGAAAGCATAAAATTAATTTACCAGATCGCTACGTAAACATCCTCGATAAAAATATTTTAAAATTAATAAATGAGAAACAAATTTTTATAATGTAAAATGGTATAAAAGAACTGGAAAATGGAAAATCTGTACATAAAAATTAATTCTCTTAAAATGAATAAATTTCTTTAAATTTGAATGTATCAATTATCACTTTTAATATTTAATTTGATTTTAGCTTATTTTGCTTGATTTTGGATTAAATTTGATTCAATTATATTGCTCGCTTGATAAATTAGCATTTCTAGAAAACGTGAAAAAGTAGCTTGAAATTGAGAAATTTGCTTGATTTTGGCTTAAAATTTGCTGTTTTTTAATTTACACAAATCCTGCTCGACCATTTGTGAAAAAAGTGAAAAATTTGTTTGTGTTTAGCTTAAAATTACATGATTTTGGCTTAAATTTCCTTGTTTTTGAGGATCGAAAATTGATGCTTCTAGAAACATGAAAAAGACGTTTGAAAAAGATAAAATTACTTGATCTTGAGCTTAAATTGCTTGGTTTTTCATCGAATTTCAGATTTTGAGTTTTTAATTTTTTCTTGTACCTTCGTTAAAAATAGCAGAATATATTTTTGTTAGTTTTTCATGTTATTTTGATGGAAATTGCCTATTTAAGTGAGCTGCGCTCGCTCTCGCATTTTCTATCTACTTATTTTTATACAGCGAAGTGTAAAAATTAGCACATTGGTAAAATATTAACTTTCTAATAATTTCGCAGTTTCACTGGATCGATGCTTGAATAAAATGATACGGCTCATGGCAGTGTTAATTTTACATAAGGCGGAAGAATACACAGCGGGTATAAAAGTAGATCTGAAGCAGGGCTATCAAAAGTGATCATTTTACCGTAAACAGTCTATAGTAGGCCTACCTCCAACAAAACAACTTAAAACATATTTGGTTTGTTTTCGCAACAACTAAGTTTTGTAATAACCTAGCTGAAAATTCTGTTGCGGCTACTCTCAAACCCAGTTAAAGAACTGTTAAGTGCTAGCACAATTTCTTACGAAAAAATTTAAAATCTATTTACAGTGTAGTGCGAGCGAATACCTTGTACCGTACAGTCAGAAGGAAGGAGCCTTCGGTAAGAGTCAGCGCGTACGCAAGAGTCACAATTTTTATCTTCGGGATTGTTTATAGTTGTAAAACATCAATAAACACGGTAAAAAGCACACTGGAAAACAAAAACCGTTTTGTGGTGACCAAAAAATATTTTGCTGGCGACCACAAAATTCTTTTGTCAATATATAGACAAGACAAAAGATTTTGTGGTGCCAACAACAAAATTGTACTGTCTATCCAATTTTTAGCTGACACTACAAAATGACGTTTGTGGTCACCAATAGATTCAGTGTATTTGTAGGCAATAATTTGTTCGTTAGTCGCAGCGAAAATGTTACCATGGTAGCAGCAATACTGGTTAGTGAGGTTCACAAAGGTGTTTTGCGGGTTGTCGGCTTTTGTAGTTAGGTATGGTCTAACGACAATTAAATAAAATACTAAATTGTACGTCCTCATGAGGGGGCTCGAACCCTCGACCTCTGGATTGCGATCTCAGCGTGTTTCCAGTACACTGCCTTACTCAAAGGTAAAGAGTTGTCTTCAGCATGTATATAAGAGAAATGTAATAAGTGGCACACACGACAAGCCTTGCACACTACCTCACGGAAAGTTAATTTTCTGTAATCATTTACGTGCTTGGAATAAAGGAATAATATAATCCGATCCTAAGTACTCAAGAATATCCCTCATGAATAAGTTCCTAACCTGATGAAAACACCGAAGACAGGCAAATATGGTGTCTTGGCCAGGCAGAAGGTGGCCACTTCGAATGTGCCAGAGCGCATGCGCAGAATATTATTCATATAGAGTTTTGCAGACGTAGCGAAATTTTTTATTGTGGACGACATGAATCATGTTACTGCGAAATAAATATTTCGTGGCAACCAATAAAGGTTTTTTCAATAAACAAATACGTTAATGGGTACTAAATAGCTTTCGTGCTAGTCAATTAACGTGTTATTGGGTACCACAATATGTTTTTTACCAACAACAAAATTTCGCCCTGGAAAGCATCATCAACCCTAATTTTTAGCCAATAAAAAATCTTTTTTTTTTTTTCAGTGGACAGATATTATATTAATTATGAACCAAATTCAAATTTGAAGGAAGGAAGTTAAATGAACCGTTTTATTCTACAGCAACAAAATAAATGCCAGTACTGGACCAAACCGATTTTGTTGCCACCACATATATTTATATAATAGGCATATCAGACTGTTACAACGAAACAAATGTATGTTCACTCCAACAAATACATTACTAATTTGGCTATATCTTGATATTTATAATTTTAATTGCACCAGACCGATTTGTTGAACATAATTTGTAAAATAGTTGTGTGTACAAAATAAATATAGAAATAAATGTAGATGATACACAGATAAAAGTCTAATGTTGTGCAAACTGTTTTAATTTTACTAAATGCTGTTCACGGCCAAATAAGCATTTTTGAAAGCTCTGCTTACGATCTACTTGTATGTACCTTGCGTCTTCTTCCACCTTATGTAAAATTAACATTTCTATAGGCCTCATCACTTTATTTATACGTCGGTAAAGTAAAAGTGTGAAATTACTAGGAATGTAAATATTTTACAAATCTGCTCCTTTTAACACTTCTATGAATTAAAAAAAAAATCAGAAAGGGAAGATATAATTTAAGTTATCACAAACGGTTACCTAACACTTTTTATCCAGCTTTAAGATATGGAACTACTTTACCTCCATCGTTACCAACTTAACTGGGCGAGTGTCACTCAGTGCGCCCATTAAAATGTATTCAGGCAGGAGCAGTGACTTTTTTCTAAGGTTCATTTCAAAAGTGCTCACTTTATCTTGAACAGCCTTTACTACAATAATTTTTTGTTATTTGCGAGCCATCAGTAACTAATGTTGCTGTTAATATAATATACTGTTAACTATCAAAGTAAATGTAATATTAGGTTTTTTTTTTTTAAGTTACTTCCTTACTGTATTGTCAACATTAAGATGGTGTTTATGTTGCGGCAAAACTAATTTTTTGTTGAATTAATGTTACCATTTGCGTTAAGAATTTTCCTGTGTTTTGTTTTCTTTGAAAAACACTTCAAATTAAAATAAATAAGTAGAATGGTTTTGTCAGAAAAATAAATATTACAAACGAAGAAAAATGACAATGAGGAGGGAACAGACACCCACGCCATGGGTGCTTGTCGCTCTCTACTTTATGAAAACTGACGTCCTACCAACTGCTCTAGTTAAAAATGTCTAAATTTGTTTCATATTGTGGGTATTCAGCACAATATAACGACAAACTGCAGTTCGTTTTCGTTAAGTGGTAATGCTTTATGCTCTAGAAATATATGCATATTTGGCACACGTAAACTGCTTTGCAGGGCTTGATGGTTGGTCTATGCTCAATTTAGTTCTCATACAGTGGTTTCATTTTACGAGCTTGTAAATTTCACTACTATCCGCCATTGTATAACCTCAAGTCAGTGTATACATACTTGTGTTGTTTGGACTTTACTTTAATGGGGCAGTAAGAAAAAATATTTTGGCCTTCCTGTTATTTTTAGTGTAATACAACATTTATCTGCGTCAAAATTACTTAGAGACTTTATTAACATTACCACTTCAACAGTATATTTGCATTATAATAATATAAGAGTCCGTAAATGGTAAATATTATTAACTTTCTAACAACATTACGACTTTTACAACAACATAAACGTTTAACTAAATGCCTCAATACTATTTTTTTTTTATTCCGGCAACATTAGAGTTCTTTTTTCTGTGTATAGAACAAACAAATAAGCATTTGCATACGCGAATTATATTTCAATGCTTTATTTCGCTGAAAGAAACGAACGCAGATTAGTTGAGCGAACAAAATATTGTTTGTGTGAAAACAAATATTTCTAATAAAAAATTCCTTTTGATGTTTGAATTAAATTCTTACCCTCAATGTGCAATTAAAGAACCCCATCTTCCTTGCTGGGCTTGGCGTGTGAGGCTGTGTTTAAATCCCGAATCAGCGACATAGATGACAGTAAAACCCCCTCCCTTCTATCCCGGTTGTACTTTGTGGGAGGCGAGTGCGCTAACCGCTCGGCCCCCCGGACGACAGCACCGGATGGGGACGTGGACGGACGGGATAGTTTCGCGCATGCGCCGACCTTACGGAAGACGGCGGAAGTGGCAGATGACGGCCTCGTGTGATGGCCGCCCCAACGTCGGGACACTCGCGTAAGCCGCACCGAGATGCGAGTGAACATTCCTGCTTTCACCACCAGCGACACCAACTACATTCCTTCCACATGCTGACAGCGCTGGGGTCGCTCACAAACAAGAAACCATTTCGGAACGCAGACTGCCAATCAGTGTCCTCAAACACTCTTCACCGGTGGTAACATAAGAAAGAGCGGCGTCTGCTATGCCCGACGAAGTATTCGTCGTGTCGTTAGCACAAGTGTGTTTTCCGATTGCGGGGAGATTAATATGTAATAATTAAAGCATGGAATTTCAATGCATGGGCTGGGGAGGCTGCTCGGTTAGCTTGCTCGCCTCCCACCAAGGTGAACCGGGTTCAATCCCCGGCCGGTTTCTCCCGGATTTTCGCGTGTGGGACTCGTGCCGGACGATGCCTCTGGTCGGCTGGTTTTCTCGGGGATCTCCCGTTTCCCCCGCCCTTGCATTCTAGCTTTGCTCCATACTCATCTCAATTACCATCATTTATCGGCTCTGATGACCTCGCTGTTAAAGAGCCGCTCAGATCTCTTCGCTCACTCACGTCCAGTGAAATGTGGATCAACAGGATGATGGTAAGTGGGAATAGCAACACCAACAAAATATTTCTGCTCATTAGTTCTAGATGTATGTGGCTTACTTTTAGCTTGTCATTAATGTCAAACACAAAAATGGTTCAACACAATTTTTTTTCAATCTTTCATGTAAAATGTACTGAATATTCATTTTAAAATTGCTTAGTAACCACAAATATTTTAACTACGTTCAATTTAATAAAGTAAGTCATACACCTAGATATGTCACAAAATTATACCAGGGAAAATAAATGTTACCCAGTTCTCCATACAAAATGAAAATGTCGAATTATGTTTCGAATAGGTAAATTAAATGCTAAAACTTTGAATAATGCAGGATAATTACAAATCTGGGAGAAATTTATTGACATCACTACAATCACCACTGACAGGAATATCAATTTTGCTCCAGCTAGCATTAGCAGATACTGAAATTGAAAACATTTGCTTTTATTTGTAGCAATAACATTTTAACATGTGTCACAAATGTAACTTAACTATATAACCATATTCACCCTAAATCGGAATTAGTTAATATTTACTCATTGCCAGACAAAACTGCTTCATCCGGAACCTGTAGAAAAGAAATAACTAATAATTTCAGTTAGATGAAATCCAATAGTTATAACAACATAATACCAGTTAGTTACAGCTCATTACTAAATAAGCTCTGCGGTTTAAACTATTGCAATTATTTTCAAAACAAACTCTGAATTGTCGATCGCATTATTGTAGCTATTTTCTTATTTCTTTAACGAAGCAGTAGTGACAATGTAAGTTTGCTTAAGATCAAATTAATTTTGCCAAAAATGTTACATCGAAGGCTTTTGAAATACATATTTCAAACAATATTTGGACCACGAAAATCACATATCCATCCGGTAACTTCTAAATTTGTCACTCAATAATGTTTGCCAAACCAATTTCTGTAAACTTCGAAAGTTGAGTTTTACAGCACTCGGCATCATCAATTTTCGGTATAAAAATCTACTACACAAGCAATTCCCTTATGCCTAAAATAACACTGTTAAAAAAATGCGCTGCAACGAAAATTATTACTAGAAATCCTATAATGCCACGTCGTAATTTTGGCACAGATTGGGCGTCATAGATGTATATGTTAGCTTGGTGTGTGTATTCGGACCTCCGCTCATTCGCAAGAGTAAACATGTAGAACTGTGTTGGTGCATTCATTTCGTTTGACCGAGTTGAACAGACGATTATGGCAGTTGCCAATAAGAAAATTATATTTTATTAAGTATGCTTAAGTTATGACTCCGAAGTCGAGCATGGTGCCGTTTTATAACGCGAAATGATATGTAAGGAAAGGAAAAACTCGCGAGTTAAATGACATGCAGGCTAGACTCTACAGTTATGTATGTACTCGAGCCTCAGATGTTTTTTCATTGGTTGCTGCCCTAGAGAATAGCCAGTGTTACTTCACACCTGGCAGTATGGCACTCGCTACTTGCTTCCTTGCAAGTCTGCTATTGGCTCAAAGTCTTTCATGGCATGTCTAATAAACTGCGATCCAATTGCTAAGTCAGCTTCAGTGTACACGTGTTTGACGTCTATCTTGTCCGGAAATGAACTAGCGAAATGTTCCTATCCCTAATGATAGGTCTCTGTTTGTTACAAACTATAAAATTATTCATCTGTCACTATGGTGTAGTGTTTATCGTCTTTTTCCTTCGTCCGGAGGTCGCTGAATCGATTCCATTCACGGTCAATTAAAAGTGTCTGAAAATAAATTTAATCAAAATAAAAGGGTCTCTAATGCCCGTCATTAATAGAGACCCAGAAAATTCGCATTAATTTGGCAACAAGTCAGACTCCACATTCCTTTGTGAACTTGAGACTCAGTTAGTTGTTCATTGGCTGTTGCTCCAGTTTAACCACTGACCAGATGGCACGGGTTTTAACTAAAGGTTCGTTATTGTTCGAAAGTCATCCGGTGGGTGTCTAACAAACTGTGGTCCAATATAAGCAAAACTCCAAGGTACAGTCGGATAATGTTTAGCTTGACCTTAATTTAACTCAAGAAATTTCTGGTAGGGCCAACTTTTTTTTTGTGAAAAGATTTACGCGGAAGCTAGACTTCAATATCCTATGTGTACACATGCAGTCTTCATTTTGCTATTGGCCCTTGTCTTTGTGTGAAGAGGGCCTGTTACATGAGTGAGCCAATCAGAATTAAGTTTTTCCAATACTGACCGTCTGTGATTCGTGAGCAAACAGATATGACGCGTGACAATTCAAATGATCCAATTACCAAAGTGGTTCTGAACTAAAGTGTTTTGGAACACAACTTGTCCTGAAATCTCTTCGTGAAAAATGGGTGCCCCTATCTATCCAGGATATCGGGATTACTAGCTGATTGGTAAACGACTCTATTTCCCGCCCTCAACATTATTACTCTTATATCAGCATGTTTGAGGGACATTCGCCCTGTAAGGCAAAGCTCGACTAGGTTAATTCCACCACCAACATTATCGTTAAGAGATACGGAAATTTTGTGGATTAATTTGTCAACAAGCTAGACTACACAGTCCTTTGTGTACTTGAGCCTCAGTTACTTGTTCGTTGGCTGTTGCTCCAGTTTTTATCCCTGAGCAGGTAGCACGGGATTCGGCCCTTGTTTTCATTACAGATTCGTTATTGGTAGAAAATCGTCCGGGGCGTGCCTAACAAATTGTCGTATAATCGAACCGAAACTTCATGGTACAGTTGGATAAAGTTTGACTTGTCCTTAAATTAACTCGCGAATTTTCCGGGTCTCTAAGAGACCTGAAGATTTTGCAGATTTATTTTGAGACAAGCTAGAATGCAATACTTGTGTGTTTAAATAACTTTAGCCATTGGTCCACACAGTGTATGACACCTCCTGGAGAACGCTGGCCCAATCGTCGCCTTCCACTGTGACAGAAGACAGCCAATGGGCAGTCTATAACGGCATATTTGTACATAAGACTGTAGAGTCTAGCCTGCAGGTCATTGAACTCGCGAATTTTTCAGGTCTCTATATCGGAAACCATGCTGTTATGTGCTCTTTTCTAGCTCAGAGCTTACACCACGCGAGAGAACGTGCGATGACGTAGGGTGTGAGATCCAAGGCGATGCACGCCGATGAAAACAGCTTACACTTCCATATGATGCACGGTTCACTCGTCGACAGCAGACAGAAACACATGCTTTTCGTGACGAGAAATCATCGCAGGCTTTAATTCATTATCAGACCTGCACACCTGTAGATATCCTTAGGTTGTCGCGAGAGTGGTTAGACTACTTGCCTCCCAAAAAGGAGAACCGGGTTCGCCTACGGAAGGGAATCGCTCCCGGAATTTCGCACGTAGTAATCGTGAAGGACGATTGCGCTGTTAGGCGGTTTTTCTCTACGATCTCCCGTTTCCTCCCCCCTTGGATTCCGGCGCCGCTCCATACTCACCTCGCTTCACCCTCATCGGCTCTCAAGACCGTGTTGTTAAGAACCTCCCATAAATATCTCCACTCCAACTCCACAGCACTTTTCCCAGTTCTTTACAGCCGCGCCGGCTTGACGACGGATTTGGCCTTGCGTAGCCTAGTTAAAAAGACTGACAACGGAGTGTAGTGGAGAGATATGAGTGGCTCATAACATCAAAGTCTTGAGAGCTGATGGTGGTGAAGCGAGGTGAGTATGGAGCAGCGCTGGATTGAAAGTGTGGGGGGAACGGGAGAACCCCGAGAAAACCCCGCCGATCAGCGGCAGCATCCGGCACTATCCCACGTACGAAAATCCAGGAACGACCCCACCGGAAACGAACCCGGTCCGCCTTGGTGGGAGGCGAGTAGTCTAACCATTACACCACCGCGGCCCCTAGAGACAGAACGACTCGCGAATCACCAACTTCGCCAAATGCAGGCATCTGGCAGGGTGCAGACGGGTCCAGCGTTGTGCGTATCATTAAGGTTTCGAGCGGTATCATGTGCGTTTGAAGAACATCAAGCAGAAACAAAATTTAAGGCTATGGGTAGGATAATTCCGCGTTTTACGCGACCAGTTGGCTAGATTCCATGGTCCTATTTATTTTCGAGTCCCAGCTTTCTGCTGAAATGCTGTTGCCTCATTGTGTAGTCAATTTTTTCTCAGACGAGGCCGAACGGAAATCGGTGCTTGTTCCTTTGCAGGTCTATTATTGGCTCAGGGTTAATGTGAGCGTATTTAATTAACTGAGGTATGATTACAAACATAACAGAAATAACTTTTCTGGTTCTCATTCATGGCTACTCTTAAAATTGGGATGAAAGTGACAATCGCTCATGTCGACACTGCCAGATTTAATCAAAAGATGTGCACATCGTCCTTAGGCCCACTAACTGCATCTATGTTCGACCAATGGATTGGTTGCTAAGGGAATTATGTAGCTGCGCGTCCAAAATCAAGAAGCGAGGGAGCGATACGGGCGACACTATTACGCACGCCTAGCGCCAAATCGCTCCTACGCGCAAGGCGTGCAGTATTTCTGTCGTAACGCTGTACTGTGCAAATTAGATCTGTAACATAAGGGTTTTATTACACGTGATGAAAGCCCACAGATCAAACTACGTCCGTATCTGTGTACTTTTCTCGTGCCGCTTAAGGAAACTGCACAGGCAAGTTTTAAAAATTCGATATTTGACCATTTCCACGAATTCTTTTCTCCACGAATACACTTAATATGACTAAAATAGAACCATGGGACCTTAGATAATTTTTTTTTTTTTATATTTTCTGACAAAAAAGTCATATTTACAGAACTTTTATTTGCCGAGATACGCGTTTACGCGCAAACAACGATTTCATAGAAAACGTTTCAGTACGTAGGAATCTTAGGAAACAAAAAGTATCATATATATATTTTTTTTAAAACGATGTGTACCCAGAAACCTCATTTTACCAGCGATCGCTTCAGTCGAGTTTGCTAAGGCGTCGGCGTTATGGGTTTGGAATCCCAGTGCTACCTTATGTTATATCTTATTATGATCAAAACTGACATGTACCTACAGTTATTCAACTCTTTAGTTGCACAAGCCAAATTGTGCGCGTTTGATGTACCCAAATTAAAACGAAAAAATAATTTATTTTCTACAGCAAAATTTTTCATTGCCCCCTGATTTCACCAAACGAACTTTGTAGTAGTCAACAAAAACTTTTTCTCGTTATGTTTGATGATTTGCATGATTGACAACTGAATATCTATGTTATTATAAATGCACTTAGTAAGCAATTGCCATAAAATTAGTCATAGTGTTGTTTTCATCTCGTAAAGGTAGCTGGATGGTTAGATTGTGAAATGGCTAAGCCACTCCACAAAGTACAGGTTCAACTGGTAGTGAGAATTTCCAGTGAGTAGAGAAATGTAACAAGTATTTTTTGTCAACCAGACGAGCAGTAAAACAGCTGACTGTGCGATTGTTAATTCAGTACAATATGCTACATTAATGAAAATACTCCATGGCCACCTGGTCCGGCTTATGGATACATATCGCAGAAAATATTACAGACACTTTAAGAAAACTTATGCAGTGAAGACTAGTAGAAAATCAGTATGTTACGTTATTCTGGACTACCCTACAATCAAGAAAAGTGAGAGAAATTATGTCTCAATTTGTGAAGTCTTTAATGACGATAAATGACCGAAAATTTGTATCCGAACAGTGTTGTTGAAATTTGTGGAAGTGACAAAATAATGTTTGAAGGGCATTTTGAATATACGATTGGTATATAAAACATACGCACACATTTTGATAGGTTATTCCTGAGGTGGAATTAGAAAGATTGCGACAGGCAATCCATGGTTAAGGTCAAATAGCAAGAGCGGTAGACACTTTCAAAGTTAGGAAAAAATTATCATGTATTGTCTAATTTAGAACACTGCTTGCAGGACAGAACCAAGTAATGGTTGCCAATTAGCTAAACTGTAATCATTAATAAAGTGAATTTAGTGTACTGTAGGTCCATGTAACCCACCCCACCATTTGAAAGGGGTTGTTGCAACCCTTATTTTCGCAACCAATTTATGTTACCGGTACAATTCCCTACGTTTTGCTAGACATTATTGAAGTCCCGCAAAATTACCACCATAAAAGTCTTTTGCAAAAATTGTCTAACTCTCGTCCTTTGCGAGTAAATTTACATGTTCGATTTTACAGAGAATTGTTACTGCCTGCGATATTGGCAACCAGTAATGGCTGTCTGCGCGCAGCGCCGTTGTGGAATAAGTTTTCTACAACTGTGCGTGTAAGTTGTAAAACAACAGTTGGGTGGGATTTTCGCACTGTTAGAAGTAAAGAAATAAGAAAAGAAAGTGAAGTACTTGCACTACTAGTTAAATGCCGTGCCATAATAAGCAACATTACAAATGTTGAAAATGGTGACCGCCAAGCTCATCGCAACAATTAATTTAGCGTATGAAAGACTGGCGTACCCTTTCGAAAACACCCGGTGTTTCTTGAACGTTGTCGCAGGCAGCCATAACCATGCCTAACAGATCTTCCTCTGACTCAATGGGTGAGTCGTGCACCAGCGCCTTGCTGAACCACCAAAGGAAAAATCTAGCGGATTAAGGTCAGGAGAGCGTGCTGGCCACGCGACTGGCCCGCCTCTTCTAATCCACCGTGCTGGAAATTCCATGTTGAGGTGACCCCGTACAGTTCTTGTGGATTGTGGAGGGGCGCCGTCGTGTTGAAGCCACATACGTCGCCGCAGCGCGAGCGGCAAATCCTTGAGGTAATCTTCCAATTGTTACGCTTTATATAAATTATGAGTGTGTAGAGTTTTTTTAGAGTTTATATTAATGTTCAAGCAGGAGGTAGGTGGGACTCAGACGTGATCACTATATCAAAATTTTTCCGTCATTTAATTAAAACCATAATTAAACTGCTACTATATAAATAATACAACACTCTACATTAAACTTTAATTCTTTATATTGCACCGGAGAAGCGTGTTACTCTAAGCTACTATGCAGTTACAATAATTTATATAATATCTTTTTAATGACGGCCACGTAAATAGCTATAGGTAGGGATAGCAAAATTTCGCAAGTTCAATGACCTGTACGCTAGACTCCACAATCCTTTGTATAGTCGAACCTCAGATGTTTGTTATTGGCTGTTGTCCCAGTGTTACCCCACATTTGACAGTACGGGATCGCTTCTAGTTCCCTTGCAAGTCGGCTATTGGCGCGGAGTCGTCCAGGGCGTGTATAATAAACTATGCTACAATTGTAAAGGCGACTTCAGTGTACACGCGTTTGAAATCTATCTTGTCCTGAAATGAAATCGCGAATTTTTCGTATCCTTAGCTATAATGTGCCAATTCGACGACCCTCTTGCAACGGCTTTACCTGTAGAGTTGCCTGAGGCTGAATGCTATTGCGATCACGGCGGCCGGAACCCCATCTGCTGGTCCATCTTGTCCCGTCGTCAGCTTGGTTAGTTAAGACTCCAACTCGACGCTCTCTCTCCTTAAATATACCTTGTGTTTAATAACATTCCGAACTGTTGTTGCAACTTCCGCGTTTCGAGTCCCGGTTGCGCGGTGGCGCCTCGCCTTCGCGACCTCGCCCTCTTCAGGGCTGTGCTGGTGGGTTCACGCAAGCGCCAAAGCAATGGCTTGCCCACGCCACAACACAATGCAACAGTTGCGGTATCAAGTACGGGCCCATGTGTTCACTGAAAATCTGAGCTGGTTGGCTGTGATGGCCGTCGCATAAGGATTGGGGTCGTCCCACATGTGGCGGTTCCTGCTGTTAAAATAACCGCCTCTCGCGGATGTCGCTTCATCCGTAAACGACACAATGGAAGCGAAATGAGTAACTACTGTGCGCTGTTGCAGAAACCACTGCTGAAAATCACGCCGAGGAGCGAAATCTGCCCGCCACAGTGCCTGCGCCTTTCTCACGTTGTAGGCACGCAGCAGTTGCTCGCTCGTGCATAACACGCCATACAATGGAGTGGGACGCTGCCATTCTGTGCGCAATGGCGCGGGTGCTTGTTGACAGGTTTTCCTCCACATTTGGTGTGCGGATATGCCTCAGGTGACCACACCAACTTCGTGCCTTAAACGTGCCTGTTTCACGCAATCTCTGAATGACAGTTGTGAAGGTCTCGTGATGAGGTTTCCCCCAGCGCTGGAGCCCTCTCATGGTACAATCGTACAACAGCTCTTGCATTACCTTCAACTACACCGTAGACACACCCTGTGTGTTAACTGTGAGTTCGTATACTTCGCCATGTCGACGTGTAGTTGAATGCATGCGACGTGCGGTGAAGTGCGGGTTTAATTCTGCAGTCCTCTTCTCTGTAAGGGAGGGTAACTACAATACTGATACCGAGTGAGGTGGCGCAGTGATTACTCACTGGACTAGCACTCGGGAGCACCCTTGCTCGATTCCCGGTCTAGCCATCCTGATTTTGGTTTTCCCTGTCCTGGTTTCCCGAAATTACTCCAGGCAAATGCTGGAATGGGTCCCAAACAAAGGCCATGGCCGATTCCTTCCCAATCCTTCACCAATCCCTCTTCCATGTGCAACTTGCACCGTCTCTAATGACCTCGCTATCAACGAGACTTTAAACCCACTTACCTTATCTTACAGTACTGATAAGTGTGTGTTTGGGGGGGGGGGGGACATTACTCATACCAATATTCCGTGCCTCTTAGAACCCCCAATGGCGAAAAGAATTACGATTCACTTCCACCATAAACCATCTGTAAGTTATGTCCACGCAACACTACGTTGTGGGGAGCTGACACACCTTACTGGTCGCCTACCTGTCAGGCACTAACTCTTCTCCGTGAAATAAAACACGAAAAGCGCGAGTGTTAGGCAATTTCTGCAAAATACATTTGTGGTACTAATTTTGCCGGCATTCATAATAGAGAATTGTCCCTGTAAAATATTTTTGATTTGCAGAAATATGGGTAGCAACACTCCCTTTCAACATGATGGGGTGTGTTACGCGCACAAATTCGCTTTCTTAATGGTTACGGTTTAGATAATTAGTAACCATTACTCGGTTTTTGTCTCGCAAGCAGTTTCCTGAATATAACAACAAATGATAATTTTTTTTCTCAAACTTTGAAAGTGTCTACCGCTCTTGCTATTTGACATGGACCACGGAGTACCTGTCTCAATCTTTCTTTTTTCACCTAAGGAATAACCTAACAAAATGTGTCGGTGTGTTTTAGATACACGTTGTACAGTTAAATATCATTACATTTGATTCTTTTTTATGAGCAGATAATACCACATAATGTATCTTGTCGATTTGAGAAATCTCATCAAATTTTGCATTTTTTTTTTTTGTGGTTTCTGATTGAAGGCAAACAAATTTAACCACTGTATGTGGTATGCCCAACTTCAAATAGTGTACACTCTAAATCGGAATCAGTAGATATTTACTGATTGCCAGTTAAAACTGCTCCATCCGGAATCTGTAGAAAAAATACCATTAATTCGTCAGTTAAAAGTAATCCACTAATTCAAACAGTAGAAAATTAGTTATTTATAGTTGGTTAATAAATAAGCTCCATGGTTATAACATAGCAGAGCATTCCTATGTCAGATAAGTTAAGTACGATTGATTTTGCGGCAAAACAAACATTTTGTGTACACAAAAATAATTTGTGGATGTTGTTGGGATCGAACACCCGCCCATAAAGTAGGCTTGCTGTAACTTTCATGGTCAGCCATACTACCCATACCCTACTTTATCTGTGTGTAACGTTTTCTTGTATTATGGGTAGATATTAAATAAAAAATTACAATGGCAAACGGCTGTTTGATTATGTGAAAGTACTTTTTGTTGTCTAAATATATACGTATTCTGCGCACGTGCATGTCTTTGCAAGTTTCGAAAGTCAATATAAGTTAAATTTGGTTCAGATTTTGTACATTAAAAGATAACAATAGTGGTTTCAATTTACGAGGTTATCGATGTTCACTAGTATCCGCCATTTTAAAATGCAATGAGACACTACAGATATAAACTATTATTTTAGTGACAGAATAGTCAGTAATAGTTTTGCTAATTCGACAGTGAGATGATACAGTAAGATACGCGGGATTTTCACTGACAAAATATTCGTTTTCTGTAAGTTGACTAATAAAATAATAAGAAAATGACAGATTCTATGAAAGAATAAATCGATTCTAACATTCCACTGTCGAATTAGCACAGTTATTAGTAGTCAATCTGTCACTTCAAAACAACAGTTTCATCCTGTAAAATCTCTTTGTGTTGGGAAATGGCGAATAGAAGAAAATAGCGACAAACGTGTTAATTGAAACGACTATATATTTTAAAGCACATGACCTGAACGAAGCTTAACTTAGATTGACTTACGAACCTTTCAAAGACACGCACGTGCTCAGAATTAGGGTACGTTTCGACCGCATGAAGTATTTCCACAGCCGTTCGCCATAGTATGTAAATGTTATTATGCAAAATACAAATAGTTATTACCGCAGTGGCAAAGTAGTGCAGTTGGTAAGACGACAGACCGCAGTGGCAAAGTAGTGCAGTTGGTAAGACGACAGAAATGAAAACTGGAATATCTGTTGCATTATGGGCGGAGGTTCGAGCATAACCACATTCAAAAACATTTGCGGGTAATATTTTTGATTGGCGACAAAATAATTGTACTTAATTTATTTCACACCGTTTTGCACTTTTGTTTAAATTCTGCTGTTTTTTTAATGAATCAACTATAAATAACTGATTTTCTGCTGCTTCAATTAGTGGATTTGTTTTAACTGAATACATTAGTAGTTTTCTTGTTCTACTGATTCCGGATGGAGTAGTTTCAACTGGCAATCAGTAGATATTAACTTATTCTGATTTAGAGTGTAGATGCACTCAAAAATACACTTATATTGTTCAATTTTTTTTTGTGTTTCAATTTCTTATATCTCCTTGAAAATACACTCCAAGAAATTATCTGCAAATCTTCCACATCAGTATAATACGCACATTGAGAAACAGTGATTTTTTTAAGATTTATTTTCTATGTAGAACCACGAATATTTCGTGAATTCATTCGGAGGGGAGGTAGACTCCAAACATTGTTCTTTTCTCCTACTATAGTGATTGGACAATAGTTCTTTAGACACACCCCGTTAAACTGTGAGCCAGTAATAAGCAGGAAGCAGTAGTGTGAGTGAGTGTTTAACAGTACTGTACAGATGCCTCACTTGATCACAGCAACCAATAAGCTTACGATAATGTCTCGAATGTATAGAGGACTTTCCAGCCTAGCTTACTGCCAACTCAATCCGCGAAATACTCGGGGCTCTATTGGTAGATCCAAGTCAGCGTTCTACATTTGCCCAGAAAAGAATTAAATGCCTAGAGAAATTTCCAGATTCGTATAATAGCGACGCCAAAAATTATTGTAATTGCAGTATTTGCAGCCTGATATGTGTCACCATTTCTATAAAACGTATATATAAAATCTTTCATCTCAGTTTGGGAATTTCACTGTAAATTTTTTTTTACAGTACGTGGCATTTCTCAAATCAGCGATTCGGTGCGTGTGCCAGAAGTGAGTACTCGAGTTTCGCGTCCGACCGCTGAAGTAAGCGTGTCAATGGAAACGACTGCGTCACTTCCAACCTGCAGGCAAGTCCAGTGTCCTTATTTGTTCTCTGGATGGAGCCGGGGAAGACGTCGCTGCAACACGTACCCATTAAAAACGTAACATGAACGTACATGTGTGCGAATTCCAACTTGTATATAAATGAGCCCGTGAAATTCTCTGGTCTCTAGCAATGAGGCACTAGAAATGGGTGTTAGTGTTGCCCGTGACGCTCCTACGCTTCTTGACCTTGGGCGCGGGGGGTCCAGCCCACTCTTAAAGTCATAGGACATACGTCTAGTATCGCGTAGGCTCTTTCTTTAGCTCGGCTTATTGCAGCAACTCGTCGTGGCATCGATTCCACAAGTGGAATGGACACCTGTGGTGAGATGTTGACCCATGGCGTCTGGACAGATACCCCCAGCTCCCTGCTCTTTGTCGGTGCAAGATCTTGGGTGCTAATGGCCCTCCCCACAACGGCTCATAAATAGGTACATGCAAAATTTGCGTCATTATTTGGCATCGAGCTGAACTTTACAGTGCTGTGTGTACTAGAGCCGGAGTTGTTTCTCCACTGGCTTCTGTATGGATGTGAAGACACTCCCTCTCTGACTGAACTACACGTGATTGGGGCACACAATTTTCAAGTGTTCCTTTATTGGTGTAGAGCCACCCAGGGCGTGTTACATAAAGTATGGTCCAATGACAAACAGATTGAAAAGGTACACGTGTTTCAAGTTTAACATGTCTCCAAATAATAAGGTGAATTTTGCAGGTCTCTACTCATAAATAGGGATAGGAAAATTTCGCGAGTTCAATGACCTGTAGGCTAGACTCCACAGTCCTGTGTACACTTGAGCCGCAGATGTTTGTTCATTGGCTGCTGCCCCAGAAATTAGCCAGTGTTATTTCACACCTGGAAGTATGGTACTCGACACTTGTTTCCTTGCAAGTTTGCTATTGGCTCAGAGTCGTCCAGGGCGTGTCTAATGAACTATGATCCAACTGCAAAGGTGACTTCAGTGTACGCGAGTTTGACGTCTAACTTTGTTCTGAAATGAACTTGCGAAGTGTTCCTATTCCTACTCATAAATAGAGACCCGATAAATTCGTGTGTTAAATGATCTGTAGGCCAGACTTCACAGTCTTATACACTCTTATACACATATCAACTGTATATTGGTTGATTGTTGTGGTAGGTAAAGGTGGTGGTTGGGAGCACAATTTATTGCATATTTGTTACTATCTTATTTGTCTCCGTTACAAACGTAACATGAACGTACATGTTTGTGAAATCCAACTTGTCTAGAAATGAACCCGCGAGATTCTCGGGTCTATACTCATAAATAGATACCTGAAGATTTAGCGAATTCGTTTTGAGACAAGCTAGAATTCAGAACACGCGTGTTTATAAAATTTTAGTCATTGGTCCGCGCAGTGTTTTATGCCTCTTGGAGAACGATGGCCTAATCGTCGCCTTCCACCGTTACAGCATACAACCAATGTGCAGTTAACCTCGGCATATTTGTACATTCGAGTGTAGAGATAAACTTTATCCACTTGTACCATGAAGTTTCGCTTCTCTTGGTCCATAGTTTCTGAGACACGACCCGGACGACTTTAGACCAATAACGAACGTCTAGGGAAAAAAGAGACCGCATCCTTTGCTACCTGGTCAGTGGTTAAACTGTAGCAACAGCCAATGAACAACGTTCTGAAGCTCAAGTACATAAAGGACTGTGGAGTCCAGCTTGTTGTCATATGAATTCACGAAATTCCCGGGTCTCTAGCTATTACTAGAGATCTGAAGCATTCACGAATTCATTTTGAGACAAGCTAGAATTCAAAACACTTCTGTTTATATAACATTAGCCATTGGTCAACACGGCGTTTGGCACCTCCTGGAGAACGCTGGCCCAATCGTCGCCTTCCCCTGTGACAGCAGACAGCCAATATGCATTTAATATCGGTATATTTGTACATAAGACTGTAAAATATAGCCTGCAGGTAGCCTTCAGGTCTCTATAGCTCTATTACTCATGAACTGTTTGTGTTTCATATCTACACAGCACTCTTAAATTGAAATAAATGCATTCTTCAGTCTCCTTAACCGAATACCTGCACTAATATTTTGCAGGTATTCACTGCTATATTCGGAACAAAAAAATAATGGAAAACTTCTAATGTCAAGTTAGTCTTAAGGTTAAGAATGTGCGATTATAACGCGAAATTTCCGTGGTGGCATGGTTTTTTTTTTTTTTTTTTTTTTTTTCCGTGAATCATATTTTGAAATAATTTTTTCCCCTTATTATCTGTTAATAACCAACCACACTTGTTCCATAGAAAAAAATGATTTTATGTTCAATTCTCAATAATGTCAGTTGTAATACAAGGCTATCATTTGTAATATTACAAAGAAATGTTTTACAGATTTTACAAGAAAATTCTTTGTAGTTATGCAAAGGATTTTCTTGGCAACTGGGTTTCCAAGGATTTTTCTTATAAAAGCACAAAAAAATATTTTAGAGTGCAGGCCTGGGCACTTCCACGACGTACTGGTACAGTGGCGCCACACAACTATTAACTTTACAGCTGTTCCATGACCAATGACTAGAGATCTGAAGGATTCGCGTATTAATTTTTAGATAAGCTCCAATTCCAAAATGTGTATTTATATAACTTTAACCATTAGTAGGGACCTGCAAAATTCGCGTTATTATTTGAGGACATGTTAAACTTAAAACACTTTTCCGTTGCAATACGTTTGTCATTGGACCAATCATTATTTGACACGCCCCTGGTAACTCAGAGCCAATAAATGAAGGCTCCATAACCGTGTGACTCAATCACGTGCAGTTCACTCGGAATGAGAGTGAAATAACGTCAAGGCAGCAGCCAATGAAGAAACGATGCCGGCTCGAGTGTATACAGGAATGTGAATTATAGCTCGACTAAAAAAAAACCGCGAATTTTACTGGTCTCTAGCTATTGGTCCACATAGTGTTTGACACCTCCTGGAGAACGCTGGCCCAACCGCTGCCATCCATTGTGACGTCAGACAACCAATGTGCACTTAATATTGGCATATTTTTACATAAGAGTGTAGAGTCTAGCCTGCAGGTCATTGAACTCGCGAATTTTTCAGGCCCTATTATTTAGCGGTATAATTTGGTAACATGCTAGGGGCTGTAGAAGTACATGTTAGTTTCACACATGTCATTGTCCCTTCGCTTATCAGCAGCCACCTGAAAAAGTCTGAACCAATAGTACACATTCTGCACTAGGTTGCCTTATTTCCGTGAGAGTGTGCATTACAGGAGAATAAACTCTTACTGCAGCAGCAACCAATGAACGAATGCCTTCTGCTCGAGTAAATAAAGTATCGTGCAGCCTAGCTTGGTGTCGTTTTAAAACGCGAAATAACAGCTCACCTTACCCAGGACTGGAGACCTGAAAAATTCTCGAGTTCAATTACCTACAGTCTAGACTCTACAGTCTTATGTACAAATATGCCGATGTTAACTGCACAATGGTTGTCTGCTGCCATAGTGGAAGGCGGCGATTGGACCAGCGTTCTCCAGGAGGTGTCAAACACCGTATGGACCAATGGCTAAAGTCACATAAACACACATGTTTTGAATTATAGCTTGTTCTAAAATGAATTCGCGAATTCTTCAGGACTCTACCGATGACTTTGAGCACGTTGGCTTGGGATGTCGAGAGCACGAGTTACTGTCGACGCTCCGTGATTTCATCGCTTCGTTTGCCAGTGGCGAGCGATAGCTTCGCGAGTAATTGCATGTTTCACTGGCGTATCCCGCATCGAACGAAATGCGGGCGTAAGAGCGTAATTGCCGTTCCTGAAGAACAGGGTACTTCTCGAAAGCAAACGTTTCGCCGGTGAGTGGAACAATATTGCCGATTACAGCGGCTCACAGCCGATGACAATAAATGAGACACTCTGGAGGGTAAGTAAGTTGGTTACTGTGTGCTGATTGAAAAACGGTGTTCCGATGTGTCACTGATATGTATGGATAGGAACATTTCGCAAGTTAATTTCAGGACAAGATAGACGTTAAACACGTGTACACTGAAGTTGTCTTTGCAATTGAATCGCATTTTATTAGACAAGCACTAGAAAACTTTGAGCCAATAGCACACTTCCAAAGAGACAAGTAGCGAGTTCCATACTGCCAGGTGTGAAGTAAAATTGGCTACTCTCTGGGACAGCAGCTAATGAACAAACATCTAAAGATCAAGTGTGTACAGGACTGTGGAGTCTAGCCTACATGTCATTGAGCTCGCGAAATTTTCCCATCCCTACTGATATGTGACGCCATTTTGTTGGCGAATGCAGCTGGATTTCGTGGGATAAGTAGCCGTTCCACCTCTGTGATCTTGAAAACTCTGTGTCGTTACCGTATCACGTGCAACCAAGTCGAATAAAAAGGGTAGCGCAGTGGTGTAGTGGTTAGACTACTCGCTTCCAACAAGACGAACCGGGTTCAATTCCCAGCGGGGTCGCCTCCCGGATTTTCGCATGTGGGAATCGCGCCGGACGATGCCGCTGCTCGGCGGGCTTACTCGGGGATCTCCCCCCCCCCCCCCCCGCCTTTGCAATCCGGCGGTGATCAATACTCACTTCGTGTCACCTTCATCGGCTCTCATGACCTCGACCTTAAGAGCCTGCCAAATCTCTTCACTCACTGGCTACACACTCACTCGGGCTCCGGCTCCGTGGTGGACAGTCGTGTTCGTCGAGAACCTGGGTGGATCAATTGAAAATGGTTTCGTGCATATGCTGGAGGCAGCCTAACGATCAAGGCGGGGAGACTGGGAGCAATCCAGAGGTGCTGAAACATGGGAAGTTGGCTAACCACCTCACTGCTAGATTCTACGGGCTATCGACTGTGGATGTGCATGGAATGGAATGTGACAGCATCGGAACTTGGAAGCAATGGCGTCAGCCTTCACTCGTGGGCCAGCGGATTTGCCTCCACAACTGATAGCTCCTGGATGTCCCGCCGAGCGCTGCTCACCTACGACCGAGGGAGATTTTCGTGGAGGGGGAGGAGTGGTTGCCTGATCCGTTACTCCCCACCTTCACCCGCGATGTGGAGATCCTGATGTTGGCGCAGAAGAGCGAAGATGGGGTAGGTGTCATGACTGAACTGCCCAGATTTCTTGCGCCCCCTACTGGAAGCTTAAGGACCCTGCCTGAAGTCACTTCTGTCGATATTGCTGTGCGGATAGTCAGGCTGCCCGCGCAGGAATATGGATGGCAGTCCCACCTCAAGGGGGCATGTGCCTCTAACATGCTGGCCCACAAGCCCCGTCACCTCTATACTAGTTCTTCACCTATTAAATCAGCATAGATTCCATACCTGCTATATCCTGTAGAATTTATTAATGATTCCCAAGTTTTGAACTCTTTCCTGTGGGGAGGGGTTTTACCGTGTCTATGCGGGTTTTACCCTCCCCCTTTTTAACTATAGTACAGCTATAGGTACACTTAGGGAGGTACTGATGACCCCAAACGCTGGCCATGGCTACCCAATCCCTCACTGCCGCGATGCCCGCCTCCTTAGCATCCAATTCCCTCTCCTTTAGGCGTGAGGGGTTCGCCCAGAGACTCAATTAGAACCCGACCTTACCTTCGGTCGTACATTAAATACTTAGAAATAGGGTAGATTAGAAAAAAAAAGTACTTAAGAATATAGATGGGGAATAGCTGGTCATTCCACGAGCTTCAGCCGAACACACCAGCAAAATGGCGTCACATGTCAGTACCACGTCGGAACGCTATTCGCCAATCAGCGCCCGCTAACTTGTTCGCCACCCGACGGCTCACCCAATAGGGAACCCTTTCTCTGGACGCGGCAGCCAGCCAGGCACAGAACCCGTTCCCATAACCTCGCGCCACCATTCAGAGAATGTGTACGCTCACGTCAAAGGAAACGAGAAGCCAATATGTCTCTGTCTGTGTATCTATTCTGTGCTTTCGCCATGGCAGCCACCAATTTAATAAACAGTTGTAGCCGGATCATGTAAACAAATAAGTAGTCTAGGTTGCTGAAATGGATTTGCGAAATTCACATACTTATAATTAGAGATATGCGAAATTCGCGTTATTACCCCGCATCAGGTTAAACTTCACAGCACTATCTGTACTGAAGCAGGCGTCGTTTCTCCGTTGGCTGCTGCATAGATGTGAAGCCACGCCCTTGCTGACTGAACTGCACGAGATTCGGGTACACATTTGTGAAGCGTTCATTTATTGGTGCAGAGTTACCCAGGGCGTGTCAAAAAAAGTATGGTTCTATGACAAAACTTATTGGTAGGGAACACGTGTTTCAAGTTTAACGTGTCCCCAGATAATAATGCGAATTTTAACACGTCTGTTCTTATAATTATTAGTATGGCAACCGGTTTTTCATGGAAAGACTCCATTATTTGTATTACAACTCTTTAAATCTGAATCAGTGAGTATTCCACTGTTTAAATAAGTTAACAGCACCTGACTTATTCAACAGTCGCGTCAGTAAATTTTAATGATGAATTAGTGTAAAAATGCCAGTCTTCCCTCACTTATTAATTCAGTGACATTTTCCCAAGATCCACAAATAATTTCATTCGCGGTTTTTCAGTGATTTGGTTTTTGACTGATGCGTAAGTTAAACAAGGCGTACCAAATGAAATATCATCACATGAAACCATAAAACATATAATTATTTGATGTGAGTTTCGTCTTTTATAATACCATTTTACGAGACATCTTGAACATCCAGTCTTTCATTTAGTGTTACCGTATTTTGATTTCGTTATCACGTAATCATTGCAGAGCTTGGTTTGATTGTTCAAACTGCGTTAAATGTGGTGAAATGAGTACATTCATGCGTGCCGCACTATTTGTTTTAACAATCCTAATGTAACTAATTTAAAAAAACTAAAATAAAGGACATACAATTTAAAGCTACGTATTTTTTATAAGTACTATACAAATATTTTCTCCGTAGCAACACATATAGTATTGGTAGCTCGAGTGGTAAGGTAGCGGTCTGGAAGCGGGGTGTTGAGGGTTCAAATTCCAGGTACCGTGGGTTTTTTTTTTACTGTTTTTAAATTACGTTAAATTTCACAATTTAGTCAATAACTATAGGAAACTTTTTTTCTGGTAATGATTTCACTAAATTCAATATTTAATTAGTAGCACGCAGTTGGTCGTCATTTATTCAGTTAGTGAAATTGTTTCACTGAAATAACGAGTAGTTTTCCACCAATTCTAAGTAGAGCTGTTTTCACTAATCCGAGTAGTTGAATTTCACTGAGAAACTAATGTTTTCTACTGATTCGAATTCGGAGTGTAAAGACGTTAGTTCAGAACCTATTTCGCAGTTAAATGATTTCTTCTGTCACGCGTCTTAGGTGTCTACCGGTCAGTAAACGACTTTCATAGTCGGGGTATCTTACACTCAATTTTTTTTTGTGCTTTTAAAAACAATCCTTGGAAACCCAGTTGCCAAGAAAATCCTTTGTAAAACTACAAAGAGTTTTTTTTTTGTAAAATATGAAAAACACGTATTTGTAATATTACAAACGATAAATTTGTATCACAAATGACATTACTGAGAAGTGTACTACACTCTAAATTCGAATCAGTGGTAAACCACTGATTCGCAGTGAAATTCAACTACTATAATCAGTGAAATGGTTCCACTTAGAATCAGTGGAAACCACTGATTGTTTCACTGAAAAATTTCACTGATTGAAGTAGTGACGCGGAACAATCACTGATTGAATAATTGACGGCTGATTGCAGTGGCAAATTAAATATTGTTGTTATTGAATGTAGGCAAATAATTACATGAACTAAACATATTTACGATAGTTTACTATTCATATTGTGTAATTTACCGTAATATAAAAAAGTTAAAAAAAATTGCAGGTGGCCGGGATAAAACTTGCGCACCATTCACTTGAACAAGGCAGGATCTTACGATCTGTGCGTAAATCACCACGTGACTAGTGCAAGCATAAGTTGGGTGGATGTAGTCGTCCTCGAGAGTGTGTTCACACGCACTTTGCTGTGCAAACTGAAGAGTTCAGATTGGAAATGTGAAATCGATATTCCGTTACTTAAGAAAGATGTTACGTAAATTCATAAAATATTAACTTATGTCTTGCAGGGAGTTTGGTGCAAGGACTATAATAACCCCACTAATTGTCGGTTTGCGGTCCTGATCACATCTTGAGAAAGCATGACGTTTGAAACACTCGATCTGGCATGCCTATTGGAAGCCGCCTTTTCGTGAATCCATGGTAGTTTACAGAAAAGATAACTTCATTTGCACTAAAAAAAAAAAATTATTAAGTTAACAACAGAGTCCTATTGCATGTTACCAGGCGGTGCTTAATAGAAAATTTGTATTTCTTGGATTTGACGCACCACATTTGGAACGACAAAAATAGTTTGAGCAATAATTCAGGTTCGTTACGAGGAGTAAGATCAGGCCCTCTCTGTACAAATTTTTTGGTTAGTAGGGCTTATAAATATTACAATGCTTCGTTCTCGAAGCAATTTGGTTTTTTTGATGCAACTCATTTTCTCCACAGAAGACACCCAAGAAAAGAGATATCCACTCACTGTCTAGCGTAATTATGGTTATTATTGGTGTTATAAACCTGAAGTAAACATTAATTTCAACCCAAGTTAATGTTAATAACCAATGATCATTCGCAAAAAAAAATTATAAGTTTATATTCATGCCAATGTCTTCTACATACAGACGTTTCATGAAAAAACGATTTCCAGATTTAAAAAAATCGTCCTACAATGTCTGCATAATTGTATGTCAAAGATCACTATCCTTTTTTCGTATTACATTATTGCACTGACTTTGCTAGGCCTATGAACATTCCATGCGGTCGAAAAAAACTTCTCTCTGAGAACATTGTTGTCTAAAATTTTTTAGATGTAATGAAAGCATTGACTTTCATCTTCGTTTGTTTGCTTCAGTTAAGAAACCTATTTCAACATTAATGTAAAATAGGAGCATGACTAGAAATACAACTAATAATTTTGTGCACTAATTGGGAATACACGCAAACGTAAAGTAATTGGTAGACACCTGAAATATACACGTTATCATTTGACGAAAGTTGTATGTTAAGCACGTGTAAATTGCACCACGTTTTTCATTGGACCAAACTTATTAGCCCCGCCGTGAGTAGCTTTTGTGCAATGAATAAATGCGTCATGATGGTGTGGAATCTTGTCAGAAGGGGACACAACTACTCATCCAGGCAGCAACAAATGAACTAGAGACACCGGCTCCAGAACTCGCAGAGTCGTGGAATCTGTCGAGATTTCAAAGAATAAGGCGAATTTTAGTCATTCCTATTCATTGGTGTTTGATCTGCGCTTCACCTCTCTATTAAGTGCCCTGTGGTCTTGGCTAGACGCAAATATAGTCGAATCACAGTTATTTCCAACTTTTCTGAAGCTCTGCTGAAGTTCTTCTTCCGGTACATTCATCCGCCCCATGCAATCAAAGCTTAGAGAATCACACCAGTTGGCCAACGCACACTCTAAATTTGAATCAGTGGGAAACCACTGATTGTTTCAGTGAAAAAATTTCACTGATAGAATTAGTGACGTGGAACAATTTCACTCATTGTATAAGTGACGGCCGACTGCAGCGGCGAATTAAATATTGCTTTTATCGAATGTAGCCAAATAATTACGTGAAGTAAACATATTCACGATAATTTACTATTTGTTTTGTGCAATTTACCGTAATTTAAAAAAAGTAACAGAATTTTGCAGGTGGCGGGAATTGAACTCGGGCACCTTTCGACTCTTAAACATTATCTTACCGTTGTTTTTTAAACCTTCATTTAACATTGTTGTGACATTTTTGATGTTGACGAAGCTCTAGTGAGACTGACTTGTTGACGAATTCCCAGTGCGACAATCGAACTGAGCTTCTGCCAAGTCGGAGGCACCGGGGCGCGAGCCCGCGACCCTCCGACTATAGGTCGGTCACCCTACCCCTGAGCTATGAGGGCAGGGCTCTGAGCTACCAAGCCAAACGAAAATAGCGAAAGTAAAATAAATATGTTATAATTTAGCAACGTAATTGTGTAGTGTGAAGTTGTATGCTCATAGTTTTTGTGTTTGGTTAGATTAGTACCGTTAGGATTATTAAAGCGAATAGTATGTACAATAACACTCTCTTCACCACATTAAATACAGATTAAAACTTCAAATAGAGCGCTGTGAAGATTACTTGGAATCGAAATGAAAGACGTACAAAAGGAATGAAAGGCTTTGTGTTCATATTCACTCGTAAAATGGCGTTTTGAAAGACGAAACACGTTTCAGAATTAAATTTGAATTAGTTTTAATCGTTTATTCGTTCTTACTAAGTTACACGTTATTTAACGGCGATTCTTAAACGATGTTCGACGGCCAATTTTCCACGAAATTCCTCTGATACATCAGTCAAAAATAGAGACGGAGAGGAAGTAGCTGAGATGTTTCACTGATCCATCAGTCAAAAAATAAATCACTGAGTAAACAGTGAAAAAAAAAATGACTGACGAATCAGTGGTAAATGTCACTGAAATAATCAGTGAAGGAAATATGGCATTTTTTTCAATGGTTCATCAGTTAAATTTACTTAAGTGACTTGTATCAGTCAGATACGTTTCACTGATTGAAAAAGTGATATTCTCACTGATTCAGATTTAGAGTGCAATGCATTTGTGCGCAACTCAGTGTAATAAAAATTTGTATATGAACTATTTCTTACTAGACATTACTAACACGCATATTTTCTCACTGTCTTTACTCGTCATAGTTGTAAAATAAATGTTGTAATGTTCAAGAATAATATCAGTAAAAGTTCAAAGACACATAAAATGCTAATTATCTGTATATGAAATATATAGGAACTAATACAAACGCGCCCTACATGGGGTGTTTTTTGAAAGGTATAATTCGAAAAGTACGAAGTTACTGTGAATAGACTATTCGCGTCGAACAGCGAGCGGAGGACACCTGGTAAAGGCTGTTCACGATAAAGTGAGCACTTCGGAAATCAACATTAGAAAATTGTCACAGCCCCTGTCTACGTATATTTCAACGGGCTCACTGGGTGACAAGCAGTTTCACGAACGGCAATAATCTTCGCTAATTCCTAAAGACCTGCAAATTTAGCGTTATTATTTGGTGGCATACTGGATTTCACCTTCCTATGTGCCCTCGAGAAGTCAATAGTTTATTGGCTTCTGCAAACGTGAGAACCCATATTCCCTTTGGACTAGGTGGGACGTGATTGAACTATATTTTCGTAACTTGTTTCCGATTGGTTCAAGGCCACCCTGGCAGTGTCAAAAATATCTGTGTGGCAATGGCAAACCCAGCTCAAACGCACGTGAGTTTGAATTCTACTGTGTCTTCAAACAATAACGCGAATTTTGCAGGTCTCTACTAATTCCCTGCGAAATTCTACTAATGTTGCTGAAAAATGGAGGTCTCCTTAGCTTGTACTGCATACGAGAGGGACGTTTTTGTTAGAATATTGCTCAGTGGTTTTAAAGTAGTTTTGTGAGCACATTTTTATATAGCTGGTATTTATTCAAATCTATAATATTGTAATTGCAATCAAAGTTATTCTCAGTATAATTAGCCGTTCTTATGCCAAGTAAACTGCCCAATATATGGAAGGGTTTTATAAAATATTCAAGACAGGGTATTTGTAGTGTTTTATATAGTGCATGCCATGTATTTTGATTTACTGTTTTCAAAATACAGAGTTTTTTTTTTCAAAACGACTCATGTTTCTTATGTTATGTATTTACAGACACGTAAAAAAGTTCTAATCTTATTTATTTTACGACGCTGGTCTTGGTTTTGTGATTTTAATACTTTGTGTAGCACTGCAAGCACTACAGGGCGTAACAATATGTAACGTGGTGTTGATTCAGCGACATACCAAATGTAAGCAACTCAAATGGAGAATATGGATTGTGTTTTATTTCACGAAGGGAAGGGCATTTTATTGGGTCACTTCCAAGTCGCCAAATTTAGTTGGCAGAGATTCAACAATAAATAAACCTCTGTACGATAAAGTAAGCATGTCCCTTGTTGTGTGAATCAATATGGTGGTTGTAAATGGGAATAGAGAGACCAACAGTGCTGATTGCGACTCAAGTATAGGATGTCCTAATTTTCATTCAATCTGTAACGCACAGAATGTGTTCTAAAAAAAAAAACCTAAATCGTTCCCCGGATTTGTCCGTACAGATATATATAGGCTGTTCACGGTAAAGTAAGCACTTTTTAAGACCCTTGTAAATTTTTACATTCTTCCAATTTCCATCTTCCTGCTGCTTTTTAATATAAATTGTAATGTGACCAATAAACACAGTGTATACATTTCCCCGCCCTCAAAATTTAATGTCTGAGGCTGCAATATGATACATTTATTATTGGTTTATACCTGTTGGGAGGGCCTTAAAAAGTGCTCACTTTACCGTGAACAGCCTATATACCCTACCCCCGTGTTCCGTGCCCGCTGATGGCCGAGGCGCCTTAAGAGTTATAGTCTATTCGCGGTATCTACACACTTTTTGAATCAAACCTTTGAAAAACCACACCATGTATAATGTGTTTGGTTGTTTTCTAAATATGTCATATATATTACAATATTTTTATAGCCTACTTGTGTTAACATTAAAGTACTTTAATTTTGGTTCAATTTAACATTTACATATATTTCATGTATTAATTGTAATCATTTTTTTATTTATAACAAATATGAATAAAGACAGTGGCGATATAGGTGCTTAGGTAATGCCTAGTAAGAAATCG
The DNA here is from genome assembly GCA_029891345.1 of Dryococelus australis. NCBI lineage: Eukaryota > Metazoa > Arthropoda > Insecta > Phasmatodea > Phasmatidae > Dryococelus > Dryococelus australis. The sequence goes on from CM057009.1 coordinate 131,199,906, forward strand.
TTCTTACGTAATATTATCATTAAACTGAGGGTGCACGAATGCGGTGCGTTGGCCGTCTGGTGCAATTATCTAAGTTTTGTTTATGAGGCGGTGGAAAATACTGGAAGTAGAACTTAGCAGGGCTTCATAAAAGTGTGAAATAACCATTAATAGAGTATAGCTAGTAGTCGGAACACATTTTCTGTACATGTACGGCTTTGTTTCTAAAGCATTAAGTCTATTTGAAAAGACAAATAATAGTGTAAATTGAAAAAATAACGTCTATTTAGAGCTTGCATGTGTAGTTTCCTAATAGTGTAAGAGGTAATTAAAACCATACGTTGTTAGTTACAACTGCGGGCTTTCGTCGCAATAGGGCCCGCGGTGGCTGAGCAGCTAGTCGGCTCGCCTCCCGCCAAGGCGAACCGGGCTTAACACCCAGTCGGGCCACTCCCGGATTTTCGCATGTGGGAATCGTGCCGAACGATGCCACTGATCGGGCGTGTTTTCTCGGAGATCTCCCGTTTACTCCACCCTTCCATTCCGGCGCTGCTCTATGCTCACCTTAATCACCCTCATCGTCTCTCAAGAACTCGCTATTAAGAGCCTCCCAAATCTCTTCACTCACTCACTCATTTTCATCACGTGTAATAAAGTCTAGTTGTTGCAGATCTACACTCTGAATTCGAATCAGTGGGGAAACCATTGATTTGCAGTGAAATTCAACTACTCGAATCAGTGAAAATGGCTCCACTTAGAATCAGTGGAAAACCACTGATTGTATCTGTGAAAAAATTTCGCTGATTGAATAAGTGACGGCCGACTACAGTGACGAAGTAAATATTGTTTTCATTGCATGTAGCAAAAAAATTACGTGAAATAAATATTATTACGATAGTTTTCTATTTATACTGCACAATTTACCGTAATTTAAAAAGGTAAAAAAAAAAAAAAGTTACAGGTGGCCGAGATTGAACCCACAAACCTTCCGATTTTAGGCCGTTACCGTACCATCTGTGCTACCACACTAAGTTTAAATAGTGAGAGGAATATATATGTCTTATAAGTTTGCCGCGAAATCGTGAAGATTTAAATTGTATTCTCTTACCTTTCGTTTCTGGTGTAATTGACACCACATTATATGCAGAGCGTTGTGACGAATACATGAGAACGAAATGAAAGACGTAAAAACCGAATGAAAGGCTGTGTGTTCCTATTACCACATTTAATGGCGTTTTGAAAGACGAAACACATTTTAGAAAGTATTTTGTATTGGTTTTATTATAGTGTGTTCGTTGTTATTTCACTTTGTACATGTTATTAAACGGCCATTTTTAAACGTTGTTTGTAAGCCATTTGTACACCCTGTTTAACTGAACTATCAGTCAAAAATAAACCACTTAATAAACAGTAAAAAAATGACTGACTAATTAGGGGAAAGTGTCACTGAATCAATAAGTGAAGGAAATCTGGCATTTTTTTCACTGATTGGTAAGTTAAATTAACTGACGTGATTGTTGAATCAGTCAGATAGGGTTGGTTGATTGAAACAGTGAAATTCTTACTGATTCAGATTTAGAGTGTAATTTCCTCGTTACGGCGTGCCAATGGAAACACTATACGCTTTGCAGATAGGATCGACGAGGCTCTAGGAAAACTTGTTAAGAGGACTATGTAACTGCGCATCCAAGGTCAAGAAGCGAGAGAGCGATACGGGCGACACTAACACGGACGCCTAGCGCCTCATCGTTCCTACGCGTAAGGCGTTCAGTGTTTCCGTCCTAACGCTTGACTGTGTAAACTAGATATCTCTAACAGTGGGGTTTCATTACACGTGATGAAAATTCACAGGTCAAACTACTTGCGTATAATCGTACTTTTCTCTTACCGCTTATAGAAACTTCATAGGCAAGCTTTAAAAATGCGGTATTTGAACACTTTCACGATTTTTTTCTCCATTAATACATTTTATATGGTAAAAGTAAAATAATACGACGTAGACAATAGTTTTTTCTATCCTTTCTAGCAAAACTTCGTATTTCCAGAACATTTATTTGCCGAGATACGCGTTTACTCGTAAACAACGATTTCACAGATAACGTTTCAGTACAGAAGACCCTTACCCCCCCCCCCCCCCCCCCCACGGCAAAATATATGGTTGGTGTCTCTGATTGGTGCTGGTGGCTGTTGAAGCACAATGCAGTATAGTGTGAGATCTCGCAATTTACAGTTGGTGGTTGGTGTTTATGGTGGTTGTTCCTGAAATCATTTAACTCGTGGTTGGTGTTGCAGCGAATTGAAATATGCTGTACTTTAACCAACAACCGACCAATCAACGAGCTATCTCTACGTTCTAAGCGAGTGACAGTGGAAAATTCTGAAATTGTGGAAAATAGTCGTGAAATAAAAATATTGACATCATGCTGATAATACGTGCTGTTATTTAGTAGCCAGCAACATTTAATATTAAAAATCCCATCTGTCATCACATAAAAAATTAAGCAAATCATACTAGTTTATTGTATTTGCCAGCTTTGCAAACAATTGTAAGATAATTACAGAATAACTTGGGTTATGTATGTGAATATTACATTTTTATAAGATGCATTACATTTAATTCTTAGAACAAGGAAAAAATTTATAATTAGAGATGTTCAAAATTCACTTTATTACTTAGAACCACGTTAAACTTGAATCACGCGTACATTTGCAATATGTTCGTCATTGTGCATGTCCCTGGTATAGCTGCGCCAATCAATGAACAATTCCCAATTCGGTGCCCCAATCACGCGCAGGTAACTTAGAAAGGGGGTGACTTCACATTTATCTCGTTCAGTCCCCTTGTGCATGATTGAAGACGTGTTGCAATTGAAGGATATATATATGGTCAGCGCTGTACACAACGAGGAATAAGTGGACGGTCTTCTGAGCTTAGTCCTTGTGGGAAATCTTATTCGTTGAAGTTTCTGCACCACTCATTTGTGAATGGTTAATGATAAAGTCAACGAACACACAGCAAGTTATTCATTGGTCGCGAGAATCACGGTCGGTACAAGTACAAAGTAGTTAAAAAATTACAACAAAATACAACAACATACGACGCTCTTAACCCATTCAGACCCAGTGTACACAATTGTGTACATTATGCACGTGTAGGTAATTTTTTGTCTGTACTGCACACCGCGAAGCTCAGTGACCAATGATCTAACCTGTGGGCAAATGATTCGCAAACCGGCTTGCTGGTCTAGGTCATAATTGGTCCATACAACTGTAGCCGAACATGTAACTTCTTGCTTATTGGTTTTTGCAATGAAACAAGTGTTGTGTCGACTTTAGTACAACACTCAAAATAATTTTTTTTGTTTGCAACACTTTAAATCGTAAATTAAAGTGGGTCTGAAAGGGTTAAATGAATTCGCGGCCTAACGAGTTAAGCAGCATCCAATGGAGAGAACGACATTGGCTCTAGTGCATTAAGTACTGTGAAGTTCAGTTTCATGCCAAATAATAACGCGAATGTTTCATGTCCCTATTCTATTTTTTTTATGCGGCTTATTTCAGTGTGATTTATGTTTAAAAAAGTTACAATTGTATTAATAAAAGTCCCGACCGCTTAGTTTTAAAAATTAAAATTTCCGTAAAAACCAATTAAAAATAACTGATTTCCCTCTTATAAGAATGTACCGCTATATGCTGACAGAACCGTGAAACAATTTACATGACCGTCAACACAAACTGTTGCGTAATGTGAGAGACCTGCCAAATTCGCGTTATTATTTGGGGACAAGTTCAACTTGAAACACATGTACCTTTCCAGTAATTTTGTCATTGGACCATACTTTATGTGACACACCCTGGGCGACTCTGCACCTATAAAGGAACATTTCACAATTGTGTGACCCAATCACATGTAGTTCAGTCAGAGAGGAAGTGTCTTCACATTTATGCAGCAGCCAATGGAGAAACGACGCCGGCTCTAGTACATACATTACTGTGAAGTTCAGCCTGATGATGCCAAATAATAACGCGAATTTTGTATGTCCCTAGTTATGGAGCACATCGTACACCCACCGAAAACTGTCACCAGCAACAACAACCAGCGCATATTGTGCCAGAGACTTAAGGCCATATTTCAAGATAATTTTTTATTTCATTATCTGAAAGAGATTTATATGAGGACCACACAAATGCAAATATTTGTACTTAAATGCTTACAGTTTTGAAAATATAGCACAGAAAAATCGAAAATTTCGGAATATGGTAGCCCAAGTTTCTATGCCCCTAATAAACTTTGCCAAATAAACCAATTAGCATGTGATCTATATCGTAAATAAACATTTGATCAATTACCAAGGATATTTAAGAATGGGTAATCTAGTACTAGTGTCCTGAAACTTTATTAAAATAGGTAATGATGTTTTTGCCAATATATGCTGGATGCTAGTACCCGAGTATCGATTATTAAAAATCATTGATGCTTAGTTACTATGTCACGTATATGATATAGAACACATGACATGTGACTCAGTTGACAAAATTAATTAGGAGCATAGAAACGTCGATGCCCATATTCCTTCATTATCGATTTTCCGTAGCTATATTTCGAAAACTATAGTCATTTAACTACAAATTTTTACATTTGTGTGGTCCTTGTATAAATCACTTTAAGATAATGAAATTAAAAATGAACTTGAAATATGGCCTTAAGGGTATGGCACAATAGGCGATTTTTGTTGTTGCTGATGGAGGATTTTAGGTTGGGTGCGATATCTTAAATGACTAGAGACCCGAGAAATTCGCGAGTTTGCTGACCTATAGGCTAGACTTCAAAGTCTTATATACTCTCATACAGATATCAACTGTTTATTGGTTGATTGTTGAGGTAGTAAAAGGCAGTGGTAGGGCGCACAATTTCTTGCATGTTTGTTATTGGCTTGTTTATCTCCAGTCGGTGTCAAACAACACGTCCACCAACTACAAACGTAACATGAACGTATATATGTGTGAATTACAACTTGTCTAGAAATGAACCCGCGAAATTCTCGGCTATCTATCCATGACACAACAGTCATTGTTGACTTTGATGTAAATTGTTTCACGGTTGTGTCAACAGACAGCTGTATATCCCCCCCCCCCCCAAAAAAAATAGTCCAGTCAATTATTTTTAATTCGCTATTGCTGGAATTTGGATACTTAAAACTAAGCGTACAAGAATTTAATACTAAAATTTTAACTTTTCTAAACATAAAGCACACTAAAGAAAACAATATTTAAAAAAAAACTAGAAGTAGGGAAGTGGAAAATTCGCGTTATTATTTGGCCTGAAACTGAAGTTCGCGGTAATTACTGTATGCACCATAATCGACGTCATCTGTCCATTGGCTGCTACTTATATGTGAAGTCACTCCCTTTCTTAGTCACCTGCGCGTGGTTGGGGCACCCAATTGTGAATTGTTCATTGACTGGCGAAGCGTCACCCTTGTCTCTCCCTCGCTTCTGTGTCTTCAGCGCACAAAAGAGTTCGAGGCACACAGCAGCCTTGAGCGACTAGGTGCGTGACCTTGAGCGATGATGAAGTGTGGCAGCTTTTGAAGCCTGGCCGCGTATGTTGAGAGCGACATGAACACCTAGCGCGCTCATGGCCAACAGGTGAGCCGGCAGTGGGAGAGCCAGTAAGCAGTAACAGCTGGCGTTGCGGACACATCTGTCAGAGCGTAGAGGGACAGCTGGAATGGTTAAGGTGGCCGCCTGGTTGAAGGAATTCTGTACGTCTGAGGCCTGAACGCGTGGGAGCGCTAGGGGCGACCGAGGCATGTGCATCAACTCTCTCATCGCCTCTACGCGCAAAGCACTCAACTGGCGCGCAGTCTTGCCGTCGATAACACGCCCCTCTTGAGACTTTCAGCGAAGACCCTACTATTTTATGACGTAATAATAAAAATTAAGGTTTGGTGCACGTCGCTATTCCTTTTACAATGTTTTGTAAAGGAATGTTCATACTTAAAAATGACTATTAAACTACCCGTAAGATTGAAATGAAAGAACTGAAAAACGTATAGAGACGCGTAACGTTACTTAAATGATATTCGTAAGCAGAGCTCACTCAGGCACGTTGGACGGTTTGTAATAAAACGTTTTCTGCTGGAGCTCTGCACATCGTTCGTTGTTTACGTTAACACGCGTATCTCGGTAAATAAATGTTGTGGGAATACAACTTTTCGCCAGAAAATGTAAAAATAAAAATTATCTATGCCCTTAATTTTTTTCCTTTCATCATATTAAGTGTATTCTTGGAGAAAAATTTCTGAAAATGGTCAAATATCGCATTTTTAAAGCCTGCCTGTGCACTTTCCTTAAGCGGGAAGAGAAAAATACGACTGCGCGGGCGTAGTTTAATCTGTGGGCTTTCATCGGGCGTAATAAAGTGCTAAAATTACATATCTTAATTGCACAGTATAGCCTATAGCATGACGACGGAAAACTGCACGCGGTGAGCGTAGGAGCGATGAGGCACTACGCGTGCGTGTTAGTGACACCCGTATCGCCCCCTCGCTTCTTGGCCTTGGACGCCCAGCTAACGCTACATACTTATCTTAAGGCCAACGCCTCCTGTGCCATTAACTACGTTGCGAAATGTTCGAAGTCCACGTTATTTTTTTTTTTTTATGAATTCACCCAACATGTTTTCATCATACTGAAATACGAAAGGAAAATACACTTCAGACGAAGTACGAATAACATAATACGAAAAACATCACAAACACTAGAAATACCATTCCTGAGCCCTCCAACACAGCTATTTTTACATTGGCGAATTTTAAAATAGTGTTCTGAAACATGATAAATTATTACATGTTCCTGCTCTAAAATTTTCTTTAGGTTTTTCACCAATAGAAAGATACACTCTAAATTCGAATCAGGGAGAAAACCACTGATTCGCAGTGAAATTAAGCTACTCGAATCAGTGAAATTTGTTCTACTTTGAATCGGTGGAAAACCACTGATTATTTCAGTGAAACAATTTCATTGATTGAATAAGCGACAGCCATCTGCTTACGGTGAATTAAATATTGTTTTTATTGAATTTAGGTAAATCATTGCTCGAAATAAACATATTTCCGATAGTAAATGATAAATTGTGAAAATTAAAGTAATTAATATTGTTTTAATTTATAGTGTCCAGGACTTCAACCTGCATCATCCTGCAGCTGTAGGTCCTACTGTTTGCCTTACCAGCCGAGCTACGAAGCCAATGTTGACTGTAAAGTGGAAAATAAATGTATTATATTTCTTTATCCAAAACATGTAGCTATACATTTTATGCCCATTCTTGGTTTTAGTTTAATTAGCAACATTAGTATTGTTTAAAAAAAAACAAATAGTACGTATGAATGCACACACTTTACCACATTTAAGTATGCTAGAACCTTCGAACCGTACGCTATGATGATAACAACTGTATGCTTGTGTTTCCTCGTAAAAAGGTATTATGAAAGACGAAACTGACTTTTGAAAAACATTTTTAGCCGGTTTCGTTAATTTGTGCTTTGTTATTTCACTTGATACACGCTATCAATCTGATCCAATAATCAAAAAAGAAATCACTGAAAAGCAGTGACTGTAATGGACAATGGTTGATGAATCAGTGGAAAATGTCACTGAATCAAATAAGTTTAGGGAAACTGGCATATCTGTACTAATTAACTACTTAAATTGACTGAAGTGACTGTTTAATAAGTAGAGACGCGAAAAATTCGCAAGTTCATTGACCTGTAGGCTAGACTTCACGGTCTTATATAGGGCTACTCTCATACAGATATCAACTGTTTATTGGTTGATTGTTGTGGTAGTAAAAGGTGGTGATTAGGCGCACAATTTATTGCATGTTTGTTATTGGCTTATTTATCTCCAGGAGGTGTCAAGAAACACGTCGACCAATTACAAACGTAACATGAACGTACATGTGTGTGAATTCCAATTTGTCTGAAAATGAACCAGCGAAATTCTCGGGCCTCTATGAATAAGTAAGGTGTTGTTAACTGATTTGTAGAAACCTGCAAATTTTGCGTTATTATTTGGTGGCATGCTATATTTCACCTTCCTATGTGCACTCGAGTAGAAGTCAATTGTTTATTGGCTTCTGCAAAAGTGAGGATCCATATTCCCTTTGGACTAGGTGGGACGTGATTGAGCTATATTTTCGTAACTTGTTTCCGATTGGTTCAAGGCCACCCTGGCAGTGTCAAACTATTCGTGTACCAATGGCAAACCCCAGCTCAAACGCACATGAGTTTGAATTCTACTGTCTCTTCAAACAATAACGCGAATTTTGCAGGTCTCCACTGATTTTCATAGCGAAATTCTCACTGATTCACATTTAGCGTGTAGGTTCACTGATTCAAGTCCCATAGGTACACGCTGCACGTCGATAACAATGCCCGCCAGCTCAGAGCCTCGCGCGTAGGGGCGATGGGCCACTTGATGCACGTGGCTTTCTCGCCCCTATCGCTCCAGCGCTTCTCGGCCTCAAACACGCAAAACACCTCCAGAAATGCGGCGTCCTTAACCCGTTCAGACCTAGTGTACACATTTGTATTACGAACGTGCAGATAATTTTTGGTCTCTACTGCACCCTGCGATACTCAGTGACCGATTATCTTACCTGTGGGTAAATTATTCGCAAACTGTCTTCCTGGTCTCAGTCATAATTGATAATTGGTTCATATTACTGTGTCTGAACATGTAGCCTACAGCTCATTTGTTGTGACAACGAAACACGCGTTTGTGTCGACTAAGTATAGTAAACATCATTAAAATGATTATTTGCTACACCCGAAACCGTTAATTAAAGTGGGTATGAAAGGGTTAAATCCTTACGGTCCATTCACGAATGATCACGTCGTTAAAGATAGGCTTAACGACTCGTCGGCAATGGTGAGGTCATTAAAGACGGAGCAAGTTGCACAAAAAGTATTTCCTACAACTTAAGGTTTCGGAAATGAACACTGCCCAGTCTACATTAGCTGTTCAAGGTAAAGTGTGCACTTTGTAGGGCCGAGCTAAAAAGTATGTTCCTTTCAGCTTAACTGTATAATTTCGCCAATTGTTAGAATAAAAATTTCCATGCGCACTAAATATGAGTCAGTGAGAATTTCTCTTCTTAAATCAGTTAACAGCGCCTGACTGATTAATCAGTCACTTCAGTCAACTTAACTGATGAATTGGTGAAAAAAAAAAAAAGCCTGTTTTCCTTCACTTATTTATTCAATGGTATGTTCAGCGACTCATTTTTTTTTTTCAGTTATTTATTTTTCTACTGATGGCTCAGATAAACAATGTGTAATAAATAAAATAATAATGCACAACCTAAAAAAATAAAAAAAATATTTACTCAATGTGAATTTTGTCTTTTATACTACCATTTTTATCAGGCAAAATTAACGTTCAGTCTTTCACCTGTTTTTACATATATGACTTCCTCGTTTTCACGTAATCATCACAACTCTTGATTTGAAGGTTTAAGCTGAATTAAATATGGTGAAGTGCGTGCATTCATACGCACAATTAGTTTTAATATCCCTAATGTTGCCAATTAAACTAAAAACTAAAAAACTACATACAATTTAAAGCTACATATTTTCGATAGTAAAATATTATACACTTATTTGCCCCCCTAATAGGCAACTTTTTGTCTTGGTAGCTCGGTAGGGATGGTGGCGATATAAAAGTGGCATGATGAGGGTTCAAATCCTAGACACCACGAAGCACTACCATAAACTACCTCAGTTTGCACAATATAAACGATGACGATCGTGAAATGTTTATTTCTGGTAATAATTTGGTTAAATTCAATAAAAACCATATGTAATTCCCCGCACGAAGTTGGCTTCAATCAGTAAAATCGTTTCACTGAAACAACCAGTGATTTTCCATGGATTCTAAGAAAACCATTTTCACTTATTCGAGTAGTTCAATTTCACTGCGAGCCAGTGGTTTTCCACTTATTCGAATTTTGAGTGTCTAACTAACTAACACAGCGTATACATTTTATAGCTCTCAAAATGTAACATCTGAGGCCACAATAAAAAAATATTTTTTTGGTTGTTATGCCTGTTGGATTGGTCTTTAAAAAATGCTCACTTTAAGTTGAATAGCCTATAAGAAACTTTCTCTGTCACTGAAACCAGAACATTATCGCTTCTGCAGTAGTTAGGATATCAATGACACTGAACATATTCCTACAAAGGTAGCAAATGTAGCAAACATGTGTGTTTATATAACTTTAGCCAATAGTCCACACGGTTTTTAACACCTTCTGGAGAACGCTGGCCCAATCGCCGCCTTCCACTGTGACAGCAGGTAACCAATATGTAGAGACCTGAAGAATTCGCGGATTCATTTTGGGACAAGATAGAATTCAAAACACGTGTGTTGGTATAACATTAGCCATTGGTCGACACGGTGTTTGACACCTCCTGGAGAACGCTGGCCCAATCGTTGCCTTCCACTGTGACAGCAGACAACCAATGTGCAGTTAATATCGGCATATTTGTACATAAGGCTGTAGAGCCTAGCCTGCAGATCATTGAACTCGCGAATTTTTCTGGTCTCTACCAATAGCACACCGCATATTTTCAATTGGGGATAGGTCTGATGATGCGGCTGGCTATAACAGAGCATTCGTGGATTGCATTATCTACATGACTCACATTCTCAAATATATACACCGCGTTTCATTTCTATATGTGTTTATATATATATATATATATATATATATATATATATATATATATATATATATATATATATATATAATATATGCGTGTAGGGTAATGCCAATTGAAAAGTATAAGTAGAGACCTGTAAAATTCGCGTTTTTATTTGAGGATATGTGAAACTGACAACACAATTTTCCTTTGCAATACGTTTTTCGTTGCACCATATTTTATTTGACATGCCACGGGAAACTCGGTGCCAATAAATGAACACTTCACTATCGTGTGCCCCAACCACCTGCAGTTCACTCAGAAAGGGAGCGACTTAACATCTAGGTTGCAGCCAATGAAGAAACGACGCCGGCTCGAGTACATACAGTACAGTGAATTTTAGTTTAACGCCAAAAAATAACGCGAATTTGGCAGGTCCGTAAGTATAAGGTATATAAATATATAGTCCGTTCCCGATTGGAAACGACTTATGAAAATCAACCTTTGAAAAAACACTCTATGCATAACATGTCAACCTGTTTTTTCAATAAGCTGTATTCCACAAATATATAGCACTGTGGTAACTTTAGAATATTGTATTATTGAATAAATGAAACTTGACCGTAATATCTTCTATAACTTGTAATATTTATTTTGTTATAAGAATTAACAACAGCGAGAGCAGCGACGTGTTGGCAACGGCCGGTAAGAAAGAGTTCACATTAAAATTATTATTTTAACCTAGTTATTTACTATACTATTTGTAAATTAAACGGTGCCTATTAAAATATTTATATTTTTAGGTAGCCCCGATGGCAACATATCTCATTTTCACAGTTTAAAATAACAGCGGAAAATATCGCGAGTAGGCCTCAATGGTACAGTGTTGTTGTATCGAGCGAATAAGCAACTGTCTGCTGAGCGATGCTTGTCGCTCTCTCTCTATCTTTCTCTCTCCCTCTCTCTCTCTCTCTCTCTCTCTCTCTCTCTTTGTCTCTTTCACACTCGGGAAATTTCACTTCAGCAGTAAACTCATAAATTATACATATTTTCAATTGTAGCATATTTCATACTTATTACAGCAAAATAATGTTTTTTGAATTTGTAATTTACAACTAAAAAGAGATTTTAATGTTTGAATACTTATTTTAATATATTTAGATATGATGGTGGGGCAGAAACAAAGTGAAGTTGGCAGACGTGGCGAGCCATGACATGGCGTGTTGCTGTTTTACCAAACAGAGCGTAAATTATACTTACTCCGAAAATTACTTCAAATTACCACATCACGTTTGTATACGTTGTGTTTTTTTTAACCTACCTAAGCAAGTTACGAGGTTGTGATAAATCTGTGTTTCCGCGGCAGTAATAAATATACTGTTACGGTGTGTTTCGTTAACCGCTGCGTGTGAAATAGAGTTCCGTGGCGATCGTTACGTTGGTTCTGTTTGTGTGCATGATTTCAAATATTTGATGTGAACTATTTATACGTTGTAAACGTGAACTGTTTTTATGACGAAGTTATTTATTTACATCTACTTCTGTTTATTTATCACAAAGTTTTACCTTTGCCCTGGGTGTTTGAAACACAGTTGTGTAATGTGATTTACCACAATCTCAAAAAAATAACCAAGCCGAGCCCCAATAAATTTCAATAAACTAATACACAGTAAGTAGCAATGCATATAAATATGAGCGGAATAAAAATTACGGTAGGCATATTTGTGTGCATGTTCACCGCTCTATTTTAAGTTTGTATGACAAAAAAAAGCGATACGACTTGCGTGCTTGATTTTAATGTCTCTTTTTCGTTGGACTTATTCCTTCTCTATTCGAACTGAGGCCGTTCTTTTAAAGAAATAACCCAACCCATATCAATAACAAAAAGTTAAATACTCTAGTTCATTAACCCACAGTTGTAACAGTGTTAAACACAGTAGCGGCAAAATATTAACGTGCATTACGTGTAATGTGCTATGTCGTGGAAAACAAATATGTTAATGTAACATAACCGTAAGAACTATAGTCAATTCAGGCTTTTTAAACCCCATAAAGCTGACCTAAATAATGTTATAGGCCTAAACTGTGAATATTAGCACGAAATGGTTTTTGAAATAAACCTACGACAGAAGTCTTTGAAAAGCTCTAAACTGTAAACAAAACATTTGACATGTATAAAAATAGAAGTCACATATCAATGTTTATGTTTAGGTGTAGCGAAAGTAAACAAAAACATGTACACGCACAATGGCATGTAAACATTGATTTTGACAGATGCTACATGGCAGTCACATGGCAATGTTTGTATACATTTGGCGGATGGATACGAAACGGTTCTGCAAGTAGATATTTAGTAGGGCTCCGAGAAAGTTACTTCCAGTGGGGAATGGACTATAAATATTTGTTTAACCAAAAGATAATTTGTCTGAATAAAAGAAACGTGGGGTTTCTTTGCATATTTTTAGTGAATAATTTGTTCGAAGCCATAATGTGTTACAACATTTTTTAACGACTTGATGTGATATTTGCTGGACAGAACAAACCAAAAATGTTTACAATGATTTCCTTTTACAGAGCAAATTCATACTTTTTGTTTGACGGATACTTTTCGACAGTAGTAAAGTAAACATTGTTTCGCTAGTATTGAAGCAAGTATTTTGTTGGCGTAAACGTACGTTTTCATCAGTGTAGGATCTCTAGACATAGCACCATCGCTGCCAATGGACACGTTTGCCCATTGGCGTAAATTCAGGTCCTCAAGCAATGTCGCGGATATTGAGTTATGTGTTGGGAAAATACATATTTTAATTTGTTTTTTAATTTCATATATAGATGATGTTTCCATTTACGGCAAACTGTTGCAGGGACACCTGTACGATATCCGGATGATGCTGCTACAAGCCATAAGGGAAGAGGGGTTAACGGTTAACCCAGAAGAAATTAGTTGGGCAAAACAGCACGTCCGTTATTCAGTTTTCATTATTTTAGAAAGGCATTTGCGTACCGAAAAATGTGATAATTCTTTTCGCAGAGCACTCTTCTTCTCCATGCCTTATAAAAGTCAGAGATTTAATCAGTAGTTTTGTTCCACTAGTTCTTCCTGCACATTGACTACGTTGGAGGCAAACTTAAAGTGAGGTTTCCAGGATATATATATATATATATATATATATATATATATATATATATATATATATATATATATATATATATATATATATACATAACAGTATTCTGTATTACTTGTTGCTAACTTTTATCCATGTTTAACACGATAAAAAAATTATTATATTTTTCAAATTTTATAATTATTTATAGACACACAGGAATTTCGCGGGTTTATTTCTAGACAAGTCGGAATTCATACAAATGTACGTATATCTTACGTTTGTAATTAGTCGACGTCTTTTTTGACACCTTCTGGAGATAAATAAGGCAATAACAAACATTCAATAAATTGTACTCCCAACCACCGCATTTCACTACCACAACAATCAACCAATAAAGAGTTGATATCCGTATTAGAGTATATAAGACTGTGAAGTCCCGCCTACATGTCATTGAACTCGCGAATTACTCGGGTCTCTCATTATTTATCAACACAATTAATTAGCATAGTTAGATAGTAACAAAACAGGTCCTAGAATTATATACCGTCTGTTAAAGTTGTGTCATTAAGGAGTAACTAAATAAAAATATCGCGTTTCCTTTTATTAAAAAATTAGGACACAATAAATGGTAAATTACCACACTTTAATACAAGAATACCGTCGTGTGCCGTGGTTACTTCTGACTTGGAACTGACATCTGACAGCAGACCCAGGTTTATCGCTTATCAAGCCGATTTCAGAAGCACTGTCGGCAATTTGTCCACCGAGCAGAAGTCGCGAGCAGGCCACAACAAAGAAGTCTGCAGGACTCAAATCGTCTTCTAACAGTAGCCCTGCGTTCTAAAAAAAATTTCAAACTGGCAAAGCGGTTTTTTAAAATCTCCTTTTGTTAAAATGGTATAAGGTTTAGAATATTTTTGCATCAATTTAAACGCACCAATCTTTTGTGGTGTCGCAAAAAACCTTCACTAACACGATTTATAAGAGTGCGGGAACTTCCGGTTACTCTAAAAAAAAAGTTAAATAATTCATATGAAATAATAATGGTAAACTTAATACTGTAACTCAGGAATAGCTGAGATTACTGGGCAGCAAATATGTTAGTACCATGATCAAAGTTTCCCTAAAATTAAATAGTTTTTCTGAAGCTGTTTCATGTATAATTTAAAACAGCTTTGACAACGGCTATATGCCATCTGATATTTACCAAACATAAATATAAAATAAAATTGTAGCGGCCTATAAGCACAATAATTACAGTCTCGTTCAAGCTTTGCTGAGTACTTGTTGTCTTTATCTAATGGCGTTTAAAGAAATGATACGATAATCTTTAGAAATTTATCAATTTATAAAATTTTGCGAAGACACGAGTGTAGTTTCAAAACCGTTGTCTTGCAAACGAGACAGATAGTTGATATAAGTAAACTAAAATATGCTAACCATTAGAAATCTATTAAATTTATAATTGGGTTAAGTAACGTCATCAAAACTTTAAAAGACTTTAATAAGCATGTAATTAGTCAGAGCTTTGAAATACATTAAACACTGATTTATTACCTTACTGTGGCATGAATACAGTGTTTTAATTTATATCGCCGTGGTTTGAAATGTAACAAAAAACGCTACGAAAACCTGTTCGTAAAGATAATTTCAAATGTTGTGGAAGGAATTTGATCTCAGTTTCTTTAGTGAAAAAACGAGCTGTCCTTTTGTTTGTAATATTTCGTATGGAAAATAAACTAGAGAACTTACTGTCCGTCCACGAAAATTATGAACTGTCTTTGAAATCAGCGGAGTGCTTAACTGTAGGTTCTTAAACAAACGGCTTTTCAGAGATCACAAAAATTATATAAGATTGTCTTACAAGCGCTGATGTTCGGAGAAGATAAGTATGCTTAAGGTATTTTGTCTCACGTTACCATCAGTTAATAAGAAATATATCTACAACACAAATAACATTAATTACTCATTATTACTAATAAACATTTCAGAAAAGTGCCCCTCCCCCCCCTTTTTTCCCATTACTGTAAATGCATACAGGGACACCCGAATTTCGCGAAAAGGTTTCCGCACATGCTAGATTGCAATATTATACGACCGTACCAGCAATATTCTTTTGCTTATTGGCGGCGTGTCTTTGTGTGAAGACATTTTCCTACTTGACTGGCCAATCAGAATTAGGTAACATCAATACTGTGCGTTTGGGATTCGCGCGCAGTCACTGAAGACACTCAACACGCAAAGTATCCAATCACTAAAGTGCGTCTGATCTACAGTATTATGAAATACAACTGGTCGTGAAATTTTTTTTCGCGAAATTCGGGTGTCTCTAGCATAACTCTACAATTATTATTTCCCTGAAATCAGAACTATCGATGTTTGCTGTGCTTTTTTGAGAACGATAATTTTCTGCAAAGCTATCTCCGAAAGATTCTGCATAAGTGGCAACATTTGCAAAATATTCTAAACCTGAAAAATGTTTTGGTAATTAAATTTTAGAATATGTTTTAAGGCGTAGATAAATCGGCCAGTGTGTATGATAGGACAGCGTCTAAATAGATTTTTTATGCTTCAACGATGATACAGCTACCATCAATAAATTATTCTTGTAAAAAGTGATACGTGCGAAAATATTAAAGTTAAAACTTGGATATTCGAATTGAGAAAACGTCTGAGCCATGTGCTATTACATACAAATCAAAAATTTAATTACTTTTTTTTTTTTAATAAAATGTATTTGTGCTCTGCTTTAAATATAATAAAGAAACTTTGACCTAAAAGGAAATACGTTCGTCAGCAATCCACCAACAGATACTATGAACAGTTATTAGGCTAAAATCTATGCAACAGGTAAATATGATGCAAATAAATTTGGGTAGAATCGTGAACGATATACAAACCTTTTCTTTAAAGACTGACAATAATAGCCAGTAAAATTATACCAAAATGAATACGCCCATATCTTCAATAGTTTAACAGTTCTCACATTTGCATTGTGTCACTTGTTTGTTAGTAGTCAAATAACTTCAAACGTTAAAAATGATGGGAACTTATAAAATATTGGCATGGATAATTTATAGGAAACTAAATAATTACGTTTATGAAATACTAATATATAAATTATTTTCTTTTATTCTAAATACTCGTCGTTATGCGTGTTTTAGGTAGTAAATCGTATTTAAAAAAAACTGGCAAATATTAGACTCTTTAAATAAAAAACTTTTTTAGATTTATTATGTGTAGGGATAGGAAAAATTCGCGAGTTCAGTGACCTGTAGGCTAGACTCCACAGTCATGTGTATACTCGAGCCTCAGATGTTTGTTCACTGGCTGCTGCCGCAGAGAGTAGCCAGTGTTACTCCACACCTGGCAGTATGGCACTCGCTACTTGTTTCCTTGCAAGTCTACTATTGGCTCAGGGTCGTTCAGGGCGTTTCTAATGAACTGCGATCTAATCGCAAAATCAACTTCAGTGTAAACGTGTTTGATGTCTAGCTTGTCCTGAAATGAACTCGTGAAATGTTCCTATCCCTAGTTATGTGCTGTCGTTTCTCTTGAAGAGTTATCTTATTCCCCCACTCTCTTAAATCTCAAGGGTCTTAATTCACCTCTTAACGTTAATATTATTATTTTTATTTCAAATATTGCAACAAAACGGATTTTTCGTTTGATAGGTACATAACAACACCTGTAAGTAGGGATCCGCAAAATTCGCGTTATTATTTGGCAACAGGTTAGCCTTCGCTTTCCTATGCCGTCCTGAGGAAATTTCGTGATTTATTTGGCTACCGGCAGTCATACGGCGTCATTAATCTGCGTGACAACGTTACTTGAGATTGGTGGCTCCACCGTTGATATTCTACTATTTGCTCAAAGTGACTTTGGGACATGCCACCCAACTTGTCGGCCAATGGCAGACCTGAAGTCGTTATTCATCTTCTTGCAGTTTAGCCTGCAGTCTCATAATAACGTGAATTTTGCTGGCCCCTACCTATAATTAACTTGCACAGAAGATGTACTGTTGTTCTGTCACGTAATCAGTATCCAGGTATAAAGCTCCAATATGGACAAGATAAATGCACATAAACATATTGGTGTGTGTATTCCTTTGACTTGGGCGTATACCCATTCTGATTGCCTCCATGATGTGTAGGTAACGTCGTCAGTGACTACAGTTCACTGGCGTGTGCGACTACTAGGGCCATGCAAAATTCGTGTTATTATTTGTCATCAGGCTGAACTTCACAGTAGTGTTTGCACTAGAGCCGGCGTCGTTTCTCCATTGGCTGCTGCATAGATGTGAAGACACTCCCTCTCTGACTGAACAACACGTGAGTAGGGCGCACAACTGTGAAGTGTTTCTTTATTGGCGCAGAGCCACTCTGGGCGTGTCACAAAAAGTATGGTCCAATGACAAACGTATTGCAAAGCTACATGTGTTTCAAGTTTAACATGTTCCCAAATGATAACGCAAATTCTGCTGGTCTCTAGCGACTACTTTCTCAAAAAAAACCCTTACAAAGTTTTCTGTACGGCAAAGAAAACTTTTTCGTTGAGGTTGTTTTGTTCACAGTAAAAAAATATTGCTTTAATATAGTGGACACTGATAAAACAAATTATTAAATTTTAAAACGCTTGCTATACGAAGGGACTCCTGAATTTCACGAAACGATCTCCGCGCATACTAGAGTTCAATACTACACGGGCGTTCCAGCAGTTCTCTGTTGTTTATTAGCGGTGGCGTGTCATTGTTTAAAGACATTTTCCTACTTGACTTGCCAATCGCATAAGGAAACTCCAATACTGTACGTCTGTGATTCGCGCGCAGACACCTAAAATGCTTAACATGAAAACCAACCAACCACGTAAGTGGATCTGTTATGAAATACAACTGGCCGTGAAATATATACACACTCTGGATAGACTATAGCTAAGTAAGTGCCTGTATTCGTAAAACCGTGCCGTATAACAACAACCGTGCTTTGGCGATCACTCTAAAGCTGTTTAAATCTCTAAGAGCACCTGACTTATTTAGCAGTCACCTCAGTTAATTTAAATGATGAATTTGTGAAGAAATGCCATTTTTCCTTCACTTATTGATTCAGAGATATTTTCCACTGATTCATAAACAATTACATTCGCGGTTTTTTCAGTGAATTGTTATTTGACTGATGGATTAGTTAAACAGGGTGTATCAAATGAAATAATTTATAAACTAATAAAACCCATAATATGTATTTCTTTAATGTGGGTTTCGTCTTATAATATCATTTTAAGAGATAGCATTAACATTCAGTCTTCCAATAAGTATTCACTTCTTTTATTTAGTTTTCCGTTAGCCCCATAGCGTTCGGTTTGAAGACTTAAACTGCTTTAGATGTGGCGATGTAAGTGGATTAATACGTACTATTTGTATAAACAATCTTAATGTTACTAATTTAACAAAAACCGGGAACAAATAGAGCACAATTTAAAGCTACGTATTTTCGACAAAGATTTCAGTACAAATATTTTTCCTCTTTCAGTCATCGTTTGCTTGGTTACTCAGTTGGTATGATAACGGTTGGAAAATGGGATAATGTAGGTTCATATCCTAAGCTCTGAGTATTTAAAAAATTAATTGCGTTAAATTTCACAAAATTAAGAGTGGCTATTGGAAATATGTTTATTTATCGCAATGATTGAACTAAATTCATTAAGAAAAATATTTCATCTGCCGCATGTAGTTGGCTGTCACTAGTGAAACCAGCGAAACGGTTTCACTGGAATAACCAGTAGTTATCCGCCGATTATAAATGGAAACTTTTCCCCTGATTGAGTGGTTGAATGGCATTGCGAGCTAGTGGTTTTCTACCGATTGAAATTTAGTGTGTGCCATGTTGTTTTTAATTTAAAATAATGTATTTCCCCTTGGTACACTGTGCTCCGACTCTACGCATACAAATGACGTGGCCGATTGCTCCTAGAAGCGACTCGGAAATAATACCGTCAAAGTACATTGGTAACATAGTAGGTAACATGGAGACGGTTAAGCTGGTCGCCCTCATTGGCACGTACACAAAATAATTACCTACAAAAAATCTGACGTTCCTATATTTAACAAATACTGGCCTTGTTCAAATGAACCTAATTCTTACAGTAAATGAAAATTCCTTTGAACTTCACAATTGCAGGATAAATTTTGAAAGTAAACTTCATAATTTTCGGAATGGAACGGTAATATTAGAGCATGGTGGTTACTAAATGTTTAAGTATAATAAAACCGCCACGATGAAGAACGTTCATATGTACACGTAAATAATCTTAAGATAAAAATAAAACTACATGCCTGAACTTGCTATTTCTGACAATAAATATGATTTTAACTCACCGTTACTCGTGCCAGTCATGTTTTACAGATAATCATCCTTTCAACGTAATATGCCATGTTAATGTTACATGAATGAGTTTCGGCATTTGTTCAAAAAAATTCTCATATATTTCTTTGGTAGAGTTAAGAGTAATCATTCCCCCTAACTTTAAATTCGTTATATATTCGATTTATTTCATCATGATGCAAATTAAATTTAATAATTTACATTATTTTTCTCAGTGAAAATAATGACAGCATAGCAGAGACATAATTTTTCACTAAATGGTACTATTCCTCTCTTGCATAACCATTTATGAATTCTGGCAACAGAAACAAATAGTTGCTTCAGTTTTATAAGGTAGGATGAAGTTTCTTGACCTACTTAGTCCGATTGTCCACGATCGTTGAGTTGAGAGATTTCGGCGGCTCGTAACAACGAGGCCGTGAGAGCCGATGAGGGTAGAATGAGGTGAGTATGGAGCAACGTCGGAATGCAAGTGAATGAGTAGAAGAGATTTGGGCGGCTCTAAACAGCGAGGTCTTGAGACACGATTACGGTGGATGAAGTGAGAATGGAGCAGCACCGGAAAGCAAGGGCGGGGGAAAAGGGAGATCACCGAGAAAAACCCGCCAACCAGTGGCATCATCCGCCGGCACGATTCCCACATACGAAAATCCGTAAGCGACCCCGCCCGAAACCGAACGCGTTCGCCCTAGGTGGGATGCGAGTAGTCTGTCCACTAGACCTCTGCGGCCCCCAGCTCGGATAGAGCAGCGTCCTCGCCATCATACGTGACCCTATCATTATCACTGGTCGTGACAACTAAACAGGTAGTAACAACTGCACAACACTAAAACTATAAACTAATATGAGTGTGAAATTGTTAAGTACAGGATGAATTCTCAAATTCATTTTAGGACAAGATAGAATTCGAAACACGTCGCCTTCCACTGTTACAGCAGACAACCTATGTGCAGTTAATATCGGCATATTTGTACATAATAATGTAGAGTCTTGTCTGCAGGTCACTGAACTCGAGAATTTTTCAGGCCTCACGATGAATTCACACTTTTCTGAATCCCTGCTAAGTTCCATTTTTGGTTACCAATTACGTATCCTTCCGCTTCATGTAAACATAAACACTTCCATGTGACTTCTACGTTTTGACTGTCAAATGCTTTGTTTACTTTTTCAGCTGTTTAAAGAATTGTGTCATATTTCGAAAACATTTTTATACTAACGTTCGCAAATTAGGATTACAGCCGTATTTAGGTCCGCTTTCTGAATTTTAAACAATGTCTTTATTGACGATAGTTCTTACGGTTGTTACTTTACATTGTTGACATGTTTGTTATACACGACATGACACATTGCATGTAATACACGTTAATATTTTACTGCGGGTAAAGAACTGTAGTATTTAACCTCTTGTTATTTATACGTGTTGAGTGATTTCGTTAAAAGGACGGTCTCAGTTGGAATATAAATTAAAACGAAGGAACAACCAGTCCAGCGAAAATACACAGTGAATTCAAGCACGCAACTTGTGTCGCTTATTTTTTGTACGTAGCAGCGACAAACTTAAAAGATATCGTTGAACATGCACAACCATAGGCCTACCGTAACTTTTATTCCGCTTACATTTCTATGCAATGGTATTTACTTTTTTCTAGGTTTATTTTATATTTATTTTATTTTATCTGGCTGGGTTTAGTTTTTTTTTTTTTTGTGATTGTGGATAATATTCAAATCACATAAACGTAAGCACGTTACACAATTATTTATTAAACACCTGGGGCAATGTTACATCATTGAGATAAATACACAGACGTCACTTAAAAAAAAATTAATTTCGTCATTGAAACAGTACATGGTTAAAACGAATAAATGTTGCACGTCAAACATCTGCAATCACACACACACACAAACACACACACACACACACACACATATTGGCCCAACGTAATGTAATGACAACAATACTCTCACACACAGCGGTCATGACGGACGTTATATTATAGTTATTCTTGCCGTGGAAAAATCGATATATCTCAACATCGTTACTTTCCTAGGTAGGTTTAAAAAAAAAAACACAACGTGTATAAACTTGATTTGGTAATTTTAATTATTTTTCACAAGAAGAGAAAGTAGGTTTAACACTTCTTTCAGTAGCACGGCACGTTATGTCGCCATCCACCACTTCTGCCAACTTCGGATTTGTAACCGTAGCGCCATCACATACAAATGTATTAAAATAAGTATTCAAACAATATAATCTCGTTTCAATTAAAAATTACGAATTCAAAACACATTATTTTTGCTGTAACAAGTATGAAATATGCAAAAATTAAAAACATGTGTAATTTTCCTGCTACTACTAGCGGTGCGAAACTTCCCGAGAGAGACATAGAGAGGGAAATAGAAATAGAGAGAGCGACAAGCTGCGTTCCGCCTTTGCCAGTTTCTTCCTCGGACAAAGAAAACACCATATCACTAGGGCCTACGCACCGTAATTTGCGCTGATTTTTTAACTGTAACAATGAAATATGTTTCCTTCAGTGCTACCTAAAAATTCAAATATATTAATAGGTAACGTTTAATTCACAAATAGCATTCCAAAAAAGAAATTTTTATTTTTTTAACTGTGAACTATTTCTTATTAGCCGTGGCCAAAACATCGCTGCTCTCACTGTTTTAATTCGTATTTAATGTGAAATAAATATTAGAAGTTATAGACGATACAAAGTAACAGATTCATTTGTTCGAGAATACAATGCTTTAAAGTTAATCACAGAGCTACAAGTTATTTAAAAAAAACACGTTGACATATTACTGTTAGTTTGATTTTTCAAAGGTTGTGTTTCAAAACATCCGAAGAAACAGTGAATGGACTGTAGTTACGATATTTTTAAAAATCGTTTGCAAGTTGAGAAGTATTTTGCAATGTGAAAATAATTAGCAGAAAAGTGATCAAAGAATAGTTTTGTAATATTTTTCTATCATGGCAACAACATAATTCAGTACTAATATCAGATATTATGTTCAGTTATTACACATATTTGCTGCAGAAATAATCCCATAATATTTTAATTGATCTATAAAATGAATCCTCTTGTCTTCATTAGAAAAAGTGTCTTCTGCTACAGGATTCATATTTGTTCCTTTGCTGATTTAATAAACATTAAAAAATATTTAAATTGTACCAGCAACACATTGATTGCAACCCTTGTTTAACACTTTTCAAAGAGTCGTGGATAAAGAAATTTGGAGCACAGAGAATTTTTTTTTCTCAGGCTAATAATGTGATTGACAAAGTGTTAGCAAAATAAATTTAATTAGCAATACAAGAAAAATTCAGTAATAATTACAACAAAAAGTTACATTCGTGA
Source organism: Dryococelus australis (assembly GCA_029891345.1). NCBI lineage: Eukaryota > Metazoa > Arthropoda > Insecta > Phasmatodea > Phasmatidae > Dryococelus > Dryococelus australis. The sequence continues at coordinate 131,223,443 of CM057009.1, forward strand.
CAGAACAAATGTTCAAAGCAAAGTTTGCTATATTACGGCAGTGCTTATCAGTAAAATTTTATGTGAAATAGCAGAAATGCAAATAAAAAAGGATATTTTAAACTCAAGATTGGCAGGTTGAAAGGAACTGTATGATAAGTGGAATTCTCAGTATCGAAACACGTATTTTATTTAATCATAAATACGAAAAATTGACGACAGTGATTATTAGACAGCAAAAATTAGTTACTGGAATATGACAGATTGACAGAACAGTAAATTTAAATGATAACCACTGTTTATGGTTATCTTCACAGTCACATCTTCCACACTATAAATATAAAGCAGTGAGAATTGAGCCAAATCAGTAAAACCCAATGAAAATACAGCTACTGACAATCAGTGCCAGATGACTACAGACCTGAAGAATTCGTGAGTTCAATGACCTGCAGGCTTGATTCTACAGTCTTATGTACAACTATGCTGATATTAACTGCACATTGGTAGTTTGCTGTCACAGTGGAAGGCGACGATTGGACCAGCGTTCTCCAGGAGGTGTCAAACACCGTGTGGACCAATGTCTAAAGATACTGAAACACACGGGTTTTGAATTCTAGCTTGTCCCAAAATGTATCCGTGAATTCTTCAGGTATCTACAGATGAGTGATTAATAGGGATGGGAAAAATTCACGACTTCAGTTTAGGACAAAGTAGATTTCAAACGCGTGTACACTAAAGTCACATTTGCAAATGGATCAGAGTTTATTAGACACGCCCTGGACGACTCCGCGCCAATAGCCGACTTGCAAGGGAACAAGAAGCGAATCCCGTACTGTCAAATGTGTGGTAACACCGGGGCAACAGCCAATGAACAAACATCTGAGGTTTGACTACATCAAGGATTGTGGCCTACAGGTCATTGAACTCGTGAAATGTTCCTATACCTAGTCATATCTTCCTTTTCAGTGAAATAACCAAATATTAGTTAATATAGAATTATAACAATTGACAATCCACTTAAAATTTATTTGTCAAACTTTATCCACATGTGATATGGTGATTGCAAAATGGCAATAATCTATTCATAATTCTCAAAAAAATATGACATGACTACATAACGAATTTTCAAAATTTATGTTTGTACTTCAGCGTAACGTATATTGTCACGATTGTACAGTAGCAGTTTCGTTATAAGTGTCGGTATACAACTGAAATAAGTTATAAACAATAATTCAACATGGCGTGTGAGGCCGAGCCTTAAGTGGCGAGCCCAAAAAAAAAGTGTACGGGTTTGCTGTCCACTGGCCTCAGACCGTTGGCGCGCCATTAAACGGATCGCGAGATTGCTGCTTGCCTTTACGAACACGGCGCTGAGTGCTGCTTTCATGTAATATTCAATTAGCCCGCTTGATCGCTTCTCTGATGCGCTATGACGGTACAGTCGGGAAAAATGACTCGCCTATAGGCTGTTCACGGTAACGTGACCACTTTTCACGCCCTATTTACTTTTTCCTTTCCGCCATATTTAACCATGCAACCACCTTTTTTTTTTTATATATAAATTATGTCATGCAAGTAATGAACACAGTGTGTATCTTATACACCACTCGGAAGTTAACATCCAAAGCTAAGATAAAATATATTTACTGACTGTTATTCCAAATGAGTGCTCACTTTACAGTGAAAAGCCTATATTAGCATTCAGGTCACATCTAATACCAGCTCGTCATCGCACACGCCTCTATCTACGTTCCCCCCTCCGAAATATCAACTTACATCGCTTTATTTGCTCCTTCGCCGCCAATGTTCTCATTTATGACACTGCTGTCGATCGCTCGAGAAAAAAAAAATATATATATATATATGTTAGCGACTGAAAGAAACTCAGTGTCACACTCAATTAAGCAGTATATTTCACCACTGTATTAAAATATAGCAATTATAGGTCTACGTTATACAAAATTCTCTGTAACTAACCCTTCTGTAATGCGCTCTTTTACATTTCATAACGCATTTTAATCGCTTATAAGTTATTTTTCAGCAATAAAAAGCGTTCTCAAATATTGCAATGAAACTTACACTATCTGAAACTAGAGGTTAAGCGTACTATCCACACATGTCCGACAGTTTCAGTTCGTCATTGTTAAAGACCTGCAAAATTCATGTAAATATTTGGGGGAACGTTTAACTTCAAACACATGTACCTCTGAAAAAGTTTGCCATTTACACGCCCTGGGTAACTCTGTGACAATAAATGAACACTTCAACGTTTGTGTGCCCAAATAACGTACCGTCCTGTTCAGAAAACAAGTGACTTCACATCTATGCAGAAGCTAATGGAGAAAGGAAGCATGCTCCAGTATATATCTTCACTGTGAATTTTAGCCCGATGCAAAATAATTACGTGACATTTCCACGTCTCTAGTCATTGACTGTGGCGCACCTATGAAGCTACTATCCCATTTAATTGGACCAATGAGGATTCTGATACTCTTGCATGAAGTCGAGCGTTTGACATTTATCTGCGAAGAAATTTAGCCGTGCATAATCTTGACCATACAATCATAAAATAATATGCGTTATCGAAAACACGTTCGCTTAAAAAAAAATTTTTTCCTCCCTATTTCCCAGTGTTAAACTAAAATATCTTGAGTGGAGATCAACATACTTCGCACATCGAATCCGGGATCATATGTAATCAGTGAAAGAAAAATAAGGTTGACAGTGTATATCTACCGCAAATACTTTTGATATCCGCCCACGATAATTCGACGGCAAACAATTACTGTATTATATGAATAGTTCAAAGAACACTGACAATAAGGAGATAGAAATAGGCTTAATCATGCGAGGTTTAGTTACCCGAAATAACACTTAGATCTGTCCTCTCACCGTAACACCGTCCCACAAAACATACTAATTGTTGTCGGTGCTGTTTTGAATAATCCGATTTATGTTATGTCTGTATGTGAAACTTAATTGGGGTATAGTCTTCCGGAAACTGTATTGACTGACGAGTCAATTATGAATGTGCATTGTACAAATACCCGAGTTCAGTGTAGTGCAAACCAATAACACGATGTAAAAATGCAGATAAGACACCAACAAAATTGGTGTATGCTATTCACTGTCGCTTGTTTTTAAAGCCAGTAAATGCGTAAGCCTACCTGCCTCGAAATGCTAAATTAACATTTTTAAGAGAAAATACTTCACGAATTCTCTAAATATTTTTTTTCTTCTGCACTCGCTAGCATACGTGAGTCAACAACGTGCTAAAAATTGGAAAATGGCGTGACCGAGCCACAAATCGTGTATTTGTAAAGAACGTACGCGGAGATTAAAATCTCAGCCGTAACTGAACACGTAAAGGGCTGGCCATGTTACATACGCACGCCAACCTCAGTAGAAATTATTTTCGTACGAATATCTTTCTCTCTCTCTCTCTCTCTCTCTCTATCCATCTCTATCCGTTTATCCCTCTTTTATTATCGTACGTTGCCGGTGTAGCAGCGAACACTTCTTAACATGTTTTATTTCCTTTGCATTCGATTACTCGTCCCAGTAACTTACCCTACAGCATATATAAGTTTGTGTTAACATCAGTCCAAAAAAGGATTTGTTATAAACAGGGATATACAAGATTCGTGTTATTATTTAGTATCAGGTTGAACTTCACAGTACTGTATGCACTAAAGCCGGCATCGTTTCTCCATTAGCTAAACTACACGTGATTGGGGTACACAGTTGTGAAGTGTTCCTTTATTGGTGCAGATTCACTCAGGGTGTATCACATAATCATAAAGTATGGTCCAATGACAAACGTATTGCAAAGGTAGATGTGTTTCGTGTTTAACTTGTCCCCAAATAATAACGCGAATTGGTCTACACGGTGTTTGACACCTTCTGGGGAACTGTAGCCCAATTTTCACATTCCACTTTGAAAGCAGACAACCAATGTGCAGTTAATATCAGCATATTTGTACATAAGACTGTATCTAGTCCGCAGGTCATTGAACTCGCGAATTTCTCAGGTCTCTACTTATAGCCCTGCAAGTTTCCTCTGACTTTATCAATTCAGAGTACTAAAATAAGTGAGAGTTGGCTCAACTGGACCAATTTCCGAAAACACAGATATTTCTAAGCATAAAAATAAGTGCATTGGGATAATTTTTCTGTGTATATACTAAAGCAACATCAACGTCAGAAAAAAAAAACATCGATTCTTGCAGAAAACATTTTCAATATACAGCAATTAATGCAGTTTAGGGAAATGGTATCATTGTTGGACTACTGATATCGCAAACTGAAACACTGTCATTATGAATTATTTACTGTATTTAACTTCTGTTGATGAGAAATGAGAAATATCATATAATCTTACTGTTGGCAAAAATGTATTACTTTCTTTTACTGAAACCGGATCATTTATAATTAGAACTAGTGTTTTTTCGCGAAACAGATATTAGTACACGGTAGACTACAATTCTATAAGCACCCAACAGTGGTTTGTATATTGCCATTGGTAGCTGTCTGCTTGAGAAGGACTTTCCATAATTGTCCGGACCACTCAGAATTCAGCAACATCAGCTCGGGTCCTACGTGATTCGTCTGCAAACAGTTAACGAGTTTCAAAAATTAATTCAGCTAATGAATAGAGGTGAACGACCCTATAGTGTTTTTTAATACAACTTGTCTTGAAATCTTTTCGCGAAATTTCACTACCCCTATTTATAATGTACCTACGCATGATTCAATCACATATTTAGTGATTTCTTACACAAATTGTCAAAAAATATATTTATTTTAGTCTACAGTCTTCTCTTTTTTTCTCCTTCCTATAAATTTTCAGAAGCACCTTTTATCTAATGGCTACCCACGTTTTTTTCCCAGATAAGTATTTTTTGTACTTATTTGTTGTTAATTAAGATCTATATCATATTTATGCCTCCTCTCTTCGTATGTTGTAATTTAATCAAATATCAGCGTAAAGGATTTCAGTTATCGACTTATTTCTGCATTCGAATGAAAACGCCCTACCCTAATAACTAAAAACTCAGTTAAATAGAAACAGGAAAAATTCTCGAATTAATTTCAGGACAAGATAGAATTTAAAACGCGTGTACACTGAATTCACCTTTGTAATTGGGCCATAGTTTATTAGACACGCCTTTGACGTCTCCGCGCCAATAGCCGACTTGCAAGGGAACAAGAAGCAAATTCCGTACTGTCAAATGTTGGATAACACTGGGGTAACAGCCAATGAACAAACATCTCATGCTCTACTATACAAAGGATTGTAGAGTCTAGCATACAGGTCATTGAACTCGGGAAATTTGGCCATTCCTACAAATATACAAAGAAAATTGTATTTGGAAGTCTATACGCTTACATCATGTGCATTCGTGACAATTTTCTCGCTTTCTATTAACAATAGCGTGGGAAATATGCCGGTTAGTACTCACAAACAGTAAAATAGTTCTGTACTTCTTACAGACAGTTATCGGGAAACTAGTGCCCAAAGATTTTATTGTTAATCTAATGTTGGAATATATATATTTAAACATATTATTTTAGAAAAACACAGAAATTGTTTACGTAACTCAATTTTTATAGTAAACTTGAAGTCCACAACATTTTCTTATTAAAATTTCCACATAAATTTTATACATTACACACCAAGGTTTTGCGAAATTTACTCAAATTTATTTATAGTTTTACAAAAATTTATATATTTGGCAGCTAGTTTGCAAACAATTCCTTTAAAAAATAAAAAATAGTTTCGCAGTGTACTGATTACGATTTTGGTTTATGTATATTAAATTTACATTTGTGTAAAATATTTCCACGTATCCATGCAACTGCATTCCAATTACAGCAGTGAGGAGAGAAAAGAGTTCTTTAAGTCTGCCGTGATATAGAACAACTTTCGGAAATCTCGGGGGTCTATTTATTTCCCTAAATAATGAAATTTCGTCTTGCCAGGACGACAGCACTCTTAAGAAAAATATCCTAAATTTACCACGTCATTGTATCGGGATGGTTAGAAAACGCGATGTATTAAGTTTTTTATTTGAAACGTCCATGGCAGCTTTCCTATATTTGCGAAGTACAGAGTCAAATGCAAAGTAAAGTTGCCAAATTTGTGTAATATAGCAGTTCAATATTTGCCGTTTGATATGTCGTCAACGTTCCATACAGATAAAAAGTCTAATGGTGTGCCTACAGTATTAGTGTTACTACAACAGTTTTTTTTTCTTCTGTGAGCCGTCAGTAACTAATGTTTCTCTTGATCTAATATTCTGTTAAACTATTAATGTTAAATGTAACATGAGTAATTTTGTAACGTTACCTACTTAATCCACTGTCAACATTAGGGTTATGGCTATCCTGCGGCTAAACAAATTTTGTGTTGAGTTAACATTTGTATTGAATTTTTTTTTGTTTTCTCTTTGCTTTAAAAAAATTCCGATATAAAATTAATTAAGTAAAATTATTTTGTCACAAAAAATTATACCAACAAAAAAATAACGTCTGGTAGGTGGATCGAACCGGCGCCTTGTGTGCATGAGGTCCTATCAACTGCTCTATCTTAACATGTCTGACTGCGTTTCATATTTTTGGTATTCTGTACGATATAACGAAAAACTTAAGGTCTCTTTCGTTAATACTTCATGCTCTAGAAATTAATGCATATTTGGCATTCGTAACCTGCTTTTCAAGACTTGAGAATTGGTCTCAGCTACATTTAGTTCTCATACTATGCTTACAAAAATTATTTTATTTATTTTATTATATGGGGTTATCGCTGTTCACTACTACGAATTACCAATTGTTTTTCAAGTATGGTTTATGTGTATTATCTGATACGTAGGGCTGCCTGTTTTTCGCGAAAATATTTATGCTCAGGCTAGATTACAACTTCTACATGCACACTTGCAAATTTACTTCTTCTATTGGTCATGTGTCTGAGTCAGAATATATTTTCTACCCTACTGGGCCAATCAGAAAAAAGTTATCCCTGATACTGAACGTCTGTGTTTGACTGACAGACACTTAAGACGCATGCGAGATAAAAGCATCCAATCACGATATTGGTTATGAATACAGATCCGATAATTTCGTGGACTCATTTCTAGACAATTGGGAATTCACACACATGTATGTTCATGTTACGTTTGTAATTGGTCAACGTGTTTTTTGACACATCCTGGAGATAAGTAGCCAATAACAAACATGCAAGAAATTGTGCGCCCAATCACCACCTTTTACTACCACAATAATCATCCAATAAACACTTTATATCTGTATGAAAGTATATAAGACTGTGAAGTAGAGCCTACAGGTCATTGAACTCGCAGATTTCTCGGGGTCTTTAGTTATGAACTAACGTGTTTTGGAGTACAACTAGTAATAGAATATTTTCTCGAAAAACAGGTGGCCCTACTAATATGTTAATGATTTAACTTCTGTTTTCTGAATCAGTCAATATGGTTGTAAGCAATCAAAGATCTATCAATAAATAAATAAATATCTGTCTTTTGACATTGCCAAGTGAGTGAAAACTTGTGTTAGTTCAACATTTCTTTAATGTTGCAGTAATATAAATTTTTTGTTCTTCCTCTTTTTTTATTTGATAGAACATTCTGTTGCGGCGACATTATTTAGATGCTTTATTAAAATGAACACTTTAACAGTAAATTGGCATTATATTAATATAAGGCTTTGGAAATTAATAACATTAATAACTTTATCGCAACATTATTAATTTTATTACATTACCGTTTAAAGATATGGTTCAATAGTAGTTCTTGTTGCAATAACATTATACTTTTTCTGTGTACTACATATCGGTAAAAAAAATTTCGTTTTGGTTAAGAAGGTTGACTAGAAAAAAATTACAATTGTGGACACAAGGCTAGCCGGTAATGCAGAAGTGGGCAATTCTGGAGTGTGTACTGTCCGCGCACCACGTCTACGTGGCTGGAAATGGGTTGTTGCGGGGAAGCCTAAGCGAGGGAGGCAAGTAAATACGCGCGTACTGTAGACACTGTGCCGTCCATAGTAAAAACATTCCTCACCGTACTTCTAACAAAGCACAGTACTTACCAAGTAATGCAGCCCAGCGCTGTACATTAAATATACAATACAGTTCTATATAGTGGCGAGAGGGAAACTACATATAAACATAGCAACTGAGCATTGCCATGTAGAAGCTGCAAATGAATGTCTGCTTGTATATCTTGCGAAAGCAACAGAGAATGCTGTGCGATACATAAGTCAGAGTTCGGTTTTAGGAATTCGGAAACATAGCAGAGAGAAGCCGAACAAAAAAAAACCGACCCCACGCAAAAAAGGAAATTGAAATTTAAAAAGTTACCATATTATATACTGTAGGCTATTCACGGTAAAGTGAGCACATTTAAAAATCCGAAGAAGTTTCTACTTTCAGCCCATTGCTAGGGACATGCAAAATTCGCGTTATTATTTGGCATCAGGCTGAACTTCATAGTACTGTATGCACTAGGGCCGGCGTCGTTTCTCAACTGGCTGCTGCATAGATATGAAGACACTTCCTCTCTAACTGAACTGCATGCGATTGGGGCACACAATTGTGAAGTGTTCATTTATTGGTGCAGAGTCACCCAGGGTGTGTTACATAAATTATGGTCAAATGACGAAAGTATTGCAAACATACGTGTTTTTCAAGTTTAACATGTCCCCAAATAATATCGCGAATTTTGCAGGTTTCTTCCCGTTGCATGTCCTTCCACCACATGTCTTCGCACCACTCTTCTGTAGCTTTAAACAGACAGCATAAACGAAACTTATGACCTCGGAAAGTTAAGCCAAATTTAACGGCATATATAATTTCAAAACGTCAGTCAATATTCACAAACCAATTTTATCAACATACTTTGACGTGCAGATATTTACTGCGTTCCTAATTTTTTCAAATGTAAATAAATACTGCGAACTTCCACCAAAACTGAGCAACGTTTGGCATAACACTTTATAATATGACGTCAAAACATCTGTCTAAAAACTCCAGAGTAGAAAATTTAGTTCAGTTACACGGCCGTCACACCATACGACTTCCTCGTTACATGTGTGAAATAAATGCAATCGATCTGACATGGGCTAAAATGAAGTGTTTGAATCTGGAGAACAATACTTGCGAAGAATTTGTCACTACATTGATGCTGCAAATCACCGAGGATTGTAGTCCAGTTACAAGTTCCGACAGGGAAAATTGTCTGCAGCTAGGTAGGATCAAAGAAAAATAATATGAGGACTGGGGTGAGTGATGAGATTTGGGCGGCTCTTAATAACGAGGTCTTGAGAGCCGATGAGGGGGATTAAAGTGAATATGGAGCGGCACCGGAATTAAGGGGCGGGGAAAACGGGAGATCCCCGAGAAAACCCGCCCACCAGCGGCATTGTGCGGCACGATTCCCACTTGCGAATATCCTGTGACCCGGCCAGGGATCGAACCCGGTCCTCTTTAGTGGGAGGTGGGCGTGATAATCGCTCAGCCACCGTGGCCCCATTAGGACTGGATAAAGGGAATTTTTTTTAGAAAAGTTTATATCACATGAGTGACGACAGCTATGAATTTACTGCTGAAATGTGATACAACGTCTAAATATATTGACGACTCTGTTCTAGCAGTTTCATTGTGACTGTACACAGTATGACGCATTTAAAAATTAAATTTTACCTGAAAAATGAGTTGATTAGTTGTTGGGTGATAGTTATTGTTTTCTAATACGAAAATGACAGAAAATTGTGTAAGTTACATAAATATTTTTAACGTTAGGCCTATAGTTTATGGTAAAATGTAGAGCATATTTTAGTTAGTCACAGTTTTATCAAACATCACTAAGCCACAAAAACAGGTTTTTTGAACAGGTGGGCCTGTAATTATACGCGCAAGATCAACCCATTTTTCCATGGGTTGGATTATCTTTACTGAAATTGTATTTGCTGTTCTGGATTTTCATAATGTGTTATTTGTAAATAGTTTGTATATATTTTGTGTTTATTTGTACTCTATTTCTATCTTCGTCTTTGTAACGATATCGTGACTTAGAACACATTTGTTTAATCTCAAGTATCCAATATTTCTGCTTGTGGTAGGTTCAAAAACTGAACGATCAGTGATGTGATAAAATAAATTTGAAACGTTATCAAATCATACAATTAGTGTGTTAAAAGTTTGTGTGATGTGAGCGAGATAATACACAACTAATGTGTTCTGAACAGAAGTACAGTGCCTGGCCTTAGCTAACTGGCCAAGTTTCGCTGTACCATGCCGATGAAAAAGCCGAAAAACTAGAAACATGCAACATTCATTTTATTTTTTGGGTACACGTTGAAATTCTAACACGTGTACCTTTGCAATAAGATTGTCATTGGGCCATGTTTTATTTGACACGCTCTGGGTAGCTGTGTGACAATAAATGAACACTTCACAATTGTGTCGTCCAACCACGCGAAGTCCTGTCAGAAAAGGAATGACTTTAATTTATACAGCAGCCAATGGAGAAACGACGCGTGCTCAATCATATACAGCACGGAGAAGTTTAGCCTGACGGCAAATAATGATGCGATATTTACAGGTCTCTAAGAATAGCACTAGGGAGTCCACCAACCTAGATGTGGCACGCCAACAGTACACAGGTTTGTGAGGTCTAGCCTGATGCCAGACAATATAACTTAAGTCGTAATAGTTAGCGCTCTAATTTACAGCCCCTATATATAAAATTTTCACATGTTAACTGACAAGTGTGTGGAAAATATTTACCCAAAAAATTTTTGTAAATTTATGGAAACTCATTTCTGACTCAACGGTTTCTTTCCGTGGCCTTTTTATAATTTCACGGAAATTACCGTGCTAATTTTTTGGTTAAATGAAGATATTTTCCTTAATTGCGTTTGAATATACAGTTCTTTCATTTTCGTTCCGTGTATTTCATATTACGTACGAAAAAAATTAAGAAACCGTATGTTATAAACTTGTTATACTGAGAGAAATGTATGTTTCAGCTAACAAAAAATTAGTTTTTGAATAGCCAAAAATATAATGCCCCAACAAAATATTTTGTAGAGTAAACAAAACTTGAAAAGCAACAAAGTTGATTTTATTCGTCTACCAAAATACACGCTTGACGTAACAAAACCTCCGTGTTGGGCCTGATGAAATTAGACTTTCATCTATATATTTACTTGAATGGACTGTATATATTTGTTTGGCTACTCATTTTATTGCATTCGTTCTAAAATTCAGCTCGAGAGTTTTTTGTACTATTTGTGGCAGTTAGTATAGTAACAGCGTTTATTGATGCTTAATAATTGTATGAACATCATAATGAAACGAGTTCAAAGGTAAATCAAAAAGTAAAGCTGGAAAACTTGAAATATTTGTTTTCTCACGTTGTTAGTCATTCAAAATATATTTATTTGAAATCATTCCAGTTTTACTAGTCGTCACTTAAGCTGTGAAGTTGATAAGGCAATCTATGAAATGTTTTTATATTAACAGAAACAATTTAATGTACTAATAGGCAAACAAATATTTAGCTGGCCCAAGAAAATTAGTTTGGGGCAACCAAATAATATCAACGAAATAATTTGTTTACAACAACTAAATACTTCGTTGCTCCTATACAAACAGTAAATTTGGTTGCACCGAAAAACCTTGTTTGACTCAACAAAACCTTTTTGTCAGTATATTACAAGTATGGGATCTCAACCAATAGCACTCAATGATTAGCTGATAAGTGAGGTAAACGAATATTTTTATTTATGTAATGCACTCAGATTTCCAGCTTACATGCCGACAAAAAAGTTTGTTACAATCATTCAACAGGCGACCCCCCGTGGCGCAGTTGGTTGGTGCGTCGCTGGTCTGTGTTGCGGGAGGCTCTGGGTTCGAATCCTAAATCAGGCATGGGCGCTAGTACATGGTACAATCTGAATAAGTGAGTATTTCACTGCCTCGATCAGTCAAACGTATCTGTCTGATTCAACATCATTTTGCTGAATTTATCTGATGAATCAGTGGGAAAATGTCATATTTCCTTTACTTCTTGATTCAGTTACATTTTCCACTGCGTCGTCAGTAATTTTTTTTTACTGTTTACTCAGTGGCTTATTTTTTACTGATGGATCAGATAAACAGCGTGTAAAAATGACCGTCAAACAACGTTTAAAAAAGGCCGTTTAGCATAGTGTATCACGTGAAATAACAACGCATAAGCTAATAAAACCAATACAAAATACTTTCTAAAATGTGTTTCGTCTTTCCAAACACCATTTTACGAGGTAATATGAACACACAGTCTTTCATTCCGTTTGTAAGTCTTCATTTTGTTTTCATGTAATCGTCACATTACTCGGTTTGAAGGTTTAAACTGCGTATAATGTGATGATGGAGAGTGCACTCATATATACTATTCGTTTTAACAATCCTAACGGTACAAATTAAACTAAAAACAATAAATAAGAGCATACTATTCAAATATTCACGATTTCGCGACGAAACGGTATAATATATATTTTTTCCTCTCGTAACTTAAGTTGGCGTGGTAGCATAGATAGCAAGGCAATGACCTAGAATCCAAAGGTGGGCGGGTTCTATCCCGTTCACCTGTGCAGCATTTTTTACTTTTTTAAATAACGGTAAATTGCACAATATAAATAGTCAACTATCGTAAATATGTTTATTTCACGTAATAATTTGGCTACATTTAATAAAAGCAATATTTAATTCAGCACTGCAGTCGGCCGACACTTATTCAATCAGTGAAATTGTTTAACGTCATTAATTCAATCAGTGAAATTTGTTCACTGAAACAATCAGTGGTTTTCCTCTAATTCTAAGTGGAGACATTTTCACTGATTCGAGTAGTTGAATTTCACTGCGAATCAGTGGTTTCCCACTGATTTGAATTTAGAGTGTAGGTCATACCGGGGTACAACAATAAGCCCTTTCCGATACTCCACTTATTGAAACATTTTATTGTGGTACAGATTTGCTGAAAACGATGATGAGCTACACTAAAGTTGCCTATATTCTCAAATGTATTATTATCATTGGTCTCTGTGTGGCTGTTTACGACTCTCCTATTGGTTCACACAACACAGGACACGCCTTATTAATACATTCACTGTTATTTCACACTTTTCTGAAGCCCTGCTAAACTTCTACTTCCAGAATATTCCTCCGCCTCGTACAAACTAATATTAAATAAGTCCACAAAATTACACCAAAGGATAACGCCCCGAATTCGTGCGCAGTTAGTTGTAATAATATTTTGCATGAGAAGTTTTTCTCACTAGGCTTACCAACCCACATGTATTCTCACTGTTTTCGTTCTAATTTTACTATAAATGAAACATTACAATTTATAAATAAAATATTACTCAAACTTCAATTTAACGAAAAATAAGATCGTTTTATGTTAACAGAGATATAAAACGCTCGTGATACACGGTATATTAAGAAAGTAGCTAAACACGGCATACATGGGATGGTTTTTCGAAGATTTGATTCAAAAAGGGTAAATAAACCGCGAATAGACCATATACTGTACAACATCCATTACTGGCCGGCTCTCTGCAATTATAATGCCGATTTGAAAGTGTCCCAATCAAATGTTCTTTCTTACTTAGATTATATACAGTCCAGCCGGTTCGTCTGAGTAATTTAAACTTTTAGTGTAAATGACGTAATATTGCGTATTGTGCAGAACATCACGAAAACTGCTGGTGTAGTGATCCTACTTCGCCTCTTGTCTTCAAAGAATGCAGATGTCGAAACGTTAGGTATCACCAAGCAGCTGAATTTCCTTCAGTAGACGTAATATTACGTATTGCGCAGAACATCACGAAAACTGCTGGTGTAGTGATCTTACTTCGCCCCTTGTCTTCAAAGAATGCAGATGTCGAAACGTTAGGTATCACCAAGCAGCTGAATTTCCTTCAGTAGACGTAATATTGCGTATTGCGCAGAACATCACGAAAACTGCTGGTGTAGTGATCCTACTTCGCCCCTTGTCTTCAAAGAATGCAGATGTCGAAACGTTAGGTATCACCAAGCAGCTGAATTTCCTTCAGTAGACGTAATATTACGTATTGCGCAGAACATCACGAAAACTGCTGGTGTAGTGATCCTACTTCGCCCCTTGTCTTCAAAGAATGCAGATGTCGAAACGTTAGGTATCACCAAGCAGCTGAATTACCTTCAGTTGACGTAATATTACGTAAGTTGTACTCAAATTGTTAATAATACAATCTGCATTTAACATTCGAAGATCAATGCATATTTTCTGGTATTTTATATACGCTGTAAGTGTGTGGTGTGTGTAAATCTCGACAAGAACTTAGGTTACGGTTTTTACGTACTTTTGAATCAAAACTTTGAAAAATCTCCGCATATATGCTCATATAGCTGTTTCGTAAATGTCTTGTATCACAAGCGTTTTATTTTTTGTTAACATAAAAGTATCTTATACTTGGTTAAATTGAAGATTTAATTACATTTTATTTATAAATTGTAGTGTTTCGATTAAAACGAATATTAATAGAAATGGGGTGTGGCTGTGTTGGGGACACGACCATTTATTTTGCGTGAATACGTCTACGTAGACGCGCTCGGACGCCTTGATGTTTATTTTATGTTCGTGGCATCGCTTCACTCGATCATATGGGGTATTATGGTTTTCACTGAATTGCTTTTGAGATACTCTTTCCAACCGTATACGATTTCCGTATTTCGACTTTGCTTTTTGACGAGTATAAGGCCGACATTGTGTTGAGTTTTCTTAATTTTCTACATTAAACTCATACAATTTCACCATAACCACGCCACACAAATATTTTTATACACGCAATCGATTGATCTTTGACGAGAGCTGTCGATTGAAACTAAACGAGCCGCGTAGTTTCTCCTAGTCAAAAGTTACACGATAATTGCGACCCCCCCCCCTCCCGGCGCATATAATGCTTCGTAGTCCTCACTCAACGTAACATATTCTTTGATCCTTTGGCAATCAAGTGGTGTAATTGAATTTTGAATGTAGACAATAAATTCGGAGCTGCAATGCCAAACTTTATCTCCCAATTTTGTTATCCTCGTGTTTTCTGGACTGCATCCTGCTATGGTTGCAAATTGAAAGAGGTATTCACATCAAAAATACGTTTCATCTGCCGTCAACAACAAATTTCGTGTGGATTTAATTACAATGTTTCGTTAGTGATTGTTAATCAATGGAGGGCAAATTATTTGTCTCCCTATCAAATATATTTTCATAGTTAATGTACTCTACATGATGTTGCAAAATCCTTTTAAGATCACGTTCCATATTGGCAGCGGTAGTATACGCGTATAGTAACTTTACCTAACACATGTATAGGAATCGTCACATACCATATTGGCAGCTGTAGTGTGCAAATATGGTACAATTAACCATACCTATGTTTAGGAATTATCACATAATATAATGGTAGCTGTCGTACACGAGTGTGGTATCTTTACAAAACAATAGGCCATTTTGAACAAATAAACACTTCAGGCAGAATGTGAATGTCTTTCTGGCACCTGACTATGAAATGCAGAGCTTATCAAAAAGTAGTACACATACTACCAAAATTGTCAGAAAAGTGCGATTTATGTTGCATATTAAAGCAGAATGCATATATTTTGTAACACTGCTAAATGGTATGCCAGAATTTAATTATTTAAATCTTTTAGAAAACATATACTAATAAAAGTTTATTTTTAACCAAAAGTAAGCATATTTACATTTTAGATGCTTTAGAAAAAACATTACAATTCACTTACAAAACTTTTGTGGCTGAAATGGATGTGCAAAAAATAAATTATAAAAATATTTTAAACATTACTACTCATTATTATTACAATCAGAGTAATTGTGAAACTCTTACTTCGTATATTTAAAAAAAATGCACTTTCTTAAGCTTATAGAATGAAAAAACGCTTAAATTTTTATTACAAACAAGTTCTCGCTACATGATTTTAAAGCAAATAAGTAAATTCTTGCAATAAAGTTTACAAATATACAAAATATATGCATTCTTCTTTCATATACAACAAAAATGGTACATTTCTGACAATTTTGGTAATGTTCTTATTAACGAGTTCTGCATGTTGTACAGTCAGGCGTAGTGCCTCATTGGATGCCTATCTCCTCCTACCTGAAGCTACTAAGACTTGGATCTTTTACATTTTTCTATCGCCTTGACTCAGGCCAAAGTATGAACAGTGACATGCCACTTTCTTCTGCTCATGTTTAATTTCAATTGTATACATAAGCATGAGCCAAGGAGTACGAAGAATTTCCAAGTTCTGTTTCCTAATTCTGAAGTTATGAATTGAGCAAACCCCCTACTAAAAATGACTGCGCATCAACATTTCAAGTGTGTCAATCAAATATAATACTTAACTAGAAATTTGTTCAGAAATGAAACATACTCCCACATGTACTTTGTCCTCAAAATTGCATGAATGCCAGATATAGAGGAAGTATACCATACTGCTTCAGAGGTTATTTATCCTACGTATGTGTTGAAAGTTTCCTAGAATTATATATGTAGGAATAGTAAGATTTTAAGAATTGTCAATACATGGCTATAGAGGTGGGTCACAGAGTATCAATCTGCTACTTTGCATCTGATACACACTTGTATCAAGTACTGTAAACGAGTACACTTCCGAAGTATCAAGATACATTTAGTATCAATTTAACATTCGCCACCATTATGTAACGTCTGCAGTTGCATGTATTTCTGTCTGATACAATAAAATATTGATTGTATTTAAAATGAGCGGTTAAGATGAAACCCAATCTCTTGGTTTATATTTGGAGACTGCACAGTTAAGTGATTTTTTAAAAAGGATAATTTATATTTAAGTTTTTATTTACACTATTTACACGTAGCAAGTTCATTATCCTCTCTGAAACATTTTTGCGCAAATGAGGTCTTTCATTATGATCTAGTTCTTATCCATATAGGCTTTCCACGGTAAAGTGAGCACTTTTGAGGCCCTAGATATTTTTTCTTATCAGACTTTTTTATGCTTCCACAACTTTTTAAAATAAATATTACCATGTAATTAATAAACACAATGTATATATTTCACCGGAAGTCGAAGGGTACAATAACACACAGGATATTTACCTTCATTCCAAATGAGAGAGCTTTCAAAAGTGCTCACTTTATCGTGAATAGCCTATAATTTATTTCACTGTAAAATATATAACACAGTACATAACCCAAAATACGCAATTACATCATAACGCGCATACTCGCTAACGCGCGTATCTGATACATGTCCTTCCTGATACTGTGTACCTGATACACGCCCGCTACTCGAGAGACTGGCAAAGCTGCACTGCACTCGGGAAGCTCAGGAATTTTTGTATCTGATACAGATACATCGTATCAAATACAAGTCTATATCTCCAGTACTTTGGTGGAACTGGTACAGAAAATAGCTGTAACAACCCATATCTACATGGATGGCAAATTTACAGGAAGAAATATGGGAATAGCAAATTACCAGTTCAGCAGATTGTTCTTTGCACAGTTATGATCATGTAGGAACTGTGTTTTACATTTTGGAAGCCTTTTCCGAAGAAACTAGAGGTAGAAATTAAACACTTTTGACTGAAAATTGTTGATTCCAAAAGGAATGCATCCATAAAACAGATTCCAACAAAATAAATTTTGTACATATAGCAAAAAAATGCGAAAGAAAAAAAAACATACAACTTGCGGTTATCCGTAATTTATGTATTTTTATTACTCTGCAACAGCAGTTTCACTTAACTTCGTATAAAGTAGTTACAGTAATGCATTGTACAGGATGAATGGAACTTGCAAACTATGGAAGGATATAATGTACAACATATATCAATAAATATATACAAATTCATTGTAAACTTCCCTCTTTACACAAATACATAACTTCAAGAATAAGTTTTTTGTCTAGGTTGGTAATGTTTCAGCTGATCTTTTACTCAGATTTGTTTTGGTAATGCTGAATATGACATATGGAACATTAAAAATAACCAAATCTATGTTATATTCCCACAAAAAGGATAGTCTATTTGCCAATCACATGAAATATAATAGGCATTGCAGGTACAAACAAAAAAAAAACAAAAGGAAACACTACAAATATATTTGATATATCATGTTTATTTCTACAAGTTGCAACAACACAAGTATTTCTCTTTCGTGTGATAAAAATAACTTTTCACAACAACTAAAATATTTTAAATAAGTTTACATATCATCCTGTGTAACTGGCGAAGTAGTGAGAATATAAGTCATTATTTTTGTTAACACTTGAAAATACACATTTTTCGCTGATGTGTGAATTTCTTCACACTGCTTTGTAGTTTTGTGATGTATGCATCAAATTCACTATTACTGCTTTGTATTCTTACCCCTTGCCATGACTTTCTATCCAGTAACTGTCTGAAACAAAACTTTAAAAATGAGTGAAGAATGTTTACGTATTATTCTGATTATTACAGCTTATATAGGTTTGCCAGGTATTCAGAAAGGAAAGTCAGTACATATGTTCTTAAAGATGTATTTATGACTCGCCCTAAATTATTAAGGTATCATACATGTACTAAACCGGGACAAATTGTACATATTTTTAGATTCGAAAATAGATGTAGGTTATGTTCCATTTTTGTTCATGAAAATACATTTTCAGGAATGGCCTGGAACTGTAGAAATCTAGTTATGTAAATGTCATGAGTGTGTATGAAACGAATAAACATCCCTTCTTCAAAGGATGCTACAATGATTAATTTGTAATCACATTAATGTTTGCTAGACTGTGGAATTGAAATTGAAAATTTAGAACATAGAGCTGCCACAGACAAGAACTGTATGTGGAACCAGATGAGTAAAATCTGCATTGTTCTGGGTAAATCTGCAGATCTGTCAACCCTAATTATAAATAGCATTGAGTGATAGACCACAAAAACACATCAAATTAGGACACAAATTTCTCTCACAACACAACAGCTACAGTCTATTCGCGGTTTCTTCACACTTTTTTAATTGAACAACACAAAATTTTAAAAAGCAGCAATAATACCAAAAGCATGTTATAGCCAGACTTACTCTTGGGGAGTGGACGTACAAAACCAATTAATAGCTTTTGCATGGGTCTTTCGACTATTTCGGAGGACAAAATGCCTAAATGTGAATTTTGTCTTAGCTTACTCATGGCACAGGTCTTCACGTGGTCAAGAATATCAGGATTCATTCTTTTCCAGGTAAAATTGCCCCTAATAGCCTCTATAGATTTTGAAAATGCCAAGGTGTGCTCCAATAGGTGAAGTGTGAAAGTACTAAAAAACCATATCGGGTAAATGAGCTGGAAAAACCATATGTTTTATGTTGTTTGTTTTACAATACAAGATACTCTTGGCCAGTGAGTAAGGCTTTTGTTCAACACCCGACGTATGTTTTGGATAATAGTGGTTAACTCTGGGTCTTCATTCTGATGATCCTGAATATTTTTGATTGCTAGAGGTTCTGTTAGTTCAGCCATGTACATTAATCTTACCCCGCCCACAATTCATGTTCCGAGACTTGCACTTAACCTTACGTCTCTTCTCTTTTCAAAATTTCCCAACCTTACCTTGAACAGCTCCTTGATTAAGGAACTCAATGCCATGTTGGCATCCCAACCACATGGTACCAAGTACTCATGACTTTAACCTAACATTCAGTGTGGTTTCTTTCAGCATTACTGCCCTTTGCCTAGCCTTTTGTTTTTGATTATGGCTTAAATTCCGGTCTCTTTCCAACTGTACATCAACGCAACCAACCTCTTCACCTTCCCTACCCAAAGGAACCTTTTTGGTTACTCTACTTACTGATTCACAATGAAATAGGATATAATTTTGGAAGTTTTGTATTGGGTTACTTGTAATTTTTGGGTCACTTAGTGTATTAGCTTAGTATATTATCTAGTATATTTTGGGATTTTCCTAGTCATTGACCACCCATGGTCTGGTTTGAGGGAAGGAATGTGTGCCATTCTGTGGCACCATTAGTGTTTTTCTTATGTTTTTTTTTGTCTTTGCCCTTATTCGCTTAAAGTTTGCTTCTGTTCGGAAAGACTTGCTGTCCTCAATTTTCTGGTGTTAATTATCTGCTGCCAAACTATTTATTTCATGCTTAAACATAAACTTGAAAATTATATAAAATAAATCTTATTAAATGTTTATTTGCTCATAACTTTCATACAATCTTAAAGAGTAATGTGAAGTCACAAGAGACCTGCTTGCAGCAAACCCGGTACTAGTGAGAACTACACTTCATCTTTCCAGGTCTTTGCATGTCTAAGTAAACTATCGGTACGACTGAACTACTTACCGCACCTGTCACACAAATATGACATACAACAGGGAGACTTGACACAATTAAAGCACTCATGTTGCCATACATTATGGTCGAAAGTAAATACCTTATCAGAAAAGTGACACTGTTGACGACATAGTGGTTCAGGCAAATACTCGAGCAGGCCTGTTGGCGATGTAGGTGCTGTAGCTAAAGAAGAAGCTGGCAATAATGTTCTAGGTACCCCTCCCGAAGAAGTCGATGACACTTCCATGGTTACCATCGGCTCTGGCGTGCCCGAAGACATCGCAGATTCAGAATAAGACTTAGATGCGAAGAGGCAGAAGCTGGCCAAGAGGATCCACCTTTCACCGGCAGCTACTGTCAAAATAAGCCTCTCGGCTTACCTCCCTACTGCTTATACTATATGAGTACGGAAGCCCTATGACGTCATATTGACTTTCAACCAATCGTATTATTCCATTAACTCATTGTGCGGACAGCGACCAGCCAATTACCGAGTTGTCGCGTGATTGCAGCTGACCAATCACGTCCAGGCATTGAGACATCGCGTGCGGCAGTAAGTCTCTGACTCCTGCCAGACCGACCCCTCACAAGACTGACCACACACACGCACACACACACCTACAAACATGCACACCTACACAGGCACTCCTATACACACACCTACAAACACATTCACACACCTACACACATGCACCTACACACACCCCCCAAAAGATACATGCACAAATCTAGAGTCTGAAATTTTGCCATTTACTGACTACCACTGCCACCACCAACACTACCACCCATAATTACTCTAAAATTACTCCTAATGACACATAATGACTCCAAACTGACTTGTTATGAATCCACCACTATCATCCATAGTGATTCCAAAATTACTCCTAATTACTCCAAAATTACTTTTAATAACCTCTAATGACTCCAAAATGACTCAAACATAAATCCACCACCACCACCCATAATGAATTCAAAATGAATCATCCACGACCACCGCCACCTCATGTGATTGGCCAGCTGCAGTATATTAATAGTGCAGTACTATTGGTTCAAAGTCTTTATGACATCATAGGGCTTGCATACTCGTATATTATAAGCAGTATAGAGGTAAGCTGAGAGGTCGAGTTTGACAGTAGCTGCGATGAAAGGTGGATCGTCTGGGCCAGCTCCTGCCTCTTCGCATCTAATTCTTATTCTGAAGCTGCGATTTCTTAGCGCATGCCAGAGCTAATGGTAACCAAGACAGTGTCATAAACTTCTTCGGAAGTGGTACCGAGACTTCATTGCCAGTTTTACCTGTTTCTTTAGCTCCAGCACCTACATCTCCAACAGGCTTGCTCGAGAATTTGCTTGAACCACTATGTAGTCATCAGTGTCACTTTTGTGATAAGGTATTTACTTTTGACCATAATGGATGGCAACATGAGTTCTTTAATTGTGTTGTGTCTCCCTGTCATATCTCATACTTGAGTGACAGGTGCGGTAAGCAGTTCTGTCATACCGATAGTTTACTTAGACATGTAAATACCTGTAAAGGTGAAGTGCATTTCTCACCACTACTGGGTTTGCTGCAAGCAGGTATCTTGTGACATCGGTACCTGTCCTCAAAAGTGTAGTTACCTACATAATGTGTCCTGCACAGTGTATTTGTGTAATAAATGTCACGATATTTTCGCACAAGGACAATGCGAGTGTGAATTGCATGAAAGATTATAACCTTCAACAAAGTTGCATGTGCTGTATTGAGATGTATATAATTGGATTTTTTGGATTTTTTAATTTTTTGGGTTTAAGGTCATGGTGTCCAGGTCAAGGTTACCAGCATCTAATATAGTGGTAGTAGTCCGTAACATAATATGCTTGTTAACTTTTATGTATTTTTTCTCGAGTTTTGGTTTTCAAGGTCATTCATGGTCATAGGATCGAGTTACAGGTCATCTGAATCAAATATGGCGGTAGTAGTCTGGAACTTAAATTGGGCGAAAATTGCCTTTCAGTATCTTCTTTTTGCACATGAGGGGCTTCTGCCATTCTCGAGGGGAAATGGGAAATGTTAACGAAAAACGGAATACCTATGCCTATAAAACTAATATGGTCGCCACTGCTTCGTCGGTCATAAGAAAGCCCCTCAAATCACTTAAATTTGGTGAAAATTGCCTTCCGGGCCGTTTTCGCACACGTGGGGCTTATAACATTTTTGAAAGGAAAATGGGGTATTTTTATGGAAAAATGAAAATATTTCAGGGAATTTTTTAGAGAAAAACTGACGTTTTTAAGGAAATTTAGTATATTTTGAGGGAAAAAATTAAAATTTTGGGAGGGAAAAGGGAAATTCCAACATGGCGGCTGGCTGAATCTGAATCCGATGCCAGATGCCGATGTGCCAGAAGGAACCAAATCATACTACTGGCGGCAGAAGCGAATAAATACTATATAGTTATTTACTAAAATCTTTCTTTTTTTTCTTGCAGCCTGAAAATTACCTAAATCAAAGCAACTCTTTAATAAGTTCAACCAGTTGTTATAAATTACAGGGTCTAAGTTTTTGCTTACAAATTGTTGGGCTGGTGCAGTTTTGCAGGATAATTCTTTTTATGATTAAATTTTTTTAGTAGTTTTATATTTTGTGTGGAAATCATGCCTTTGTTTATATTCTATACATTCATATCAACTATTTTATATGCACACACAAAACCAGTATAGAGCCCTACAGTAGACTTTACTTATAGTCCCATATTTGTCTGCTGCACAACAAAAAGCCTGCATGCCAGTCCAGCGGTTTGAGTGTAGAGGCAATACATTAGATGTGCCACAATATGTCCCCTACACTCCATGCCTTACTCTCACAAACAAATTTCAAGTAGGCAAGCATGCAGTAATTATCCAGAAAAGGTTTTTTTTTTTCTGAAAATGGGAAAATAATACCTGCAAATGGTGTATATGTCCATTACAAATCACACTTAATAGTGATTTCGTTAAGACTTAACGTAATTTGCAGTATATTCTATGAATTTTGATGGTGAGGAGGGCTATGAAGATCAGGGTGTGTATGCAGTAAAACACATAACATTTACGTCAAATACAACTGTATATTTTTTTCGGGTCGCTGAATTGTGTTAAATGCGAGAACGACTTTGGAAATAAAACCTTAATTTACAAAACTTTATTCACAGGGAGAGTTTTTGCCAACGCGCTAAGCTTATACAGCTTTAAACCACGGTTAACAAACAGTATTGCAACATCATTCGATTCTGTTGAATTTTTCAAGGCTTACCTTCTTGATATTAAACAGATGAATGTACTACGTAATATATTTAAGTAGTAGAAATAATATAAATATATATAATATATCATACACAAAACGTCCCAAGCGTTGTTTACTTGTAGTTTATGTGTATCGCCACGATAAATTTGTTCAGCAACGATGCATAGAGACAGGAAACAAATGCGCCACAATTTTGTTCTTCCGGTTTAAATTTAATCCATTTTATCTCGGTTTATGCTGGTAGTGTCCGGAAGTTCGGAAAACGAGTGAATTTGACAGTGTGAAGGCTTGCGACTTACAAGCGCTGTTACGCGTGTTTCTTTGCTGTTATTTCCATGTGACGTGCTACATCGAAGTATTGTGCCCAAAGAAGAGTTTTCCTTTTCCATTGGGCCCGCGTCACGTGTTATAATTACTTTGCGCAGATTCGAGTGCTTGCGGAGTTTGCACAAACTGAATAGAAGTTAACGTGAGTCTATGTGAGTTATCAGCAATGAATCGCAAAGCAGCTCTTCTCGCCGCTTAAGTGGGCGAGTAACGTAAATAATAGTGGAGTTTTATCATCGAAAGTGTATATAGCTTAGTGTAGTGAACTGCACTGTATAGTGTTGCCTGTGACTGTGGGAATTGAAGGGCTTACGTGCTCCTGCAACCAGCCATGTCCAATGCAGAAAACCCAACCAAATTAAACCTAACTTCACAACAGGTGACTCGTAGGAGGCGTATGAACCGACGTGAGATTTTTGATACTTTTTCTAACACACTCTCTCCTGACAGTGCAGTCTCCCCCTGTAATCACATATTGTGAAGTTAGGTTAGTTTAGGTCGTCTTGCATTTAACGTGGTTAAGGATCCCAAACGACACGTGATTTACATTTATTTTAAAGGGTTTCACCCCACAATTTCCCTGATCTTTATTCATCCCCACTACTGCGTTTGGTAGCATATACTACGAATATCGTGACGCCCCTAGTAAATTAGCGTATTGTGTAATAAGCAGTGTCTATTTATACTATTTTCGGGAAAGCTTTTTAGTCGGAAAAGCCCCTATTCTCGATAAATACCTTAGGCATTAGTATAATGTACGTAGGCCTACATTAAAACGTTTTACAGTGGTTTGTTATGTACATAGCAGATCAGTAGAACAACTGTACAAGAAGGTCAATTGAATGTTACGTTCTACAGTTTTTCTGCTTACCCAGTACTGATCATGTGACAAATCTTACTTTTCGCATACCACTGAAACAATATCATGTGTATGTTCTGAAGCAAAAACCGCTTCCTCAAACCAGGTCCACTTATACAGAATAGTTGCATATTCGATCTGAAAAAGGACACAACAGTAAGGGATAAGAAGGAAGAAAATTAATTCTGGATAATGAATAAATTATTAAACTTATAATTCTTGACTTTCAAAAATTACAAAACATATTTTAACAGAATGATCATTAGCCAGGACCTCCCGGATGCAATATGCCTATCAGTGTTTTATCGCTGCACCACTTTGTTTAATTAGTGAAGTGTAACCATATAAGCTACTCTTTAATTAGGTGGGTTCACCAATCGCAGCGATGATGGATATCGCACTTTATTGAGTTTCAGCAACAATGTAAGTATGAAATCTTTCAGAAAATGTGTAAATCCATTCAAATTTTAGCAAATAAGGATTTTATATATACATAGGCCCTACACTTTTTTTCATTTATAGCTATTGGACATGTTAATTAAGTTCATTTTTATAGTTTGATAAAGTGAAACCATCTTAAGAAGTTTGCCGTTTAAAAAGTTCCCTGTTTAATAACTTAATTAATTTCACACATTGTCTGTACAGATGTAAAATTTAAACCTTTTAATAATTTTTCCTTGATAATAAACATGACTCTTTTCTGTCCCTTCGGGGGTTTAAGTACTGTATATCTTTAGACTCAAACAACGTAATGTGTTAGGATAGTTAAACAATTTTTATATTGAAAATGATGTATTGGCTGCCTCACTGCATCTTTCTAACTTTTTGAACATACGCATATTTTGTTTGGAGAAAGCATGCTCTTGTGAATGGCTAAAAACTAAATTCTTTCCAATTACACTACGAAAACATACCCATGCTACAACCAGGATGTCCACTGGAATTCCATTTTGGAATTCCCTGACTTCTTCCTGTTTTCGAGGCAGGATCTTACCTTTACCCTGGCCTATTTTCAGGACCTTAACCTTCCAATACTATATGGTTCCACCGCTGACATAACAGATATGCTATCAGTGAAGCAGAATTAAATTACACTGTAACAGACCAAGTAAGCAGGGCCATCATATTGTACAACCCATCATATATTTCTCGCAATGTACAGTACGCTATTGACGTTACACGATTGCCCATTACAAACACTAGAATACTTTTATTTTGTACGTATAGGCCCTACGTTATTTATCAAAAATGTATTATTGCCAGTTCACAACCTTGAAAATTAAAAATTCAAATTGCATATGGTCATAATTACATTACCCTGGCAATTATTGACGAAAGCCACCTAAATGGAAACCAGACAGGTATTACTGTGCCCTACCTCAAATTATAATTTATCACTCAAGCAGCACACAGCGTACTTGTAGTGGGCCATTAAAAGTTTTTCCGACACTGTCCATTAATACAATAACTGCATCCACTATTTCGATGTAACAATGGGCATTACAATGATCATTCTGTGATGTATCATGTTTGAAGACAAAAATTTCTATTCTACATATTGTGTTACTATAGATGTCTATGAAATAGTTGCAATAGTAATATCGGTTTCATGCAAGTACAAGAGGACATTTTTTCAGTGCCTTTGACCAATATGTACAGCATGTATGTAAATATATACATGCTTCCACTTGATAAGTACTTTGATATGTGATTAGTTGCTGGATGTATGTTGCTATGTTGGTAAAAAAAAAAGTGAACAAATGCAAAATTTGTAACTTTATACTTTGATACTTACATTTATGACTTGAATTATATTTTGAAATGGATATATCATTTTCAAGAGATTTACACCTCTGACTACCAAATCTATATTCGCTACATATATTAAAGTTTGTATACTATGTATGTATATAATTTTCAACAAGTAGGCTTATATTGTTTAAAAATTGTAACTGAAAACTACCTACAAACATTGTTGACCTTACAGACAGCAAAACAGCTGATAGCTGTGGTGGAGAAACACTTACTAAACAACAATTTCACAAAATGTAAACTTTGGATCTCTCAAAATGTACCATAGATACATGAAACCGTGTACAGTTGTTAACAGGATTTGCTTTTGGAAAACTCATAAGGAATGTGGTGGACAGGGATATTATAATACAATCTTGTCCAGAAATTTTCCTCATTTTGTAACATGTTTCCCTCGGATCTTTGCTGATTTACACAGCCCAAATTAGTATGTTGATTTTTTGGTTGTGTCAAATGAACCCACAATCACATTATTTGAGAATTTGGAAGATCCCAAAAATGCCATAGAAGAATCACTAAAAATTCATTATTATAACATAACTTGAGGTCTGTGTATTTATGCAATGGTTATTCAGCAATAGTTTTTTCAAACCTTGTAGAGGCCTGCATACTAAAAACTGTTACGCTGAAAGAACTGACATACCTAGGCTATACCAGTTTTACAGGTATTACTTAAAACTGTTACGCTGAAAGAACTGACAGACCTAGGCTATACCAGTTTTACAGGTATTACTTAAAACTGTTACGCTGAAAGAACTGACATACGTAGGCTATACCAGTTTTACAGGTATTACTTTACGTTATTTGTACATCTGAAGGAATTCTGTAGTGTTCAGCAGCTACAAAACAACCCATTTGGTAAATTTGAAATATTTGCATTTTTTTTTTTTTTTCATGACTGTTACTTTATTTACTACCTCTTAATTAACAAAAGTGGCCACAGGCTAAGTGAATAAGCCAGAGATTAATGTGACATATAACTAAAAAACATGTTACTTTTTACTAATAATGCTGTTCGTCGCTAAGTGTGACTGCAATAACTGTATTCTCAATGGAATTTTTCTGAAGGTGCGGGAATAATAAATAATTTATTTCCACAAAATATCGCCCTATTGCAATAACTTATCATTACTCATATTATACACTATGCTGCAAGATTTTCTACAATGTTTTATTATTACTAATAGTTGTGTTTCAATATAGTCTTTTTTCTGCGTATACCAGTAACGTTATACGCAGAATTAATGACTCCCCAACTATCTTAGCATAATTTTGAGGTTATTTGGAATTAGTAAACCCAGACTCCCAAATAAGTTTAGGTTAAGATTTAGCTGATATACATTGAGAAATTATTTAAAAAATTAGACAGTTATATTTGTTTTTCAGGGTTTAAAATTACGTTTTATCTTAATTTACTCTTTATAGGTAGGGATAGGAAAATTCCGTGAATTCAGTGACGTGTAGGCCAGACTCCACAGTCATATGTACACTCGAGCCTCAGATGTTTTTTTTACTGTCTGCTGCCCCAGAGAGTAGCCAGTGTTACTTCAAGCCTGCAGTATGGCACTCGTTACTTGTTTCCTTGCAAGTCTGCTATTGGCTCAGAGTCGTCTAGTGCGTGTCTAATAAACTGCGATCCAACTGCAAAGTCAACTTCAGTGTACACGGGTTTGATGTCTATCTTGTCCTAAAATGAACTCGCGAAATATTCCTATCTCTATTTATAGGTAGAAACCTAAAGAATTCGCTGATTCATTTTGGGGCAAGCTAGAATTTAAAACACGTATGTTTGTATAACTTTAGCCATTGGTCCACACGGTGTTTGACATCTCCTGGAGAACGTTGGCCCAATCGTCGCCTTCCACTGTGACAGCAGACAACCAATGAGCAGTTACTATCGGCATATTTCTACATAAGACTGTAGATTCCAACCTGCATATTACTGAACTCACGAATGTTTCATGTCTCTATTTATAGGATATCATTTCCTTCACGCCCTCTTCAGTTCCCGGAATATTATTGTTTTTTTACACGTTTGCAACCCAATCCAAAGAATGGCAATAACTTTACATATGCACGTTTTACGAAATTTACAACACCTAAACATATACAAACAGATACATTTGAGCCACGTGTTTCCGATTTCTGACTTTCTTTAAGCATTCCTACGACGAGAAAGATGCGACATAAAATACGTGAAGTGTAACTGTATATATTATGAGACTTACCTATAAGGTAACCGGAGTTTGATGAGAATAACCACTACTTCTTCAATCTTCTAAAACACCGCAAATACCAGACAAAATGGCTGACACATACTTTCGCACAGCGGGTATAAGACATACTACGATCGACGAAAGCACCAATCATATTCCCTGCTGCACATGCGTGTTGCCGAGGAAACCCGAACGCGCCCGAACGCACTGTCCGTTACTGTATGTTAGTAATAATCCCAAACAAGTTTGGTACTTTTCACACATATTTCACATTTTCAAAAACAGTTGTAGGAATCATGGTGTAAATTCATGGGATATCCTTTTACCAAACACAAGTTATCATCATTTCTATATCCCGGTATAGTAAAATTCCAAATAATTATTTAGAGTGTAGTATGAACTCCCAGGTAAGTAACTGGGGCCATGATATACCTCCCAAAGACATAAAACAAACGTTTGGATATCTAACGCACCTGTCATAAATCCTAAGAATCAGAAATGAGTCCAGTCAGTGAAGACCTTTGTATTTAAGCGGTCAACCGATTAACCCTGCAGTATAAATCGTAGATTTTAAATTGAAAGGCAAAAAAATACGTAAGAACTACATTTGCAAAATTTCTTTAAACATGTCTAGCTACTTCTTGTAACTTCTTTCAAAACACTACTTGGCAATATTTGTTGTTTTATTTGAGTAAATTCCTTACTAATTTTATTCTTTCGGCTTAAATTCCATCATCATGCTTTTGTTATTAATTGTTAGTAAAAATACGTGAACTTTCGTGGTTTGATATTCATAAGTTCTATTCCACTAGTTAAGTACTGTGTGTTATGTTCCATTCACTCTTTAATCGTCGTTCTAAAGAGAAGAGCTCTGTAACACTGGAATGTTGTGTACTAAATACTGCACACTGTTCTCGCTGTATCTGTACAGTTGCGCTACCGCACCGTGTGTCATAACTTCACTCAAAATAAATTTTTGGTGTTAGTTATCTTTCTGCTTGTGATTAGCGCACGATGGTTCCAGCTGTCATAGAATTTACGTCACTTAATTTTCGTTTAGAAGCGAACAAAGAAGATAACTTCGTAGTAGATGATATTCACGTGTGGATTGGAGTGACGAGATTTGGGCGGCTCCTAACATCGTGGTCTTGAGAGCCGACGAGGGCGAAGCGAGGTGAGCATGGAGCAGCGCCGGAATGCAAGGGTGGGGGAAACGGGAGATACCTGAGAAAACCCGCCAACCAGCATCATTGTCCGGAACAATTCCCACATGCGAAAATCTGGGAGCGACCCCGTGGGGAATTGAACCCGGTTCGCCTAGATGGGTGGCTAGTAGTCTAACCACTACACCATCGAGGCCCCAGATAATATTCAGGAAAACTTTGCGACTGGAATATTTTGCAACAGATCGTTATTTATGCACGCAACGGCAAAGGAAAAAAAAAACACTGCAATTTTTGCTGAGAATACAATAGCGGAGATAAAACGTAAAAATTGATGCTGTGGAAGTGAATATGGTTCATTATGGCCCATAACATGCGCGTGGCACAATGACGTCGCGTAGATTGCTCACTTTACTAGGTCGGGGAGCATATTTCTGCAGTTCGCGGAATAAATGGCGCGTAGAAATAGATTGCTTCTCGGTACACCTATAAAAATGCGGGCGTAATTATTTGGCGGGAGAGCCTGCCTCGGGGCTGTAATTACGAAGTTCTGCGACTGGGGCAGGGTTTGCTTGGCACGGCAGCCGTCTCAACGACTGCAGACAGGATCTACAGTCATGCCAACGAGGTCGCGCAACGCTGAATGATGGCGGGCGAACGAGAAATTTGCTTCCGACAGTGGCACATACTGCGGACAAATGGAAAATTTACCGTACGACCAAGCCTGTGGAAGGCTGTGTATTGTATTTATATTAAATACAACTCAAAAATTTCTTGAGCCAATTGCTAAGTCTGTTCACGATGAAGTGGGCATTTTTTAAATCAACCTTATAAAAATGTCATTGCTTCCACCTGCATATAGTTTAACGGGCGCACTGGGTGGTATGCGCCCAGTAAAGTTGGTAACGATGGAAGGAAAATAGTTCAATTTTTCAATTTCAAATTAAAGAGGTTGTGTTAACATTTGTGATAACTTTAATTATTTGTTTCGCTCTCTGTTTTTTCAACGTATCTAAGTGTAATAATTATGAGATTTGTAAAATATTTACTTTCCTAATAATTTCAAAATTTTACTTGACCGACGCATGAATAAAGTGACGAGGGCCATGGTAGTGCTAATGTTACATAAGGCAAAATAATACACAACGCGCATTCGAGAAGATCTTAAGCAGGGCTTTCAAAAGTGCTCCGTTTACCATGAACAGCCTATAATCGGCGTATTATAAAAAGACATTTGTCAATTGTGGCCTAGTATTCGGTAATGACAGTGTGAATTTCATCCATACGTTTATTTGGGCCATGGTCGATCTAGTGTCTCAGAAATTCCGGTGATTAAAAACTTTTTTTGAGTATTGTATTACATATATAAAATATATTATTTAATTTACTTATTTAATAATTTATTTGCTGCCGTAATTGGAAGTCACTTTGTGACAGAAGTGGGTGACTTGTGACGCAGAAAATTGTATTCAAACAGCCCACTATTTTAGTGCGATGTTTCAGATATTCAGTGGTGCCCATTTAACCACTAAACGTTTGAATCAACATCTATGACATAAAATAAAATAATTGAATAATTTATTGCGAGAAAACATTTGTGTCACAAAGTCACCAACCTTGTCACAATGTGACCCCCGCTTATGGTATAATATTTATATATTTTATTTACCGAAAGAATAACTTCAGTGAAAAAAAAGTACTTGCCAAATTATTGTATGGTGAGCACGAAGTGTTTGTCACCATATAGATTTCGTGGCGACTGAATATTTATTTTGTGGTCGCTACAAATTATGCTATGTTCACCACAAAAATGTCTGGCAACATTTCGTGACCGCCACAAAAGTATTTATTTTTGCATAGCTATAATTAATTCAATATCTTACGTACTAAAACTTGAATATTTCCTTTGGTTATTAGCCACGTGTTTTTGCGACAAGCCATTTTTGGAACAACCATAATTAAAACTCGGTTTCGCCTATTATGTAGTCATTCATAATTTCAGTTTCAGGGGTATTATTGGAAATATCTGATTATATAAAATTTACGATTTGCTAGTAGTTTAATACTTTTGTAACCAATTTTCACTGTGTGTTATTTTATGCTTGTAT
The DNA here is from genome assembly GCA_029891345.1 of Dryococelus australis. Taxonomy (NCBI): domain Eukaryota; kingdom Metazoa; phylum Arthropoda; class Insecta; order Phasmatodea; family Phasmatidae; genus Dryococelus; species Dryococelus australis. The sequence goes on from CM057009.1 coordinate 131,255,596, forward strand.
AAATACAGGAATTTATTGATAAAATATAAATATGTTCTCGATTTTTTACAAAAAAAACATATATCACACAATTAAAATTACACACAAACATGGGGTGGGCTGTATCATCTACATCACCATAGGTATTTTTACGTGACGTAGTCTACGGGTGGTGTTTTATGCGTTTGCTCTGATTGTGTGGTTGTTGTTGTTGTTTAGTCAGTCTTGTCACGTGATGTGGCATGTGATGATTAAATAACCACGTCCGCATCTCGCTGCTGCGTATAATTGTCAACTTCTTCTTCATAAACCTCTGTAATGGATTGAGGTAGCTGAGTAATCCTTTCATTATTAGATTTGTCTTGTCGAGCACCGTAAATGTTATTAATATCAATAGTGTCATTTTCGCTTAGCTCGTAATTTTAACAAGTTTGGTTTGTAATCTGCGATGAAAATTATTATTGGTTAGAAAGTCACTATTTGTGTTAATTTTTGTTTGCTCATTTTTTTACGCACCAACTGGCACCTCAATTTATCCGATTGGATGAGCTGTTTGGTTGCTACAGTGGTCTTAATTATACTAAACCGTTCGAAATCAAGAGATTCAAAGCGCGGCTCCCACCGCGGCCTGATGACGCCAGAACGATACGTTTGTGTGTTAAGGTTGATGTAAAGCAACTGCCTATGGAGCACTGCACCTGACTATACAACGTGAAGAACTCATTAAAAAAAGTAGTACAGACACCATAAAAATTGTCAGAAAAGTGCGATTTATGCTGTATATGAAAGAAGAATGTATAAGTATGCTGTCTTTTGCAATATTACAAAATATTATTCTAAAATATACTTTTTAAATGTAAAATAATAATAGATTAAAATAGCCTATTTTTAACCAAATTTCCGCAGATTTCATTTCCGGATAATTCGGGAAGCAGAATTTGCTAACTAATCTTCTTCAAGGAAGATGGTCATAATATTTACTGTGATCATGTGTAATAAAACCATAGTAATAATGTAATATATCAATTTTATAATTAGCTTTATTTACGTCAGTTTCAGCCATAAATGTTTGTGACAAATAGACACACATATAAACAATTCTAAAAAATATTTCCTTCATTATTATTACAATTTTCTTACACTCAATCATAGTAAATAAACATAATGACGATATTCCTTGACAAAGATTTTTTTGCAAATTCTACTTTCTGAAGCATCCAGAATGGAAATGCCCCTAAATTTTATTAAAATACAGACTGTTCTAATCTATTAATTTTTTACATTTAAAAAGTATACTTTAGTAAAATTTCTTATAATGTTGCAAAATATATACATTATTCTTTCATATACAGCATAAATCTCATTTTTCTGACAATTTTTGTGGTGTCTGTACTATTTTTTATGAGTTCTTCACATTGTGTAGTCGGGTGCAATGCTCTATAGGCAGATGCTTTACTTCAACCTTAAGCATGAAGCCAAAAGACCGACTTATACAATTGTACATTTACATTTAATGTACTGCCCATTCTTAAAGAGTAATTGCCACGGACCCGAGAGCAACATTTCGTGATGCTCATACTTTCTGAACATAAGGGGCTGAGTTGTAAGACTTTGTTACGCCAAATCATTAAACAACTAGTAAAATATAAATTCTCTATAATCGCACACGTCAGTAATTACTATGAGTCCGAAATTATGACGCGAAAACGGAAAATTTCTGCGAAAAGGAATAAAGCCGAGCCTTCAGTTACTCAAGTACTTGGTGCAACGAAGAATATATATTGGCTGACGTTCGTAGTGTGCTACGTTTTGTTATCTCGTCTAGCGTGTTTGCCAGTTGAAATGTTACCTTCTCACATAACAATGCAGCAATTCAACGAGCTGACAGGTTTCGCGAAGGTGTTTAACCCATTCACACCTAGTCTACACAATTGTTTAAATTAAACACGTGTAGGTAATTTTTGGTCTGTACTGCACACTGCAAAGCTCAGTGACCAATGATCTTACCTGTGGGTAACTAATTCGCAAATCGCCGTATTGGTCTAGGTGATAACTGGTTCATATTACTGTAGTCGAACCTATTGCCTACAGCTCATTGGCAATGACAACGAAACAAGGGTTGTGTCCACTTAAATACAGCGGGCATCATACATTTTTTTTTGTTTGCAACACCTTAAACCGTAAATTAAAGTGGGTCTGAAAGGGTTAAAGTACAAACATCGTTGGCACCAGTTCACTGAAATAAAACATAGTTAGTGGCTACACTCCAAGAAATTATTCAGAAATTTGTGGAAATGGTAATTTTTTCCCTTATACATTCATTGGATCTTTCTTACATTTGCTCAGGAAACAGTCAAATGCGTAGGGACGTTGCAACTTCGTATAGTGGCGACGTTAATCATTCCTATATGATGTTCACGGTAAAATGAGCACTTTTTAAGGGCCTTATAAATGTTTCCTTACGTCTAATTTCCATCTTCCTGCTGCTTTTTAATATAAACATCGCAATGTGATTAATAAACACAGTCTATATATTTCACCACCCTCAAAATGTAATGCCTGAGGCTGCAATAAGATATATTTATTAGTGTTTAACGACTGTTAGAAGCGCCTTAAGAATCGCTCACTTTACCGTGAACAGTCTATATATCTGCATCTTTATGTGTGCTAATATTTCCATACAATGCATAGGTTAAATCTTCCATTACAGTTTAGGAAGTTTGCCAGAAAAACTTTTACTGTGCACACACACTATTTTGTTGGTACTTTCCAAGGCGAAATTTTGTTGCTGATAGAAAACAGATTCGACGATACCAGGCAAGTAAGCCATTTGATACTCACCAACGAACTTGCTTATTTATAAAACATTTATTGGCTGCCCCTAAATATTTATTTGGCACCAATAGCATTCGTGTCGTCGAGAGCAAAACATTTAGCCGAGACTTCAAAAATACATCCGTTATATTCTACACATGCACACAGGCGCATTTGAAGTGGGAACCTTCTATGTTGCCACCAAGCCATATTTGTCCGTGTTCGTGTACTTGCATCGGGTTACGAACTAGACCTAATTCATGAAGGATATTATCAACAAGTTATCTCTATGGACGACATAATGCCTTTGCTTCAAATAAGTTAATGTTACGCACATGTGTGTGCTCAAGTCAAACGAAATGGCTCAGTAATAACTAGAGACCTGATTAATTCGGGGATTCATTTTGAGACAAGCTAGAATTCAAAACACTTGAGTTTCTATAACTTCAGCCATTGGTCCACACGGTGTTTGACACCTCCTGGAGAACGCTGGCCCAAAACTCGCCTTCCGCTGTGACAGCAGACAACCAATGATGAGTTAATATCTGCATATTAGTACATTAGACTGCATAGTCTAGCCTGCAGGTGATTGAACTCGCGAATTCTTCAAGTCTCTGGTAATAAGTAAGAGACCTTCAAAATTCGCCTTTTCAATTAAGGACAGACTGAACTCCAAGTTACTGTGCGTTTGACCGACTTCAGCCATTGGCCGGGAATTGCCTGTCAAGCCTCGGAGAACGCTTGAGACAATAATGTAAGATCAACGATGGAGTGGCCAATTGCTTTTAAGGATATCAATAAGGCAGGCGGCGTTGATGAAAGTACAGCGGCCAATTAAATCACGCACTGTGCTCGCTTGTTTGCACGACAGTGGAGTCTATTCTGTCACCGAAAGATAACACAAATTTTACACGTCCCTTAGTAATAACACGTTTTACTAACGTTTGAGTTAAATATATGCAGGCGAGGTCAGTAATACTTTTTAAAGGTTGAATTTAGAAGTTCTCAAATAACCATCAACAGCCTATGTCATCGAGAACGAAGCACGTTGTTCACTGATTCCGAGACAAATCCTGAAAATAAGCACAGCGAAAACGAAAAGTTTATATGATTGCATCGCCTGAACTAAGGTGACTTCTGCTACAGGTTGAGAAGATCAATATTAAAAGTTTGGCACGGAAATATTTTCGCCACTGGGTAAGCGATAGCGTCTACAATGTATCAGATATCCTACATGCTCTGCGCGTTAAAAAAAAAAGGGGGGGGGGGTAATTTGCGATAGTCATAAATCTACTGAAATAACTTCGTAACTAAGTAAAGTTTTTCTCTTTAATAATTCACGTAGCTAAAAATGTTATAATTTCAAAGTACCTTTTGAAACACTGCGCACCTAACGGTGGAAAATTTCCCTATGCCAAACTTTCCCATAGCAAATCTAGTTTCGTTCCAAACCTGAGTAGGATTAACATTACCTGTACTCAGAATTTGACGTGTAACCAAAACCGGCTAGTAAATAACGGTTTTGATCTTTAATTTCCTTTGTGTATATATCATGTTTTGAGAAATTTGAAAAGAGCGAAAAAAATTTACCCGGCATGTTTTCCACGGCTGATTGGCTGATCAAGTTTTTGCCGTTTCCTCATACCAATCACCAACGTTCTGCTTTAGCTTATCAGAATCCTCATCGCCAAAATGAAATGGAATGACAGCTTCATACATGTACGACGACCAATAAAGTAAGATAACTCTCGGGTAACTCTACATTACGTTGAATCCTAGCAAACAGTCAACTTTTTCCGCGATAAACAACCGTCTCTTCATAGTACAAGAAAGATTGCGAAATTTTCTTGAGACCAAAAATAAAGGATAACATTTGTTGTCATAGATATATACAAAAATGTGTAAGATATGAATAAATAGAGACCTAAAGAATTAGTGGATTCATTTAGGGACAAGCTAGAATTCAAAACACGTATGTTCATATAACTTTAGCCATTGGTCCACACGGTGTTTGACATCTCCTGGAAAATGCTGACCCAATAGTCGCCTTCCACTGTGACAGCAGACAACCAATCTACAGTTAATATCGGCATTTTTATACATAGACTGCAGAGTCTAGCCTGCAGGCCATTGAACTCGCGAATTTTTCTGGCCTCTATTAATATAAAAAATCTATTCTGAATAAGAAGCATGCCAATTAAAAGGATTTGTATCTCCAATTACATGAAGCAAGTGCTGGAGATAACTTATGCGTAGAGAACTAATAAAATTTGCTTTACTATTTGGAGACACGTAAAATTTCAAACACTCGTACCTTTGCAATACGTAGCTTACGAAAAAATTATGTAGGAGAAAGTAAGAATTTTGTGGTAGATGCACAAACGTACAAAAAGTGTTTGTTCTTCATTATAAGAAAAACTGGTATTCCCTCATTAAAAAGTAATTTCTACTGATTCCTAGGGACACCCGAATTTCGCGAAAAGATTTCACGACCAGTTGTATTGCATAACACTTTAGCTCAGATCCACTTTTGTGATTGGGTAATCTAGATGTTACGCGTCTTAAGTGTCTGCCCACCAATCAGAGACGTACCTACATGATCAGCGTAACTTGATTCTGATTGGCCATTCACCTAAGAAAATGTCTTCTCACAGGAACACGCCGCCAATAAGCAAAAGAAAACTGCTGATTGCTCGTATAGTATTGCAATCTAGCATGTCCGGAAATCTTTTCGCGAGATTCGGGTGTCCCTACAGTGATTCCTGGTGAAATGCAGAGGCCTTGCATCACAGCGTATACTCAATAACTAGGATCATCTGTTTTTCGCGAAAAGATTTACGTGGAGGTTAGACTCCAAAATCCTATGTGCACACTTTCAGCCTTCCTTTGGCTACTGGTCGCTTGTCTTAGCGTGTAGAAAGTCTGTTACTGTCCGATACTGATCGTTCGCGATTCGCTGGCAGGCAGATCAGACGCGTAACAATTTAAACGGTACAATCAAGGATGTGGCTCTGAACTAACGTGTTTTGGAACACAAGTTGCACTGAAAAATTTTTCCAAAAAGGTGCCACTAATAATAATAATAATAATAATAATACAGAGGTGGAACAATCGCTTGTAGCGCGAACTTCATACACACTAAAGCAGAATCAATGAGAATTTCACTGTTTAAAACAATCAACTGTACCTGACTGATTCAACAGTCACTTGAGTGAATTTAACTGATGATTCAGTAAAAAATGCCAGATTTCCATCACTTATTATTTCAGTGACATTTTCCATTGATTCATCAGTCATTGTTTTGCACTATTTTCCAGTGGTTTATTTTTGACTGATGAATCTGTTAAACAGCGTGTAAAAATGGCCGTCAAACAACGTTTAAAAATTGCCGTTAAACAACGTGTTTCAAGTGAAATAACAAGTAATACACTAATAAAACTGATACAAAATACTTTCTAAAATATGTTTCATCTTTCAAAACACCATTTTACGAGGTAATATGAACATTCGGCTTGTCATTTCTTACGTCTTTCATTTCGTTTTCATGTACGTAATCATCACAGTGCTCGGTGTTTGGAGGTTTAAATTGCATATAATGTTAGAAATAGAGAGCACACATATATAATCATATTCATTTTAACAATACTAACGGTACAATTATACCAAAAACGAAAAGTAAGAGCATACCATTTAAATCTTCACGATTTCGATAAAAACTATAAGGCATATGTTTCCCTCATATAATTCAACTTGACTTGGTAGCTCAGATGGAGTCGCCCTCGGAGGCTCATTTGGTTGCGTGCCGGCTTACGGAGCGGGGGTTCCGGCATACACTTGGAGTGAAGGGGATGTGTAAGTAAATCCCGGACACTTCCAAACATTTTTTTTTTTTTTAACTTTTAATTGCGGTGAATTGCGCGAAATAAATAGCAAACAATCGTAAATATCTTTATTTCACGTAATTATTTGGTTACATTCAATAAAGACAATATTTAATTCGCCACTGCAATCAGCCGTCACTTGCTCAATCAGTGAAATAGTTTCGCGTCACTAATTCAATCGGTGGAATTTTATCACTGAAACAATCAGTTGTATTCCACTGAGTCTAAGTGGAGCCATTTCAACTGATTAGAGTAGTTGACTTTAACTGCGAATCAGTGGTTTCACACTGATTCTAATTTAGAGTGTAGCGACACACGCCAGCAAAATGGCGTCACTGGCCAGGAACGTGTTGGAATGCCGTTCGCCAATCAGCGTCCACTCGGCAACAGGCAGTTCAGCCAGTAGGCTACCAAACGCAGGTTGCAGAAGCCAGTCAGGCGCAAGGCCCGTACCCACACTGTATAAAATAATGGGAAAATTACCTGACAAGTGTAAGGTAATATTCGCAAACTTGTGGGGGAAGCATAGCTTTCCTTACGGGTAAGGTAAAATTACCGCACTCTGCAGTAACTTCCACTACCACTTGGTAGTGGAAAATCCCATACATGGATAGGAAAATTACCTTACGACGCGTGCATCTCTTCAGTTTTCTCAGCAGCTAAGTGGGGATACGAGCGTAAGAAACAATCCTTTAACACATTAATATTCACTGACGCTGTCACTATGTTGTCGTGGTGTAATGCATAGCGCATCGGCTTATTGTTACAGAGGACCATAGTTCACGCCCATTCACTGGCAAGTGTCAAGGAATCAATGTTGAACTTTCGGTTACTATTTGTCAGCGGATAAAGGTAAAAAAAATAACATTTGCTAATAGTCCGGGATGTTTTTAAACATAATTTTATTATACAATATAAATAATTGTCACTTACATGTATGACATCCTCCCCCCTTCCCCGCCAAACTTTTTTTCAGATACTTTTGCCGTACGATTAAGGAATAGTAGATTACGTGTTATATGAATTTACTCTACATTTTAGACGTAATTTTACCTTACATGTAAAGGTAATTAGCTTCCCTTACGTGTAAGGGAATTTTACCTCCATTTTTTTTACCCTGCAGATATTCGGGTGGCCAATCGGAGAATCAGTACGTCCACATTGAAGGAGCTGACGCACTATTTCGTCACTGTGTTGGCAGTAGCACCTCATTGAGTGAGTGAAGAGATTTGGGTGGCCCTTAACATCGAGGTCTTGAGAGCCGATGAGGGTGAAACAAGGTGAGTATGGATCAACGCCGGAATGTCAAGGCGTGAGGAACGAGAGATCCCCGAAAAAAACCCGCCGACCAGCGGCATCGTCCGGCACGATTCCCACATGAGAAAATCCGGTGACCCAGCCGGAGATTGAACCCGGTTGCCTTGGTGGGAAGCGAGTAGTTTAACCACTACACCATGGCGTTCCCTTGAAAATTCAGAACATTTACACTCGTCCGTGAGTGGATAGCCCACAAACTGGGGATTCAGTACAATAATTCTTCAGATTTGCAGAATATCCTAATGTAAAAGCCAGCTTTACACTCTAAATCTGAATCAGTAGATATCTACTGATTGTCAGTTGAAACTGCTCCATCCGGAATCAGTAGAAAAAGAAATCTGTTAATCTCTTCAGTTAAATGAAATCCACTAATACAAACAGTATAAAATCAGTTATTAATAACCGATTAATAAAAAGTACAGCGATTAAAAACCGTGCATTACGGTTTGAAATAAATTAGGTATACAATAACGCTGTCGTAAAAAAAATTATTACATGTACAAGGAAATTTTGGAAGTGGTTGGTATCAAATCCCCACCCCAAAACGCAACACATTCTCTTGTTTCTTTTGGCTGACGTTCTACCAACTCTGCTGCTTTGACACTGAGATAAACGGTCTCGCATTTGCGTAGTAACATAAACTTGCAGTGACAAACGGCTGTAAGTTTCGTAATGTGAAAGTACGTCATGTTGTCAAAATATACACATATTATACGTACGTAAGCCCTGCATGTCTTTGTAAGGCACTAAATTAATTCTAAGTTCAGTTTAGTTGGGATTATGTGCTTTAAAAGAGAAATGTAGTGTTTTTAACGGTGTTGTCGGTGCTTTATGTGTATCTGCCAATTTACAATGCGACGAGGTTTTCCAGAATGAAACAGCTATTTTGAAGAGATAGATTGACTAGAAATAACTGTACTAATTAGACAGCGGAACGTTAGAAACAATGCAATATTTTATCAAATTTGTCGTTTCCTCATTATTTGATCTGTTAACTTACAGACAACAAAACTTTTGTTGGTGAAAACCCACGTGTAGACAATATTTGTGTTCTGCGACAAAATAAATCGTACCTAACTTACACCACATAGGAATGCTCTGTGCTTATTTATTAGCCAACTATAAACAACTAATAATTTTCTAATGCTTGAATTAGTAGATTTATTTTAACTGATGAAGTAGTGATATTGTTTCTACAGATTCCGGATGGAGCAGTTTCAACTGGCAATCAGTAAAAAACAACTGATTCCCGTTTAGAGTGTACGGTGTAATTTTTGATCTGCGTGTGATAGTGGAAGCCCGAGGCGACCGTCGCCGGGTAGGCCGAGCTTACGCCTCGCCCTGGGGTGGGCTGAGGGGACCTCGTGGATGGGGGAATGCAACGTCATCCATTAAGGCTGGACGCATTAGCGCTCCTACTCGACATCCCCCTTCCTTCGAGACACCCTCCTTGCGCGCCTGCCCATCCTTATTGATTTCTCCGTCTCAGGCGATCCGACCCGCTGGCCGCCTTGCCATTGGCGGAGTTCCACTCGGCCCTCGCCCCGAATTCGCATCAACGCGCGCCTACGCACGCACGCACACACACGCACACGCGACAGTACCTTCACTCACGCCTAGCTGTGTGCAGTAACGTATTTTGCCTCGCCCGTGGTAGATTCGGGAGAAGAAAATTCAAATTGGCCGTGGCAGTGGGTTTCGGCAGTGAGCAGCAACCTCGCAAAAAAAAAAGTATACAAAAAAAAACTCATCTTTAAAGCGTGGTGTACGAAATAAAACGAAAGAATTACTGATGACTAGGGGCACCTGTTTATCGCGAAATTATTTCAGGACAAGTTGTGTTCAAAAACACTAAGTTCAGAACCACTTTCGTGAATGGAGCGTTCGAATAGTAAAGCGTCATATCTGTGAGCCCTCAAATCACAGACGGAGAGTACTAGAGAATGTTAATTCTGATTGGCTTGCTCGTGTAACAGACTCTCTTCACAGAAAGACAGCGGCCAATAGCGAAAGGAAGACTGCAAGTATGCACATAGGATATTGAAGTCTAGCTTCAGCTTAAATCTTTTCGCGGAAAACAGGTGGCCCTACTGATAACGTGATAACTGATGAGCCTACTTTCCTCTACATGAGTGCGAATAAATTTCACTTAAGTTCTCGAAAGCTTAGATGTTAGGTAGGCGTTGACGTATCATTGACATCAATATTATTATCAGGGATAGGAATATTTCGCGAGTTCATTTCAGAACAAGATAGACTTCAAACACGTGTACACTGAAGTTGACTTTGCCATTGGATCGCAGTTTATTAGACACGCCCTGGATGACTCTTATCCAATAGCAGACTTTCAAGGAAGCAAGTAGCGAGTGCCATACTGCCAGGTGTGAAGTAACGCTGGCTACTCTCTGGGGCAGCAGCCAATGAACAAATAACTGAAGCTCGAGTGTGCACATGAGCGTGGAGTTTAGCCGACAGGTCACTGAACTCGAGAATTTTACCTATCCTTATTCATATGGTTTAAGTATGTAAGTCAATTATGTTCTGAATGGCTTGCGGTTAGTAGCAAGACAGCTTAATTTTACGAGTTTTTCTAAATTCTGATCGCGGTTAAGTCACCCGTGTATTATAATTGTCTTTGTAGTGTTTCACAAGTTTCTGGTTTCATCTCCAATAATCAGGGATATGAAAATTTCGCGAGTTCAATGACCTGTATGCTAGACTCCACTATCCTTTGTATAGTCGAACCTCAAATGTTTGTTCATTGGCTGTTGCCCCAGTGTGGCCCCACATTTGATAGTACGGGATTCGCTTATTGTTCCCTTGCAAGTCGGATATTGGCGCGGAGTCGTCAAGGCTGTGTCTAATAAACTTTGATCCAAATGCAAAGGTGACTTCAGTATACACGCGTTTGAAATCTATCTTGTCTTGAAACGCTGTCACAAATTTTTCCTATCCCTAAATATCACTGATGCTCTCAGCATACGAAGTTAAGTTGAAATTTGTTTTGCAGTTTCGTAGATAAAAAATTCGGAGCTAAAATGTTTATATGGCCGCCATTTTGAAAATATGTGTACCTGACCCTCTCAAAAATTATTAGTTAACAGAGCTTGCCTTAGTGCTAATTGCAAGCCAAATTTGGTAGCAATCGGTTGTTTTTCGGAGATCACATAATTTTAATTCGTCAAGTGATGTCATTTTACTAAATGGCGAAAGAGATTTTGTGTACACATTTGATTTTTGTAATATAGGCCTACAGAAACAGCCATCATACAATGTTTTATTGGGATTAATTACGCGGTTTTGACGATATAACATACAAAACTAAACTAGCTATATTGCTGCTATTTTGAAAATAAGTGCCTGGCATACCTAAAACATATAAGTTAACATTGCCTACCGCAGTAATGCTTGTTTACCATATTTGGTAGGAATAGGCCAATTGTTTCCCATATATGACATAAATCTTTATTTATTTGTATGGTACTATCTTACAAAATGGAGGACAAAGACGCTCCGTGTAGAAATATTTGATGGTTGTTTTATTTATTCCAAGCATACAAAGCTAATTTGGAATTGATTAAATTTTTTCAAAGATATAGCATACCATACTAAAATAACTAGATGGCCACCATTTTGAAAATAAGTGTCTGGCATACTTTAAACATACTTTTACATATCAACTGCGGCAGTTGATATGTGACTGCCAAATTTGGAAGAAATCTGTCTGTTGTTTTCCGAGAAATTACAGAAAATCTTGATTTATTCACGTAGCGCTATTTAGAGAAATGGCCGCAAAAAGTGAGTGTTTTTTTTTTAATTTGATGCTTTTAATAGATGCTGTCAACGTACAAAATTTGGTTGAAATTGTCCAAATGGTATGGAAGTTATACAAAATAAAACTAAAATACTTGCATTGCTGCGATTTTGAAAATAAGTGCGTATTGAAGTTAATTTACTTATGTTTACTTTGCCTATCATAGTATTACTTACTTGCCCGATTTGAAGAAAATTGATTTAGTAGATTTCGAGATATAACATAAAAGCTTTATTTTTTCATGTGACGCTATCTTCTAAAATGGTGTGACAATAGTGGTTGTTGTTTAGCTTATATGTTGCTTGTTTTAGATACTGTTAGCGCTTATAAAATTTAGTTGAACTTTGTCAAATGGGACGGTATTAATACCAAATAAACCTAAAATATTTGTATGGCCTCAATTTTTTAAATAAGTTTCTAATTACGTTCAATCAATTATATTTACATGGCAATCATAGTATTACTTACGTGCCGAATTTGGCGAAAATAGGTTTAGTAGTTTTCGAGACACTGTTAAAAATTTTTACCGTAAATAAACGAAAGAACCGGTAAAATAAGAATTCAGAGATCTTCGTAAAAAAAAATACGGGCACTCCATTATGTAAATATACGAATTCTTCGCATATTTCACGGAAATGTCCGTATAAATAATTATTCTTCGTAACGTAAATATACAAATTCTTCGTATATTTTACGGAAACATTACAATTATATTTAAAAATAGATGAGGTATTAGCACTGATATTTTGTATTACTTATGTCCTGTTATGAATAGTAACAGAAATCTTAATTTTAAAATCCACGATATTTGCCGGAGGTTGGGCGCGAACCGAGGACCTCTATCACAGTAGGCCGATGTCGTGCAGAATCTGCATTGTTCGTCCCCGTAACTCGAAGCCAAAGGAAATACGGAGACTCCGTATTTTGTATTTACGGACGTAATTCCGTTTACCGTCATTACGGATTGCCTTTTCGTATATACACTGTACGTTTCCGTAAAACATTCCGTAAAAAATACGGAAAATTTTAACAGTGTACACACACCTACACATGCACAGACAAAAAACGATCTCATACGCCTTTCTTTCCCTCGGAAAGTAGGCTACAAATTGAATTGGCGTTTATTCATTTGCGTTTCCGGCGGTTTTTAGCGGCGGGAAAAATTGAAATAAATCACTGTTGTGTATAGTTAGGGACACCTGAATTTCGCGAAAAGATTTTGTTACCAGTTGTATTATTTTCACAACAATTTAGTTCATACCCACTTTAGTGATTGGATAATCTACGTGTTATGCGTATTTCGTGTCTCCTTGTGAATCACAGACGTACAGTTTCGGAGATACATAGGTAATTATGATTGGCCAGTCAAGTAAGAAAATGTGTTCCCACAGAGACACGCCACCAATAAGCAAAATAAAACTGCTGGCACGTCCGTAGGGTATTGAAATCTATCATGTGCGCATATGTTTTCACGAAACTCGGGTGTCCCTATGTATTTCACATTCACAGTTACTTCCAACTTTTCTGAAACCCTGCTAAAGTTCTACGTCAAGGATATTCCTCCGCCTTGCATTCAAACAAAGTTAAGCAGAGAACAAAAAAATTACACCATAGGGACAGCGCACCGCATTCGTGCGGACTCAGTGAAATAATGTTCCACATATGAAGCCAATAACTTGGCATGGATGACATGTGAACTGTTTGAAAATATCGTTTGTAAAATTAGATAAGAAATTGGGCAGACAAAATCGGGAAGTTTTATTGTTTATTTTCAATTGCATGGCCCACAAAAGGATATAGGCTGCCCACGGTAAAACAAACACTTTTGAAAGCCCTGCTTAAGATCTACTTGTAGCACGCTGTATATTCCTCCGCCCTATGTAAAATTAACATTGCCATAGGCATCATCACTTTAGTATTCATGCGTCGGTAAAATGAAACTGTGGCATTATTAGAGAAGGAAATGTGTCACAAATCGGCTCATTCCCGTAAAAAAAAAAAAGGAAAAGAAATAATTTATGTTTGCACAAATTGTTACCTAACACTATTTACATGACGTTAAGTTATGGAATTATTTTCCCTCCATCATTACCAACTTTTCTGGCCGCATGTCACCCAGTGCGCCCATTAAAATATATGCAAGCAGGGGCAGTGACTTTTTTCTAAGGTTGATTTCAGAAGTGGTCACTTTATCGTGAACAGCGTTTACCTGTACTTGAGAATGTTAAAGTGTTGTTTTTCCCACCAAACATGACTTCTATTGTTCAGTCAATGGATCAAGGCGTAATTAAAAACTTTAAACACTTTTACAGACGGCTTCTTGTTGAAAACCTCCTAACGGCTAATGAAGACAAAAAGGTAAAAATTCATTTTCTCCAAGAATCTCGTATTTGTAACCGTGCTTGGGAAAAAGTTAAGAGTGAAACAATTGCAAATCTATTCAAGAAAGCAGGATTTTCCCAGCCGAGAAACGAGACTGACATCCAAGATAAAACTCAAGACGATAACGAGGAGATAGTGCCAGGTGTGGAGGGTTTTGGAGGCTTGACGTCTTCATCAGTTTCTTATGAAGAGTTCGTTACGATGGACGAGGACAGGGAGCAGACGGATGCTGAGACTGTGGCTCAAGTGGTGAGCCACTTGGTGAAGATTAGCGGATCTTCAGATGAAGAAAATGAACCTTCCGAACTGTCAGTGCAGCCTTCGCCAACTTCTGTAGAAACAATGGAGTATATCCACGAGCTACGGAGGTACTTTGAAGCACAGCAAAATGTAAATGATACAGTTTTCAAATCACTTAATATCCTTGAAGATTCTGTAGTGGCTCGAAGACTCAAATCGAGAAAACAGAGAAAAATGTCAAGCATTTTTTCAAAAATGGAAATATGTGTTGTATGAACAGCCTTAATCTTAAATAGGCCCTACAGTAATGTAATTATAATAACTTTTAACCATGAAAATATGTATTTCATAATTAATACATATTGCATACAATCCTCTTGTTTTTTTTTTTCGTTCCTGCACTATTTTTTCTTAATTCGAGTTTTTGGTTAATTCGAAATTATTATTTTTTTCTTTGTTCTTTCAGTTTCGAATTAAACAATTTCCACTTTAAATAATTTTGAAACTGTTTTTTTTTACAGTAAAGATATATATATATATATATATATATATATATATATATATATATATATATATATATGGCCTATTACTTCGAACCAAAGATCACGTTTTAGCGACACTGTAGTTTTTCTGTCAGTAATTGTATTTTTCGGTACATAATTGTTGTCCCGATGCAAACATTTGTAAAGCAATAATATATTCTGCAGTTTCGAAGCTGCAACTGAGCGAGTGCAGTGCTTCTGCAGACGTTTAATGTCATTCGGAAGTACAATGATTCTCCAAATCACTAACCTCTATTCCTCATATTGGTGACATACTCTGGCCCATGACCTGACTTACCCAATCTACGAAAAAGAGACGGAATATAATAAAGTCAAGTGGTAGTTTGGAGAAGAGTGTTAGACTAGAAATGGGCGAAGGGGATGGGGGAAGGGGATTCGAGTCTCGAAGCCGTCATGGGAATTTTTTTAGTGAATATAATATTGAAATATTTGTTCTCGTTCTCTTATTTAATAATTACATTTTTTTTCAGAGCACAGATTTCCTTGACATAGCAGCCAACTAAGAAAAATATATATAAATTTTTTTCCGCACTGAACCATCTAAGAGTACTTAAGTACGAGCGCGGTCGTAGATTTGTCCAGAATTCCGACAGTTTACTCTATTCGCAAATTTTTTTCGCACGTTTTGAGTCAAACCTTCGAAAAAAACTCCCCAGGTAGGTCTATGACAAGGAGCAGGTGTTTTTCGCGAATAGATTTCGAGACGAGTTGTACTCCAAAACACTTTTGTTGATAAGCGCGTTTGTGGTTGGATGATTTTAAATGTCACGTGCCTCAAGTGTCTGTTCGTGAACCATGACCGTTCAGCATCAGAGTACTTTATTTCGATTGGCCCAGTCTAATAAGAACGTGTCTTCTCACGTAGACATGCGGCCAATAACCAAAGGAAGTTGTGGTTGTGGATGTAGGATATTGAAGTCTAGCATGGTCATAATTATTTACGCGAAATACACCTGCCCCTAACCATGACTAGGGACCTGCAAAATAAGCGTTATTATTCGGGGACACGTTCAATTTGAAACACGTGTATCTTTGCTATACGTTAGTTATTGGACCATACTTCATGTGACACGTCCTCGGTAACTCTGCGCAACTAAATGAACACTTCACAATTGTGTGCCACAACCACATGCAGTTCAGTCAAATACGGAGTGACTTCACATCTATGCAGCAGCCAATGGAGAAACGACACCGTCTCCTTTACATACAGTACTGTGAAATTTAACGTGCTGTAAAATAATAACACGAATTTTGCACGTCCCTACTCATGACTAGAGACCTGAAAAATTCGCGTGTTCAATGACCTGCAGGCTAGACTCTACAGTCTTATGTACAAATATGCCGATATTAACTGCACATTTGTTGCCTGCTGTCACAGTGGAAAGCGACAATTGGGCCAGCGTTCTCCAGGAGGTGTCAAACACCGTGTGGACCAATAGCTAATGTCATATAAACACACGTGTTTTGAATTCTAGCTAGTGTTCAAAAGGAATGCGCGAATTCTTCAGGTTTCTACATATGGCGTGTTTGGTTGTTTCTTAAATATGTGTTACATACAAGCGTTTTATTCTTGTGTTCATAAAAAAGTACATTATTTTCCCAAAATCAAAATTTTAATTACATTCCATTTATGAATTATAATGTTATCATTTATAACTAATATGAATAATGACAGCAGTGTCAAAATACTTGTGTTGGTAATGCCTAGTAAATAGTTCTTATGCAAAATATTATTACACTGAGCGCGCACGAATGCAGTGCATAGGACCTCTGGTGTAATTCTCTAAGCTTTTTTCATATGAGGTGGAGGAATATTCTGGAAGTAGAACATCATCAGGGCTTGCGTAAAGTCGGAAATAACCGTGATTGGAATATATTGAAAGTAGAAGTCGCAGTCTCGTTCGGCTGTATGCTAGATATAAAAAATAGCCTGCGTGAGTCTTATTTATGTTCACGATTGGACGAAGTTTGTGACGACACGAGCCAATAACAAAAGAGAATAATTATCACGTCCGTATCACGCACAACTCGGGCCAATAAAAAAAATAGTCACTTTTCATCGTGGCGGCGGCTGATGAATGAACCGCTGTGACTCGAGTACGTAGACGAATGAGATGTCTAAAGCGTAGCTAACAGTACAGAGGTGGAACAGCGGTTTAATCAGCCAACTCCCTCCGCACGCCTCGACAAAATGGCGTCACTGGCCAACAACACTTCGCAACGCCGTTCGCGGATCAGCGACTGGTTACCTACACTGGCTAGTTGGCAGCTCAGCCAGTAACAAACTTCTGACAGCATACTGCAGCCAATAGGATGGAAGACCCGTTCCCACACTCTAAATTCGAATCAGTGGAAAACCACAGATTCGCAGTGAAATTCAACTACTTTGTACGGTGAAAGTGGCTCCACTTAGAATCAGTGGAAAACCACCGGTTGTTACAGTGAAACAATGTCACTGATTGAATAAGACGGCCGACTGCGTGCGGCAAATGAAATACCTATCGTTAGGGACACACGAATTTCGCGAAAAGATTTCCGCACATGCTAGATTTCAATACTATACGGTCGTACCAGCAATATTCTTTTGATTATTGGTGGCGTGTATTTGTGTGAAGACATTTTCCTACTTGACTGGCCAATCAGAATTAGGTAACATCAATACTGTGCGTTTGGGATTCACGCGCAAACAATGAAGACACGTAGCACGCAAACCATTCAATCACTAAAGTACGTCTGATCTACAGTGTTATGAAATACAACTGGTCGTGAAATCTTTTCGCGAAATTCGGGTGTCCCTACGTATCGTTGTTTATTGAATTTAGCCCAAAATAATGACGAGAAATAGACATATAGTTACTATTTATATGGCGGAACTTACGTAATTTAAAAAAGTAAAAAAACTTTCGCGGTTGCCCGGGAATGAACCTACGTAATTCCCATTCCGCTTTAGTAGCCCGTTACTTTACCATATGAAATATAAAGTCAACGTTGAAGATAAATAGGAAAATATCTGTGTTATATTCAGAGACATAAAGAATTCGCAGATTCATTTTGAGACAAGCTGGGATTCAAAACACGTTTTGTTATATAACTTTATCCATTGGCCCACACAGCCTTTGACACCGCCCGGAGAACGCTCGCCCAATCGTCGCCTTCCACTGTGACAGTAGGCAACCAATGTGCTGTTAATATCGGCATATTTGTACATAAGACTGTAGAGTCTAGCCTGTAGGTCATTGAACTTGCAAATTGTTCAGGTCTCTAGTTATAGTTGTTAATCGAATCTGTGTAGTTTTAAATATTATGCCCTTTCTTTTCGTTGTTAGTATACATGGAAAGGTAAGGATTGTTAAAACAAATAGTACGTACCAATGAAACGCTTCACCACATTAAATGCAGTTCAAACCTTCAAACCGAGTGCCGTGATGATAACGTGAAAAAAAAAATTAAATACTTAAAAATGGAATGAAAGAATAAATGTTCATGTTACCTCGTAAAATGGTGTCATGAAAGTGTCATGAAAATCACATTTTAGAAAGTATTTTTTAATGGTTTTATTATTATATAGGTTGTTATTTCATTTGATACTCTATTTTACGTCAATTTATAAACGTTGTTTAACTGAACCATTAGGCAAAAAAACAAATCACTCTAAAAACAGTCCAAAAAGATGTCGATGAATAAGTGGAAAATGTCACTGAATCAGTAAGTGGAAGAAAACAAGCAATTTTTTCTGTAATTCATCAGTTGAATTCACTGAAGTGGCCGTTGAATCGGTAAGGTACTTTTAACTGATTGAAGCAACGAAATGCTCACTGATTCAGATTTAGAGTGCAGAGCCTCAATCAGCCAATCAGAAAATGGATACGCCCACATCAGAAAAACCGCTACTCCAATACGTCTCAGAGCTAATAATAAACATTTAAGCACTTAGTTGGCTTCACTCCGGCCAATAAAATAATGAGTTTTGCTTGAATAGGCATATGGTTATGTAGTCTAGCATGGTGCTGTTTTATAACGCGATAATTGGGGATAGGAAAAATTAGTGAACTCATTTCAGGACAAGATAGATTTCAAATGCGTGTACACTGAAGTACCACTTTGCAATTGGATCAAAGTTTATTAGGCACGCCCTGAACTACTCCACGCCAATAGCCGACTTGCAAGGGAACAAGAAGCGAATTCCGTACTGTCAAGTGTGGGGTAACACTGGGGCAACAGTCAATGAACAAATATCTGAAGTTCGGCTATACAAAGGATTGTGGACTCTAGCATACAGATCATTGAACTCGGGAAATTCTTCTATCCCTAGCGATATTATTAGTAGGGACATGCAAATTTCGCTTTATTATTTGCCGTCAGGCTGAACTTCACAGTGCTGTATGCACTACAGCCGGCGTCGTTTCTCCATTGGCTGTAGCATAGATGTGAAGACACTCCCTCTCTGAAAACTACACGTGATTGGGGCAAACAATTGTGAAGTGTTCCTCTATTGGTGCAGAGTCACCCAGGATGTGTCACACAACGTATGGTCCAATTACAAACGTATGTGTTTCAATTTTAACATGTTCCAATTAATAACACCAATTTTGCAGGTCTCTAATTATTAGATACCTGCCGAATTCGCGTAATTGTTTGGCATCAGGCTAAACTTCACAGCGCTGTATATATTCTAGCCGGCGTCGTTTCTCCATTGGCTGCTGCGTAGCTCTGAAGTCACTCTATTTCTGACTGGACTGTACGTGATTGGTAGGGATAGGGAATTTTCGCGAGTTCATTTCAGGAAACGATAGACGTCAAACACGTGTACACTGATGTTGACTTTACAATTGGGTCGCCCATTCACTACCAAGTGTCGAGGATTTTAATGTTGAGGTTTCGGTTACTATTTGTCAGAGGATGTATGTAATAAAAAATTAACAGGATATTTTTAATATAATTCTATTATACAATATAGTTAATTTTCCCCATATTGTATGGGATTCTCCCCCCCCCCCCTCCCCCTTTGACAGGTACTTTTCCCTTACGGTTACGAAATAGTACCTTACTTGTTATGTTAATTTACTCTACATTTAAGAGGTAATTTTACCTAACATGTTATTTAACTTCCCTTACATGTAAAGGAATTTTACCTCAAAAATGTTTACAGTGTAGTATGTCTGAACTGAAGTATTGCAAAATACCACAGGAATTATTTTCCGCCTCAATTGCAAAGTGAACAGACCAATCAGCCAATGACACTGACGTTGCCACTGGCAATTTTCATCTCGGCTGACGATCCGAAATGGTTCGTGTACAGCTAGAGATGGTGATTTTATCGCGAAAAAATCTGACAGTGTGACTAGTTTCAAAAACCTGAGCACAAGTCCGCAAAATTTCTTTCCTCACTTCATGCTGTTGGCCTACACGTGAAGTGCTATTTTCTTGTCTGACTGACCCACTGATACTTACGTTGTTCCAACATTGAATATACATGATTTGTCTGCAAAAAGCTACCAATGTGTCATCCATATTATAAGAATATATTACGTAGACCCTATAGATAAGGAAAAGAAAACTTCGCTAGTTCAATGACCTGTAGGCTAGGCTCCACAGTCATGTGCATACTCGAGCCTAGATAGGTGTTCATTGCCTGCTGTCCAATGAGTAGCCAGTGTTGCTCCACACTTGGCAGTATGGCGCTTGCTACTCGTTTCCTTGCAAGTCTGCTATTGGCTCAGTGTAGTCCAGAGCGTGTCTAATACACTGCGATCCAATTGCAAAGATAATTTCAGTGAACACGTTTTTACGTCTATCTTGTCCTTAAATGAATTCGCGAAATGTTCCTGTCCCTACCTATATCTAGCGATAGGAGTATTTCGCGAGTTCAATTACCTGTATGCTAGACTCTATAATCCTTTGTATAGTTGAACCTCAGATGTTTGTTATTGGCTGTTGCGCCAGAGTTACCCTACATTTGACAGTACGGGAGTCGCTTCTTCTTCCCTTGTAAGTCGGCTATTGGCGTGGAGTCGTCCAGGGCGTGTCAAGTAAGCACTTATCCAATTGCTGAGACTTGAAGAATTCGTGGATTCAGGTTGAAACAAGCTAGAATGCCAAACACGTGTATTTATATAACTTCAGCCATTGGTCCAGCGGTATTTGACATATCCTGGAGAACTCTGGCCCAATCGCCTCCTTCCACTGTAACAGCAGACCACCAATGTGCATTTAATATCTACATATTTGTACATAAGGCTGTAAAGACTAGCCGGCATTTCATTGAACATGTAAATTTTTCAGGTCGCTGACAATTTACATCTACTCGAGTGCACATAGGAAGGTGAAATCTAGCATGCCGCCAAATACTAACGCGAAATTTGCAGGTCTCTACTAATTATATACTAGGAAACGATGGAGGTTTGGAGACTATCTCGGCACGAAATACTTTCGTGGATAACCACAATTTCTCGTATTCTAAAACTTTTTTTTTTTGTTCTTTCACAAGAAAAATCCTTCGAAACCCAGTTGCCAATAAATCCTGTGTAAAACTACAAACCGTTTTCTTTTAAAACTGCAAAATTTAATTATATTTGTAATGTAACAAATGATAGGCTTGTATTACAACTTCCATTATTGAAAAGTGTACATAAAATAATTTTTTCTTCTAGAAGAAATCAAATGTGATGAATAAATAGATAACAAAGACTGTCTAAAAAAATATTTAAAAATATAATTTAAAAGAAAAAATTACGCTTCGCCAGTACGGAGACTAGAAATACACCTCTTGTAGTAGCAGCGCGCACTTTTAAACACAAGAGCAAGTTGACATTATTTGGGACATGCAAAATTCGCGTTATTATTTGGTGGCACACGAGACTCCACCGTCCTGTAGGCAGTTGAGTCGGTGTCATTCGTTTATTGGCTTCTGCAAATGCGAGGACCCACATTCCCTTTTGACTTGGTGGGATGTGATTGGGATACATTGTTGTTACTTTTTTTTACGATTGGCTCACTGTCGGTCAGGGCGTGATAACCCGGCTATAGTCCAATGACAAGAGCAATACAAAGGCACATGTGTTTGGCGTCCAGTATGTCTTCAAATAATAACGCGAATTTGGCAGGACTCTACAGAAGTTATTTTCATATAAATATACAGCCAAGTACCTACAAAATATTAGGGACTTTTTTTGTTAAGAAGCATAGGTTTATTTCATTTTATGAGTTCTTTGTTGAGTTGAGAGATTTGGATTGCTCTTAACGACAAGATCTTGAGAGCCGATTTAAGAGTCCTGTGTAGCTAGGTAACATTAACAGTTAATGAGAAATATGGTCGTGTTCCGTCATTTTATTATGATTATTTGTATTGTTCTAAATGTTTTAAGTTATTCAAACTTGCAAAACATTTCTTTTTGCACGAGTGAGTGAGCGAAGAACTTTGGACGGCTCTTGAGAGCCGAATAGGGAGGTATTGAGATGAGTATGGAGCAGCGCCGGAATGAAAGAGCGGGAGGAAAGGGAGATCCCCGAGAAAACCCGCCGATCAATGGCATCGTCTGGCACGATTCCCACATGTGAAAATCCGGATTGACCCGGCCGGGGATTGAACCCGGATAGCATTGGTGGGGGCAAGCGGGCTAACCGCTCAGCCACCTAGGCCCCTTTTCGCACGAAACTGAACATTAGACCTATATCACCCATAGTTTTTCCACAACAGCTATATACGGTTTTACGTTGTTTAGTATCCGCCATTTTTCTGAAGCTCGTGGATACGGTTCAGTATAGTACAAACATTTCCTGGCGTCTTTTACAATCACGGCCCTTGTAGTTTTACAAACGAGTAATTTTACTAGAGAAATCTTCGTACTGTTAAAAGCATTTGTAAAATTACAAACAATTTATTAGTTATAACTACGCTTTTTTTTTTTTTTAGAGTAGGAAAACTGTGAAGTGTCGACCAGAAGCCAGAGAAAAATCTTTTCTTTTTAACTGCAGCTTTGCTTTAGAGTCAGTGTAGTTAATCTTCCACGATCGGTTGAAGCTTTTTTATTATGTTTTGTTTATCAGTACGCATATCATGGACGTTCGGAACACAATATAAATAACTGCTATCGAGAAATAACCAATCATGAAAGAAGAGCTACCGCCACCGAAGATATTTTTTTGTACTTTTACAAAAGAGTCACTTGAAAACCTGTTAGCAAGAATTATTTTGTAGGGCTACAAAAAGTTTTCTTGAAAAAACAAAATGCAATGCATGGATAAATTTGTAATATTACAAGTTGTGGGATTCTATTTTTCTACTTACACGATTTACAATTGGAAATAATATGATTATTTGCTCTCCAATACCTTCGTGATGGATAAATAAGAGAGAAGTGAGACAAAATTGGTTATATTCATGAAAAAAGAAATAAATCGTATAACTACTGTGAATCGATGCAACATCCCTTGAGTAATGGAGACATACCGTTTTCCCCAAATAAAATTTTGTCTTTCGAAAGTTTAAATAGTCTACTTTTAACAGCTCAGAAACATTTCCATTCAGTATTTGCCACTTAATTCGGAAGAATTAATGTAAGTGAACAGTAAAAAAATTTTGAACTGGTTAAAAGCAATAGTTTCCAAAGATGTTCTTGTAACGCTATATCTGAAATTTTGCATATTATCAACGCCTTATTTTAGAAAACCCAAAATTGTTTATGTATCTCAATTTTTATAACAAACTTGAAGTCCACAACAGTTGCTTGTTAAAATTCGGAACTGGTTTTACACATTCCAAGCTAATATTTTGTGAAATTTTTCTCTAATTTATTTACAGTGATACAAAAATATCTTTTGCAACTAGTTTTCAAAAGCGTAGCCTACCTAGTTCAAATGAAAAGAAACCACGTTGTTTATAAATTCACTGCACTGAGAATGACATTGAAAGTCTGCATACGGATTGAACATTAACACAGTTGCATCTTCATAATTGCAGACTGTAGGTATCGATTTAGAAATGTTTCCACCGTGACATCAGATATTAGCATTACATACCCACAATATCTGATTACAGTCAATGCGGTTCCTTACTAAATTAACCTTTCAGGGGAAATACAAACAGATGCACTATCACACAAGCGTATATTTCTTTAGAAATAAAAGTAAAATACAATTTAGATTTTCTACACTCGAAAAAAATTTAGGGCCTATAAGAACACGTTTCCCTTTATCGATATGTTGGTATTTATAACTCGTTATTCGGAAGGTGAAATAGTTATCACAGGATGCAATAGTTTGTAATTTCCCCAGTCAGTAGACCCACAAATAAATATTATTTTTTTAGACGTATTACAAATGCAGCACTTGCGAAGTTGCAGAGAATATTGTTGTATTCTTACGAAGGTTTGTAAATGGTCAAGAAACTTTCAGTGGCATTTACAAACCAGATTTTTTAGTTTGTGAAGTTCGGTACGACGATACGCAGCTGAAAAAATTTGACTCCTACGCTCTAAATCCGAACCAGTGATACCAGTCACTAAAATACCAGTCACAGAAAATTAATTAAGAGGCTGTTACAAATTGGCCAATCAGTCGAATGAACAATGTGCGCTCTATATCTGAATCAGTAAAAATTTCACTGTTTCAATTATTCAAACGCATCTGACTGATTCAACAGTCACTTCAGTGAATCTGATTGATCAATCAGTGAAAAAATGGAAGAGTTCATTTTCTTATAGATCCAGTAACATTTTACACTGATTCATCGGTAATTTTTTTCACTGTTTACATAGTAGTTTATTTTTTACTGATGGATCATTTAAACAGCGTGTAAAAATGGCCGTCAAAACAACGTTTAAAAATTACCGTTAAACAATGTGTGTCAGGTAAAATAATAACGAATAAATACAGACCTGAAAAATTCGCGAGTTCAATGACTTGCAGGCTAGATTCTATAGTCTTATGTACAATTATGCCGATATTAACTACACATTGGTTGTCTGGTGTCACAGCGGAAGGCAAAGATTGGGTCAGCGTTCTGCAGGAGGTGTGAAACACTGTGTGGACCAATGACTTAAGTTATATAAACACGTGTTTAGAATCCTAGCTTGTCCCTAAATGAATCCGCGAATTCTTCAGGTCTCTACGAATAAACTAACATAGCCAATATAAAATACTTTCTAAAATTTGTTTCGTCTTTCAAAACGCCATTTTATGAGGTAATTGAAACACACAACCTTTCATTCAATTTTTTACGTCTTTAATTTCGTTTTCGTGTAATTGTCACAGCGCTCTGTATGAAGGTTTAAACTGCATGTAATGTGATAAAGAGAGTGCACTCATATATACTATTCGCCTTAACAGTCCTAACGGTTCCAATTAAACCAAAAACGAAAAGTAAGGGTATACAATTCAAATATTCACGATTTCACTGAGAAACAGTCTCTCAAAGCCTATATTTTCCTCTCGTTATTTCAACGTGGCATGGTAGCTCAAATGGTCCATGTCCCCATAGCTCAGGGGTAGAGGGGCCGACCTGTAGTCGAGGGGTCGCGCGCTCGCGCCCCGGCCCCTCCGCAGCGGATCTTCAGCTCGCTTGTTGCGCTGAGAATTTGTTGTTGAGTCGTCTAACTTGAGCTCGTCAACGTCTCTTCCACACAACAACGACAATACACACACTCAAAAACAATATGGTAAGGTAACACCCTAGAGTCGAAGGGTATGTGAGTCAAATTCCGTCCACCTCCGGAATTTTTTTACTTATTTAAGTTACGGTAAATTGCGCAATATAAATAGAAAACTATCGTAAATAAGTTTATTTCACGTAATTATTTGGCTATATTCAATAAAAAAAAACAATATTTAATTCGCCATTTAGTCGGCCGTCACTTGTTCATTCAACGATATAATTTTACGTCACTAATTCAATAAGTGAAATTTGTTCACTAAAACAATCGGTGGTTTTGCACAGATTCTAAATGGAGCCATTTTCACTGATTCGAATAGTTGAATTTCACTGCGAATCAGTGGTTTCCCACTGATTCGAATTTAGAGTGTGAACGTCATTGTGATGTCCGGAAATACGACGTGTGAAGTGAGTTTACATGTTTTTGTTCACTCGTGTTTGAGTTCGAAATTATGATATTTGGCAAACAATAAATTACACGGAAAGTATTTTGTTCGGCATTAAAGTAAATAAATGTTGTATCTAATTAGTAAATAATTGTGGACGTGTGTGGTATCGTACCATACATAGTATCTACGTCACACGTTTGCTTGGCTACCACTTTTATACTTCCTATTAGTTACTCTGTACGATCACTTTAACGCTATTTTTGTTTCATACGACAGCCTGTCAAACGAACAACGATAGCTTCGCCACGTAAAAAGATACCTTTCATCGGTAATAAATGTGTATTGTACAGTCAAACCGCTTTGCAAATTTTAAAATATAAACTTTTTGCACGTGTCCCCGCCATCTTACAAATCTATGAAACGAACTTCACATTTATGATATTCAGTCACAGTAATAACGGCTGTTCACGATAAAGTGAGCACTTTAGAAATGTACCTTAGAAAAAAAAAGTCAGTGCACGTGCTTGCGTATATTTTAATGGGCTCACTGAGTGACATTCACCCAGTAAAGTTGGTAACGGTGGATGGAAAGTAGTTCCGTATTTTAACATCGAATGAAAAGTGTTAGGTAACCATCAGTGATAGCTTAAAATTATTTATTTAGTTTTTTTGTTTTTTAATGCATCTAAGTGTAAAAATTAGCATATCTGTAAAGTATATAGGCCTACCTTGTTAATAATTTCACAGTTTCACTTGACCGATGCATGAATAAAGTGATGAGGCCCACGAAAATGTTAATTTTACATAAGGCGGAGAAATACACAACGTGTATTCAAGTAGATCTTAAGTAGGGCTTTCAAAAGTGCTCATTTTACCGTGAACAATATATAATCAGCAGTTGCAATTAATACAGAACACTGAGTGTCTGCAAAACGCTTAAAGTTAATTGAGACATGCGAATTAACGATCTATCTTTTAAAAACCAAGTTTGCTATAGTGTCATGGAGATTAAGTCGAAATAAGGGCAGTAAGCGTAATTATTTACAAGAAATAATTTGATGACAGCGACAAACAGGTGTGGTCGTGTTTACAGATCTTTGTTTTGTTGCAAGCACATTATCCACAGACTAAGCGTTTTATTTATAGAGACCTGAAGAACTCGCGTATTCATTTTGAGACAAGCTTGGATGCCAAACACGTGTGTTTATGTGACTTTAACCATTGGTCCACACGGTGTTTGACACATGCTGGAGAACGCTGGCCCAATCGTCGCCTTCCACTATGACAGCAGACAACCCAACCAATGTGCAGTTAGATCGCCATATTTGTTCACAAGACTGTAGAGTCTAGCCTGCAGGTCATTAAACTCGCGAATTTTTCAGGTCTCTGTCCATCTTCTACAAAATTATCTCCTGTGTTTGTAATAAACTACTTCAGGTCCAATGTCAAATATGTGTACTGCCCTCACGATTCCCTTCATACCGCAGGTCTTACATATGTTTTCACTCCTTTTTTTTTTTTCGTGATTAACATGCTGCCTAAATTTTTCGGTACTTTTTAGGTACATCTTATATAAATATGAAATAGTGAAAATGGACCCAAAACCGGGAAAACCACTCCTTTTGAAATGACCACTTTCAGAGACCCACTTTAATCAACCGTTTCAGTTATTACAAACAAAAATGTTATAATGCGTGCGCGAATTTTGCATATCCCTACTCATTGGTCATTGAGCTTCGCAGAGTTCAGCACAGACCAAAAATTACCTACACTTGTGTAATGTACACAAATGTGAAGGCCTACACTGGGTCTGAATTTATTAAATAATGCCATCAGTAGTGTGGCCCACCTGTTTTTCGCGAAAATATTTGAGCGATGTCGAGAATTCAAAACTATATGTGCACATTTGCGTATTCAATATGGTTATTGGCTGCGTATTTTTGTTAGACGACAATTTCATACCTGGCCGTGGAAATTAGAATTAAGTTGCTACAGCTCTGACCCTCCGTGATTCGCCGGTAGACACTGAAGACACCTTGCAATCAAAATCATCCAATCTCAAAAGTGGATCGTAGCTAGAGTGGAGTATAAATGGGTGGGGGATCTTTTCGCGAAAAACAGGTGCCTCTAGTCATCAGTATTTGTAAAAAAAAACTGGTAATCACGTCCAACTTCAAATACGTGTAATGTCCTTAGGGTTCACTTCAGACCATGGGTATTTTTTTCACTCTTTATTTTGTATTTATTTTTTTAATTTCTGGCCGACTTCCCGTGGCGCAGTCGGTTGGTGCGCCACTGAAATGGGGTACGGGATGCTACGGGCTCGAATCCCGGGTAAGACATGGGTGTTAATTTAAGTTAGGTTATAAGTTAGCCGTCCCCTGCTAAGCTTTGAAGCATAAAACCGGGGGACGTTAAAAAACAATTTACAATACAATTTATTTGTGATTAATATGCTGCCGAAGTTTTCGGTGAACTTTCTATACATCCTATCGTGTACGTAGCTTCCGAGTTATTATTTTCATAATTAGGTATTCTTTGTACGCTACACACTTATTCGGAATCAGTTGTTTTTTACTGACTGTCAGTTGGAATTGCTCCACCCGGAATCAGTAGAAAAAGAAAACTACTAATATCTTCAGTTAAATGAAATCCACTAATACAAACAGTAGAAAATCAGTTATTAATAACCAATTAATAAAAAGTACAGAGATTAGAAACCGTGCATTGCGGTTTGAAATAAATTAGATATACAATAATTATTTCGTAAAAAAAATTATTACATGTACAAGGAAATTTTGGAAGTGATTGGCATCGAACCGCCAGCCAAAAATACAACACATTCTCCTGTTGGCTGGCGTTCTGCCAACTGTGCTACTTGGCCCGGTCTCGCATTTGCGTAGTAATATAAACTTACAATGGCGAACGGCTGTAAGTTTCGTAATGTGAAAGTACTTCATGTTGTCGAAATATACACATATTATGTGTACGTGTGTGTGTGTGTGTGTGTGTATATATATATATATATATATATATATATATATATATATATATATATATATATATATATATATATATATATATATATATATATATATATATATATATATATATTTTGCAAAGCTTGAAAGTCATTATAAGTTAAGTTTAGTTCAGATTGTGTGCTTTAAAAGAGAGATATAGTGGTTTTAACAGTGTTGTCGACTTTTCATGTATCAGCCATTTAACAATGCAACGAGATTTTACAGAATGAACCTGTTATTTTGAAGAGACAGATTGACTTGTAATAACTGTGCTAATTAGACAGTGGAACGTTAGGAAACAATGCAATGTTTGATAAAATTTTGTCGTTTCCTCATTATTTAATCTGTTAACTTGGAGACCACAAAACCTTTGTTAGTGTAAATCCACGTTTCTTATTGAATCACCGTACCATCGAGTCAGTAAAATGATCACTGATCTATCTGCCACTAAAAATAACAGTTTAAATATGTAGTGTCTCGTTGCATTGTAAAGTGTCGTATACTAGTGGACATCGATAACCTCGTATATTGAAACCACTAAATTTAACTTTTAAAGCACATTATCTAAACTAAAGATAGATTGACTTTCGAACTTTGCAAATACATGTACTTGCCCAGAAAATATGTATGTTTCGACAACAAGAAATACTTTCACATCACGAAACTTACAGCAGTGGTAAAGTAGAGCAGTGGATATGGCTGATCATGTAAGCTTCAGCGTGCTTTGCTTTATGGGCGGAGGTTCGAGCTTAACCACCTCCAAAAACTGTTTTGTATAGATAATATTCTGCGACAAAACAAATTTTACCTAACTTACATCACATAAGAATGCTCTGTGATTATTTATTAATAACTACTATAAATAAGTAGTTTTCTACTGCTTGAATTAGTGGATTTCTTTTAACAGATGAATTAGTGATATTTTTCCTACAGATTCCGGATGGAACAGTTTCAACTGACAATCAGCAAAAAATAACTGATTCCGATTTAGAGTGTACTTCTTGACAGACTGGTAATGGAAAGCAATATTTTTTTTTTAACTAAGGCCATGAAAATTCTTATTAGGCCGGTAAAACGAGGCTGTAAACAGACACATCAGCCGAGCGCTATGGGGACACCCAAATTGCGCGAAAAAAATTTCCGCGCATACTAGATATCCTTACCATATACAGTCGTACTAGTAGTTATAGTTTTCTTAATGGCGACGTGGCCTAGTGCAAAGACTTTTCCCCTACTCGACTGGCCAATCAGAAAGAATTAGGTAACTCCAAACGCGCGCAGGATACCCTGGGACACGTACCACGGAAAACAAACAATCACGAAAGTAGATCTGTGATAATGTCATATGAAATACAACTCACTCTAATTTCGAATCAGTGGAAAAACAACTGAATCGCAGTGAAATTCAACTACTCGAATCGGTGAAAATCGCTCTACTTAGAAACAGTGGAAAATCACTGGTTGCTTCAGTGAAAAAAATTTCACTGATTCAATTAGTGACGTTTAACTATTTCACTGATTGAATAAGTGACGACCAGGTTCAGTGGCGAGTTAAATATGGTTTTTATTGAATTTATCCACATTTTGACGAAATATATACATATTTACGACAGTAGACTATTTTTATTGTGTAACTTACCGGAATTTAAAAAAGTAAAGTAACATACGTAGGTAGTCGGGATAGAACACACGCGCCCGTGTTACTTCGCATTTAGGCAGTTTTCTTACACTCTGAACTACCAAGTCAAGTTGATATATAATAGGATAGGTGTCTTATGCTTATTTATTGAAAGCGTGTAGTTTTAAATTACATGCCTTTACTTTCCGTTTCTGGTTTAATTAGCACTGTTGGATTGTTAAAACGAATAATCCATATGAGAGCACTCTCTTCACTACATTTGCCTATATGTAGTTTAAACCTTCAAGCACCGAGCACTGTGATGATTACAGGGGAACGAAAGGAAATACGTAAAAACGGAATGAAAGACTGAATGTTCATGTTACCTCGTAAAATGGTGTTTTGAAAGACGAAACACATTTTAGAAAGTATTTTGTATTGGTT
The DNA here is from genome assembly GCA_029891345.1 of Dryococelus australis. Classification (NCBI taxonomy): domain Eukaryota; kingdom Metazoa; phylum Arthropoda; class Insecta; order Phasmatodea; family Phasmatidae; genus Dryococelus; species Dryococelus australis. Next base: position 131,286,708 of record CM057009.1, read on the forward strand.
TTATTAGTTTATTCATTGTTATTTCACTTGATACTCGTTAATCAAAGGTCATTTTTAAAAGTTGTTCGACTGCCATGTTTACTCGCTGTTTAACTGACCCACCAGTCAAAAAACAAATCACTGAAAAAACAGCGAAAAAAATGCCTGACGAATCAGTGGCAAATGTCACTGAATCTAGGGTAAGTGAAGAAAAACTAGCATTCTTTCACCAGTTCATCAGTTCATCAGTTAAATTCACTGAAGTGACTGTTGAATCAGTCAAGTTCTGTTAACTGATTGGAACCGTGAAATTATCATCGATTCAGATTTAGTGTTGGTCGTGATATTTTTTCGCGAAAATCGGGCGTCCCTGCCGATAGCTAGTAGTCCGTTTATTTTGCATATTCTCTCCCCGGCATGTTAGGCTTCAAACGCGTACTTAAGTGTTAACCCGTCCGATCACACGTTAATTTCCAAGTTGACGTGTTGCAATCACGTATTTTTTTAATACCTATATGAACTGTACTTGAGTTCAGCATTTATTTGTTCAGTAAATGAACAACGTGTTGCTTGTTCATTTACACATTTGCACATTGGCATCAAAGAGGTGTAGAAAAATCCACAAATAAGATTAGCCACAATCAAAAGTAGGCACTGGTGCCCTGCTGTGTAGGTACAGTTCCGGTCATAACTTTCATTCGTTTGCAACGTGTACACAATTGTGGACACGGTGGCTGAACGGGTTAAGTTGCATTCGTGATTCGACGACGGCTTTGACTATACGTACACAGCTTGGACAAATACGAACCAGTAAAAAACGGAAGATATACCGTGACTGCACCGTGCAACCATCACCAAACGAAAATTCCTCATTCTCCGTGGAACAGCGAATGAAAAAAAAATATATACTTTTATGGTCATCGTACACTGAGATAAACAAGGAGATAGAGCCTAAGTGACAACAGAACAGTTCCGTAAACGAGTTTCATGGTAGCAGCTACCGAACATCTGTACCAGCAACGGAATATTCTGTTTGTTGCGGGAACAATATGAATATTGCTCAAGTTGTTCTGTTGGAATAACTATATTTTACGTAGGAGGAAAATATTGCTCTAATGAAGAAACTATTGCTTATTCGTAGTTGTACAAACAATCACAATCAAGACCAAAACATATACAGTTATGTTGCATTTAATATTTATAGAGACCTGAAGAATTCGCGGATTCATTCTGGAACAAACACGTGTGTTTATGTAACTTTAGCCATTGGTCCACACGGTGTTTGGCACCTCCTGGAGAACGCTGGCCCAATCGTCGCCTTCCACTGTGACAACAGGTAATCAATCAGCAGTTGATATCCGTATATCTGTACATAAGACTGTAGTGTCTAGCCTGCAGGTCACTGAACTCGCGAATTTTTCAGCTCTCTAAATATTTATGTTAACAATATTTACATGGTACCTACAACCAATAAAATTGCTGCCCGTATAGTAATAGTTTAGATGGGTTATGGGTACACTCTAAATGTGAATCAGTGAAAATTTCATTGTTACAATCAGTCAGCAGTGCCTGACTGATACAACAGTCACTAAAGTGAATTTAACTGATGAATCAGTATTTAAAAAAAGTGCCAGACTTCTTTCACTTATTTATTCAGTGACATTTCCCACTGAGTCATTAGTCATTTTTTTCACTGTTTTTCAGTGGTTGGTTTTTTGACTGATGTATCAGCTAAACAGAGTGTAAAAATGGCCGCCAAACAACGTTTAAAAATGCCCGTTTAGCATTGTGTATCAATTGAAATAACGAGTAAACTAATAAAACCAACTCAAAATACTTTCTAAAATGTGTTTCGCCTTACAAAACACAATTTTATGAGGTAATAGGAACACACAGCCTTTCATTCCGTACTTACTTCTTTCATTTCGTTTTCATGTAATCGTCACAGCGATCTGTCTGAAGGTTTAAACTGCATATAATGTGGCGAAAAGAGTGCAGTCATATGCTTATACACTATTCTTTTTAACAATCCTGGCGGTACCAATTACACCACAAACAAAAAATTAAGGGCATACAATATAAAACTTCACGATTTCGATAAGAAGTTTAAGACATAAGTATATTCTCCTCCCGTTTCTGAACTAGACTTGGTAGAGCAGATGATAAGGTGATGGAATAAACGAAGAGTAGAGAGGGTGTGTGAGTTCAATTCCTGTCACCTCCAGAAGGTTTTTTACTTTTTTAAAATTACGGTTAATGGTGCAATATAAACAGTAAGTTGTCGTGAATATTTTTTATTTCACGTACTTATTTGGCTACATTCAGTGCCAAAAATATTTCATTCTTTACTGCAGTCAGCTGTCACTTATTCAATCAGTGAAATTGTTTCCCTTCACTAATTCAGCCAGTTAAATTCTTTCAATTAAACAATCAGTGGTTTCCCACTGATTCGGATTTAGAGTGTACGGCCACCTGTTTTTCGCGAAAAAATTTCGCGGTAGCTAGACTTCAACATCCTATGTGCGCACTTGCAGTCTTCATTCGGTTATTGGCCGCTTTTCTTTCTGTGGCGCGAGTCTGTTATACGAGTGAGCCAATCAAAATGAAATCTCCCCGATTCTGACTGTCTGTGATTCGTAGGAGGACAGATAAGACGTGAAACAATTAAAATGCTCCAATCACAAATGTTGGTTTCGGAATTAGCACTTTCAGTCCGAATATATATATATTTTTTTTTTAGGTTTCAGGTGTTGCAAACAAAAATTATTATGATGCATGCTGTATTTCGACACAACACTTGTACCATTGTCTAAGCCAATGAGCTGTAGGCTATATGTTCCGCTACAGTAATAAGAGCCAATCATGACCACACAAGTTAGACAGTTTGCGAATTACTTACGCACAGGTAATATCACTGGTCATTGAGCTTTGCAGCGTGCATTAAAGACCAAAAATTACCTATACACTCTAAAAATGTTTTTATACTTTTACAAGAAAACTCCTTGGAAATCCAGATTACAAGAAAATCCTTTGTGAAACTACAAACAGTTTTCTTGTAAAATCTGCCAAATATATATTTGAAATATTATAAATTATAGCCTTGTATTACAACTTACATTATTTAACAGTGCACATAAAATATTATTTTCTTTTGGAAAACAAATATGATAAATCAATAACGCAGCGAATAATTAAAAAATAGTATTTCAAAATATAATTGACCAAAAAATGACACTTCGCCAGCACGAGGATTAGGACCCACGCCCCTTGACTTACCAGCTCGCATCTTTAACAAGAACAACTCGAGTGGCGAACTTACATCGTATTTTTAATATATGTATAGCAACAAACACCTAAGAAATATTAACGAAGTTGTGAGTGATTTGAAGATATTTGGGCTGCTCTTAACAGCGAGGTCTGGAGAGCCGACAAGGGTGGTTGAGGTGAGTATGGAGCGGCGCCGGAATGAAAGGGCGGGGGAAACGGGAGATCCCCGAGATATCCCGCCGATCAATGGCATCGTCCGGCAGGATTCCCACTTGCGAAAACCCTGTGACTTGGCCGATTGAAGAAGTTACTGGACTAGGTAGAAAACATTTATTTCATTTTAAAATTTCTGTGTAGCTAGGAAACATTAAGATTTAATGAATAATACGGTCGCGTTTTATTTGAATTGTTTTTTTATTATGATTATTTGAGCTGTTTTAAGTGTTTTACGTTACTAAAACTTGCAATGCATTAAATTTTAATGAAACACCACTTTACATCATCCATAGCTTTTACACAAACAACTATATACGGTTTTACGTTGTTAAGTGTCCGCTCTTTTGCTGAGGCTCGTGGATACGGTTCAGCATAGTACAAACATTTCCTGAGGTCAATTAAAAATACGGAACTTGTAATTTTACAAACGAGTAGTTTTACAAGATAAATATTTGTACTGTTACAAGCATTGGTAAATTTACAAACAATTTCTCAGTAAAAATTACAATTTTTTTTTTTACGGTGCACGAGTGTAATGTACACGGTTGCGTGCACTGGGTCAGAATGGTTGAAAGTTTCTTGGAACACAACTTGTCCTAACAATTTTTCACGGAAAAACAGGGGCCTCTCGTTTGGTTGTTATGACCATATTTATTTCTGATTGCATACGTAACAGCCGACAAATAACGAAATAAAGTATCTTATGTACACAGCGAACAGTCAACTTTTCTTAGTTAAAACACCATCTCCAGTAAACTTGGCATTAGATTATTTCTACTGTATTTTCAGATGAATCTCTTTTGATAAACTTCAAAGTATGCGATTGGAAGGTTAGTCCTTTCAGAGTTATCGCCAAAGCCACAGTTATCCGTAGTGAACGAACATTTCATGGTATACAGTGACACATAGATTACAATTCGAAGTATTTTTATTTCTGCTATACATTTTTTAAATTCTTCTGACACAGTGAAAGAACATTTCACATAGGACTGCATTATAAACGATAAGTCAATCCATTAGAAAATCCCCCCTCCCCCTCCCTTCACCCACTCCCCTCCCTTCACCCCCTCCTCCTACGTACAACTTATCAATTATCGCCTAACTGAAGATCTTAGTTTTTTTAACGAGATATGGAATTCTTTCGTTTCTTTTTCCAAAATGAGATAGCGTTAGTCTTGCAACAGACACGCCAAAGAAAGTTTAATCATGTTTATCGCAAAAGTTACTTGTAGGGTCTACGTTTAAAACGAATCTTAAACCAAATATCACTAATCGCTTGGTTTGTGGGCGCGTCTATTTCCCGCCAGATATTGTGAGCTCGCATTAAGTGATCAACATCGTAGAAAATGAAACGAAGGTGTCTCGGTATGCACACTATAAGTTTATGCCGGTAAAGACTGTTCACGATAAAGTAGAAAGTCACTGCCCCTGCCTGCATATATTTTGACGAGCGAGTGACGTGCGCCTAATTAAGTTGGTAACGATGGACGGGAAGTAGTTCCGTATCTTAATGTCGAATATAAAGTGTTTGGTAACCGTTTCTGATAACTTACATGAAATCTTTCGCTTAATGTTCCTTTTTTAATGCGTCTAAGTGCAAAAATGAGCAAATTTGAACAATATTTACTTTTCTAATAATTTCAAAGTTTGACTTGGCCGACGCATGGATAAGGTGATGGGGCCAAGGTAATGTCAATTTTATATACAGCGGAATAATATACACAATGCGCATACAAGTATATCTTATGCAGTGCTTTCAGAAGTGCTCATTTTACCGTGAACAGCTTATAAACTGAACACTTTTAAAAGCCCTGCTTATAAGATCATCTCGCATGCACATTATGTATTCTTCCGCCATATATAAAATCAACATTTCCATATGCCTGATCACTTTCTTCACTCGTCAGTCACGTGAAACGGTGAAATAATAAAAAACAGTAGGGCCTAAGTATTTCACAAACTTGATCATTTTTACGCTCATGTGCATTAAAAAACAAAAAGGAAAATAAATGATTGTGGTATTCGCATATGTATTCCCGACTCTTTAAATTCAACGCCAAGACGTGGAACTACTTCCTTGGCGGCGTTGCAAACTTCACTAGGGCGCACGCCAGTCAGTTGTGCCCGTTAAAATTACGTGCACGTAGCGGCAGTGACATTTTTGTAAGCGTTGAACAGTCTATACGTGGGTTCACAATTGAAAGCATAAAAATGTCTACTGGAACATACGAAGGTCGAGTGCACGAGCAGTTACCGCCATGTTCACGAACCTACAATACTGATCGCTAGGGACAGGTGCGTTTCCCGCGAAAAGATTTCAACACCAGTTGTACTGCAGAACACTTTTGTTCACAGGCCTATGCGCTTTCATGGTTGAGCGGTATTTAAATGTCACATGCCTCAAGTGTCTGTCAACTAATCATAAACGTTCAGTATCGGAGTACTTGATTACGATCGGCCCAGTCAAATAAGAATTTTTCTTCTCACCTAGACACCTTTGTGGTTGCGTACGTAGGTTATTGAAGTCTAGTTTCACCATACATATTTTCGCGAAATACGCCCGTCTTTACTGATCGCTAGAGACCTGCAACATTCGCATTATTATTTCAAGACGGACTAGACTTCAAATACATGTGTTTTTGTATTGCGTTTTTCATCGGCCCACAATTTTTTCGGACACGTCCTGGGCTCATTTGAACCAATAGCAAGCAACCAACGAGAGGATGGTCAAATCACGTTCAACCAAGACAGAAGTAAATATGTGTCCTCACTTCTGCAAAACCCAATCAAGTGGACTTGACTGGAATATGTATAGAACGGTGAATTTTAGCATGCTACCAAAAATTAACGCGAATTTTGCAGGTCTCTACCGCTTCGCAACTGCGCATAGAGGTCCAAATTGTGCATGAAGGAAACTATGTTTAATTTACCATGCTTAGGCCTACGCATGAGGCAACGACCAATAACAGTAAAGAGAACAATTTCGTTACGAATAGATTTATTTCGATGAAAAAATTAGTGTAACAGATCTGAGCTGCGGAACCAGAGAGATGTCGCAAGCTATAGAAGATAGATCGGTAATGATATGTGACAGTGTATATTAGCTGAAATGTTTAAACAAGGTTTTCCACATATATTTACGGTCACGAGAGCAAATATTTCAAAGACAATAAAACATGCGAACTTCTTCCAATCACTGTCCATTTTCAAATAAGTATCACACTAAATCCGTTACTGTAGTCAACTGCATGCGCGCCCCGACAGCCAAAACATCAAAACATTATTAGTCAACTGATGTCGAACACGTAAAAAAAAACTTTATTTGGTAAGAATAATATGTAACATAAGAATTCAATTGTGAATCACTTTCGCACATAGTTTCTGGTCGTGTGCAACGTTACGCGGTTATGTCCTATGTCATTTAATTGTGAAGCCACTCTCGTTATTGGGTGCAGTATACATTTGGAGCAGTTTTCGTGTTTGACCGTGCACTGGAAGTTCGTCAATTTCAACGCTGTATATTTACAGTAATTCGAACGAAAATGCTCTTTATGAAACTTGGCAACACAAGCGTTTTTAACCAATGAAAGAAAATTATGCGCCATGGCTTACGCGTGTTTTCGTGAGCGGGGACGTAACACGCGTAAAAATAAAAATAATTGAATGACGGAAGTGTTTTATATTAATCTAATAGTGGAAATTTTTGAGGAAATTAGGGCGAGTGGCAATTATGAATATATAAAAATTAAAAATTGTTTTGAATTGGAAACTTGTTCCCATTAATTAGGGATAGGAGAATTTCGCGAGTTCATTTCGAGACAAGATAGACGCCAAACACATATACAGTGAAGTCACCTTAGCAATTGGGTCAACGTTAATTAGTCCCGCCCTGCACGCCTCTGAGTCAATAGCAGACTTGCAAGGAAACATCTTGCGAATCCCATAAGCGCCAGGTGCGGGGCAGCAGCCAATGAACACACAGCTGAGGCTCCGGTATGCAGAGGACTGAGGAGTCGAGCATACAGGTCATTGAACTCGCGAAATTATCGTATCCCTACCAATAATTTATAAAAGAATTTTCCGTCCTTTAAAATTTGACAACACAATAGGTACGGCGCGGCACGGAAACAGTAATGTAAATCAACCAAAACAGAAAAAGTTCGCAGATGTTATTTTTTCTTTAAAATAGTTTTTTTCTGAGGTAACATCTTGGATTGGTCAGCGCTCAGTCATCTACAATACTGAAGGTCAACCGTTCGATGCCACGACAGTGTCATATTTTTACGGACAGTTTTATAATTTTTGAACAGCTGTATTTCACAATTGGTCAATTATTTATTCTTACGTGTCAACTTTTTTCATCCATGTCACGAACGTTTATCGTCAGAGTTATTCAAATATAAATGGTCAGATCAAACGTTGAAATGGCGTCTCGTACAGAAAACAGGTTACAGTAAAAAACCTGCTGGGTTAAAAAAAAATCCTTTCTTTTATGACACTGCGAAAAATCACTAGCTGGTGTTTTACTAAGCCCATTTCTTATTGTTTAATCCGTTCCGTTTATGCACATAGCCCCTAAGTATTTAATGGCGTGAAATTTATTGTAAGTATAGGTTTCGTTTAGATTATTTAATGACCGGAAGAAAGAATTGTGGCGGGGATAAAGAAAGTTACTGAATTCAGTAATTCTGATGGCGCGATAAATATACAGCCGAATTCTCTATCCCAGGAATGATCAAACATTTGACAGACTACTTGTGATTGTACGTTGGTCGATTGGGGGGGGGGGGAGGGAAATAATGAAACGAAAAGTAAATATCCTACGCAAGTGATTACACTAGCCGACTTAAAGGGGTTTTTATGTTTAAGGATACTTTACTTTAAGACACATTGGCTAGTCATGTACACTTACGTTACGGCGCTTAAGAAATCAAACCGTCATAGCGATTTTCGCAGTGTTTTTTTTTTTTTTTTTTTTTTGCTGAATGAAATAAAAAATAATTTTAAAACAGCAACAAATATTATTCAAAAGTGCCTTGCCAATTATATAGTAAATAAAGCACTAATTCTTAACCAAAGAATTGCCGTAACGAGGTAATTGTGGAGGAACTTTTAGACTGTTTTCTTCCGTGCTCTAAAATATACATCAAGGAAAAATTGAATTTATCATATGAACAATTTTGCACCAGATGAGAGAAACTTTACCGGAAGCTTAAATAGCGAACATTTGAGTGTAGCTGTGTATTACGAGTTTTCCTATGAATCGTTGTACAAATACTGTAAGCTATCAGTTTTTTATTATTGTTTCTGAGTTCGTGTAAAATTGTTGGGCGTAACAGGGAGAAGGGGTTTTACCTAACTTATAACAGAAACTTTATGTCTTTAACGTTGGAATAATTTCACTGCTATGCCAATTTGCTTGATGAGTTTAATTAGAGTGGTATTAGGTATTATTATTTGCCGTTTCAACTGCTCGCCTGGCCGAACATTTGAGTGCAAAATATTGAACGTATATTTTCATGTGATAATTCCGTTTGCACCAAACGGGGCTTTGTCAAAGCCTCGTCTAAGAAACGCGTATTCAGCTGTTAGATATTAGATTCTAATACGTTTTCTTTTCGCCGGCTAATTCGACAGCGCTTATATATATATAATTCCACGTATTCGGGTTCGCGAGCAAATTCGCTGCCCGTCCGAAGAAATGACAGCGAATTAAGTTGACCGTTCATCGACTTCGGTCGGAATTTGCTACGCGAATTCGCCGGCTCGGTTACTTATTCAGTACGCGTTACTACGCAACCGTGAATAGTGATTCTTAAAAGATTATTTCATTTCACGCGATGGCACACAATGTCGCGAGAACAGTTCAGGGCAGGTGTTGTAATTCATGTTCAATTTTAACAGAGCAAACACATTAATTCAACTTAATAAATGCTACAAATAAGGCATAATATACACTCTAAACGGAATCAGTTATTTTTTTGCTGATTGTCAGTTGTAACTGCTCCATCCGGAATCTGTAGAACAAAATATCAATAATTCATCAGTTTGATAAATCTACTAATTCAAGCAGTCAAAAATCAGTTATTTATAGTTGGTAAATAAATAAGCACAGAGCATTCCTATGTGATGTAAGTTAGGTACGATTTATTTTGTCGCAGAACACAATTATTGTCTACGCAAAAACGTTTTTGGATGTGGTTGGGCTCGAACCTCCGACCATAAAACAAAGCATGCTGAAGCTTTCATGATCAGCCATAATCGACTATAAATAACTGATTTTCTACTGTTTGTATTAGTGGATTTCATTTAACTGAAGATATTAGTAGTTTTCTTGTTCCACTGATTCCGGATGGAGCAGTTTCAACTGACAATCGGTAAAAAAATAACTGATTCCTATTTAGAGTGCAGCGGTGTTGGTTTTTCTCCAGACTTTTCTGAAGACTTGACAATCGAAAATCTATTTCGCGTACGAGTTTGATTAAGTACAAGACTGGCATATTACTGTAAGTGATAGCTGGCAAAGTGTACTGTGTTCTTCGGTTTTGCAGTGAGGCACACTTTGCGTGCAGTAGAGTTCTATCATATATATATATATATATATATATAATATGATTGTCTAGTGTTTCCGGAAGACTAGAGAGCAAAATTTACCGCGGGAACATTTGACAGTTTCCAAGCATTTAACGTGCTGTTTAAACACGTCAGACACTTTTATTATGTCGGCTGTCATGCACGTATCAGGCTGTTATCCAGTTTCATCAGGCCAGCAAGGATTCTGATACCTGCTCTTAAATCACAACGTTTGTGATTTATCCGTAAAAAAAAATCTCGGTCATCCGGTCATAAAAGGATAGACTTGGCTAAACTGTCACGGAAGATATGTTGGCTGAGAAAATAATGTACAGTTTTTCTACCGATGGCGCATTCGACTAATCGCTACTGACCATCGAATCTGAGGTTTTACGTTCGACGTCATATTCGCCGCGTGATGTACACAAGCACGTGCGCAATTATCTCGGACCGGCATGTTTCTAAATCGAGCTGGGGGAAACGCGACAGGTATCGTCGAAAGCGACGGAAGGCACGAAATTGTGTCAAGCACAGTTGTTGGTGAGGAAGATTGATTGACGATGAGGGGAGTACCCGGGGGGGGGGAGGTGAAACGCTGTTACACTTCAACACCCATCTACACCGTAAATAAATGGCCCGGAGCACAAAGGAAGTACTCACTCGCCCGCATCGCGCGAGCGCTGTTAATTTATCTAATTTAGAAAACACAAAGCTCCGTGCGCGCGCTCTCCCAGCCAGGAACACGCTAATTAGACATTCATTGAGGGGAACGAGGGGGCCGCGGAAGGGACGGGGGTAGAGCAGAGTAGTAAATTAAGCCGCCGTTGATCGGACGGCTAGCTGAGCCGTTCGCATTCGCCGCCATGCAGCGACGCGACGACCGTCAAATGGAGCACGCCCGAGGAAACGAAGAAGTGTTTCAATGAAGAGAAGCTTTTCGTCTCGCAGCTAATAAACATGAGTACATCGTTATGTTAACGTATTTTTAGGAAAGAGGCGAGGCTGGCGCGTTCGAACGTCAAATGGTCAAATGGAGCCGACGCGATCTCGGCCGCCAGCTTTTTGGTGCCTGGAGCCGGTCTTAAAAATCCACGAAGGGCCCCGTTTAACGCGGGAGAATTAGTTGAGCAACTACAACTTACCTGAATAATAGCCGCGCGGCGATTCTTTTGTCGGTCGTGAAAGGTTTTGGCCGGCAAGAGGAAAAAACCAAACAAGCAGCGAGGATGATGATGACGAGAAGGAAGGGGGAGGGGGGAAATTACAAAATAAAAAAAGGGAAAACGAACGTCGAGAGAAGTAAAATAAAAAGCGGCGTTGGCGGCGCGGCGTGTAGTACGCGCGTCGGTGGCGTGAGCATTCTTGGAGCGCGCGAGCTGAGCTCCATGACTGGCGAGGCGGCAGCTTGGCGCGCCCGCCGCCAGGGAGCAGGGCGGGGCAACCCTTGGGGGGGCGGCGCGATGTGGGGGCGGGGCCTCGCCAGGGCAGGCCCCCCTCCCTGCCCCTCGCGGACAGGCCCCGCCCCGGGGCCACGCCCTGGCGCCACGTACAGTCTCGGCCTGACTCCTGCCGCAAGTGGCTGAGACGTCGTCTTTTTACGTCAACTCCCCTCCCCGCCCCTTCACCATTAACAACGTCCCGCGAATAAATACCACACTGATAAGTTCTGTCGTTCCCAATAAATTCAAAAACAAAGTTTTCTTTGTGCCGCCACGGAGGGAGGGGGTGGAAATATTATTGTTTCCAGGACGGCGGGAAAAGAAAGAAGGGATTTGTGGTTTTGCGGGGGTGGGGGGAGACCCGCGCGTGGGAGTGAGTGTATGTGTGTGCGCGCGACTTTGCCTACGCTCGACCGCCCGTGCCAACTTACCCGCGGTAACTTACCCGCGGTAAATATTTCCGCGGCGTCGCTCCGCCGTAACGAGCGGCCGACTCGACCGGCCACAAAAAGAACCCTGCTGCTCTCGTGCAAGTTCACGCCGACACCTTTGCCCCGCCCCGCCCCTCCCCCTGGTCTTTCCATCCCCACAAAACACCCCTCCTTCAACGGGCGGGAAAGCGGGAGCGAGTGGAGGGCGCTGGCCACGCCTCCCCCTTCGCAACACCTTCCCCTTCGCGAGCGATCCCCTTAACCGCTGAATCTGGCACCATAATCCGGCGCCTCTCGGGTCCCCCCTCCCCTCCTCATTTCACCTCATCGTGAGAGCGTGTCGCAACGCCACACCGCGCCGCCGCCTCTCATTCGCCGGCCAGAGCCAACCGCGCGCAGCATTCGTACCGCGGTGCACACCAGCGTCATTCGCCTCACCGCCTAGCACCGGCAGCCTCTCCAGCTCTCGCGCTCCATCGTGACGCCGACGCCACCGCCACTGCCGAGAGACGCAAAAAAAATAACATCCGACGCCTTCAGTGCACACATCGACCGGCCCCCCCGGCAGTACGAGCGTGTTTTTTATATATATTTTTTTATTTATCTCAGCCGAAGTACGTAACACTCCCTCCGCGCGCCTGCTTCATTCTTCTCGCCGGCCGATTTTATTTTCCTAGAAGGGGCAACACTTTCCCCTCCGCACGTGTAAGGTCCCTCCCCCTCTGTCGCACAGAGCAGAGCCCCTCCTCCGACCGCAAGCACATCCTTGCCGCGACGCCTGCTTCACACCCCCTTCCTCCTCCCTGGCGCGGCGCGTCACACCACGCCGACACGCACGCCGGCCCGAGTGTGAACGTCCGCCACCCGAGGCGCGCCTTCCCATTGGCCGGCGCCAGCCCAATCCGCGCCCATCGCTCCTTTCCCCTGATTAACGCTCGGCGCGGCCTGGGGTGTGAAAGCGGCCGGCTAGTCGGCCGACACCCGGCGTAGGACGCGCGCCGTAACCTCACATCCCAGCGAGCACGTGCGATCCGGCGGCGTGATGAGGCAGGCGGCGGCGGCGCGGGCTGAGTGGACGCCGCCCCGGGGGCGGCCGTGACCCCGCACGGCTCGCGGTCCGCACCTGTCCACATGAGATTCGAGCAGCCGCAGCTGTCCATGGCGTACCACCCTTTCCTGCTGCAGCGCCCTACCGACTTCAGCGTCAGCTCGTTGCTGACGGCGGCCGGAGGCGGCGCCGGGGGCGGGGCGGCCGACGGCGCGGGAGGCGACGCGGGCGCGCCCTCCTCCTCGTCGGCGGCGGCGGCTGCGGCGGCGGCGGCCGCGCACCACCAGTACCTGGCGGCGGCGGGTTGCTACCCGGGCACACTGCTTCCCAAGATGGCACCCCCACCACCTGCCGCCGGCGCACCCCTACACGACGGCGGAGGACGTGGTGCTGGCGGCGGCGGCGGCGGCCGCCCACCACCACCACCACCATCCTGCCATGGTGCGACCGCTGCGTGCCATCCAACCCGAGGACGACGGCGTCGTCGACGACCCCAAAGTCACGCTCGAGGGCAAGGAGCTGTGGGACAAGTTCCACAAATTGGGCACCGAGATGGTCATCACCAAGTCCGGCAGGTACTGTCCCATCTTCGCCACCTCACTCTGTTCCCGAAATACTCTTGTCCCTCTACTTGCCGACGTTATCGCGTCCATGCTACTGCGTTTACCCCGTGTTATGCGCAGGTTCCTCCGGAACTACGCTGCTGGTTATGCCTGGTGAACGACACAACGTTTGTAACGTTAGGCGTACATCGACTAGTTTAGATATTGCACACTAAGTTAAAATAAGCCCATCGTCGTATGAAAATATATTTGTAGCTATCGCAACGTGCACCTTTGACGTGGATTAAATATTTACTGCGCTATTGTGTTTGATAGGCCTATATACGATCCTGTCTGCGTTTTTAATGCCGTTTTATTTAAACTAAATAATAATTACACTTGCAAATTAATTTACTAATATTATAGTCTACTACAGTTATTTGTGGGCTGTGAAATTATTTTAATGTGTGAAACATAAATAAAAGTAGCCTAACCTCATGAATGTCCTCTGCTTAAAAATGTATTAATAACCTACAATTTAAAAACTACTGCGAAATTATCTCGTTTAGATTATTTTCAAGGCACTTTGTAATATAAAAGTGAAAATTTCAGAAAATTATTGACTATCCCTATAGGCCTAATTAATTATGCCATTTAAGCTATATTTGAAATACAGCAAAGCGTGGAAGTTAACAAATTTATTCTTAGACGTACGAAATAAGCTCTTTCTGAAATAAAATTCTTTTCAAAAACACCCATGCACATAGCTTAAATTATTTTGAACCTATTTTTTTTTTTTTTTTTTTTTAGGGATGCTGACTTTGTATGATATTTGCGAGCTATAGGAAGTTTTAAGTTAACCATAAATAAACGCATTTGCAGTTAGTAGCCTAGGCTCAAAAAAATAAAGACATATATGCCTGCATATAATGGTCACTAGTTAAAGTAATGCAGAAATGTCAATTTTATTACAGCAGTAGGCCTATTGGAAAATGTACTGCAATTTGCAGCTGTTTTGCAGATTTGACATTAAAATCATAGTTTCATAAATGCCTGCACGAATGTTTTGGGAACAGATATGGAAAATTAAACCAATCTGAAGCACGTTTTATTTTCGCAGGACATTGATAAGATTTTTAAAAGACTGTACCTTAACGAGAAAGGGGGAAAATATTCAGTGGAGAAATTTTGGAAACTTTTTTTTTTTAATACTTTTGGCCGCGACGTCACGGCGGATTTAACTTCGCTGTTCCGCGTTGTAAAATTGGTGGTTGAGCAATGTTTGCTTTCTTGGGCATTCGTGATATATTCTCTTCTCTTTGACATTTGCTATTCAAACAAATAAAATAAAAAGGGGATCAGAGGAGTGGCAGGAGGTAGGAAAAGGCTTCAGCAGGCATCAAAATTCATGAAATGTTTATCCTGCAAAGCAAACGCTGGGTCCTGCGAACACAGGATTATATTGTGCCGTAGAAGCATGTGAGTCCGGTCGAATGTCAATGCCAAACTTTGCCTACAAGCGCGGCAGCGCACACAAGCGCGGCAATACTGTATTTGCACAAGTAACTGTGTGTGTGTGTGTGTGCGCGCGCGCGTGTGTGTTCTGACGAGGGTTAAGTTCCCTGTACACGTTTCGCTCTGCTCATATGCGAGCAACCAAAAAAAAAAATAAATAAATAAAAAATAGTAAACCTAAATTGACCAGATTAATTTTAATATTTGACAAAATCTTGTAATTGAAATATATACATTTTTGAACCTACAGCTTGAAATTATTTGCTTGTAAGACAAGTAATTTATAAGACCTCTTTACTAACTGTTTCACGCCATCTTACGTCAAGCATGTACATACACCCCGCGTAAACAAGGGAATTCAGTTTAATAATGTTAATTTAGCGTAAGCGCAGAAACTAAAGTAGGCCTATAGGTTTTACGTGATTGAATAATAAATTATTGTAATATATATTTTTATTTCGACCTAAAAAGGTTCCGGAATAGTTTTTTTCATAAGTTTCTTTCACGATAACGCGTCCTGTACAAGCTGTGTGGCGTTGAAAAATGAAAGAAATTTATTTTGCGTGTTCGCGAAACTTTTTGCCGAACATTTCCGCACTATTTGCGTAGTTTTGGGTCTTGCTTGCAAACGTTTACGAGGCTGGATCGTATAAACGAAACGGTTTTCATAAGTTTCACATTTCAGCGCCACTAGGAATTTCGCAACCTTCAACTTGCACTTTAAATTGATTTCAGTGCTTGCCAATGCCGTATATCGCAGTCAGCACAATGCCAATTGTTATAGCAAGCCATAGAATTATAATTTCGTGAGTCTAATATACTGGGTGTTAATTCACAGCTTAGGCAGTATGGTAAATACACAATCGTAAGACATTTTCCTTAATTTTTGTACTACGGGTAGTAAAATTATTTTACCCGTACATCTAAGTTTCCTCTTAGGCACTTGTTTATGCTAAATTTTAATTCCGAGTGAAGTTACGATATTGGTATTGTAAAGACGTTCCTTTTCTATATTTAATTATATTTTAACAACATTATGTGTAAATAATATTATATTACTATTTCATCATATTAATTACTACTCGTAAAAAATATTAAGAAGCTTCGGTTCTTTTGAAGAAAAAAAAAGTTCTTCTGTAGGAAAATTGTTCCATCAGAAAAAAACAAAACGTTGACCAAATTTACGGGTAAAGATAGGGCCTACGTTAATTTACGGGTGGAGTTAGGGCCTACGTTAATTGTGATGACAGTGGTAATCTAATGTTTTTAAAGGATGTGTTTTTGACAGTGTGGCCAGTACATTGCATGTGTACCTACCTCGTTATTTTACCATATTAACTGAGCCTTTTCAAAACCTCTGTTTGTTTTATATTATTCTGACGTTCAGCGTTCGCGTTACGTCTCGTTACGACGCGTTGAAATTATTATTTCCGCGTAGCTAGTAATAAATACGTTATTTACTCGCCAAATAACATAGTGTAATTATCACGGAAAACCGAATAAGTCCCGATTTCTCGATTTGTTACTTTCATGCAGGATATAATTTAAAAATATACCTAATTATATAAATTTGGGTAAGAATTCTTGTAATTTACCAACAACCTTTTCGTTAATGCAGAGTGTACAAAGGAGTGTTAATACAATTTTTTTCCCCCACTGGTTCATCTGAAATGCACTTGATTGATAGAGGCTTGCAAAATGCATACGATCATGCCCGAGTATTTTAATTAGTCTTCCGAGAAGCCAATTTCTCGTACGACAATATTTTCTCCCCGATATCATACGGTCGTGCCATCGCTACACAAAAAAAAATTGCGGGCAGGCTGTGATTCAATGGCCTATACGCAGCAGAGCTCGAGCTTATATGCCTATTGGAAAATATGTTCTTAGGTGCTTGGCCTAGTCGGTATTACATCGTAAATTTTGTTCTCCTATAGAAATAGAAGGCCCTATAAACAATGGTGATCTTCACTACGAACATTTGGCTCTTTCCTTATCGAATCTACGTAAGCTACCATAGATGTACGAGAAATAATTCTGCCATTTGTTTTTTGACGGTAAGTGTAGGCCTATACGACGGAGTGGTAAATTTGCTTTAAAAAATATCTTAAAACGAGTTGGTTAGTAAAGTGTGTAATTCGAAAATCAGGTAAACAGAGGCAAGGGTAAAAAAAAATATAACCTACTCGAAGCCTAGTATTTCGCCGAAAAAAAAAACTGTGTAATTGGTTCGGCGCTGTGAGAATTTTCTCTACTTGTTAGAAACACTTATTGGTAAATTAATTCCCAAATGTTTTCTTGTGCCTCTACAGCTGAAATATTGAATATTTACTACACGTTATTAAAAAAACATTCAAAATTATTTGTGTTGCTCAATATTTATAGATAACTTGAAGTCCTCAAAATTTGCTTATTAAAATTCAACATTAATTTTGCACAAATACGCGCCATGGTTTGGCGAAATTGGCTCCTATTAATTTTTGGTGTAACAAAGGTATCTTTGGCGACTAATTTCCAACGAATTCCTTGTAAAATACAGAACATATGCAGTGTCCATTTTCCCAGGAAAGTGTAAACTCGTAAGGGAGTGTCTAAATTTTTTTTGTCATCGCCAAACTTCCTGTATTTGCAGCAAGACACGTGTAATTATTCCCATACAGTGCAATACGCTAAAAAACTTACATTACTGTTCAGGAAGATAACCAGAACATTTGTTTTACGGTCTAACATCACTGAAGCCTTGCTGAAGATATAATTGTCAGGATCATTCTCTGCCGCTACCAAACAAATCTTAGCTTAGGAAATTACATCGAAGGGAAAACAAAGCGCGTTCGTGCACACGCAAATTTAATTATGTTTTGCAGGAGAACTATTTCTCACTAGGCGTAGCGAACACACCTATTTTATCTCTGTTTTCGTTCACATTAATTATAAACCAATTTTTATTTATTAAATTTAAGTAAATGTTTCATTTAACTAAAATGAAATGTAGTTTTATAGTAAGAGAACTATAAATCGCTTGTGAGAAATTGCATGCTTAGGAAACAACGAACGTGCTGTGGTGATGATTCAAAAGGTTCGTGTAATCGGCTGCACACAAAAAAGAATTTCTGTAATTTTACAAAAAAAAAAAATTTGCAAACATAGTTGACAAAAAAGATTTTATTGCCATTGCATAGACTACATATTAATAAGTGTCAGTATTGCCGCAAGAATTTTTCTGTAGCTCTACAAATCGTGTTTTTTCACGCGTACATATTCAACAGGCTTACAGCAAAATCATTTGTAAAAATACTGGTATTTTGTAATTTTACTAGAAGTTTCTCTTTTCGGTTTACAGAAATATTTTTTTCTGTGTGGGGGGTGGACGTAACTGAGCACAAACGGTCGTCAACGTTGAAGGGACACTTGGAGAAGTAATAAGCACCTATACGAGGGATGCTGCGCTGCTTGGATCCAAAAGAGAGAGAGTGAGAGAGAGAGAGAGAGAGCAGAAAAACGCAGCCGGGCGAACGAACGAGCGCGAGATGTTCGTTGGAAGCCGCCAAGGGGACGGGGCAAGCGTCAGTGATAAGGGATCGGTTTTAAAAGGTCGCCAACAGCTTTTCGGCTCTCTTCTTGTTTTAATTCTTTTAGGCTCCTTTTCCCTTCTGTTCTCTCGCAGCGTCGGCTACCCCCCCTCCCCCCCCCCTTGACCCTATTCTACACCTCCTTCGTCGGCACACACTGCTTCCCGAATACCGCGCTTCTCAGATCGTAATCAGCTGAGACGATGATGTTGTGTCTTTGGGCTTTTCTAATTGGCCTACAAATTTTAAAATTCTGTTTTTCCGACGGGGTGAAAGCGAAAAAAGGGTGGGGGGGAGGGGCGAACTCCGTAGCTAGAACCCACATGCGAGTCCGCCTGGTCCGTAGCGAGGAGGTTCAAGGAAATCTTCCTTATACACTTATGTCTCGGGACAGGAAAAATTTTCCCAAGTTAAACGATACGTGTAGGCTATGCTCCGCAGTCTAGCCTACATAAGTTGACAAAATAGTTCACAAATTAGTGTCAGCAATCACTAACTTGATAGTCGACAAGATGGTAAGCGATTCAACTCCTTGTTTTTGTGCCTGGCTGCTATTGGTAGGGATAGGAACATTTCGCGAGTTCATTTCAGGACAAGAGAGACGTCAAACACGTGTACACTGAAGTTGACTTTGCAATTGGATCGCAGTTTATTAGACACGCCCTGGACGACTCTGGGCCAATAGCAGACTTGCAAGGAAACAAGTAGCGAGTGCCATTCTGCCAGGTGTGGGGTAACACTGGCTACTCACTGGGGCAGCAGCCAATCAACAAACATCTGAGGCTCGAGTGTGCACAGGTAGCGCTCCTACATTCGCTCACGAAGCAGCCAAATGCGTGGAGTAGTCTACAAACTTGTAAAGTAACAACGCTCATCATTCCTACATTTGCAGTCTGACGTGTGGTATTATTTACATGCAATGTATAGGTTAAAAATCTCCATTTGTGTTTACGAAGTTTACCAGAAAAAAAAATTTTACAGTGCGGAGTCGTTCACGGCATGTCCAATAAAGAAATTGAGCCAATCGCAAAATTATGCCAAATATAGGCCTGCGCGTGTTTGAGATCAAGCTTGCCCTCTGTTCAATTCGCGAAATTTTCCTCTTGCTGCCAATGCGAATTTCTGCGCTTGTGCGATCGGCATACGCGTCAGAACAACGGCTTTGTTTGCGTGTCTGCCGACTATTTCGTCCCACTTCCCCCGCCTTGGGTTTCATTCCACAAACTTATGTATCCTACCTACGGCCGGGGAATATATGAATCCTTAAGCTGGAGTCACAATATCCCGACGAGCACGACACGACAGGCGGATGTGACGTCAGAGCTCGACGGAAATGCATATTAATATTTATTCGGTGTTCACAATACCCCGTAGAAATCTGCGCGACAAATATGCTACAGTTGGCTGTTGGAAAATTCTACAACGGCAAGTTATTCTTGTAATATCCAATATTTACTTTTTAAAACTCGCGATGAAGTGAATGATTATTTTACTCTTGGGATTATTTGAATTTGTACGAGAGGTAAAAAGTATTTAGAAACAAATTTAAGCGTTATTTAGGCGGCAAGTTAGATTATAATTTATCACAGTATTACTGTAATAACAAACACAAAAAAAATTACGCACGTAATTTTGCTCAGACTGACGTCACAGTGATCTTGCTTTTCATTGGCTGATACTGAGATTTCGTAGTGTCGGGGTTGTGTCGTGGTTGTCGGGGTATTGTGACTCCAGCCTTTATGCTGTGGCGCCACTCTCGAACTATCCAATGTTAGAAACAAACCACGGTGTAAAAATATTTCTATTTGTGCCAGGAATTTTTTGGAGACAATTTACGAGGGATATTTTTGTAACGTTGCAAATAAAATTAGAGTAGGCCTAAAGTTAAAAAAAAAAAAAAACTCTTAGCGTGCAATATGTAAAACTTTTGATTTTTAACAACCAAGTTTATTGTAAACCTTGAGCTACACAAATAGTTTTGTTTTCTCTTGATAATATGTTGATAAATTACAGTAGGCCTATTTTAACTGTAAGAGTAACAAAAAATATTTGTCGACTAAGTTCCCAAAGAATCATGTGAAAAAAGTACAGTAAAGTGTATTTACTATGTACCTGCCAAGACAAAAACACTATTGTTAGACCAATACGTGTTATACGTATTAGATTTAAGGTAGAAATTTTATTTTCCACTCCGAGATAGTTGAAAATCACCAAAGGGCGCTGTTCAAAATATTTCCGTTAACCGGTCCAGATTACTCGCGGAGAAATCTTACGTTTCTCTTGTTAAAAACTACGGACACATTTTCATTGGCTAAGTTAATTTTGTAAATGTACGGAAGGAATTGAAACCGTGGTTAGGTCTAGTAAAAAAATTTCCATAATTAAGGACGCAGTTTTACAAGAATTTTTCTAACAAAATATTATCGTTATTTTTGTTAGTTCAAAAATAAATTTTTAATACAGTTATTTTTTTCATCGTGTTTTTATAGGCCCTATTAAGGAGAATGGAGAAATTAAAAAAAATTAATATACCTATATTTCCCTTATGGGATCTGAACGAACCTACACGTTTATATCGGTTCGAGCCGAAGTAATTTCACATTTGAACGTACAGGCTTAAGGTAAGGCAATGTTCTAATTTTCGCATGAACCATAATTATGTCGGAGAGTCCGTGACTGACGCTTGTAGTGCTTTACCGAGGAAGACTTCGTAACCGACGACGATAAATTTTCAATTTATGATTCGCGATCTCGTACCTATAATAGGCCCTCTGAAAATCACTGTAGGCAAAAACTCTTTCTCTACAGCAAAGGTTATAAAAATATTTATGACTGTTTTGTTTATAGTAACCACATCTTGCTTAATTGAAAGGGAAGTTGAAAGAAACCTAGACTTGCTGTTATGCCCTACTAATATGTTTTTCCTTAGTGCGTATTTACTGTACGGGAAAATTGCCATTCTTTACAACAAAATAAGTTTTTAATTTTAGTTAGTTTTCTTGTCAGTTAAGAAAACGCTTTGTATAACGGAGTAAATTGTTCAGTGATATTTCAACTTTTCATTACAACATTCTAGTTTTTAGTAAGTACTGAGTAACGCATTTCTTAGATTATCGACACAGCGGTTAAGCTTTCGAAATACGGTAAATGATTTCACCACAAAGAACGCTGCCGAAATATTGTAACGACAGTGCCATTAATGTAATTTAGATCAAACACAACGTTTTTTTTTTTTTCCCCGGCTAACTTAGTTTGCAGTGGTTCATATCTAAACTCAACTCTGTTTGCTGCAACAAATCATGAGTTGCAGCAGCAAAGAAAAAGTTCTTAGTTTTCACGAGGTTGTACGTACGCGTGCTTTGGCGTAGCAATTCGCCGACTTGTCTCTTATGTTCCGTCAACAACGCGTCTCTGCGGCTGACTTGGAATCAGTTGACCTTGGCCACATAAGACTGGTCGTTACAATATTCAATAGTTTACTTCAGGCAGTAGGTCACCGGGTGGTAGTGGCAAAAAAAAAAAAAAAAAAGAAAGTAAAATCATTAAGTTTCTCGCTGAATGAAATTCGCATCGGAATTCTAATGCTGCTCTGTGGAGAGGAAGTTGCGCCCAATAAATATTTACGCTAGCATTTGCAATTCAGCCAGCACATAGCGTAGCGTGGGCATAGATTTCAATACAGCCTCGTGTTCGCAAATCTCTTGTAGGCCTACCACTAGAAATGAATTGCGTTGCCCGAACCCAATTTTTTTTTTTTTTTTGCAAAGTTGCGCACTGTGAAAATATTTTACTTAAGCTCACAGTAACGAAATTTTTATTTTCGGAACGGGGTAAATTCCATCCTCGTTCGTTCGTCGAATTTCTGTTCGTTTCTAAATTCGCAAACCAGAATGGAGAAAATATTTTCAGTGATGATTGCAGTCTTTGGAGTGCCGCTTTTAATTTTCAACTGCCTATGTGAAAATGTCAAGGCGATGACTCATTAGTAGCGACATGCAAAATTCGCGTTGTTATTTGGCGTCAGGCTGAACTTTACAGTACTGTGTGTAATGGCGCCGGCGTCGTTTTTTCATTGGCCGCTGCATAGATGTCAAATCACGCCATTTTTTATTATTATTATTATTTTTTTACTGAACTGCGCATGACTGGGCACACAATTGCGAAGTGCTCATTAATTTTCTCTAAGTTACTTAAGTCGTGTCAGATAATGTAAGGTCATTTGAAAAAAAAGTGTTGCAAATGTACGCGTTTTTTAAGTTCAACGTGTCCGCAAATAATAACGAGAATTTTGCAGGTGTCTGCTTATCAGTTGCTGGTAATGAGAATTGTCTTCTATAATTTCAGCACGAAATAGATGATCTGGATTACTGCATATCGTGTTATCTAAGAGTTTAACGAATGCGTAGGTTTGAAAAAGGAACACAGAATCACACGAAAATAATTTCTCATCCCTTGTTATTTAAGTATTTTGTCTCCTTTCCTTTCAGATCTCACTTCTAAATGACGGCGCAATGAGTTTTTCACAAATTTGCGACTCCACTGTACGTTATAATAATGTTCGAATTATAACTTTTGTGATAATGTTTAAGAAAAAAGTTAAACGCACATTTCAAAGTTGTACGATTACCGCGCTCAGCATTTCTGTATTTGCGATTTTATGCGCTTACGCACGTTTAAAATGTTTGTACTTGGAACTAATTTACCGTTGTAGAATAACATATTTTTGTAGAATCCCAAAGTGGCATTTCTTATACGGTAGGCATTTTTGGTTTACTATTAGTGAACAAGTAACTGTACTTATTCTAAGGACCGTCAGTGTAAATCTTAAGATACCTGAACTGAAAATAATTGCATTTGTTTTAATTCATAATTTTTTGGAGAATGTTGGTGCTATTTATTACTAGCGTAAACACGATTTCATAGGACAATGAAGAATATGATAGTGCTACTAAGGCAAATACTTATTTTCAGGTAAGTTTTGTTATTTCAAACGTTCTTACCAACTTTTAGACAAAAATTCGACTTCATTTAAAATTTGCAATATTTTCTTTAAAAAAAATCATGCAAGTGTTTTTGCAAATAGATTCCAAGATTTTGTTTTTAAACTACAAAAGACTATTTTAACACTATGGCGAAATTCACAATCCTCTTAATCATTTCATACCTTCGTTTGGTGCTTGGGAAATTCACCAGAATTTTTGTTTACAGTTGCAGCTGTGGGGAGATTTGAAATTTTTCCCAGAGTTATGCTGTGTCTTTTCCCGTCATATGTTTGAAATGTACTACGCTATCTCTTCGTTTGAGATCCGATATAAATTGTGAATAATTCTTTGTGCAACATTTCCTAACTATACATTCGAAAGTTAACACGCGTAGCAATAGTCACATATATAAGTTTACAAATTGTGCTCGTTTAAATTTTTTGAAAGTCAACTTCTGCATTTTCTCTAGAAGCAACATCTGCCAGGAAAAGAAAGAAGATAATTAATTTTGCCTTGTCTTCATAAACAATAAACATGCCTAGTGGCCACACGATAATGTGCGAAATAAATATATGTGCTTAGTTTTCAAAGCACACGTTGGACGTTTTCAAAAAGTTAGTAATACGAAAAATTTTGCCAAATATCAGTTTGCAAGTTGACAATTGCTGAGCGAAATAAACGTACAAAGGTGATGTAAACATAGGACGTATCTTTATTTACATTTACATTTTTAAAATGTGTAAGTAATATTTGGATGCGTGGGAAAAGAAAATAATTATGCGATTCTTACTTTCTTTAATTGAGCTCACACGCTGGTGAGGTATAACGGAGAAAAAAAATTCTTATATAAATAAAACCACAGAATTTCAGAGGATATTACATTTACTATACAAAATAATTTACTGTGGTTTTGATATTTATTTCGTACTTTTGAAGATATTCGTACACTTCGCCGTAGGGTAATTATTTCCTTGAAAAATTGTTGCCACCCTCATAAATACACTTTTCTCACTTCTGCATGTAAATGTATGAGAATAGTGGTCGTATATACGAGCGATTGTAGGTTGGTTTACCTGTCATGGGGGTTAAAACTGCTGAAAATTGCGGAAAATGATTTGTCTAAAAGTGAATGAAAGAACCTATAGGAAATCAAGATTTTGGTATATATTCTCATACAAATTTCATCGATATTGTAGGCTGGGGCTGAGAATAATTGCACATATCACCAGAACATTATATAGAATATTATCTTGGATATTTACTACGTTGGTCACCAGTATTGCAACATTACTTTAGAAATAAAATAAATAGCAACGGAAACCTAACATTGTGTTAAAATAATATTTTGAAATTTATACGAATCAAGTCTTGGCTTAAGTAATTAAGTACGTAGTTGAGGAGAAATTTACGGGTATCGCGAAAGTGACTTGTAGATGCGTGAAGATACGTGAGATGTCAATTAAGCTAGCTATGTTTATATACTTTTTTGTTCCCCCTACCAATTTGCTTCGTTCGGTGAAAGCAGTGAGAAATTCGAGGAATAAATCGAAAGTATTCAACTGGCCGGACATTAAAGTTGCCGCCTGGATGTTCGTGGCGCACGCTGAGAAATCACACAAAGTTTGTTTGACGCAACCAAGTTAGTTGTTTACGGACAATGAAATATTTTGTTCTCGAAACCAAATAATTTTGTCTGCTTTATTGTTACCCCAAACAAAAATTTCGTTGGTGCAACTAAATATTTGTTTGGCTCTATACGCTACGTGCAATAAACAGTTTCGATTAATATACAAATCTGGAGCCCGACAAAGATTCGAACTCAGATCAGCTGCGCCCGAGGGCTACGCCTTAACAATCTCAATTAAGCTGACTACTGATGAAATCGGAATGTTTTTAAATATGCATGCATTTGAAATACTGGACAACGTGAGAAAGTAAAATATTTCAAGTTTTACAGCTTTAGTTTTTAATTTTATTTTGAACTTGTTTTGTTAGTGAATTTATGTCATTATTGAGCACCATTAAAGGCACTGGCAAACCCTGTTAGTATACTAATTGCCACAAAAAAAAAACCAACTCTTTAACTTTATTTCGGACGACGGCAATGAAATGAGCGGCTATACAAAAATGTAGCCTACATTTGATACATCAACATATTTTGTTGACCGCCTAATTTGTTTTGGCCCAACACAGAGGTTCTGTTAATTCAAACATGTATTTTGTTATATGAACTAAATTAATTTTGTTGCTTTTCAAGTTTTATTTACTCGGCAAAATATGTTGTTGGGACAATTAATATATTATTGACCCTATATTATTGAATATTTTGTAGGGTTGTTCTCTCAGTGCGTAAGCGCCGGAGCATTAAGGGCGTCTTAGGTACGCGCAATGAATGTCTTGGTCACCTTTACGCGCAAGGCACTCAACAGACGCGGAGTCTTTTTCTCGTCGACTCGTATAGGCTTTCGGCGATGAACCTATCATTATATGGTGTCTATGGTGTCAATAATAAAGATAACGGTGTGCTGCAAGTTGCTAGGCAATGGTTAATTTTTAGATGTACCGAAAGTTTCGTATAGGTACATAAAACCGACTGTCAAAAACTCGTGTTAGCCATAGTCCAGCACATTAAAGGCGGGAACACGAAACGGGAACTACCATTCTGGTGTTGAAATTTCTTAAATGCTATTCGGTAGAATATTGCGTTTGAAAATACTAAACAGCATTAAAATAGCTCGGTTTGGCGACCCTTGCAGACGACGCACTAATAAGTATAATTGTGCATTAACGTCTTATATTTTCATTACCTAGGCGTCACAACTAGTTTTCGTGTGTCGAGATTTTTAGCACGCTAAGATCTAAATAATAGTCTTCTACTTTTTTTTTTTACACCGTAAGATATTCGCTCTTTTAATATTCTCTGACTTCTGACAGAAGGTTTTTAAATAAGATATCCTTTATTTTACTCCGTTAAGGTCAGGGATTAATAAAGCCAGTGAATATGTTCTGTAGTAACGTAAAGTTGTGGAAGACATTTATTTGTATCATAGAGGAGCTGGCTACCAAATTGTACAGCCACAAACTTTAAATGGGGAATCAATTCTAGAGAAATTCCTTCACAATGGATTAATTTTAAAGATAAACCGTTCTGAACAAAAAAAAATTCTACGGGGCATTTCTTCAGACATACTGACACGTTTAGGAATAGTGCCATTTTTATGTTACGTATATTCTACTAAAATTTAACAATGGCATCTTTATTTTTACAAAACCAAAAATGAATTACAAAAGTTTTTTCCAGCATTTCTTAACGTAGCAATACTCTGTGAGAAAGTTGCGTTGAATATTTCATTTCATTTCATTTATTTGCATTCCTCAGATCTTAAATTCGAGATATGGAATAGGTCATGTCAATTAACAATAAAAATAAATACAATAATATTGTACAATCAATTGCACAAAAATGTATTACACAATACTTATTATACTAATCACCATACCAATGGCAATTGTAATTGTAACTAATTATAGTAAACACACTACTAATTGCAACTGCAAATTTATATGAGTGTGTTTATTTTGAAATACAACAGTACCATGGTGACAACTCATCTACAAACAAATTATTCAACTTCGTAATAGCAATAGTCAAGCAGCAAATCAGTCAGTTTGCGGCAAAAAGTTGTGTTGGTCCTTTATTTTTTTTAAGAAACTGTGGCAGATTATCGTATAGTCTTTTTCCATTAACCTAAACCAGCTTCATGGGGCTGCTTTTGCTGATAATACTAATATGGACATTATCTTTACTTTAGTATCCTGAGAATGCACCTGTGTGTTTTGCTGGCACTTGGTATCAATATTTCTATGTCTGAATACAATTGAATTGTGTATGTATACACAAGGCATAGGGAGGATGCCTAGAGCTTTAAACAGTGGTTTACAGTGTCTGTGTGGTGGCGAAGGGGGGGGGGGTGGTTTTTGAACAATATACGTATTGCTCTTTACTGCATAACAAGTATTTTATCTAAGTAATTTTTGGTAAATGCCCCAGAAAATTATTCAATATTTTATTAATGAGTGTACGTAAGCAAAACAGGCAGCCTTCAGGCAAATTGTGCTGCATCTTTCAGACAGAATACGAAGCATACAGCTTTCAATACTTAGTTTTTTTTTTGTTAAGTCCTCAATATGATATCTCCAGCTGAACTTACTATCTACTATGACACTTAGAATTTTCGTGTTTAGAACACTTTCTACGCATTATTTATTTTTTATTTTTTTTTTGGAAGAGGTGACTACTATTGAAATTTATTCACTGGGAATGTATTTCTTTAACACTGATTCCTGGGGACACCCTAATTTCGCGAAAAGATTTACCAGTTGTATTTCAGAACACTTCAGCTCAGGCCCACTTTCGTGATTGGATTATCCTCGTGGATCACAGACGTATAGTATCGAAGTAGCATAATTATGATTATGAAAGTTTTCCTACAGAGACACGCCACCAGTAAGCATAAGAAAACTGCTGGCACCGTAAGGTACTGAAATTTATCATGAGCGGAAATGTTTCCGCGAAATTCCGGTGTCCCTACTGATTCCGTATTCAAGCTCTTTGGCTGCAGGCTTGGTATGGCTGAGCCCTAAACTTGCCAGTAATCTCGACACACACTCTGGAAAAAAATAGCGATAAGTTGCTAAATATAAAACGCCTGTGCGCCGTTCCCCTTAACTTGCGGCAAAGGGTTGTCAGAGGTTAGGTGGAGGTTTGCACCGCCACGGAGGACGTGATTGCGTCGACACGGGATCACAACCAGCTACCTCCTTTCGCGGCACTTCAAACGCGTCGCTCCCTTTAAAGGCCTATATCGCTCCAAAAACACTTTCTTAGCTACGACGAATGATTTGATCTCGACAAGAGAGATTGTTGGTTATATATAAACCTCTGCAAAGTAAGTTTGCCAGAAACTCGAATTTTTCTTGATCTTCACAATAATTGTAATGACAACTGTGCACTGTCGTTAAAATAGCTGCGCGGTATCCTTTTGTGGTGAACTAAGTTACGGTAATTCGAAGGTTAAATCTTTACGTTAATGACCTAAAGAATTCGTTAGCAAAGTAACTTCACTCTAAGAAATTATTCGTAAAAATACCGTTCCTACATTCACTCACGAAACAGTCAAATGCGCAGGGGATTCCCCAACCTTGTATAGCAACAACGCTCAACATTCTTGTATTTGCAGTATGACATGTGTTATTTTTTCCCCATAAAATACGTATAAGCCAGTCACGGTTACTTCACACTTTTCTGAAGCCCTGCTGAAGTTCTACTTCCGGGAAATTTCTCCGCCTCATAGCTTAACTAAGTCTATAAAATTACGCCAAAGGACATCGCACCGGGTTCGCGCGCACTCTCTTGTAATAACATTTTGCATGAGATCTATTTCTTACTAGGCGCTACCAACACAGATATTTTCTGGCTGATTTTGTAATTTATAAGTAAATTATAGTAAAACTTCAAATTAACGATAAATAAGAAGTTTTATGTTAACAGAATTATAAGACGGCTATGTTACTTGGCGTATTTAGGAAATAACTAAACACATCGTACATGGGGTGATTTTTCAAAGGATTGATTCGAAAATTGTGAAGAAACCAACAATATACTATATGTTAAAAACTTCCATTAGAGTTTAAGGAGTTTTCCAAAAAAAATTGCAATATGCATTACATACTAAACTAAAATACACTGAAGTCAAGCTTTAATATAACTTAACACTTTGTGTTGTACAGCAAAATTTGTTTTCTGCAAACACAACAAGCCATAAAGAAACGTACTAATGCCATAAAACCAAAATGTATAAACAATAATATGTAATAACACCAAATGATACGTGTCTTTAACCTTCCCCTCGCATTAAAGCAAGATTTCGTAACGGTAAACCAAACAGATGTAAGTCAAAGTTTTTCTATGCTATAGAACCGTCATAGCATGCATGTGGTTCCCGCTAAACGTATCACTACAGGACAGTTTTTTTCGAGATAAAAATATTCCCTATCGATATTATTTTGTGCATCTGTAAGGCAGGGAAACATTTTTGTAGGCGAATTGCACACAGGCGTTACTGGAGCAGCCGACATCTTAGTGGCACGAACCGAACGACGAAATAATCCGGAGTTCAAGTGTTGCAAGCACGTAATTATTTGGTATGGCCGTTCACGGTAAAGTGAGCACTTTTGAAGCCCTAGTTACTTTTTTTCTTTCAACCAATTTATATCCTTCCACCACTTGTTAATGTAAACCTTGCCATGTGAGTATTCAACAGAGTTTATACATCCACCATAGCCAAAACCAAAACCAAAAGTCTGAGGCCACACTTAAATGTATTTATTGGTTATTATATCTGATGAAATAACTTCAAAAAGTGCTCACTTTACCGTGAACGGCCTATGTAGTCTATTCGCGTTTTCTTTGCGCTTTTTAAATGTAACCTGCGAAATTTTACCCCATGTATGATGGGTTTAATTGTTTCCTAAATATCTCACTAATCATAATCATTTTTTTAAATTCTGTTAACATAAAAATATATTATTTTGGTTAAATTAAACTTTTACATATAATTTATTGATAAAATATAATTTTTAATTTATAAATAATAAGCAGGAGAAAACAGGTGTGTTCTTATTACCTACTTAGTACACTCTAAGCTCGAATCAGTGAAAAAACATTTACTAAGTCAGTTGATATGCCGACTGGCGAATCAAGCAAATTAACTGGGAAGAAGTGACTTAATTATAGCAGAGGAATTCTTGACTTTCAGTGGGAAACAAAAGTCAGTGAAATTCAGCCACCATATTAATAAGTTATCGGGCACTGATGATAAAATGCTCAATTTCGACTGTTTTCACTGATTTGGCTCAATTATCACTGTCTCAAGTTTAAGTGTAAGACATAGTTATTATGCAAAATATTACTAAACGGACTGCGCACGAATGCGGTGCGTTGTTCGTTTGGTGTAATATCCTGTAATTAGTTAAACTTTGCTTGCGTTCGTCGGAGGAATATCCTGAAAGTAGAACTTCTTAGGGCTTCAGAAAATTTCGAAGTAGCCATGAATGGACTATTACGCTGTACTTGTGTCCGGTGCTTGTCTTGCAACTAAATATGCTGCGTGCTGAATAATAAAGGTTTTTCACGATAAAGTGAGCACTTTTGAAATCAACTTTAGAGAAAAGTCACTGACCCTGCTTGCATATGCATTTTTTAACGGACGCACTGAGTGACATGCGCCAGTAAAGTTGCTGACGACGAATAGAAAGTAGCTCCACATCTCAACGTCGAAAAAAAAATATTGAGGTAACCATTTGTGATAACTTAAATTATTTCTTTCGTTTTCCGTTTTTTAATACATCTAAGTGTAAAAATTAGCAGATTTGTACGATATTTACTTTTCTAACAATTTCACAGTTTCACTTGACCGACGAATGAATAAAGTGATGAGGCCCACGGCAATGTTAATTTTACATAAGGCGGAAGAATATGCAACGTGCACACAAGTAGATTCCAAGCAGGGTTTTCAAAAGTGCTCAATTTACCTTGAACAGCCTATATTGGCATCACAGAGGCGTAGAAATTTTCACAGGTCAGATCAGCCATAAGTAGAGACATGTGAAATTCGTGTTATTATTTGGGGTCACGTTAAATTTTATACATGTGTAACTTTGCAATACCGTTGTCACTGGACAATACTTAATCTCACACGCCCTGGGTACTCTCTACCAATAAATGAACACTTCACAATTGTGTGGCCCAATCACGTGCAGTTCAGTCAGAAAGTGAGTGAATTCGCATTTATGCAGCAGCCAATGAAGCAGCGACGTCGGCTATAGTGCATACAGTACTGTGACGTTCAGCCTGGTGCCAAATAATAACGCGAATTTCGCATATCCCTACCGACGAAACAAAAAAAAATCTCTCAGTTAAATAGTCGTATATCTCCTTGCTTATTTCATTTCCCTGAAAATAATATTGATCATAAAGTGAGATCTCTTTGTAGTAGACTACGATGAAGAAAATTAAATACTGAACTCTTTGCTATTGATTATGGCTAGACACCTGAAGAATTCAGGGATTTATTATGAGACAAGCTAGAATTCAGAACACACGTGTTTATGTAACTTAAAACCATTCGTCCACACGGCGTTTGACACCTCCTGGAGAACACTGGCCCAATCGCCGCCTTCCACTGTGACAGCAGACAACCAATGTACAGTTAATATCGGTATATTTGTACATAAGACTGCAGTTGTGTTGTACAGCTAAAACTAAAACGCAAGTTTTATTCCAAATTTTTTTGGATCGCAAGATAAGCATTTCGAATACGTAAACACGCACACACACACAGCTTTCCTCTAACATGGCGTCAAATTTTGCGCATCTAATTACGTCCACATGCTGCTTCGGCTAATTAAATATGGACTGTCGTCATAGATGTTTGGAGTTATTTTGGGATGGGGGGGGGGGGGGATATTTTCTTCGAATAAAAAATACCTGAACGAACAGGAAACATGTTACTCGCTCAG
Source organism: Dryococelus australis (assembly GCA_029891345.1). Classification (NCBI taxonomy): domain Eukaryota; kingdom Metazoa; phylum Arthropoda; class Insecta; order Phasmatodea; family Phasmatidae; genus Dryococelus; species Dryococelus australis. The sequence continues at coordinate 131,318,849 of CM057009.1, forward strand.
AAATATCATTTCTGGAAATCTAATAAACTATTCTGAAAAGTAGGTCACTGGGAACACGTGTAGGATGTTAAATACTGAACTGTGAATTCAAATTTACCAACTAAGTTTATTTCGATATTAGTCAGTAAGTATCAAAATCCCACGTAGATGAGATGTTAGGTAGTTTTTATAAGAGTTGACCACTCGCCGTCAGTGAACTTATTCGTAATTATTGAATGCCACATTTTTTCGAATACGTGGATTTAAAACATATATAATTAATGCCTGCTTTCGAATGTAAGTAGTTTTTATTCAGTTTATGTTTATAAACTCATACCATGTAGCGTGTAGTGTCTTGTCACCTAACATTGTACAGAATTTTTGCAATAGATTTTTTTAATGAATGTGTTCTCTTTGGAATACACAGACTAATATTATTTACGTGTGTACATAACACCCATAATTGGTTTTTCTAACTCTGCTGCACATGCCACAAATATATTTTTTTTCCGTGTTACTTGCCATGGTATGATAGATATTTTGTGCAAATAAACATTTTACTAATATAATTGAATGAAACTTCATCTGGGACACACGTCATTTTTGAACTTCGTATTTATGACTCCGAAAACCAAACAATACGACACACAACACACAGACATCAAACAGAAGTCGTGGCACGTTATTGGCGAATTGCATGCAATCCCAATGTATATGAATTACCTCAGTAATAACAAATAAAGCGAGAAAATGTTACCAGAATGAGTAAGCAAAGAGCGTAGCAATGAGAAATACGAATACATGCGATCAAATATCTATACAAATATCTGTGGACAACAGCGAAGAAAAAGTATTAAATATATGCATAAAAATGCTCTTCAATAGGATATATCATAAAAAATTGTCAATTCAATTCCTTCCTCCCCTTCTCATTTTAAGAATCACTCAAAGAACATGACAATAGTATGATGCAGAACTCACAGCTAAAATTTTCTTGACATACGAGCTCCCTGTTGATAGTTAAATATTCTTGATAGGATTACTTTTCGAGTAATCATAAAAAGGTTCCTAATAATTATTAATACGTTTAGGAACAAAAATTAGAATTGGATGTTTTTAGATCAGTCTATATTTCAAAATCCTTGTTGTTAAAAATTTCTGGTGCCTGAACAAGGGAATTATAGGTACGTATTTCCTATTTGCCCAAATCAATTTCTGGTAAACTTTCTAAACTGTACTCGACGTTTTTAAACCATATATCTAAGAGACCTGAAAAATTCGCAGGTTGGACTCTGCAGTCTTATGTACAAATATGCCGATATTAACTGCACATTGGTTGTTTACTGTCACAGTGGAAGGCGACTATTGGGTCAGCGTTCTCCAGTAGGTGTCAAACATCGTGTGGACCAATGGCTAAAGTTATATAAACACTCGTGTTTTGAATTATATCTTGTCCTAAAATGAATCCGCGAAATCTTCAGTTCTCTACATATATCGCGTGGCAATAATACCACACATCTGATTACAAATGTGGAATGTTTAGCGTCGTTGCTGTATAGAGTTGGGAAGATTCCTACGCATTTGACTGATTTCTCAGCAAATGTAGGAACACTAGCAGGAATGTATGGGATATAACTTTACCAGTCCCGCTTTCTACGTATACACTCATATAGTATATTTGAGAATAATTTCTTAAGAGTGCTGTTGTGTCTGAAATACATAATGTTCATTTTTCATTTAAGTTATACATTTACCATGCTCACGTAACACTGAACGAAATGCATTTGCAGCGTAGTAACAGTCTACAAGCTGTCGGTGATTCGTTTTCGTGTAAACCTGTAAAAGTTTTAAATTATGCGAGTCCTCGTAAGAAATTAGAAAAGTGAAATACCGTAAATCGAATATTTTGTTTAACGTGAGTTTCCCTGCGCTGTAGTTTTTCTTAACAAGGTGTTTTCTTATTGATTCAATTATATGCATTAGAAAATACAAGTTTTAATTTTGCCTGAAGTATAACATAACGTTCACGTTGTAAAAATTTTGAAACCAGTTTTTCGAAAATAAGTGACATACATCCATGTGCTACTTATTGTCATAATTGTTAAAATCTTTGTTTCAATTTTTATAAATACCTCTCTTTTAAACACATTTTTATAATCGCGATACATGCTCTGTCTGTTGTTTTAGAAAATAAACAACTATTTTGCTACCGTCCACTACATTTGTTGAGTGAAATAAATTATACCACAAGTTATTTCCAAAATACCCTGCTTTTTATCTAGAATTTCGTCAATTAAGCATCAACAAAAACATTGTTTCAAAAATTTGTGTTTTTGTGTAAAATGTAGTCCACGTTATTTGCCTTTAGTGAAGTGGATAACCTGCAGTATTAGTTATAAAAATCTACTTCTAAAGGGTCGTGTGGCAGTTTTTCTAAAATAATTAATTCTCAGTAATAATAAAACTTGCTGCTATACGATATAAATTATTTTTAATTTTACATAGACTATAGTCAACCTCATCAAATCAATTTCTCTGAGCATTAATTAAGCACAATATTGTTTTATAGTATTCCATGAAGAATCGTGGCAGCAAACAGAAAAACTCTATAACCTATTCTAGAGCAATCTATGACTTGAAGATATGTAGTTGTATTATTTGTATAGGCCCCTACCTAGTTCTTAAATTCCATTGCATAGACCAATACAAGTTTTATACATTGTAAAGTTTTCAAGATTTAAAAATGTTGTTTCTAATAAATATATTTGAGTGTACGCATGTAGCGTGCAACTGCTTTATTGACAATGGAAAATAAACGTAGAAGACTTTTCAGATCGTGCTGACATGTGGATTTAATATTGGCGAACGGGAAAATTTTGAAAATATTTGCTATATTTTATTATAAGCTGCACATTCACTTCAGGAGATTTGTCTAAATGTAATACTTACTTCCAACTAGGTTGAAATCTTGCCGTTTGAAAACGAGATACGAATTAAAAGAGGAAACACATTTAAATGAAACTTTATATTGTGTTACGATTTCTTTGCGCAGGTTTAGACCTTAGCATTTTGTATCCACTTAAATAAAAACATTACTTTTTCATGCAGCATACATCAGGCACTTGTCCTTCATTGCTTGGAAATAATTCCAACCTCATTTTAATCCAAATAAAGGTTTATAAAATTCGTTTCATATAGGGCTAGAATTCAAAAGCATGAGTTCCTATAATTCGGAAGACATGTTAGCTTAATTTTTTATTATTATTGTATTATGTAAGTTATATGCATGGCTTTAATTTTTTTTTATGTTAGTGTTTTACCTTTAAAGTCAAAAGATAAATAAAACAATTAAAATGAAGTTACTTTTGTTTTCATAGAACCAAGGCATAGGCTACTAATTAAATTATGTAGTATTTTAACACGAGAATACGGCTTAATTAAGAAAGTTTTGATTACAGAGTATATTAGAAAATTGTTCTTTATTATACCCTGGTGTAATTACATTTATTTCTCGAAATTCTAACATATACACTTACAGTTTTTTGTTACTTTATTGGAAGAAAATAGTACCTGCTACGCAAACACTTATGGTGCTAAGTTTCACGTATACGATGAAGATAATGTATCAGTAATTCACATAATCGTTTTCCTAGCAGTTTAAAGCAGCAAGTGTTACAATTAACGAAACATTAATTTTATTTTGAATGTCGGAAATGCGAACCACACCGTCGCTTGTTTGTTATTCCCATGGTTCGTTAAAGATGTATGGAAAAATTGTTTACCAGCGTAATATGCGATAGCAACACCGTCTCATATCGTGATCGTGATGACATTTGAAATGAGTTGGTATGCTTGTGCCTTGTAATGGCGTCAACACGCGACTCATTGTCCTCCAGAACGCAGATAATCCAGGAAGCGCGTTCTCGTTTAGATTTTGCGCGAGGTGGGGAGGGGGGGGGGGGGGTACTCAGCCCTGCAAGGAAGTTCGCAGTACTATCCATTATCCTCTTATTCATTTTTTACATTGTAAAGTACTTAAGCTGCGATAGAAATTCAATCATGGAATCATGAGGCAAATTTTGGATCGTTCTTACAGTCAATTCTCGGTTACTTCCAACTTTCCTGAAGCCCTGCTGAAGTTCTACTTCCAGCATATTCCTCCGCCTCGTGCAAACAAAGCTTAATCGAGTCTAGAAAATTACACCGAATGAACAGCGCCCCGCATTCGCGCGTACTCAGTGTTATGATATTTTGCAAGAAAGCTATTTCTTACTAAGCATTACCAACACACATATCTCCTCAGTGTTTTTACTCATATTAGTTATAAACTAAATATTACGATTTCTGGATAAAATATATGTAGAACTTCAATGTGACCCAAATAAGGTATTTTTATGCTAACAAAAGTATAAAACTCTTACGATACATGACATATAGGAAAAAACCAAGCACTTAATAAACGGAATGAGACCTCAAAGTTCGATTCAGAAAGTATAACCGCGAATTGATTATATATACCTATAGTTTCCAGAACATTAACAAAGAAAAACATATGCGTGTCGTAGGCTTAGAAATCCCTTGAAGAAATTCGCTGAAATAGCTGAAGAAAATGAAATTTGAAAATGTATCAATTCTCAAAATAGTTTTCCATGTATTTTTGTTTAAAACAAAAATAGAAAATAATCTATCGTATCACTTTTAATGTATCCAACTGTGGGTGTGCATACTTGCATAAATTGCGATCAAAATCAAGATGGGTACTTTCTGTCAAATCGATTTAGGGATTTCCGGTTCTAGCATGGTCGAAGTTACCGTGTATAACCTTCTTTCCAGTATTGAAAAGATTATTAATAATAGTGGCCTCAAAATAAAATTAACTTATGCACAGAGTATAGGGAATACGAATAACAGTAGAACATTGCACACGATCGAAAATCTTGTGCGAAATTGGTTCACAATGGGATAGGTACTTATATATTATTTTTGCAAGTGAAATTTTGCGACGAGATTGACATTATTTGGCCGTTTTTGCAAATATTTTTATGTTTTGGTTGAATATTGGTAACTACGTAAATTAGAGTATAATAACGGATTTTGTGTGACATGTTGTTGAAAATGGAGAGTGATTTTAAAAAAGTTGAAATTTTTTATTGTGTTTGACATTTTTTTTTTTGCTATCGTAAAGATGTGGATAAAACTTTAAGACTTTTTCCCAATACAATACCGCCTATTTTTGTCTATTATTTTATATATTGCCATATTTCTTTAGTTAGGCAGAGATTTGCAAAATCCGCGTTATTATTAAGCATCAGGCTAAACTTCACAGTACTGTATACACTCGAATCAGCGTCGTTTTTCCAGTGGCTGCTGCATATATGTGACGTCACTCCATTTCTGACTGAACTGCACGTGATTGGTGCACACGACTGTTAAGGGTTTATTTATTGGCGCCGGGTTACGTAGAGCGTGTCAGATGAAGTATGGTCCAATGACAAACGTGCTGTAAAGGCACATGTGTTCGAAATTTAACGCGACCCCAAATAATAACGCGAATTTTGCAGGTCTTTGGTTATAGGTAGGGATAGAACAATTTCGCGAGTTCAATGACCAGTATGCTAGACTCCACAATCCTTTGTATAGTCGAACCTCAGATGTTTGTTCATTGGCTGTTGCCCCAGTTTTACCCCACATTTGACAGTACGGGATTCGCTTCTTGTTCCCTTGCAAGTCGGCTGTTGGCGCGGAGTCGTCCAGGGCGTGTCTACTAAACTCTGATCCAATTGCAAAGGTGACTTCAGTGTACACGCGATTGAAATCTATCTTGTCCTGAAATGAAGTCGCGAATTTTTCCTATCCCTAGTTATAGGGTATAAACGTGTTCCTCTATTGTTACAGCTAAATAAACTACTTTGTCCACGATTTTCTACTCTGGTCTGATTGAATGTAGCCCCATGTGTCTACACAAGAGTGGAAATATAAGCAATCTCTTGATGCAGGACCTCTCAAGCACGTGACTTATTAATGCTCGGTTGTGAACCAATAGGTAGAGACATGAAAAATTGGCGAGTTCAGTGACCTGCAGGCTGAACTATACATTTTAAAGTACAAATATGTCGATATTAACTGCATATAGGTTGTTTGCTGCCACAGCGGAAAGGTGGCGATATGGCCACCGTTCTCCAAAAGGTGTCATACTCATACACCGTGTGGACCAATGGCGAAAGTTATGTAAACACACGTGTTTTGAATTCTAGCTTGTCTCAAAATAAATTCCGCAAATTCTTCAGGTCTCTATCTATAGTTACCTTCTGTTATGCTTTCAATTGTGAACCCAACTTAAGTGTTTAATCTTACAACGGTTTCATATAGGTAGGGATAGGAAAATTTCGCGAGTTCCATGACCTGTACGCTAGATTCCACAGTCCTGTGTACACTTGAGCATCAGATGTTTGTTATTGGCTGTTTCCACAGTGTTACCCCATATTTGACAGCACGGGATTCGTTTCTTGTTCCCTTGCAAGGGTGTGTATAATAAAGTATTCTCCAATTTGCAAAGACGACTTCAGTGTACACGCGATTTAAATCTATATTGTCCTGAAATGAAGTCGCGAATTTTTCCTATCCCATCATATAGGCGACAGCAATGTGCTACTTGGCCTGACGCGAAGAGTTGGATGATCGCAGCTGAGAATTTTTTCAATGTCCTTCTCAGCACACCGTGGTTATTTCCAACTTTTCGGAAGCCCTACTGAAGTTCTGCTTTAAGGCTATTCCTCCACTTACAGTATGTAAATAAAGCTAAACTAAGTCTAGAAAATTGCACTAAAGGGACATCGCACGGTAGTTTAATATAACATTTTTCATGAGAACTATTTATTTGACTTTACCGACCCACATACTTACTCTGATTTCATTCATATTAAATATAAACGATATAGCATGATTTGTATGTATAATATAAGTAAAAGATCAGTTAAACCAAAAATAAACCTACTTTAAGTGGAGCCTTTTTCACTAATTCGAATATACTTGCATTTGACTTCGAATCAGTGATTTTCTACTGATTCGAATTGGGAGTCTACATGACATATTTCGAAACATGGGGTGATTTTAAAGGTTTGATTGAAAATGTTTTATGATACAGAGAATAGACTTCGTAGTCCTGCCGTTAAATGTAAACATTCGTGTTGACAGACACCTCATGGCTAGAGACCTGCAAATTTAGCGTTATTATTTGGTGTGATGCTAGGTTTCACCTTCCTATGTGCCCTCGAGTAGAAGTCAATTGTTTATTGGCTTCTGCAAAAGTGAGGATCCATATTCCCTTTGGACTAGGTGGGACGTGATTGAGCTATCTTTTCGTAACTTGTTTCCGATTGGTTCAAGGCCACCCTGGCTGTGTCAAACTATTTGTGAACCAATGGCAAACCCCAGCTCAAACGGACGTGAGTTTGAATTCTACTGTCTCTTCAAACAATAACGCAAAATTTGCAGGTCTCTACTCATGGCTTGTGTATGTACCTATTCGTCGATTAAGTTAAACTGCGAATGGCGTTAGAAAAAAAGTGAAATGATAATATCCCAGTCATTTTTACTGTTAATGTTTAGAATCAAAACGACACTGACTTTGGCTGTCTCTAATGCATTGTTACAAAATACTCAGTGAAATCGTGTGAAACCATCACAAGAAAACTTCGTAAAATTAAGTACTGCTTGTTATGTTTCCGAATGTAGGCACTTTCAGGAAGGTGTCGCGGAATTTTCGGTCAGTTCGCGGAACCTCTCAGTAAATGTCCTGATAAGTTTTCGCGTATTTCCGGATAACAAAGTGAGATAATAAGAAAGAGTTAAATTTCTTTTATGCCGGTCTATAACCGCGTGAAAAAAAATAAAATTAAATTAAAATGTTTTGCCCTGGAGTCGGATTTGAGATTATGTCAGAGATTTGTAAGCCGGGGACTATTACCACTCGCACTCGCCTAGTTTCCCTAGTAAAGCCAGTAAACTACTTGCTATATTCAGGTTAATATTAACAAAATGTCAAAAGTAACTAAGTAACTTATGTCTAGTACAATTGTTTGAGAGTTCGGCGTGTTCTGTTGCATGTGGCTTAAGCTATACATACTAACGTTCGAAGGGCTAGTCTTAAGTTGAGCGAATATCTTATCTACACCAGTAACGAATTATTTTTTTCTGGTCACAGCGGCGAATAAAGCTTCGTGTATCTTCGGCAATTCTCGTTCGCGAAACCCGAGAGAGAAAGAAACCGGAGCGGTTGCGTATTTTGTATGCGCGGGGCACACTTCCGGTCCTGCTATCACGGACTGCGATTACTTAACGTATATTAAACGTGTATTTCCGTAAAGGTTTCCGTGAATAGCATGGTTCATTTAATAATGTGTTACGTCATAGAACTAGTTTTCGTAATCCGCTAACGACGCTGCTGCAAGTACTTAACGACAGTGTTTATATTACTACCTATTTAAGATGTTTATTCTCTTATCGCTAGCTTCCACTGTGCTGTATAAATGTCTGAAGAAGTTTTTCGTCAGCCAGCTGTCGTGTCAATTTGTAGATGTTCTCCATGTAGCTAAGTCGCGGAATTCTGTTATTTTATCGTTGACTGCTTGTGATTGTCGAGGAAGTAGTTTAGCCACGTCAAATACGCATCACCGCAACGAAACGCTATATGTAGGGATAGAAAAATTTCGCTAGTTCAATGACCTGTATGCTAGACTCCACAATCCTTGTGTAGTCGAACCTTAGATGTTTGTTCATTGACTGTTGCCCCAGTGTTACCCCACATTTGACAGTACGGGATTCGCTTCTTGTTCCCTTGCAAGTCGGTTATTGGCGGGGAGTCTTCCAAGGTGTGTCTAATAATATCTGATCCAATTGCAAAGGTGACTTCAGTGTACACGCTTTTTAATATATCTTTTCCTGAAATGAATTCGTGAGTTTTCCCTGTCCCTAGCTATACGGTTGGTCGGAAAAAGTGTTGTAAAGAAAGTTTTCCCGGGATTTCCCACTGTATGTAATAAAAAGTAGCAGAATTTATTGCTTCAGCAGTTGTTCGTATCTGCGGTGAACAGTGAACTGTTGTTGACCTACAAACGAACAGTCTTCTTGAACGTGTTCCCAAAATACGAACAGCGCTTTCATAGAGATAATTCACTTCGTATTAATTGCAAATTATATGTCTTGGATTATTTAGTTTCATTCATAAATACACAACAGACTGATAAAAAAATCGTTTACTTGGTGTTATTCCACTTAGTCACTAATGAGTTGAGATCCGCAAAATTTGCGTTATTATTTGAACACATCTTGAACTTCAAACACACGTACCTTTGTAATTAGTTTTTCATTGGACAATATACTTTATTTGACACGCCCTGGGTTCCTCTGCTCCAATAAATGAACACCTCACAATTGTGTATGCCAATCACGTGCAGTGCAGTCAGAACGGGAGTGACTACGCATCTATGCAGCAGCCAATGGAGAAACGATGCCAGCTCGAATATAAAAACCAATATAATGTTTAGCCTGATACCAAATAATAACGCGATTTTGCAGGTCTCTACTAATGAGTTATGAATCACGCTATGAAAACATTATACAGCTTTTGCCACTTTTGTAGAGTTTATTTGAGACGTCATTGAGATATCTTTACTGGTAAGAGCATGTGCGACCAAGCCGCAATGGAAAATTGGTCCTTCTTGGGCGATAAATCAATAAACAAACGTTACCCACTCTAGTTTGATAGGGCTTTGTGCTAGTACGAATTGTTTCATGTGCCTATATAGTCATATATATATTTAAATTAATGAGATTTTAACTGTTCGGGCAGAAATTACGAACGTTAGTAGTACAAGTTTTCTCTTTCGTGTTGCCAGACCCAATAAAGCAATGGTTTTCCATGCAGAAGAACGTAATGACAACAGAACAATTTATCGTGCCTGAATATTAAATTGTATTTACCGAGCAGTTTCATCAATAGGTTTAACACTTGCATGCCCACCTTTTGCAACACACATAAAGCATTTTTCTTTACCTGGAAGTTACGTGGTCTCTTTCTGTTATTGACTTTCATGCATTTATAAAATCACAGTTTCGAAATTATTTGGTTACTTGAGTAGAGGTTATATTGCAATAGTCTACTATACATTTTCTGTTGCAAGAAAGATAAAAAAAAAAAAGTCTCTCGATATCATGCCAAACATCACATATAGGAAGTTCAACAATTCCAATGAATGCTTACTAACTGTAGCTAACTTGAAAAGGGTAGAATTTTTTCAGTATTTTAAGTTTTAGAAGAATGTTAGTAGCTGATGATGACGTATAATAAATGCACTATGCAATACGCAGAAGTCGATTATGCTTCATAAGCAATATTAATATAGTAAAAAATAATTTCGTTGGTCCATAATCACATTATATACAACAGCTTAACCACGTTCAAAATTTGCGATTTCTTTCTTGTAGCTGCACTTAGGAGTGTTTTTGCATCCTATATATAGAGACCTGAAGAATTCGCGGATTCATTTTCAGACGAGCTAGAATTCCAAACACGTGTATTTATATAACTTTAGCCATTGGTCCACACGGTGTTTGACACCTCCTGGAGAACGTTGGCCCAATCGTCTCCTACCACTCTGATAGCTGACAACCAATGTGCAGTTAATATCGGCATATGTGTATACAAGAACGTAGAGTATAGCCTGCCGGTCATTGAACTCGCGAATTTTTCAGCTCTCTACTTACAAAGTAGTATCCAAATATTTTTTAAATATAAAATCTCTAAGAATATCTTCCTGTGCAGTTCGAATGTAGAAGGATAATCTTGCTTTGAGGTCATTATTTTTCCTTCTTTGTATAGTTTGTTCATGTGCCTGCTTCTTTTGCTCTTGTGTTTATTTTTTCGCGTCTTGTAATCGAAGCAAATTAATAATATCTAGTTATAAATGTCTTCCAACTTGCTTAAAAGTGAAAGCAACGTTTATGTGTTTCGATAAGAAGAGACCAGAAAATATCATATATGTAGCCTTCTCATTTCAAGGCAAGTTAATTAAATTTTTTAGTGTGTATGGCTTTGTATTGCTACTGGAACAGAATTATCTAGTCTAATTTGGTTCACAGTATGTCAGAAATAAAGCTGCAACAATAAAATAACCGAATAATGTACACTTTTGTCGAACTGTGGGATATCTCACTGTGTAAGCAAACAATAAAAAAATCACAGCGTCTAAGATGTATAACGTACTGGAAAGTATATATCACGGGCAACTGACGCCGCAAAAATTGTCAATATCTTCTGATACCGTATACACTGTTAAAAGATTTTCGTACTTTTACAAGAAAAATCTTTGGAATCCAAGTTGCCAAGAAAATCCTTTGTAGAACCACAAATAGTTTTCTTGTAAAAACGGTAAAACATATATTTGTAGAATTACAAATTATAGGCATGTGTTACTTTTCACATTATTGAGAATTGAACATAAAATGATTTTTTTCTATGGAACAAGTGTGGTTGATTATTAACAGATAATAAGGGAAAAAAATTATTTCAAAATATGATTCACGGGGGGGGAAAAAAAAAAAAAAAAAAAAAAAAAAAAACAAGCTAAACCATGCCACCACGGAAATTTCGCGTTATAATCGCACATTCTTAACCTTAAGACTAACTTGACATTAGAAGTTTTCCATTATTTTTTTGTTCCGAATATAGCAGTGAATACCTGCAAAATATTAGTGCAGGTATTCGGTTAAGGAGACTGAAGAACGCATTTATTTCAATTTAAGAGTGCTGTGTAGATATGAAACACAAACAGTTCATGAGTAATAGAGCTATAGAGACCTGAAGGCTACCTGCAGGCTAGATTCTATAGTCTTATGTACAAATATACCGATATTAAATGCATATTGGCTGTCTGCTGTCACAGGGGAAGGCGACGATTGGGCCAGCGTTCTCCAGGAGGTGCCAAACGCCGTGTGGACCAATGGCTAATGTTATATAAACAGAAGTGTTTTGAATTCTAGCTTGTCTCAAAATGAATTCGTGAATGCTTCAGATCTCTAGTAATAGCTAGAGACCCGGGAATTTCGTGAATTCATATGACAAGAAGCTGGACTCCACAGTCCTTTATGTACTTGAGCTTCAGAACGTTGTTCATTGGCTGTTGCTACAGTTTAACCACTGACCAGGTAGCAAAGGATGCGGTCTCTTTTTTCCCTAGACGTTTGTTATTGGTCTAAAGTCGTCCGGGGCGTGTCTCAGAAACTATGGACCAAGAGAAGCGAAACTTCATGGTACAAGTGGATAAAGTTTATCTCGTTATTAAATTAACTCGCGTAATTTTCGGGTGTCTAAAAATAATGTCACGTATTTTGTAAATTATCTTTTTTTTTACTATGACTGAGTTGTTTATAGTGTTTTGCGTTATTTAAACTTGGAACACATACATTTTTGCTCGCAACTACACCTGGTTTTTGCACATACAGCTATATACAGTTTTACGTGGTCGAGTGTCCGCCATTTTGCTTGAGCTCGTGGATATGGGTCAGTATAGCACAAACATTTCCTGGCGTATATTACAAACATGGCTCTTGAATTTTACAAACAAGTAATATTGCAAGACGAAGGTTTGTACTGTTATAAACACTTGTAAAATCACAAATAATTTCTCAGTAAATGTTACAAATTTTTTTTTGCAGTGAATAGTCAAAGGATTGAGAAATATTTTTATAGGCTATGCTACAGATAGAGACCCGAGAAATTCGCCTGTAGGCTAGACTTCACAGTCCTATATTCTCTAATGCTGATATAATCTGTTTTTTTTTGGTTGATTGTTGTGGTAGTAAAAGGTGGTGTTTGGGCGCACAATTTCTTGCATGTTTGTTATGGGCTTATTTATCTCCAGGAGGTGTAAACAAATACGTCGACCAATTACAAACGTAACATGATCGTACATGTATGTGAATCCCAAATTGTCTAGAAACAAACCCGCGAAATTCTCGGTTCTCTAGCTACAGGCTATTAATAGCGGCATGCAAAATTCGCGTTATTATTTGGCATCAGGCTGAACTTCACAGTACTGTCTGCACTAGAGCTGGCGTCGTTACTCCATTGGCTGCTGCATAGATGTGAAGTCACTCCTTTCTCTGACCGAACTACACGGGATTGGGGCAAACAATTGTGAAGTGTTCTTCTATTGGTGCAGAGTCACCCAGGGTAAGTCACATAAAGTATGGTCCAATGACAAACGTACGGCAAAGGTACACGTGTTTCAAGTTTAACATGTCCCCAAATAAAAACGCCAATATTACGTGTGTCTATTTATAATCCGTAGATTTATTTTTTTTAAATTTTGATACATCTTGCTTATTTTGATTGTTACAGTATAGCTACTGTATTGTCTTGGATTGTAAAGAGCTTATTAATGTCCCTTGGTTTTATTCCTAGAGCTAGTGATTTTTTGCGAATAACATATGGGTACACGGTCAAATTTCAATACTATAAGCACCCAACAGCAGTTTGTATGTATATTGCCATTGATTGCTGTCTGCTTGAGAAGGAGTTTCCATAATTGAACGGGACACTCAGAATTCAGCGATGTCGGCACAGCTCCTACGTGATTCGTGTACAGACAGTTAACGCGTTTGAAAAAGTAATTCAACCAATCAAGATAGGTAAACTACTCTACAGTGTTTTGAAATTTAAATTGTCTTGAAAACGCATCGCAAAATTTCACTACCCATAGTTATGCCTAGAGACCTGTAAAATTCGCCAGTCTATAGTCTTATGTACAAACATGTCGATATTAACTACACATTGGTTGCCTGCTATTAAAGTGGAAGGCGAAGAATGGACCAGCGTTCTCCAGGAGGTGCCAAACACCGCGTGGACCAATCGCTTAAGTTATATAAACACACGTGTTTTGAATTCTAGCTTGTCTCAAAATGAATCCGCGAATTATTTAAGTCTCTAGCTATTGGCCGACTTTCTTTGTATGGAGAGAGTCTGTTGCACGAGTGAGATAGTCTGTTACACGAGTGAGCCAATCAGAATTAAGTTGATCCGATACTGACCGTCCATGATTCGCGGGCAGACGTGACAATTCAAATGATCCAATCACGAAATTTGTTCTGAACTAATGTGCTTTGGAACACAACTTGTTTGAAATTCTTTCGGGAAAAACAGGTACCCCTATGTATAATAAATAATGATTTCAGCCTTCTTAATCTTATTGTATGTTTACTTCACGGCAGCCATCCGATGCACAATGCAGAAGAAAAGTCGTTCTGATGTAGCTATACAGCCACAACCAGTTTACTTTGAACAAGAAGCAACTACGATTAGAACAAGTTCGGAGCCAAAGTAACCGTGTACAAAACTGAACACGTTTGAAGTAAAGTAGTTGTGTGTCCTGTACAACAGCGGCCTAAATATCGCATCTACGACATGGCCCATCACGATATTTTTTAATGATGCTAGCGATGGAGCGAGATAAGCCATACAGTCTATACCATAGATATTTTTATCTATGAGATCAACATTTCCTATATCGAGGTTATCGATGTGTCGTCGTTCATAAACGAGACTTTCACTGTCGATGTTACAGACGTATCGCAGTCGATTTTAAATATTCCGTGGAATCGATGTATCGCACTGTTATCGATATTGTTAGCATATACCGAAAAATAAATTTTAAAGTGGATGTCACACAGCCTTAGTTTTTGGCATATCTGTAAGCCTTCTTCATAACTTCTTCATGTTTAACTTAGAACGTGCTTTTTTTCTTTTTTCGTAAACACAGGTTTTGTTAGTATGGAGATGCGGGCCTAAGCGCCTACAATTTTTTCCCTCAGTGATATATAACCTTGCAATAAGTATGGCAATAAAACTAACACATCTACTATGCTACATTTACTTTCCTGCACAACAAATGAATATTCTGTACAAATTAGAACCATTTACTTCGAAAATTGATGCCACAAAAAGTTTTGTAACTCTACAAGCTAATTATTGTATATTTACGACACTAAGACATATGAAATATACTAAATTTTATATATATAGAATTATATATGTACACATACTTTAGTAAACATGAACTCTACAGTTCTCACTGTTAAAATGACGAGTAACTTAACGTTTTCACATTACAGTCTCTAATGTGATCTTGTCTTGATTCTAATGCACTTGTAGTATTACAGGAATTATATTGGTGAATATTTTTCAGTTTTAAGATTTATTTAAAAAAAAGTGTTACTTCCCCAAAGTCTACATTTGTTACCTATACGTAGATGGGAAAAAATTAGCACGCATAGTTCTTTATTAATTTGCAGGCATTAACTTTAAGCAAACATTGTATCTTTTAAAGGTTATTTCCACAGATATTAATAATTTCTCAGGGAAGAACTTAAAACTGAGGACGCTGTTTTTTCCGTGCTGCCAAATGACGATGTATATATTTTAACGTTTTAACTGATACATCAATTTTTCGTTCCATTTGTTTCAAAAGAGGAGATTCTTGGTGTGATAAGTACTTACGAATTCCTTGTAATAAGTAGAGACCTTAAGAATTCGCGGATTCATTTTGAGACAAGCTAGAATGCCAAACACGTGTGTTTATATGACTTTGGTCATTGATTCACACGGTGTTTGACACCTGGCGAACTCTGGCCCAATCGTCGCCTTCCACTATGAAAGCAGAATACCAATGTGCAGTTAATATCGGCATATTTGTACATAAGACTAGAGTCTAGTAGAGTCTACAGGTATCTAGTAATAACCGAACTGATCGAAACCACGTAAAGAATTGACATTGGTATACGACACCCGCCGTAACCAATTAAAAAATTTGCAATAGCAATAACGAGGAAATGGATGCCGTCTCTATTGGTGCTAGCTCTTGACCTTGTACATCACTGACCATGACTTTACATATTTTGCAACACGTCATACGTGAAAGCGTATACTCGGGATAAGACGTTAAGGGGTTAAACCTTATTTTCTGTTATCATTAGCAAATAATTTTTTTACCGTTAATAGGGCGTGTTGTAACACTTGACAACACTTGTGGTTATGTAGGCAGAAAACTTTGGATTGTTTTGTTTTGATAACCCGTTCAATGATCGTGTCCATAATTTGTGGATACGTTGCAAATTAATGAAAGTTGTGATCGGAACTATACACAGCAGGGCCCCAGTGCCCAGTCTTGCTTGTGGCTAATCTTATTTGCGGACTTTTCTTCACCTCTCTGACGTGAATGGTTAATGCCAATATCATCGAACAACCAGCACGTTGTTAATTGACTGAAAGAAAATTGCTAAACACAAGTAAAATTCATACCAAAAAATTATGTGGCTGCGACACTTCAACTGGGAAATTAATAGGCTATGTAACCAAACGGGTTAAGTTGTTACGGCAAATAATGATGTATTTTTTATTTTTTAACACGTGACAATAGGAATAGGCATATTAGTAGGCTTAACATTTCGCAAGCCTCATGAGAAAACCTCGAAACTTAAAAAATTGGTATGTTACGGGAGAAACAAACATCACATAATAACTAGAGACCTGAAAAATTTGCGATTTTGATGACCTGCAGGCTGAATCTACAGTGTTAAGTACAAATATGCTTATATCAACTGCACATTGGTTGACTGCTCTCACGGTAGAAGACGGCGATTGGGCCAGCGTTCTGCAAGATGTGTGAAACACCGTGTGGACCAATGACTTAAGTCATATAAACACACGTGTTTTGAATTCTATAGCTTGTCTTAAAATTAATCCTTGATTTCTTCAGGTCTCTAACAATAACTTTGATTACTAATGCATTTTTATCCGTTTTGAAACAAAATTGTCTTTGTAATTTAGACGAGTATGGAATGTCAAGCAAATTTGAACAAAAATTTGCATTAATACTAAGTAGGGGATGTGAGAATTATTTCCTGTGTGTGTTTTTAAAGTTGTGTTACGATGTTTTTTTTGTTTGTTGACTATTTTTAAACATTTATGGAATAAGAGCTTTTCGTAGTCGATAAGCTAATTTTTTTTTGTTAGAATAGCGTAAAAATGTTTTTCAAAAATGTTCTACGAGATGTTCTCATGGGGGTAACGTTATGTGCTTTTCTACCAATTTTGTATCGTCACTTGTTCGATGGATCGATAGTATTTGTTAGGTTATATTTCATTTTACTTGCGACAAGGATACACAAACCACACTTGAAAAGTATTTAGCATATACAAAAAAAATTCACTTCTAAGCTAATTATATACACTTGGATTTTGCACATGCTAATACGACAAAAATTTCCTTTCAATTACATGAAATCAAAGTTACTAATGCATTACTTTGCAAAACTCTCACGCATAAATGAAGACCTCATTATTTTGAGTAAAAACAGGTTCCTTGATTTTTGTTGGCTTGCTATGACTATCCTGTTATTTTTTATAACTTTTAAAACAATACAGCACGTGTAAGTTTTCATTCTTTGTACATTTTTCTGTAGATTTACCCTTTTCTTTTTACTTTGTATCTTGAAGCTGCAATTGAGAAAATGTATGCTATGTTCGTTGTTCTGTGTTTTCTGCGCTCTAAAAATGTTTTGCTCATTTCTCGTAAGGTATACATATGCAGCATGTGTAAAGGAAACTAGAATTTCAAAAATGTAATGGTGGTTAGATAAAACTTTTCAAAGAGTGGTAAGTATACACGAAAACTTCAGCCGCGTCATATCTATAGAAGGAATTTTTTAACTGCAATAACATGAGTAGTAGTGAAGATAATGAGTTACACCAAAAAATTGTATGATTGTTACAAAATATAAACTTTAGTAAAAAAAATCGGCGCTACCAAATGTATTACAACAACAGAAACATTATTTTACCGAAAATGTAGAAATTTTTGGAAATCATAACAATAACAGCGCCTAGTTTGTGATCGTTAACAGCTATGTTATAATGTCTAAATAATGTTAAAATAACTAAATATTGGAAATGGTATATTTGAAAAACAAATTGTAATGAGCACAAAAGCCATTTTATACAGTAAGTGGCAATCTTTTTTATTACGAGAGCTATGTGGAAGACACCTGGAACAAAATGGAAAGAGATTTAACACAAATATTCACTACTTCAGAAAACCAACGAAATTCTTCACGGCACTCAGTTCACATTAAATGATTAATAACTAGGGATAGGAAAATTTTGCTAGTTCAATGACTTTTACAGTCTTATGTACAAATATGCCAATATTAACTGCACTTTAGTTGTCTGGTGTCACAGTGAAAGGCGGCGATTGGGGCAGCGTTCTTCAGAAAGTGCCGGCCGGATTTTCGGATGTGGGAATCGTGACGGACGATGCCATTGGTTGGTGGGTTTTCTCGGGGATGTCCCGTTTCCCCTGTCCTTTATTGCGGCGCTGCTCCATACTCACATCTATCATCCTCATCGGCTCTCAAGACCTCGATGTTAAGAGTCGTTCAAATCTCTCCACTTCACATCTAATGTGTGCTCCAATTATTACACGAAAAATCACTGGCCATGACCATCAGCAATGCCACCAGTGAGCCATAAATGGCATGCCAAGTGTCCTGTTGCCAGCAGTCAGTCATAACAGGACCGTTTGTGTAAACCCATAATTATTTAGTATTAGCAGTCATCCAGCAGTGCCAGCAATAAAACCACAATCGGGACCGACTGTGGCCTGCTACATGTGCTACTATGGTACGCTAGAATTTTTCTTTTTCTTATTGGCACCGTATCCCTGTGAGAACAAAAAATTTTTACTTGACTGGCCAATGAGAATTGAGTTTCTCGGATATTGTATATCAGTGATTCACAAGCAGACACCTAATACGCGTAACACCTAGCCCATTCAATCGCTAATGTCATGTGTTACTGAGCTAAAGTGTTATGAAATTCAACTGGTCGTGAGAAATTTTCGCGAATATCGGGTGCCCCTACTGCAGTTAAACCTACACACAAGTACGTATCACATACCATTGCGTGTTTCTGTATTATGGTACTTTGAAAACTTCTGCGGGTTTTAAAGACGGAAAGGAAAAAAAATAAACGTCACGCGACGTCTTTGAAGCCATATTTCAAGATAAATGTTTTATTTCTCTATTTGAAAGAGATTTATATAAGGTCAACATACATGTAAATATGTGTAGTAAAATTATTGTAATTTTCCAAATATAGCACCGAAAGTCGAAAATTTTGGAATAAGGGAGACCAAGTATAAATGTTCCTAATTAACTTTGCCAAATAAATCACATGTCCTGTGATCTATTTAATATACAAAATATATATAATTATGTATCAAGGATATTTACCAATTAGTACTTGGGACTGGCATCCTGAATATATATTTTTTAATAGGTGTGGTTCTTTTTGGTAACGAATTTTTAGTCATCCAAGTGAAACTAATAAATATTAATACTATTTTCTCTCAGACGAATTAAAAAGTGTTGGCAAAAAATTCAATGCCTAGATGCGAGTACCCGAGTACTGATTGTTAAATACTCATGATACTTATTTAATATGTTGTGTATATGATATATATATTGTAACATGTTATTTATTCGGTAAAGTTAATTAGGAGCATAGAAACTTGGGCTCACATTGTTCGAAATTTTTGGCTTTCGGTGCTATATTTGGAAAACTACAATAATTTGACTACAAACATTTGCTTTTATGTGGACCTTGTATAAACCTCGTTTAGGTTATGAAATAAAATATTATAGTGAAATATGGTGTTAAACCCTTCAGTCGCAGTGTCCTTTATCTGGGACGTTGCATATTAAGTGGCTTGAGTTGCCTGCACCATACACAGCAGAACATACCGTCCAATGAGAAAGGTTCCCTACGTGTGGGGAAACATCATTCGTGGTTGAAACTATATTCCGTAGCCTCATAAACCATTGTTGCCAGTAACATAAAGCGCGGAGAGATTTTTATTGGTTCCCATTTTATGACAGTACAGTTCCGAACAAAACTGTTTGTTTGTTTCAACGCCTAAAATTATATATTCGCCTGTGAATGAAAGGGTTTAAGCGCGCGTAGGGGCGAAAATTGCGTGCTACGACAGGAGCGCGCAGTAAAAATGATGCGGGCGTAGCTTCCACGCGGTAGTAATTCCATCGGCCTACGACGCCTTTGTTCTGGAACCCGTACAAGCGCGGATGTAGGGGTGTTTTCACGCCTTTCAACCGAGGCGTCGAAAGATAGGTTTTCCACGAGGTTGTAAGTAGTTGGTGAGGTAGGGGCCACGTAACACAGAATACCTACCTACGCGCGTGCAAAAAATTAATAAACTGCGCGTGCATTTTGCAGAAGTGGAGACAGTGATGATTAGGGACCTGCAAAATTTGCGTTATAATTTGGCTTCAAAATAAACTTAACATTACTGTATACTCTATAGCCGGTGTTGTTTTTTCATTGGTTGCTGCATAGATGTGAAGCCTGGGGCACAGATTTGTGAAGTGTCCATTTATTGGTGCAGAATTACCCAGGGCATGTCAGATTTAGTATAGTGTAGTGACAAACGTCTTGCAGAGGTACACGTGTTTGAAGTTTAACGTGTTCCGAAATAATAACGCGAATTTTGCACGTCTCTAGTAATGATTTACCACTTAAATTTTATATACTGAGATTCCCTGTTAAAAATTATTTCGAAACGCCGACAACATTGCAAATTAGGAAAAATGTACTGTTTTTTCTTGTCATAGAAAGCTATTCACCAATAACTAGGGATAATAAAATTTCTAGATTTCAAAGACCTGTATGCTAGACTCCACAATTCTATGTATAGTCGAACCTCCCATGTGGATCCTCACCTTTGACAGTATGGCACGGGATTCGCTTCTTGTTCCCTTGTAAGTCGACTATTGGCGCGGAGTCGTCCAGGGTGTGTCTAATGAACAGGGACCTGAAAAATTCGAGAATTCAATGACCTGCAGGCTAGACTCTACAGTCTTATATACAAATATGCCGATTTTATTAACTGCACTTTGGTTTTCTTCTGTCACAGTGGAAGGAGACGATTGGGCCAGCGTTCTCCAGTAGGTATCAAACACCGTGTGGACCAATGGCTAAAGTTATATAGACACACGTGTTTTGAATCCTAGCTTGTCTCAAAATGAATCCGCGAATTCTTCAGGTCTCTACTAATGAACTCTAATCCATTTGCAAAGGTGACGTCAGTGTACACGCGTTTGAAATCTATCCTGCCCTGAAATGAAGTAGCGAATTTTTTCGTATCCCTATTAATGGAGACCTGAAGAATTCACGGATTCATTTTAAGACAAGTGATATAGTCATCACAGATGAAGAAGATGATGGTACAATTATAATCTGAAACGATGGTATTGCACTGCTGGAAGTAGATGCTGCTAGTAATGTAGCCATCACAGCTGAAGAAGTCGATGGCGCTGGTAAAACTGAAAACATCTCACTTGAAGAAATCGCTACCTGGGCGGTGAAAACAAATGAAATC
Source organism: Dryococelus australis (assembly GCA_029891345.1). Classification (NCBI taxonomy): domain Eukaryota; kingdom Metazoa; phylum Arthropoda; class Insecta; order Phasmatodea; family Phasmatidae; genus Dryococelus; species Dryococelus australis. Next base: position 131,340,334 of record CM057009.1, read on the forward strand.
GAAAATGGTAGTCGAACGAAAATGGGAGACAAATTTCAAAACAAATGACACACGAAAAGAATCAAGATCGTAGCATACAATATACGTATAGGTGAAGGGTGTGGGGCGAGGGAGTCAGTAGTCTGTTGGGCGTGGTGCTGCGGGAAACCTCCGGAAATGCAAGTTTTTTAAAATGAATTGTTTATGGGTTTGTATAAATATTTGGCTTCTTTTTATATATATATATATATATTAAGGGTACAAAAGGGAAATTTTAAAGCATTTTTTTAGTTCAAGGCCATTCAAGGTCATAGGATCAAAGTTGAGGTCACCTGCAGCCAATATGGTGGTAGTAGCCTGTGATGAAATATGCTTGCTGACTTTTATGCATTTTCTAGAGTTTTGGTTTTCAAGGTCATGGGGTCAAAGTAAAAGACATTTGCATCTAATATGAGGGCAGTGGTTAGTAACGTAATATGCTTGCTGACTTTTATGCATTTTTCGTGAGTTTTTGTTTCAAGGTCATGGGGTCAAGGCCAAGGTCACATGCACCCAATATGGCGGTAGTGGTTAGTAACGTAATATTATGCTTACTGACTTATGCATTTTTCTCGAGTTTTGGTTTACAAGGTCTTTCAAGGTCATGACGTCAAGGTCAAGGTCATCTGCATCCAATAGGGAGGCAGTAGTCTGTAACGTCATATACTTGTTGACTTTCATGTTTTGTCTCGAATTTTGGTCTTCAAGGTCATTCAATGTCATGGAGACAAGGTCAAGGTCACCGGCATACAATATGGTGGCTAAGATGGCTGAAAGCACCAAGATGGGTGACCGGGTATGGGCGAGGGAGGTGGAGGCCGGCCGACTAATTTGTTGCGAGAAGGGATAAGGGGGAATATCGGAAAATTTGAAATTTTTTATTACATTTTAAAATATTTTTTAAAATACTTTAAATAATAAATTTGTTGGAATTTTTTTGGGTTTTTAATTTTTGGGATCAAATGTCCAAGGTCATGAGTCCTGATTCCAGTTCTTCTGGCTCGGAGTCACTGATCTCGGTATCCTGTCTGGCTCGGAGTCATGAATCCTGTGTCACCTGCTCTGGGACAAATGGGAATTTTTCAGGGAAATTTTTTGGAAAGAAGAGAAACTTTTAGGCGAAAGGGAATCTTTTTAGAGAAATTTAGTCTATTTCGAGGGGAATAAGGGAAATTAAAAAAAAAAAAAAAGGGAATAAAATATATTCCAAGATGGTAGCGGTAGGCTCTTATACTCCTGTCCTCGTCCGCTCTTCATAATCATTCTACTAACACTCTAACTAGATTATTCTTTCATGATTGGATGAACAAGTTTATGACTAGGCTAAGTTGTTCGCAGACCAATCACGAACATTCTGGCATAAAGTAGCATAATCCTCATTGGCCCAGTGAAATGGGGTAGTAGCTTCATACATGCATGACAGCCAACAAGGAAAGAAAAATATCGGACATGTGTAGCCTACAGTACGTGGAAACTTAATACCCAGTCAATTTTTCCCGCGATAAACCATCATCTCTAGCCATAACGTGTTCGTTACTGTAGTCGCAACCAAAACGTTATGATTCTAGTAACGTTTAGCAATACTGGTTAGTGCAGCTCACTAAAGTATTTTGAGAATTTCGGGGTTTGGGAGGTGTAGGTAACGTTCAAAAATCATTAACAACCAAAACGAGGGTGGCTGGACCAGGAACTGAACCCGGGTCTTCTCGAACGAAAGGTTTGTGTGTTACCACCCCGATACCTCACTCGGGTTCAAAATCCGTGCCTTAAGCAGGCAGACACTACAATTCTAACAAGTGACACATGCGTCAATGCCTAAACACGTCATCTTACGGAAAGTTTATTTTCTAGAATCATTTGTGTGTAACATTTTCTTAACACTTTGAAAACTATGCTCGAGTGTAGCTTGAGCATAGCTAATTTGAAATTGTCTTTGTTGTTCAGAAAGAAACTCGCATGGATGAGAAGTCTTTGTTCGGCTAGTGTTTAACATGACATCACAAGAACACCACAGCGCAGTAACAATGATATTGCTAACTTTGGCATTTTTATAGCCACTCAAAGGGACATGATTGATTGTAAATCATTTTATACGATAAAGGACATTTGATTGGGTTAACATCAACTCGGCTCTCCAGTGGTTGATGACTGGCCAATAATGAGCGCTGTAAAGTACAAGGTAGTGTCCGGTGTGGTATGGGCCAATAGGACGATGGCGAGTTCTAACACAGACACCAACAAAACCGGTGTTCTTGAAGCGTGGATATAGGTGACTCACTTATAATTTGTTTCAAGTGCCAGTAAATATGTGCAGACCTCAATGTGTTAATTGAAATAAAGACATTATGTAATCCATACCAATTTATTAAGAATACTCATTGTGGATTAGTCCGTATCCTGATGCAAGGACACGAACAGGGACAAATATGGCGTCGTGGCAACACAGAAGGTGGTCACTTCCGATTCGCCTGCACGCATGCGCAGAATACACACAGACGTAGTTCCGCAGTCGCAGCAAATTGTTTTACTTGGACGACACAAATGCTGTTGCTGCTAACTAAATATTTGGTGGCAGCCGATAAAAGTTTTTTTAAATAATAAACAAGTATGTTAGTGAGCAGTAAATGGCTTCAGTGTATATCAATCTATGTGTTATTGTGCACTACATTCGGTTTTTCATCAACAACAAAAATTTGCCTTGTAAAGCATGAATAAATAGTTTTTGTAACCACTAATAAATTTTTTCTTGCCATTTTTTTTAAGCTGCACATGATCTGCATCTTTGCTAAAAATGTCTGTTCTTCCATTATTGGCTGAGTGATACGAAATTCTGTTAAATTCAATAACCTGTGTAAGGCAGCGTCTTCTAAAGTATGTGAAAAACCTGATTGTTTGATTGCGATGTTATGCGTCTGCACTTGTTACAAGTGGTTCAACTTTGCAAATACAAACATTTGAATGTAGATATTTTATTTTAATGACCATAAGTTGGACATAGTTAATTGTTTGGTGCACGGCGATTTCACCTACATTTATTACGATGCCGTGTATTTGATCGATTTTTGCCCTAAAATGATCTCACAAAGCCAGTGATAGCAAGTATGTGGTATGATGACCAAAACTGAAGCTAAAATATATTTACAAAACATTTCTAATTATTCTTGGTGCTAGTTTCTTTCTAAAACGTGGTACCCCTGGTTTGGGCGATAACATTTTCACTAATTTGGCTACACCTATCTTACGGGGAGAGATATTTTGGGGGATTAAGTGGACGTAACAGACCGACGAGATGAACAAGTAGTGAGTATTTATTTCTTCATGTTTGGTATTATTGCAATATATCGATATAAGACCTCTAAATTTATTTCTCCATTTTATTGGTGAAAATTTTTCAAGAAGAATACCTTAAAATAGAACATATAAAAAACAACTGAAATGACCTTATCAGTGTCTCATGAAATCGGCCATCGAAAATGTGTACGTAATTATAACAATTTTTGTCTCGAAATAATAACGTACACCTAAGTCTTACGAATGTGTTTAATATTTACCTTATCTTATCTTAAAATGGCACACACCACTTATTTGCAGGTATACATCGCGCTATAGACTGTTCACGGTAAAGTGAGCACTTTTGAGGCCCTAGCTACTTTTTTTCTTTCAGCCATTGTTTACCCTGTAAACACCTTTTAAAATAAATGTCGCTATGTAAGTAATAAAAATAGTGTGTATATTCTACCGCACTCGGAAGTCAACGTCTAAGGCTGAAAAAAAATATATTTATACTATTATTCCAAATGAAACGGCTTTCAAAAGTGCTCACTTTACCTTGAATAGCCTATATCTAAAAACGCCCTCGGTATACATCATGTCAATATTGCTGTACATTTACAGATGGATTTAAACACCAACATATTGTAATTACATAATTTGTGATTTTCTGAAAAACCCATGTACTACTATTCTATTTTCAAACAGGTTTCAAAATACACTAGAATACAACCACTTCAAAAATATTAAATACAAAATTTAAAACATGCGTAAATTCATGTGTGATATCTCTCGGAACGATAATACAGTCTCAAAAGAATAGAATACTTGGCTAGAAGACTCATTTAGCTTCCTCAGAATAAAATTATTGACGTTCGGCGCACTTTACTTTATCGCACATACTTTGCCTGTACTAACTATTTGTATCCTGAATATCGGATCCGAGTTTTTGAAGACGCCTTTTCCCACGCTTCCTAGAATAAAAAGTTAGGAAGGTTTTGATATACAAAAACTGTAACCAAATATATTCTTATAAGGGAAATATGTATTAGCCAACAGCTAAAAAATGTTTTATCATGAAAAGTGGAAATGTAATGCTGTCGTTAACACGTATCAAAATTTTTCTTAATGATTTTCAAGCAATGCATTTTTTAAGAAAAAGGAATAAAACTGTTTATGTTGGCAGTTTCTCTTACCATGTGTGCGTCGCGCCATTAAACCTTATGAATGAATAAACTTTTGTATTCATCTTCCTTGCATGTGGAAGTACATTTTTCTTCAACGATCTTTAAAAAAATAGAATTTTTTACGTCTTCGAGACAAGTTCTATTTCTAGAATAGCTTTAAAAACTAATAGTTTGATATAAGTAAATATTTAAAAATTATATAATAAAATAACTACATTGCAGAAAATTCTATATGTAGTAAAGGCCAATAAATACTGCCTTGTATTTTACTTGGATGTTATGTATGTCTATCGAAAGGTTTACTTAAACTGCAGAATCACATATTTCATGTAGGACCTACGCCTTGATCAATTATTAGCATTTTTTATCTCCAGGAGGTGTCAAAAAACACGTCGACCAATTACAAACGTAACATGAACGTACATGTGTGTGAATTCCGACTGGTACAGAAATGAACCCGCGAAATTCATGGGTCTCTACCTATAGGCTAGACTCTACAATCATATGCACAAATATGCCGATATTAACTGCACATTAGTTGTCTGCTGTCACAGTGGAAGGCGACGATAGGGACAGCGTTCTCCAGAAGGTTGTCAAACACCGTGTGGGCCAATGGCTGAAGTTATATAAACACACGTGTTCTGAATTATAGGCCTCTAGCCATCACTCTTCTAGGCTTCGGAGACGCAATATGCCTCTAGCTAGATGACACCCTTAAAGGAACTTGAGATAAAAGTTTAGTAATAGTAGAGACCCTATCTGCCCTGCGTTATAATATTGTGATAGTCAGGCACCATAAAAATATAAGTTAGCTTTATATGTTTCATTGGACCTTCGCTCATCCGACACACCCTGCAAGACTCAACTACAATAGTAAATATTTACCACTATGGTGCTTCATTTAGTTTGGTCGAGTTGAACAGGTAACTGTAATAGTGGCCAATGAGAAAATGAGATCTGTTTTAGTAAGTTTATGGTGCTGGTTTCTAAAGCAAAAAGTTAGGGTTTCTTATGAAATGTCTGCATGAACCGGGAACTAGTTAGTGTCTTGGAAAAATAAATTTTCACTGGAAATGCGGCGAGAATCGCTATTAATACAGCTAGTTTACCTCTTTACTTTTAGCAGTCTATGAGTTTTGTGAAATATTTTTTTTGTTAAGTATGACAAAAAGTACATTAACCCTTTCAGACACACTTCCCTTTACGCTTTCAGGTTTTGCAAACAAAACGTTTTATGATACGTGCTGTACTTAATTCGACACAACACTTGTTTCTTTTTTTTTTTTTTTTTTTTTGTTACGGCCAATGAGCTGAAGGCTATATATTTAGCTGCAGTAATATGAACCAGTTATGACCTATACCAGTTAGACGGTTTGCGAATCATTTACCCACAGGTAAGATCATAGGTAATTGAGCTTCGCAGTTTGAACTCACTCTAAAAAATGTTTTGTACTTTTACAAGAAAAATCCTTGTAAACCCAGTTGCGAAGAAAATCCTTTGTAAAACTATGAAGAGTTTTCTTTTAAAATAAGCAAAACATTGATTTATAATATTACACTCGATAGCCTTACGTTATTGAGAAGTGAACATAAAATTTGGTTTATTTCCTAGAAAACAAATGTGATGAAGTAATTACAGAGAATAACTTAAAAAAAAAAAAAAATTGGCCTATCTCAAAATATAATTTACGAAAAAAAAAATTACACCTTGCTCACACCCCTTGTATTAGTAGCCGACACCCTTAACCACAAGACCAACTTGACTCACGAGATTAACATTTATTTCTATAGTTAATATATCTGCATGTACCTACAAAGTATTAATGAAATTATTTGGTTAAGAAGAATAGAAAAATTTATATCGTTTTAAGAGTTGTGTTATTAAGTTAAGCGATTTGGACGCCTCTTAGAAACGAGGTATTGAGGGCCGGTTTAAGAGTTTTGTTTAGCTAGGAAACAGTAACAATTAATGAGTAATGCGGTCACGTATGATTGAAATTGTCTTTTTATTATGATTATTTGAGTTGTGTTGAGTGTTTTACGTTATTCAAACCTGCAGTACATTTCTTTTGGCACGAAACTACACTATATATCACCCATAGAATTTACATAAACAGCTGTATACGGATTCACTTTGTTGAGTGTCCGCAATTTTGCTGAAGCTTGTATAGATATGGATTAGTATAGTACAAACACGGGCTTTGTAGTTTTACAAATGAGTAGTTTTATAAACGAGTAGTTTTACAAGGGAAATATTTGTACTGTCAAAAGCACTTGTAAAATTACAAACAATTTTACAGTACAAATAAACTTTTTTTTTTTTTTTTTTTCCCTCAATATATAGACCAAAATTTACCTACACGTGCTTAAGAATAGATAATTTCGCGGGTTCATTTCTAGACAAGTTGGAATTCACACACATGTACGTCCATGTTACGTTGGTTATTGGTCGACGTATTTTTTGACACCTCCTGGAGATAAATAAGCCAATAACAAACATGCAAGAAATTGTGGACCCAACCACCACCTTTTAATACCACAACAATCAACCAATAAACAGTTGATATGTGTATGAGAGTATATAAGACTGTGTAGTCTAGCCTACAGGTCATTGAACTCGCGAATTTCTCGGGTCTCTGGTTATGATATGATAATTCAGTCACCCCTGTTACGTTTTCTGTAAGCGTTTTAGCTCATTTTATTTGCACTTTCCAAAAACGCTAAAATCTTGATTTCGACTTGCCATTATTCAAAAACTGTACTGTCTGAAAAAAAAAAAATTTCTTGAAGAAATAATGTGAGCAATGCCAAATATAAAATACCGTAATGAATTATGTCGTGATTGTAATTATTCGGAGCCTATGTCCGCAGCGTGCTAGTCTCGGCAATGGACAGAACAACTGTCGACTTTGCAGCTGCAACTAGCGATCACATCTTCGGGAGGGAAGTCTCGTCAAGTAAAACTTGTTTGCCGGGTCGTGTTTTGTCAAACGTCCGCCCCTTTAAAACGGAAGGATTAATTTTTTTTCTCCCCCCGCGTAAATGCGCGAACGCGACGGAACTTAATTTGTCAATTAAATAACGTCACGCCCGGAAGGAAAATTGTTCCCCCGCAAATCGTAAACTGTGGTACACCATACTGGCTTGTCTGAGGCCCCGATTTAACACTTTTGAGTGCGATAAACAACAACAACAACGAATAAATTACAAATCTGATCAGTGCTCGGCCATTGGCCAAAACTGAACTCTATTTTTTAAAGTTAAAGTTAATTAATGTACTTCCTATATAACGTTATTCATTTTTCTAATGGGGTACTAGTCATAAAGGGGATCGTTGGACATCTTTTTAATGACCTCTCCCCCACATTCAGACCAATTAAAAGTCGTGAACTCTGTTACATAATCAGTTAAATTAAACTATAATTTTTTTTAATTTTGTTGAGGGGGTTTAATTTTCAAGGAAATTATTTAATAATTTATTACTAATTTAAACCTATCTACGTTTTATGAAAATATTTTTTTTTTTAACAGATATGAAGGAAAATACATTTTTTATATAATTGATATGATTGAGAAACCACTGCCACGAGAACATTACTACATAGGGTATTGGGATGATGATTGACGGGTGGAGACCTTCAAAATTCGCGTTGTTATTTGGCATCAGGCTAAATTTCATAGCACTATATGTACTTGAGTCAGAGCTGTTTCTCCATTGGCTGCTGCATAGACGTGAGGTCATGCCCTTTCGGACTGAACTGCAGGTGATTGGGTCAAGAGATTGTGAAGTGTTGATTTTTGGTGCAGGGTTACCAAGAGCGTGTCAAATTAATTATTGTTCAATTACAAACGTATTGTAAAGGTACATGGGTTTTATGCTTATCGTCTCTCCAAATAATAATGCGAATTTTGCAGGTCTCTATTGATGGGTTAACATATGAATTAGATAGGTTACTATCGTTTGCATGGACTTCTAATGGTACCTGAACTCTGACGATGTGAGTTCAGGAAGGCTGCTTTTCGTCCCGGCACCGGTGATTTTTGTTTTAACAATTTTAGAAAAACTAACTTCTAAGTACAGCCGACGTAACAATTATGTCCCCTGGATTTTACCCGATGATGTTAGGACACATTTACAGACGCAAGACAAGCTAGAAGCGATTTGCCTGTAATTACAAGTTCTGCTGGTCTCTGTGTGTTTTTTTTTTCCTGCTCCGCTACTCGCCTCCTAACTAGGCGGGCCGGTTTCGATTACCAGCGGGGTTGCTCCCGGATTTTCGCACGCTGGAATCATGCCGGACGATGCCGCTGGTCGGCGGGTTTTCTCGGTGATCTCCCCCCCCCCAATTATCCATTCCTGTGCTGCTCCGGTTCCGCCACGTTTCACCCTCATTGGCTCTCAAGACCTTGTCGCTGCGAGCAAAGTCTCTACACCGCCAGAGCTGACAGCCCAGCCACTAAGGAAAGCATAGTAAACTGTTTTATCTTTTAATTTTTACAAGCAATTGTTAAGATACTAGTTGCCAAATATATTTATTGCATCACTACAAAAATTTAGAGTAAATTTCACAAAAGCTTAGTGTGAAATGTTTAAAAACAATGTTAAAGTTTAACAAGCATGAGTTGTAGATCTCAATTTTGTTATAAACATTGATCTAAATAAGAGTGTTGTATGTTTTATAAAATAATGCGTTTAAATATACAATATTTCAGCTGTATAGAGTTACAAGAAATATGTTGGCAACTAAGTTTCCAAGAAAGAGTTTTTGCAAGTCCAGAAAGATTTTACTGTGTAAATAGGTACGATAGGCCAGGTGTGATAATTTCTAAACCATGTGATAAATCAAGTTGAAGTCAAAACGAAAATGTGTCTTTGACGTGAGTACACCCGAACCCGATCACGGGGAAAGATTCGTGTTTCGGGGTATAGGCTATTCACGGTAAAGTGAGCACTTTTAAAGCCCTCTCATTTGGAATAAAAGTTAATAAATATATTATAATTTAGCCTAAGATATTAACTTCCGAGTCCGGTGGAATATAGACACTGTGTTTATTACTTAAACGGCAATATTTATTTTAAAGAAAATATGTGGTTAAAGTATAGCAAATTGGTTGAAAGGAAGAAGTAACTAGGGCCTCAAAAGTGCTCACTTTACCGTGTATGGCCTTATATCTCCGCGGGTACGGGAGTAGAACAGTTCCAACGAAACAGAAGGCATTTTCCACGTCGTTCCGTTAGGAAAAAGTAGATTTTTTCTGCGCGGGTTAGGACGTACACAATAAAAACTAAAAGTTAGCACGAAAGTTCTCTGGCGTAATGAATCACCCGAACACACTTCATTAAAAAATTCGTCCGCATAAATTAATTAAGCGGGTCACGAACGAGCTGTCCGATAATGATTCTTTGTTACGTCTAAAGCTAAGTAGATGAGTTTTCGGCGCCCATATTTTGGCATGTGTCAAAATCGTTACCCGTATTTTCCTTTTTATTTTTTTGTGTATTACAGCCTTAGATATCTCCCGTAATACGAAAGAATATTTCACTTTCAAACCCCACTTCATATAAGTCCCGTGCATTTACAGATATGCTTTCTAAAATTACAAGAATTTAACGGAAAGCTTCTTTAATGTAGACTTATATTACTGACGGAAGATTTGTTGGTAGTTCCTGTAAGCACGTTTTTTTAACGATGAAAGTGTTAAATTTTTTTAAGCAGTTTTCATCAAGGTCTTGAGAGCCGATGACAGTGAAGCGGCCAGCGCCGGAATGCAAGGTCTGGGGAAACGGGAAATACCCGAGAAAGCCTGTCTACCAGCGGTATAGTCTGGCACGATTCCCAATGCAAAAATACAGGAGCAACCCTGCCGGGAATCGAACCCAGTTGGCCTTGGTGATAGGCGAGTGGTCTAACAACTACACCACCACGGCCCCCTTTGAAGTTGGAGACGCGTTAGCTCACGCGCCAGAGAAATGGCATTTCACCGCTTGTAAGTATACTCTGCACACTCAACTTGCCTTCATATTAAAGACTGTTCACAATAAAGTGAGCACTTTGGAAATCAATCTTAGAAAAAAGTCACTGCTCCTACCTGCATATATTTTAACGGGCGCACTTAGTGACATGCGCCCAGTAAAGTTGGTAACGATGGAGTGAATGTAGTTCCATGTATAGTCGTTGAATAAAAAGCGGTAGGTAACCATTTGTGACAACTTAAGTTGTTTATTTCGCTTTCCGTTTATTTTAATGCATAGAAGTGTAAAAATGAGCAGATTTGCAAAATATTTACTTTCACAGTTTCACTTGACCGACGCATGAATTAAGTGATGAGGACAAAAGCAATGTTAATTTTACATATGGCAGAAGACTACATAACGTGCATACAAGTATATCTTAAGCTGGGCTTCCAAAAGTGATCAATTTACCGTGAACAGACTACACTGATAGCAACGACAATAAAGCCACCTGCCGCTATGAAAATTGAACCGTCTACAGACGGCAGCGTCGATTCGTTGACCTAACACAGGATGGGTCTGTAAAGGTCCAGCTCCAGACGAATCGGCTCGCAGTTTTCAACGGAACATGAAGCCATATCCTTGCGAACCAAGACGAGTCTTCCAAGCAACGAATACAATCTTCGTGCAAGCGTGAAGAGAATATCAACGTTTGAGTATCTGGAGGAATGGCGAAGGAATTACTGCACCTCATATTTCACGTGAGTTTTATATTCCAGTCTGTGCACTGGAATAAGATACAATTAGCACGCGAACTCAACTTTTCGCTTCACCTATTTTGTGTCAATCATTCTCATTAGACGTAGTAGTATGAAATGTATCTCGTGCGAAGCCAAGTTGTTCAGACGGCTGAAAAATGTCATGAAGTAGAAACGTATTGCATATATTCAACGGGGAAATGCTTAAGTCCTATGACTAGAGACCTGAAAAATTCGCGAGTTCAATGATCTGCAGCCTAGACTATACAGTCTAATGTACTAATATGCAGATATTAACTCATCATTGGTTGTCTGCTGTCACAGTGGAAGACGAGTTTTGGGCCGGCGTTCTCCAGGAGGTGTCAAACACCGTGTTGATCAATTGCTAAAGTTATATAAACAATAGTGTTTTGAATTCTAGCTTATCTCAAAATTAATCCGCGAATTATTCAGTTATCTTATGACTAGAGACCTTCGAAATTCGCATTATTATTTTAGGACACTTTAAACTTCAAACACATGTACCTTTCCATCTGACACGCCCTGGGTAGCTCTGCGCTAATAGATGAACCCTTCACACTTGCGTAGTTCAGTCACGTGCAGTCCAGTCATAAAGGCAGTGCCTTCACTTCACGACGCCCGCTCGAGTATACACAGCAATGTGAAGTTTAGCCTGATGCCAAATAAAACAAGAATTTTACATGGCTCTACCTATGACAAGAAAACTAGACACACCGACCTTCTAAGAACTTGAAACCGCAATTTTTTAAGTTTCTGGGAATAATCATTTATGAACTTTAAATTTGTACGAAAAACCTTTCCACTTGAAGACATTAATCACAAGTATACTTTCCTGGTGTAAAAAAATTCAAATCGCATAATTTTGGCATTATGGCATGTCAAAATAAGCGAGGTTAGTGTTTTGGGACATACTGTACGAATAAAATAAACCAAAGCATTTACAGAAATTTTGAGAAGAATATCTGAACGATCAAGTCTTCATGCATTTTGATGTATGCATAGCAGAATTCATTTGACTGAAAACCATAGAATGTTACAAATGAAAAATAATGCAAACATTTCTTTATTTAATGCAATTCTTAAATATAATGAAAACATTTCATAGCCTCATTTTAAAGATTGATTGAAGTAACCCCTGATTTCTCGCTTTGGTAAGTTTATCTTTTATTACTTCTACGTCCCAAGAACACTAAAAACGTGATTTTGACACGTCATTCGGCTATATTAAATATGATTAAAAATACAAGGTTTAATTTTTTTAATGTCATGAGACAGTACTGGTAAAGAATGCCCACAAGTGGAAAAATATTTCGTTCAGATAAAAAAAACAATTGAATTTTCCGGTGACCAGCACCCTGGTACCGCGGTGGTGCAGTGGTCAGAATACCCGCCTTCCACCAACACGAGCCGAGTACCATTCCCGGCGGGGGCGCATGTGGGAACGACGTCGCTGGTCGGCGGGTTTCTCGGGGATATCCCGTTTACCCTGCTTTTTCATTCCGGCGTTGCTCCACACTCGCCTCGCTTCATCCCGATCGGCTCTCAAGACCTTGATGTTACGAGCCGCCCGACTTTGTCGGCCTGTCCCGGTGTGTGACGTAAGACAGATGCGCTTCTAGGCAGCGTATAACGGAACGACTAGTTTCGCGCATTGCGCAAAGATAAGGTTAATATTACTCAGTTCAGATAAAAACACGAGTTTTCTTATGGGAGAGTTTGGAATTGGGGGAAATTTTCGCCGCTGGGTGCGCAGTGTTCGAAAGAGGTCACTTTTAAATACCAATTTCAATCTACGTGAATAGTAAAAGAGACATTTTTTACTTTGTTACGAAGTTATTATATATTTTATTTATGTTTATTGCAACTATCCTGATTTTTTTCGCATAGAAAATATAGAAATATCTGGTGCGCATGCGACACTAGCGCTTACCCAGTGGCGAAAGTATAAGTAACCTTGGCAGAGGTAGCGGAATACTGCCATCCGGTCGGCGAACGTCTTGTGAAGTATTTGTCCCAAGATAAGGAAGTGCCGCGGGGTAGAAGAGGCAAAAGTTGAGTGGTTATACAGGTTGATTCGCAATTAGACCGACAAACTTCGGAAGGAGATTCTTCTTGAAAAAGTAAAAGGAAAACATACGAGACACTTTATTCCTAAACTGAATATTAATGGAGGTATGAGCCCTTAAAAATCGAGGTTTTAAGCCGTATTTGTGCAAAATATCGGTAACGAAGTAAAATACAATGCCAACTCGCGGAACATTATTGTATGTTATCGGGACCTTCAACGTAAGAGCCGATATTTTGTACCAATACGGCTTAGAATCTCGTTTATTTAAGGGTTCACACCTCCCTTAATATTCTATTTAGTTATAATGTGTCATGTATGTTTTCCTATTACTTTTTCATGAAGAATCACCTCGCGAAGTTTGTCGGTCTAATGCCGAAATCACAACACGACACGATTAAAAACGCAACCACGACACATTTCAATGTGACTACTTGAATTTACAGCACGACCGACACCATGCTTTCGGCATTTAACCTAACTATTTAGAAGGCGCTGATAGGCTAAGCTAGTTTCAAAGGCGGTGAAAAAGAAAGAAATTTGTAATACTTAATGGTGACAAATTGGTATCTCCAATGCATACAAAGGTAAAATTATTATTATTTTTAAGAGTTGAATACAATAGTTTTTAATTAATTTTTCTTTTAAGCTGCGTATATACAATTATAGGGAAATGTTCCAATACAATTTCATTTTGCAATGTTGTACATTCTGTGCGTCGTGTCGCACGACACGACGAAGAATAGAAATCATTTCGAATTTAAAATAAACCTGTGTGGTTATGAACAGCATACGCAGTGAAATAGGACATAACCGTTCTCCATAATTTTATAATGAGACCAAACTGGTCATAACACAATATACGTGTTACAACACGCCGATAAAACAAACTTTATGTTGATCATTTCTCACAACTTTGGGGGGTTAAACGACGACAGAATGGGTCGGGCTTACGACGATCTATCTTGTATTTCATTGGCTGTTGGCCGTCGTGTCGTGCGCGTCGGGGCTATGTGATTCGGGCATAATTGAGAATCAGCCTGTAGTTGGCAGCCACAGCACAGCCCATCTCTCCGGACTCCTGGAATACACCACGCGCAGCTGATGTGACGCCTCGATCCGCGCAGATGGAACACTCGTCCCAGGCCGCATCTCCTTCAAAGATTCGCCGCGGGACATGTGTCGGCGTGTATGCGCGCGCTCCGTCCTGATTTATGTCCAGTCGGCGAGAGGACAAATTCTTTATTTATTTATTTTTTATTTGAAGTGCGCGAGCGACGCCGTCGTGCGGACTGGTGGGTCGTTGTTCGCTGCAGGTCGACCGTCACGCGAGAGATATATCACGGCCCTCGCAGACGATCCGCGAAGGGGCGAAGGTGTATGGCACCTTCCCACATCGCTTCGTGGTGGTTTTCGAACGCCTGTCTCCCACCGTACCCGCCATCTTGCCCTCACAATAACGGCAAGCGGTGCCAAAGAATTATTTCTTTGTATCGGGGCAAAAATACAGCTAGTTGCCCCAAATAAATATTCGTTTGGGTAAACAAAAGGTGAAAAGCAACAAAATAAATTTTTCTCATCTAACCAAATACATGTTCGAATAAACAAAACCTCTGTGCTGGGCTAAAATCAATTAGACTGTCAGCGAAATATTTTGTTGAGTAAACAAAACATGAAAAGTAATACAATTTACTTTGTTCATCGAACAAAATGCACGTCTGAATAAAAAATAAAACATCTGTGTTGGACTAAAAGAAATGAGACTACCAACGAAATATTTTGTTGAGTATACAAAAACTTTAAAAGTAACAAAATTAATTTAGTTCATTTAATAAAATGCATGTTTGAATAAACAATACCTCTGTATTGGGCTAAATGAAATTAGACTGTCGACGAAATATTTTGTTGAGTAAAAAATACTTAAACAGCAACAAAATTAATTTTCTTCGTCTAGCCAAATACACGTGTGAATAAAAGCCTTTGTGTTGGGCTAGAAGAAACTGGACTATCATCGAAATATGTGGTTCAGTAAACATAACTAGAAAAGCAATAAGGTTTATTTTGTTCTTCTAACCAAATACATGTTTGAATAAACAAAATCCCTGTGTTGGGATAAATTAAAATAGTGTTTTAACGAAATATTTTGTTGAATAGACTGTATATATCTGATTGGCCACTCATTTTATTGCTTTCGTTCAAGAATACAGGTTGAGAGTTTGTTTGCATTTTGCATGTCATTTAGGATATAATCAATAGGCCCTACACAGTTTCTTTACAGTTTGTGAACCTAACCTATGAATAATCAACCCATGTATCGCATGTTATATTATTTCTTTAATTGCCTATGTACCACAAGCGTTTTATACTTCTGTTAACATAAAATAAACTTATTTTTTATTAAATTGAACTTAAAATATATTTTATCTATTAGTTATAACATTTTATCTATAATTAATATTATAAAAATAGTGAGTTAACATGTGTGTTGGTAACGTCTGGTAATAAATAGTTCTTTAGCAAAATATTATTACACTGAGTGCGCACGAATGTGGTGCGTTGTCCTTTTGGTATAATTTTATAGATTTGGTTAAGCTTTGTTTGCACAAGGCGGAGTAATATCTCGAAAGTAGAACTTTAGCAGGGTAACAGAAATGTTGGAAATAACCGTGAATGGACTACAGTAACTGTGTTTGTTAGTGAGTTTATTCGTGCTTAATAATTGTATAAGCAATTTCAACAGGAAACTAAGGTGTAAAGTGGTCAAAACTTCAAATATTTATCCAAGCATGTTGTCCATTATTTGTACGGCATGTATTAAAACAAAATTTCTACTCTATAAGTAGGCTAGGGCGTAGCGCAAGGGCGGAATTGTTCTAGAATCGAATCTCAGTGGGGCCTTCGTTTTTTCTTTCGTGCTAACCGAAACTATTTATTGTACGTAGAGCCGACCAAATTTTTGGTTGCCGCAACCAAACTATGCTTGGAGGCAACCAAACAAGAACAACCAAATTATTTGTTGACAACAAAATATTCCGTTGCTCCTATAAGAACAAATTAATTCAGTTACACCAAACAAACTTTGCGTCCTTCAAAAAAATACATTTTTCGCAGCGTGGGTCGTATTCGGCTATACCTAGAGATCTGAAAAATTCGCGAGTTCAATAACCTGCAGGCTAGACTCTACAATATTATGTACGAATATGCCGATGTCAACTGTGTATTGGTTGTCTGCTGTCACGGTCGAAGGCGACGATTGGGGCATCGTTCTCCAAGAGGTGTCAAACACCGCGTGGACCAATGACTAGCGTTATATAAACACATGTCTCAAAATGAATCCGCGAATTCTTCACATCTCTAGCTATACCTTTTGCAAAAACGCATAACACGCACAAAAGTTGTTCCGTTATTATGTTCACAGGCGCATCTATGCCCTTCGTAAGTCGCTCTACTCGCAGCTAATCTCGTGCGTCTACTGTGTGTTTCGTGCGCTGACGTAACGCTGACGTGAATTTCTGGCGGGAACGTGCCTAGTGTTTCGTATGTTATATTTAAAATCTTAAAGATATTCAAAGGGGGCCACGGTGGCTGAGCGGTTAACCGCCGCCTCCCACCAAGGCGATCCGGGTTCAATTCCCGGCCAGCTCACTCCGGACTTTTGCATGTGGGAATCGTGCCGGACGATGCTGTTGGTCAGCGGGTTTTCTCGGGGATCTTCCGTTCCCTCCGTCCTTTCTTTCCGACACTGCTCCATACTAGCTTGAATCACCCTCGTCGGCTCTCAAGACCTCGATGTTAAGAGCCGTCAAAATCTCTTCACTCACTCTTACCAACGAGGTCTTGAGAGCCGATGAGGATGAAATGGGTTGAGGATGTTGCAGCTCTGGAATTCAAGGGTGTGGGCGAAACTGGAGATCTCCGAGAAAACCCGCCGACCAGCGGCATCGTCCGGCACGATTACCACTTGAGCAAATACGCAGTGACCCGGCCTGGGATTGAGTTGTCTAATCGATGAGCCACTGCGGTCCTTCTGACGGTTGCTGTCTCGTTGCCTTGCGCTCCCGAAAATGTGTTTGATGAGGGAACATCGCGCGAGTCTTCTAGCGTTTACATTATTGCAGGCATCGGAACACTGTTCGGGTTAAAGTGGTTCTTCAGAGGCCATCTTGAATATACGAGGCCTTTTTTTTTTTTCACCTGACGCGATGCATACTTCAGATATTTCAATCAAATTCGTTAACTTGGTGGACTTCTGAAGTAGAGACACGTGTTAGTGGCAGAAATAAAAAAATAAGTACTAGTGATTTTGGTAGATAGGTGAGACAGATTTCTTTGTGTTTTCCATCGCCACGGCACTCCTTCGTGCAGAGAAAAAACTACTGAAAAATGTTGCACCAAGGGAGGTAAAATGTCCCAGTCAAGCTGAATGTAAAATTATTTCAATAATTTATTTAAAAGAAGGTTGACTTGTTTTACTACCGAGTGTGTGTGTGTGTGTGTGTGTGTGCGCGCGCGCGCGCGTGGCACAAATGACTTCAAAAGTTAGTATACGTTTCAGCAAGCGCGTCGACGTATTGACTTACCGATCTAGCGTTTAAAATTTAAAAAAAAAACGCATTAGCGGGATAATTATACGTACTACACCTTCCGCTAGAAACTGAGGTAACGAGGTAACTCGCATTCTACATGCGAGTTACCTCGTCACAATAAGCGTGTCTATGTACAGGCAATGACTAAGTATAACCCCCCAACCTCTTATTTTTCCCCAAGCGACTGTTATTAAATATCTATGGCTCGTAATTTGCAGGCGTAAACTCTATATGACGATGGTAACAGACGTTAATATTCACGGTTTGCTAAAACAATACATGAGGTAGAATCAGAGTAGATTCATTAACACCACTGAAACTAAGATTAGACTACATCAGGTCAGTAAATGAATTGTAATTGCAAGGACTTATTAACGTCCTCCGGTGTTATTGCTGGAGGCTTCTCAGGGGACGGCTTATAAACAAGATTATTACCTAATTTAAAGTTACACACATGACTTACCTAGGATTCGAACCCAGACCCTTCCGCGCCACAGATCGGTGGCCCACCAACCGACTGCGGCACGGGAGATCGGCTCAGTAGATGAATAACTTACTAAAACTAGCCTACTACATAAATTACGGAAATACTCAGATAAATTAGACAAAACTTGTTTAAGTCTGAGGTACGTATACAATTGTTAACCTTATAAACTATAGTTAGTGTCAACTTAAATGATATAAATACATGCCTCGTTACAGTTAGGCATATGTGTATATTGAATACTTTGGAAACTACATTGTGAAAAAAAAAACCTTTGCCAGAAAAGGGAATCGCCATAGATTCTTTTTATCTACGCCAGTGAACACTAACCTACTTCAATATGCCTGTAGCAAAAATACAAAGTTCAGAAGGACATTTACAAAACTAAGAAAAAAGGTCCATATATAAAATAAAGCAGGCCCTACGCTCATTATTTAGATTGCCCTGCTTTGAAAAATAATTGCATTACGTGTTGTCTAAAGTATCGTATCCAAAAAAAAAAAAAAAAAACGCCTAAATTGTGGCAAAAGTACAACTACTAATTAATTGTTTTGACACTAAAATCACATTATCGTACTAAGATAATTTATATTAATACACAATATAAATATACTCAACTTAAATCTCGTATACTTCTAATAATAATCACGGAGTTAGTAGTTGTTACAAATAGCTTCTGCGTTTTCATTTCTGATTATTGTTTGCTACTGTGACATAACAAAAATCTGTTTCTGCTTTAATAGTCAATTTGATGCGGTTTACCACAGTTGATGGGGTTTACCACAACTATTTAATTCTTTTTAAATTACTCCAAACAAAAAAAAAATGTTAATATATGTTAGCAAAAGGCAGTTCTGAAGAATAACGTGATAGATACTTGTTTATATGTGAAATTGTCTTTTCTTGCGCCTCAACAAAAGGTACACACATGCGGCGTAACAAATGCATCCGCAGGAATTCACCATTGTAACAAAATATTTACCAACGAAATTGCAAAAATAAACCTGTCTAGCAAAGTTCTGTACTGAGTTTTATATGATGGCTTTAATTAATCGTTCCAGTCAGAGATAAATACTACAGTAAAACTCTGCCTGCTAATATGGTCTCACTTAAGAAGATTTCCTGCTTATTAAGCTTACATAATTTTTCAACTGTTCATAAACACGTAAGTAATTTAACCCTTTAGAAGTTTACTTGTTTTATACGCTTTAATTTTTCAGTCCCTGTAGTAACGTCTTAAGTACGTTCAAGTGCTTAATACGATTTTTGATATTTTTATGATATTTTATAATCTTGTTTTAAATTACTAAATAGTACATTAATAAAAGTATAAAAACCATGGAAAATTAGTTTACAAATATTAATAACGCAAAAGACAGGAGATAAAATTTATGCGTATTGGCACGTGAATTTTAAAATTTTTGCATAATTATCATATTTGGCTACAGTTCAAATTAGTTGTAAATGTAAGCAAAATAAGATGAAGAAATTTAATGGAATTCTTCCAGTGGTTCGGCCATAATTTTATTTAAGTTCTGCAATACAATTTAGATCCAAAATAGCCAGAAGATAAACCATAATCACAGGCGAACAAAACGCCACACTTCAAAGGAAAAAAAAAAAAAAAACACTTTAACTGAAAGCAAACAATGTGATCGTATAACTTTTTGAAAATGGTTTGGCGCAAATTTTAAGGTTAAAATGTAAATAGTTCTACTTTAAAAAAGCACACGAGAGTTATTTTTAAACTTATTTGGCAGTTTTATAAAATGGTTATTGATAGTGTATTGCGATACCGCAAAATATCTTAAAAATTCAGAAAAAAAAATGTTTCACTTTTGAACAGCCTTAAAAGAGAGTTTCACTGCATATCGTTTTAGGCGTTGCGACAAACAAAGTTTTGTTCTGAACTGTACTGCCCTAGTCATGTCTAGAGACCCGAGAAATTCGTGAGTTAAATGACCTGTAGGCTAGACTGCACAGTCGTACATACTCTCATACAGATATCAACTGTTTATTGGTTGATTGTTGTGGTAGTAAAAGGCTGTGGTTGGGCGCACAATTTCTTGCATGTTTGTTATTGACTGATTTATCTCCAGTAGTTGTCAATAAAACACGTCGACCAATTACAAACTTAACATGAATGTACATGTGTGTGAATTCCAACTTGTCTATAAATGAACCAGCGAAGTTTTCGGGGTCTCTTGTCATGACTAGGGAACTGCAGATTTCGGTTAATTTTCTGACATTAAGCTAAACTTCACAGCACTGTATATACTGAAGCCGGCGTCGTTCCTTCATTGGCTGTTACATAGATGTGAAGACACTCCCTCTATGACAGAACTACACGTGATTGGGGCACACAATTGTGAAGTGTTCCTTTATTGGTGCAGAGTCACCCAGGGCGTGTCACATAAAGTATATTTTAATGACAAATGTATTGCAAAGGTACATGTTTTTCAAGTTTAACATGTCCCCAAATAATTTCGCGAATTTTGCAGGTTCGCTACTCATTGGCTCTAACAACGAAACAAGTGTTCTGTCGACTTAACTACAGCACACTTCATAAAACATTTTGTTTGCTACAAGTGATACCGTAAATTAATGTGGGTCTGACAGGGCTAAACTAGTAAATTTATACAGTTACAAATGCGATCGCAGACAGCAACACGTCGATGTATTTACAAGTCAGATGTGGGCCGGGTATATTATCATTGAGGTTACATAAACATTATTGGTCACATTTCCTAACCTCTACAAAGCGCACAGCGTAAAATAAAAGTTGTTCCGTAACCCTGAGCTAGCGCATCTGTGCAAACCCTACGTCGTTCGTAGATAAATGCATAATTCGCGTTATTATTTGGCATCAGGCTGAACTCAAAGCACTGTATATACCTGAGACGGCGTCGTTTCCCCACAGACTGCTGCACAGGTGTGAAGTCACGTCCTTTTTGTCTTATACTGCATGTGATTGGTGTATATAATAACGAAGTGTTCATTTATCAGCGCAGATTCACCCAGGACGTGTCAGTTATATAGTATGTTCCAAAGACAAACGTATTGTAGAGATACACGTACCTAAACTTTAGCCGTGTCCACAAATAATCAGGGATAGGAAAAATTCACGATTTATTTCCAGGACAAGATAGATTTCAAACGCGTATACACTGCAGTCACATTTTCAATTGGATTAGAATTTATGATGACTAGATGACTCCGCGCCAACAGCCGACTTGCAAAGAAACTGTTAAATGTGGGGTAACACTGGTGCAATAACAAATAAGCAAACTTCTGATGTTCGACTGTTAACAAAAGTTTACAAAAACAATTACAGTGTACCTACAACCCATCAGATGCATGTCTCTGTTTTAACAGCGTAGATGGCTTACTGCAATCATGGTTTTTTTCAGTGTACATAGAGAGCCTCCTGATTACTCTGCATTAATGCAAGGAAAATGGAACAGGAACCTGACCACACAGTTCATGTCTAACTTTCACGAGAGAAATGTAGACTTTGGTTCGGAACGCACAATCCACAACTCTTCACATAAACTTGTACACGTGGTATTTATAACAGTGCAAACGGGTTCTAGCTAGAGCTTGTTACCTCAGCGATTTCATATTTAACTAGACAGGTGGAGCAGGTCACATTTTTCTTCATGAAAGTTAGGTAGGTAGGGCTCTACGTCTCGTCAACAGCGAGATCATTACAGACGGCTCAAGTTGGTCACAGAAGAAGGAACAGGGAAAAATTCGGCCAAAGCTAGAGACCTGAAGAATCCGCGGATTCATTATGAGACAAGCTAGAATTCAAAACACGTGTGGTTATATAACTTTAGCTATTGATGCACACAATGTTTAGCACCTCCTGGAGAACGCTGGCCCAATCGCCGCCTTCCACTGTGACAGCAGACAACCAAAGTGGAGATAATACCGGCATGTTTATACAAAAGGCTGTATAGTCTAGCCTGCAGATCATCTAACGCGCAAATTTTTCAGGTCTCTAGCCAAAGCCTGTAGGAATCAACGATCCCAGCATTCGCCTGGAGTGATTTCGGGAAGCTATGGAAAATCTAAATCAGGATGGCCGGACCAGGAAACGAACGCAGGTCCTGCAGAAAGCGAATATGAACGATTACCACTAAGTCACTTCGCTCTGTTATTTCTGCGTAGTTTCGTCATTTGCGCTATAATATCAGCCATCCCTTTTTAGGAAAAAAAAAACTTATTGATAGGGGCATGCAAAAATGCGCGTTATTATTTAACACCAGTCTGAACTTAACAGCACTGTCTTCACTAGAATCGGCGTCGTTTCTCCACTGGCTGCTTAATAGATGTGAAGTCACTACTCCCTCCTCTCTCTGACTGAACTACATGGGATTGGGGTAAACAATTGAGAAGTGTTCTTCTATTGGTGCAGTCACCCAGGGTGTTTCACATAAAGTATCGTCCAATTACAAACGTATTGCAAAGGTACATGTGTTACAAGTTTAACATGTCCCCAAATAATAACGCGAATTTAGCAGGTCTCTACTTATTGACATTCGAATAACTTGCATTAATTGTTTTCGATCGGTCTCGTAACTGATTTGCAACGCAGCCGTCCATTATTGACTACCACCCGAATTCTCATTACCTGCCGGGGGGGGGGGGGGGCTGAGCGGTTGGCCTGCTCGCCTTCCGCCAAGGCCGGTTCACTCCGAATTTTCTCAAGTGGATGCCAGACGATGCCGCTGGTCGGCGGGTTTCCTCGGGGATCACCCGTTTCCCCCGCTCTTGCATTCCGGCGCTGCTCCATTCTCAACTCTTTTCACCCTAATCGGCTCTCAAGATCTCGTCGTTGAGAGCCGCCAAAATCTCTCAACTCAACTCAGTGCTGCACGAAATTTTCGCGGATTGATTTGAAGACAAGCTAGAGTTCACAAACACTCGTATATTCGAATTACTTTTGAGACTGGCTCGTGGTTTTTTAGACATGCGGTGGACGACTCTGGGCCAATAGCATACCTGCGCGAAAACAAGCGCCGAATCACTTGCCACCTAACCTGGCTACACCCTGGGGCAGCAGCCAATTAACAGAAAGCTGACGCTCGAAAATAATGACAGTGGAGTCTATCCTGTAAGTCATTCAAAACGCGAAATTTTCCTCTGTCTTACCATCTCACATTATTTCAGATCCGCTAAAATGTCGTTGTGAGCTGTGATTCACTTCTGCCTATGTGTTCATGCATTAATTTATTAATTTTTCTCAACAATTCAGTAAATTAACCGTGGCACAATTCAAACATTTTTTATGAAAATTTTTTGTAAGGAGTTTTTGATAGAAAAATATGTACATTTTCTGCAGTTCATCACAGTCTATACAAACATGCGCTCTTTTTCTGATAATTATACTTTAGTAAACATTGGACTCATTCGACGTTAAATCAATCTCTGTTATCCAATATAAATAAGCATCATACACATTCTTTTAATATTTCAGTTCTTGTAATACTCCACAAATGAAAACAATAATTTCAACGGGACAATAACAGAATGCGTTGGCAGCAAACCAAATCGAGAACCGTATGTTTCCTGGATGTACCCATTCCCAGTTACGGGTGCCGTGTTCTTCCTCAAGGTCGTGGAGACGGGAAACTTAGTAGGTACAGTTCTGTAATTAAAAAAGGAGTATGTTTGGTATAGGCGGTTCACTGTAAAATTAGCACTTTTGAAAGCTCTGCATAAGATATACTTGTATGCACATTGTATAACCTTCCGCCTTACGTAAAATTAACATTACTATGGGTCTCATCACTTTGTTCATGCGTCGGTCACGTGAAAATGTGGAATTATTAGAAAAATAAATATGTTACAAATCTGGTAATTTTTACACTTAGATGCATAAAAAAAAACGAAGAAAATGAACGAAATAATTGAAGCTATCACAAATGGTGAATTAAAACTTTTTATTCGATGTTGTTAAGATATGGAACTACTTTACCTCCATTTTTTTACCAACTTTGCTGGGCACATGTCACTCGATACGCCCGTTAAAATATATGCAGGTAGGAGCAGTGAATTTTTTCTAAGGTTGATTTAAAAAGTGCTCACTTTACCGTGAACAGATTTTAGCTGGTATCACGTTGCGTAAGATATATATATATATATATATATATATATATATACACACACACACACACACACACACACACACACACACAAGAAGCGTTACATAAATTTGAGATTAAGTTTTGAAAATGTGACTCGGTTAGAGCTTACAACATCGTTTATTTATATTTTGTAGGCTTGCTTCTGAAGTCACTCTCTGAAGTTAATCAATAATTAATTCCCTTTTATTCCACTCGGTAAAGAAAGAAAGGCTCTTCATTGAAATTACAGTTGTTCAATCATCTGAATGAGATGTTATGCCTTGCCACAGAAGAAATTTCAATAATTGATGCTGAATTTATTTTATGGCTCAAATATTGGTGACACCAGCATGGTCTGTATCTCTCCCTCTTCAAGTCTGTCGTTTCTTCTGGGTCAGACGGTAGGGCAGCCAAGAGAAAAGAGGGTTGAGTTGTAAAGGGAGATGTTGGGGTTTTATGGGAGCCGCGCGATGATGGTGGAGGAGGGGAGGGGGTAGTTGTATTTGATTGGTGTCATCTGCAGGTAATGCGAAATCGGTGCGAATCAAAGGCGACACAACTGTTTAACGAGCACAAGAATTATCTTCGGCCAGCGGCGGCGTGGGGAAAGAAGAGTAAAAAAAAAAAAAGAATAAAGAAAAGAGAGGATAGTGCAGGGTTGAAACGGGTCGAGTGTGCAACTTTTCACACACTGCAGTTTTCAATGTCGGTTGAAGTCCACTTCGAGGGAAGGGTGTGTGATACAGCCGAAACTACCCCCTGCCACCCTCTTGGCACACACACCCACAAGCGCCCACGCACACACACACAAACACGCAGAGAGACCGAGTTCCCCGCCTACAAACGACAAGAGAGATGCAATAGAGAATCGAGTTGGCTAATTAGAGATGGCTGCCGCAGTCGGGGGATGACGACTCGGAAGTGGCTGAAAAGGGGAAGGGTTTGTGGAGGGGAGGGGATGCGCGCAGCAAGGGTTGTAAACCCGAGCCGTGGAAAGAGCTCGGCGGAAAGGATTTTGGCTGACCCGAACTACAACGGGATCCTATCCATTTTGGAGAGGCGATTTACAGGCCATTCCTCCGGGAGAAACAATCCAATTTGGACCACTTCTGACCAAACTTTTTTTTATCATCACTTCAGTTCTCTTTCGTTACGTGGTAATACTTTATGTTATATAAAAATGCATATTTGGCACAAGTAAACATATTTGCAATGCTTGAAAGAGGTCTAAGCAACACTTTGTTCTCATAGGTAAAACCAACTGTTTTTCACGAAGGAGCCACGATGGTAGAGTGACCAAGGCGAACCGGGATCAATCCCCTGCCGGGTCAACGGATTTTCACATGTGGGGATTGTGTCGGACGATGCAGTTGTTCGGCAGGTTTCCTGGGGGATCTCCCGTTTCTCCCGCCATTTACAATCCGGTGCTCTCTCTGAAGACCTCGCTGTTAAGGGCCGCCCAAATCTCTTCACTCTTCACTCTGTTTTTAGCGGAAAGATATACGCGAAGGCCAGACTTTAATATCCTATATGCATACTTGCTCCCTTCCTTTGAATATTGGCGACTTTTATTTGTGTGACAAGAGCTTGTCACATGAGAGAGCCAATCAGAATTGAGTTTCCTCGCCACTGACCGTCTGTGATTAACGGGCAGGCGGATAAAATGCGTAACAATTTAAATGCTCCACTCATAAACGTGGTTCTGAAATAAAATGTAGTGGAACCAACTTGTCCTTAAATCTTCTCGCGAAAACAGGTGCACCGTCTCAGGCGCAATCTGGTTAAAATTTTAATATAATAGGGCTTATTTTACGAGGTTATCGCTGTTCGCTAGTATCCGCCAATTTACTATGTCCGGTCAGTGTAAACTTTTGTTAGCCGGACCATAATTTAATGTTACAGTAACACAAAATATTTTGTTCTCCCTGTTATTTTTGGCGTATAATACATTTGACTGCGGCACTGTTTCTTAGGAACTGTAAACATTAACACTTCAACAGTATAATTGCATTATAAGTATGGGTGGAGAGGAGAGATTTGGGTAGGTATTGAAAGCCAATGAAGGTGAAACGAAGTGAGTATGGAGCAGCGGCGGAGTGCAAGAGGGAGGAAATGGGAGATACCCGAGAAAACCTGCCGACAAGCGGCCCCAACCGGCGTTGCATCGTAGTACTATTAGAAGACTTTGTGAATGCTTAACCTTATTAAATTTGTCACAATTTTTTTTATTTTACTACAACATAAACGAATTAAAAAAATGCCCCAATAATTATTATTTTTGTGGCAATATCATCAGACATTTTTCTGTGTGTGCCGCTCGCATGGTTCCATGGAGAAAGAAACTTTACAACTCGGAATTTCTCACCATATGTACGCACTTATGTGTTAAATTCGCAAATAATTTCTTAGAGTGCAAGTGAACGTATAACTAGGGATAGGAAAAATTCGCGACTTCATTTCAGGACAAGATAGATTTCAAACGCGTGTACACTGAAGTCGCCTTTGCAATTGGATCAGAGTTTATGAGACACGCCCTGGACGACTCCGCGCCAATATCCGGCTTGCAAGGGAACAAGAAGCGAATCCCGTACTGTCAAATGTGGTGTAACACTGGGCCAACAGCCAATAACAAACATCTGAGGTTCGACTATACAAAGGATTGTGGAGTCTAGCGTACAGGTCATTGAACTCGCGACATTTTCCTATCCCTACGTATAACGTACATGATTATCTTCAACACCAGGAACAAACTTGGAGATAAAATTCGCTTTGGAGGTATCAGGTAGAAAAAGTAATACCACCTAAGAAATAGCGTGATTATTGAGACAAAGTCACGGCATTGATACCTAGGAATTAAAATTTGTTATTTATAAAATGTCAAAAACTATTTTCTTTTCTCGACAACCGCTCGTCAGGGCATGCTAACCCAGGACAACCTCCTTGTGTTCCTTTAAGGTACACTAGATTATTATGTCATTAAAATTGATAAACACCAACGGGTAACTCACATTTGTTGGTAAATAAAATGGCACCCGTTTTGCCGTTTATTTTTCCTTATTTAGTCTTTTTTGTCAATAAACATAACTTATATTTGTAAAATTCAGGACATTAGCAGTATTTTCCTCTATCTGTTTAATATAGTTTTATTATGATTTTCGTTTAGTTGTATTTCACCCATTTTGAGGTTTGGATATCTTCATAATGTTTACACAGCATTATTTATTACAGCCTTCCCGACATTGATCATTTTTTTACTGGCCCGGCCACTTCCGATACAGCAGAAGAGCTTGTTAAAATGGCTGGTGTGCTGTGAATTGTAATCGAACTGTGTTGTATTCTGTTGCACTCTGTCATCACCTGCACTATTTCATGGTAATAAACAAACTTATAGATCAAATCAATTGATTAAAATGACACCCGTAATGGTGAACGATGTTATTGCGACCGCCGAATTTTCACAGAGGGTGGATAAAAAACAACAACTTTATTGTTTCATCTTACGCAGTCCATGAAATTTTCCAAAAAACTAATTTTAGTTCCTAATTATCAAAGGCGTGTTTCGCCCTTATCCGCCATACGTTGTCATAGGTAGAGATCCGAGAGTTTCGCAGGTTAATTTTTAGAAAATTTGGAATTCACACACATGTACGTTCATATTACGTTATTAATTGGTCGGTGTGTGTTTGACATCTACTGGAGATAAATAAGACAATAATAAACATGCGAGAAATTGTGCGCCATACCACCGCCTTTTGCTACCACAACAATCAACCAATAAACAGTTGATTTCTCTGTGAGAGTATATACGACTGTGAAGTCTAACCTACAGGTAATTGAACTTGCGGATTTCTCGGGGTCTCTAGTCATATGTCGTGTTATGTTTTCTATATCATTTTCCAATTTTAGTAACAAATCATCTCACAAAATGTGTAACTGGAATTCAGGAACAAGCTGTTCAAAGTTGGTACTAAAATCCTGGTTTCCTCGTAGCACATACAAATAAATAGAAACTTGGAGATTTCGCGGATTCATTATGAGACAGGCTAGATTTCGAAACACGTGTTTATATGACTTTAGACATTGGTCCACATGGTGTTTGACACCTCCTTGAGAAGACTGGCCCAATCGTCGCCTTCCACTGTGACAGCAGATAACCAATGTGCAGTTAATGTCAACATATTTGTGCATAAGACTGTGGAGTCTAGTCTGTAGGTAATTGAATTTGCGAATTTTTCAGGTCTCTATTAACAAAACTCGGAAAATTCACGGATTATTTTGGCAACAAGCTAGACTCCACAGTCCTTTGTGTACTTGAGCTTCAGTTAGCGATTCATTGGCTGTTGCTCCAGTTTAACCACTGAACAGCTAGCATGGGATTCTATCCTTGTTTTCCGTACAGGTTAGTTATTGGTCGAAAGTCGTCCGGGGGGGGGGGTGGTTAACATACTGCTGTCCAGTAGAAGCGTAACTTCATGTTACTTGCGGATAAATTTTAACTGGTCCTTAAATTGACTCGCCAAATTTCCGGATTATATTCACACTTAACACTACATTCTCTGTACTTGATTACTTGCTGTCATGTCTAATACAATGTTCTCAGCCAACAAAGATTATAGCATAGTTCTCTGCCTTAAAGTCTCGTTATACGTGTAAACTTCAATTATTGCCGACTGAAACAGGCTCCGGTTTCTTTCGTACAGATGGGAGTAACAACCGTTATTACAAAGACATACTGATTTTTCAGCAGTTTTACAGCGTTCATTTTATTCATGGATGTTCATGTCAACTAGTTACCAGGCGGAGGGCAAAGCGAATTTATTATTTTGGCGGAAGAATACCCAGTAAGAAAAAACAGGCTCTTTAACCCATTCAAACCAGTGTACACATTTGTGTACATTACGCACTTGTAGGTAATTTTTGGTCTGTGCTGCACATTGTGAAGCTCAATGACCAATGATCTTACCTGTTGATATATGATTCGCAAATCGTCTTACTCGTCTACGTCATAATTGGTCCATATTACTGTAGCCACACCTATAGCCCACAACTAATTGGCTGTGACAACGTAACAAGTATTGTGGTCAATTTAAGTACAGCACACATCATAAAATTTTTTGTTTGCGAAACCTGAAACCGTAAATTAAAGTGGGACTGAAAGGGTTGATAAGCAAGCGCTGTGGAGGTCAGGTTTATAATAAACATTGAGCTAAATTAACAATTTTGTATGTTTTCTGAAATGACGTGCTGTAAATATACGATATCAACTGCAGTGCAGAGTTACAAGAAAACCTTTGACAAATTGTTTGTGGCAACAGTAATTTTTTTATTGTGTGCGTTTTACTTGCGCAGTATAGAGACTGGCATTTTCCACAGGCAAAATATAAGTTTTTGCAACAGTAAAACTGCTATTACTAGGGTCACCTGTTTTTTCGCGAACATATTCACGCGAAGGCTATACTCCAATGTCCTATGGCATACGTGCGCTTATTATTTGGTTATTGGCCACGTTCATTTGTCGAGAGACAGTTCCTTACCTGACAGGGAAAATCAGAATTAATTAACTCCATCACTGAGTGACTGTGATTCGCTGGCTGGCACATACAACACGTGACAGGTTAACTCAGCCATTTACATAAGTGGATCTCAGCTCTAGTGTTTTGGAGTACATGTTGTCCTGAAATCTTTTCGCGAAAAACAGTTGCCCCTATCTGTTACTTATTCCAAAAAGGTTTTTTTCTTTCAATCTGTGACGGTTGTAGGTACAAAAGTGACATCTGTGTTGCTATATTTAAACTACTATTATTCAGTTTAAACTACTTCTAGCATCTTAGAAATCCAGGCAAGGGTTTTATCAATGGTAGGCAAGTCTCAATGCTGAGAAGTGAACTAAAAATGATGGCAATGCAAGACTGCGTCAAATGAATTAAGTATATTTTGACACGGTTTAGAAGAACATTTTTACATGAATTTCAAATTCCTAGGGATTGTTTTATGGCACCTCAAAATATGTTGAGAAAATTATGCGTTACTATTCTTATAAAAGGGCTTTAGGTGTGTTTGACCCTGTGGTCTTATTTGATGTTGGGCTTCATGAGTGTGTTATGAATTTGTAGGCTAGACTTCACATTCTTATATACTCTCATACATAAATCAACGGTTTATTAGATGATTGTTGTGGTAGTAAAAGGCTGTGGTTGGGCGCACAATTTCTTGCATGCTTGTTATTTGCTTAGTTATCACCAGAAGGTGTGAAAAAACACGTCGACAAATTAAAAACCTAACATGAACGTACATGTGTGTGAATTACAACTTGTGTAGAAATGAACCCGCGAAATTCTCGGTCTCTATTCATCACATAAAGAAGTAAACGTTCCTAGTGATAAAATTTGCAGTAAATATGCTTTTGGTATCACAAGATTTTGGCAGTTAAGCGAAAAAAAAAATATATATATCCTGTGCGCCTAAACAAACAAACGCAGTCAGAAATTCAAAACTTCAAACAAAACACAACACAAGCTAAGAAAAATACATCTGGGCCAAAAAAATTAGTTTTAAATTAATCTGAATGATTTGTTTGCAAAATTACAGCCATTTTGTTGTTTCCCGAAATCATCTTCAGTAAATCTATACGTATTGCTCACCAATTTAACAAATTAAAAAAAACACTTGAATGAGCAATGCGAGAAATTATTTCGTGTTGCTAAGAATCAGAAAAATGGTGACCTTATGACCAACAAATTACGATTTAATGCAAGGGTTCAATCAACGTTAACCCCTGTTGCTGACACAAATTTCAATATGGTTGGCCTAAAATTTTCAGATAAAAATGTTAAGTAGTATACAAAATGTCTGAAAAATTAAAAAAAAAAATCAAAATTTCAACAATGTTTATTTATTTGTGGAGCAATTTATTTGTGAAAATATAAACAGTCAAAATTCCTGTGCCAAATGTATTTATTAGATGAATTTTTAAAATCCACACAAGAAATCATTATAATTTATACACCTTTAGTTGCTAAAGGCTGGTAAATAAACAAATACAATAGTCTGTTCCGGGTTTCTTCAGACTTTTTGAATTAAACCTTTGAAAAGTAACACCATATGATATGTTTGGTTATGTCATAAATATGTCATGTCTTGCAAACGTTTTGTGCTTGTATTAACATAAAAGTACCTAATCCTTAGCTATTATTTGAGACCAGAGAATTTCGTGTGTTTGTTTCTAGACAAGTTGGGATTCACACACATGTACGTTCATGTTACGTTTGTAATTGGTCGATGTGTTTTTTGACACCTTCTGGAGATAAATAAGCCAATAACAAACATACAAGAAAATGTGCGCCCAACGACCGCCTTTTACTACCACAACAATCAACCAATAAACAGTTGATAACTGTATGAGAGTATATAAGATTGTGAAGTCTAACCTACAGATCAGTGAAATCGCTAATTTCTCGGCACCACTCACAAGTGTTAACTTATACTTTGTCTATAAGTTAAAATATTTCATTTATAACCAATATGAATACAAAAGGGAGTAAAATACCCTAGATGTGTTAGTAATGCCTTGTAAGAAATACTTCAAATATAAAATAATATTACAGTCACTGCACACGAATCCGGTGCGCTGTCTCTTTGGTGTAATTTTCTAGACTCAGTTATGCGTAGTTTGCATGAGGCGGAGGAATATCTCGGAAGTAGAACTTTAGCAGGGTTCCAGAAACGTTGGGAGTGACCGTGAATGAACTATATGTGGATATCTGTTTTTCGCGAAAAGATTTACGCGGAGGCTAGACTTCAGTAACCTATGTTCACACGTGCAGCTTTCGGTTGGCTATTGGCAGCTAGTCTTTCTATGAAAAGTGCCTGCTACATGAGTGCGCCAATCAGAATTAGAGACCCGAGAATTTCGCGAGTTAATTTAGGGACATGTTAAACTTTATCCGCATGTACCACGAAGTTTCGATTCTATTGGACTACAGTTCGTTAGACACGCCCCGGGCGACTTTCGACCTATAACGAACCTGTAGGGAAAACAAGGACCGAATCCCGTGCTACCTGGTAAGTGATTAAACTGGAGCAACAGCCAATGAACAACTAACTAAGTTTCAAGTTCACAAAGGACTGTGGAGTCTAGCTGGTTGCCAAATGTATCCGCGAAATTATCGGGCCTCTTATAAGTATTAAGTTGCTCCTATACCGACCATCCGTGATTCGCGGCCACACACATAAGACGCGTAACAATTCATATAAAATTATTCAATCACGAAAGTGGTTCTGTATTTAAGTGTTTTGTGGAACAACTTATCCTGAAATCTTTTCGCGAAAATCAGGTGCCTCCAACTGTACCCCGTGTCAACCCATTCGTAGTTGTGGGGCGAACATTGATGCCAACATGACCGCGAAACAAAGATCCAGTGAGCGACCTCGCGGAACGTGGTATGCGTGCGCGATTGCGCGAAGACTCGCGCTACTTTCGCGTTTTCGCACGGGATCAACTCGAATGTGCGAAAGTGAAAGAAAAAGGCAGCTCGTGACGTGTGTCTTGTTTTGCGTGCGCGAATTTTTTTTTTTGTGACTTCCGCGGTTGCGCGGCCACAGGTCGTGAACTGTCACGCATAGAAACGCTAGCCAATGATTATGAGTAGGGATGGCAATATTTCGCGAATTCATTTCCGGACAAGATAGCTGTCAAACATATACACAGTGAACTCACCGTTGCAGTTGGATCACAGTTTAAAAAAGACACGCGCTTGACGCCACTGATCCAATGGCGTACTTGCAAGGAAACACGTTGCGCCAGGTGTGTGTTAACACTGGCCACTCTCTGGGGCAGCAGCCAATGGACAAACATCTGAGGCTCAAGCGTACACAGGGCTGTGGAGTCTAGCCTACAGGTCATTGCACTCGCGAAATTTTCCTATCCCTAATTATGAGCGAGGGAAAAAATGCCCGTCTTAGTTTTTACCATGTCAAACAAATCCTCTTCTTTGCAAAAATTGTACCGAGGAGGATGAGAAGCGAGGGAATGTTTGTCCTCTGCCGTGCTTGGAGCATTTTTACAATTATATACGCCGTATTTTTAATTTGAAATCAGCTGTCATAAATATAATATATGGGCACGAAATGTCAGCAATTTAAAATATAAAAAAATATTGCTCGAAGAAAATTAATCGAAAATTAAAATTGTGTAAATTATAACGAATAAATTTAAAATGTGAAATTATAATAAAAATCAATTATCTTTAATTATGCGTACATGTGATGATTTAATAATCTCAAGTAAATAAAAAGAACCTGAAGGATTTTACACGTTCAGTTCAGAAGGCTTATCATCCTAACATAACTAAATTCAAAATCAAACAACGCTTCATCACGTTGAATTCTCAACAATATGTTGCCCATGTTGCCCAGTGCGTAAGTTGCCCATGTTTTATAGGCCCAAGGCAATAAAAACATTTGTTCCAATTCCGGGTAGAAGTAAGTTTTTGCAGCAATTCTTTTACGCATAGTGAGCCAAGTGGTTGAATTTAAAGCAGTGCAAGTCACGCCAATATTTGCGGGTTCACTCTCGTAGTACCAAAATGCCCAGTAGTCATATTTTCGTTAGAGCTGGGTTGCGATGTTTAACGTTGTTAGATTTAGTCCCACCAGATAAGTACGGTGGCTCTCGACATTAAGTTAAGTAGGGCATACGTGTTACACGATGCATTTGAATATTAGTTTGTATGTACCCATTAATAGAGAACCGGAAACTTGGTGGATTAATTCTGCAACAAGCTAGACTCCACAGTCCTCTGTGGATTCCACCTTCTTTTAGTTGGTCGTTGGCTGTTGCTCAAGTTTAACTCCAGACCAGGTAACACGGAATTCGGTCCTTGTTTGCTTAGCTGGTTCGTTATTGGTTGTACGTGTTTCAGGGTGTGTCTAACCGACTGTGGTCCAATAGAAGCAGATACTCCCTTGTACATGGGGTTGAAGTTTAACTTGTCCTCAAGTGAATCTGCGAAATTTACGGGCCTCTACCCATTAGAGATGGTGGTGTGTAGACAAGAAAAGTATATTATTTCCACAGTTTCAGGATAGCGTTTCGAGCTGTGATTTTCCGAAAGGTGACATGAATAAAGGTAGAGGGTTAAACGTGATGAATAAAATTCTGCAGCAAAATTAATTAGATTTGCATAACTGATGCACCGTCTTCAAAATAAACTTGCCAACCGTTGCGTGTGTGGTTGATTTTAGTCTGTACAGGAGTTACTAATCTATAATCGCAACTAGTGAACTATTTAAGTATCTATGCCCTACATCGAAGATACGTCCCACCGGAAGATGGTGTACTGCTAAAGACACTCTCATTTCCAGATTTAAAACGACACCAGGTTAGACTTCGCATACTGTATGTACTCTAGCAGTTATCATTTGTTCATTGGCTGCTTCCACAGTCAGATCTCATTCTCCTGTTCGGCCCACCAATACTGTAAAAAATATTTTGGTAAACATCCAAAAATATAATGGAAGTTCTTAACCTATACAGTGTATGGAAATAATACTACATGTCAGTCTGAAAGTATGGAAATGTTTAGCATTGCTACTATACAAAGTTGGGAACTTCCCTACCCATTTGTATCTTTCCTGAGCAACTGTAGGAACATTACCATGCATGTATTGGGAAGTAATTTACCATTCACGTTTGGTCACTGTACGTATACAATGATATGGTAAATTTACAAATAATTTCTTAGAGCGCAAAGCAAGGAATTAAGCCGCACGAGTGCTAAACTTACACAATTGGTTCAGATTTCTCTAGGACGGGTCTGATGAGCGGAGGTTTAATAGCTAGAGACCTGAAGAATTCGCGGACTCATTTTGAGACAAGCTAGAATTCAAAACACGTGTGTTCATATGACTTTCGCCATTGGACTACACGGTGTTTGACACCTCCTGGAGAACGCTGGCCCAATCGTCGCCTTCCACTGTGACAGCAGACAACCAATGTGCAGTTAATATCAACATATTTGTACATAAGACTGTAGAGTCTACCCTGTAGGTCATTGAACTCGCGATTTTTTTAAGGTATCTACCAATTGCATTTGCGGAACTACTTTTGTGACACCTAGCATGTTGCCAATACATAAAGCGAAATTATACTTAGGGGAAAAATTTCATGACAAGTTATTTCAAAACACTGTAGGGTCGTTTACCTATCTTTATTAGCTGATTTACTTTTCTAAAACGTGTTATCTGTCTGCACAGGAATCACTAAGGACATGCCAAATTCGCGTTATTATTTGGCATCAGCCTGAACTTCGCAGTACTGTATGCACTAGAGCCGGCGTCGTTTCTCCATTGTCTGCTGCATAACTGTGAAGACACTACCTCTCTGACTGAACTGCATGTGATTGGGGCACAAAATGTAGAAATGTTACTTTATCGGTGCTGAGTCACCCAGGGCGTGTCACATAAATTATGGTCCAATGACAAACGTATTGCAAAGGTAGATGTGTTTCAAGTTTAACATGACCCCAAATAATAACGCGAATTTTGCAAGTCTGTAGGAATCACATAGGAGCCGCGTCGATGTTGCCGAATTCTGAGTGGCCCGACCAAACACGAAAACACCTTCTCAAGCAGACAGCAAGAAATGGCAATAGACAAACTGCTGTTGGGTGCTCATAGTGTTGAAGTGTATCGTGTAATCATATTTATTTTTTGTGAAAAGTCACTTGCTTCACTGATAAGGGCTCATTTATTGTTTGTTATACACCTATACATGTCACAAAAGCTGCGCCTCGCCATGGAAACGTTTTACATATGTATAGTACATACTCGTTGTCTTTTGCACATTCATGGTTACATCCATCATTCCTGAAGCCCTGCTAAAGTTCTACTTTAAGGATATTCCTCCGCGTCATGCAAACAATGCTTAGTTAATTCAAGAAAGTTACATCAAAGGGACAACGCACCGCATTCCTGCGCACTTAACGTATTTATAAGAACTGTTTCTTACTATGCATTACTTGTCGGGTCGCAATAAGTAGAGACCTGAAAAAATCGCGAGTTCAATGACCTGCAGGCTAGACTCTACAGTCTTATGTCCAAATATGCCGATATTAACTGCACATTGGTTGTCTGCTGTCACGGTGGAAGGCGACGATTGGGCCAGCGTTCTCCAGGAGATGTCGAACATCGTGTGGACCAATGACTAATGTTATACAAACACACGTGTTTTGAAGTCTAGTTTCTCTCAAAATGAGTCCACAAATTCTTCAGGTCTCTATCAAATATGAAAAGAAAACAGTCGGAAATATGTACAACACATTTAATTCCAGCAAACAGTCAACTTTTCCCGCGATAAACCATCATCTCTAGCTATAGATATTTAAAAGCTAGCTTGTCGCGAGCTGTCAACTGAATACGCCAGTTTCGGGCGGGGAAATTATTTACTCGCGCACTGAGCAAGCAGTGGACTTTTCTCGAACGCGAGTCAGGTACGTCGAGACAACTTCTTGAAAGAATGTAATCGTGCTGACGTCACTTGAACTGGCACCGAAGCCAGAGCCACGCCGCCCGACGAACGCGAAGTCGCCGTCGAGCCAGGAGCACTTACATGTGGAGCGACATTTTCCATTAGGAACGCCAACGTGGGAACAGCCAATATTTATACGCCGCCAGTTCAACGCCGGATCTCAGAGCAGATAAATTCATATAATCGATATGCAGTGGCGACACCATTGGTACGGGCCTACTCGTTCTCTCATTGGCCGGCAAGAAGCCCTGGGACGAGACTCGTGCCTGATTTGTAGTATCCTGCAAAATTCGCGTTATTATTTAAGGACATTTAAAACTTAAAGCACATTTACCTCTGCGATACGTTTGTCATCGGACCGTACTTTAACATTGCATGCCCCCGGGTAACTCTGCGCCAATAGATGAACACTTTACAATCGCGTACACCAATCACGTGCAGTTCACTCAGAAAGTGAGTGGCTTAGCATCTAGGCAGCGGCCAATGGAGAAACGACACCGGCTCGATTATATAAAGTACTGAGAATTTTAGCCTGACAAAAAGAATAACGTGAATTTTGCATGTTCCTGCTGACTGGGTACTGAAAGTTGTGGAAATTTTCGTATTGGCTGAGACGTTACGGCTGGCAAATAGGTTACCAGGAACTGATTGGCCAAGGGCGTTCCGACATGTTGTTGGCCAGTGGAGCCATTTTGCTGACCAGTGTGCTGTTGGAGTTCATTTAGTAGGCGTCTTTATAATATAACTTTGTATTCTTAAGCGCTCTGTGACCGAATGCCGTATTGGGTGACACTTCAGAATTCATTTCTTTTTGACGAATGCACACAGAGAAGAATTTTTGTCCTGATTTTATTTTTGGGCAAGGAGGATGGGGATTACCCATTTTTTTTTAATTTGAAATATTTTTTGTAACTTTATTTGAATCCACGTTTATAGCCCCCCTTTCCCCCCCCCCTCCCCTTAACATTCTAAGTGTCGCTAGATAGTTTTCTAGCTATATATCTCACTTGGAAAGAATAGTGTAGTCCCTTCTTGGTTACTTATAAACAGAGACCTGAAGAATTCGCGGATTCATTTAGGGACAAGCTAGAATTCAAAACACGTGTGTTAGTAAAACTTTAGCCATTGGCCCACACAGTGCTTGACACCTCCTGGAGAACGCTGGTCCAAACGTCGCCTTCTACTGTGACAGCAAATAACCAATGTGCTATTAATATCAGAATAT
Source organism: Dryococelus australis (assembly GCA_029891345.1). NCBI lineage: Eukaryota > Metazoa > Arthropoda > Insecta > Phasmatodea > Phasmatidae > Dryococelus > Dryococelus australis. The sequence goes on from CM057009.1 coordinate 131,378,558, forward strand.
TTGCACATAAGACTGTAGAATCTATCCTAAAGGTCATTGAACTCGCGAATTTTTTAGGGCTACTTATAAAGCCTGCTGAAGTTCTACCCCAGGATAGTCCTCCGCCCTATGCAAACAAAGATTAACTGAATCTATAACATTATACCAAAGGGACGAAGCATCACAATCGTGGGCATTGAGCGTAATTATGTTTTGCATAGGCACTGTTTCTTACTAGCCATTATCGACACACCTATTTTTTCTCTGTTTCTGTTCATATTAACTGCATATTAAATGTTATGATCTATAAATAAAAATAAGTAAAAGTCGAATGTAATAAAAAATGAGACACTTTTATGTTAAGACAAGTAAAATGTTTTTGTGCTCGTGACATACTTAGGAAACCACACGCATTATACCTGGGGTGATTTTTTCAAAGGTTTAAGTCAAAAAAGTGTGAAGAAACCGTGAATTAACTTTATTCGTTCTATACATATATGAAGTTTTCGTGGGAATTTGGTATCTCTTGGTAACATTAAAAAGCAGTGTGTTGATGACGGTTGTGTTTTACATCAAATACTCACATGATAAAGTTACAATTCCTAGGCCATTAATGGTAATATTTAGAGACCTGACGATTTCGCGGATTCATTAAGGGACAAGCTAGAATTCAAATCACGTGTGTTAATACAACTTTAGTCATTGGTCCACGCGATGTTTGACACCTCCTGGGAAACGCTGACCCAATCGTTTCCTTCCAATGGGACATCAGATAACCAATGTGCAGTAATTATCGGCAAATTCGTACATAAGGCTGCAGAGACTAGCCCGCAGGTCATTGGACTCGAATTTTTCAGGTCTCTAGCAACATTTAAAAATCTAGCTATATAAAATTGAATGAAAAATGTGGGCCAACAAAACTTTTAAGAACATGTTTTTGAAAATGCGAAAAAAAAATCTGCAAACTCATAGCATTCGTCAAGTACGCCTAAGTCTTAGAAGGAACTGGGTATCTTCACATACAAGAAGCCAAAGTGGTTGCGGTTATTTTTTTTTTTAATTTGAAATGAAAGCTGCTATTCTATTTAAGTTGAGGTTTTTGTGGTTGCACAAGCTGTTTTTTTTTCGTTAAAGGAAAAACAGTATACCGGCGTCGTGTTTTATCAGTTAAATCGTATTAACGTGGTTAGACTTGTTTGCGGCCGAGATATATTTTCTTCAGACCAACGAATGTTTCACGGAAATAATTTTTTTTTTTCAGCTGATTTAACCATACGTCATAAGCCACAGTTGAATATATTAAATTGCACCAGGCAAATTTACGGTTATTAGTTGTGAAGGAAACCGTGGGCTGAATTAAAATTAACGGCAGGTATAGGTATTCAATTGAAATTGCTAAAGCATAATTTCTGAGGTTAAATGTGTTGAAGACACATTTAGATTTATCCCGCCACGAATTTTACAGTCAAGGTTTACTTCAATATTTTAAGCTTGTACCGAGCAAAATCACTTCAATTTCTAGTACGTATAAAGTAATTCTTCGGTTATGATACAAAATACGTCGAGGAATGCCGTAAATATGATCAAGGAGGTGCATTATTGCGAGAAAATCTTAATGCAGCGATACGGATCAAATTTGCACCCGTCTACCTGCTGCAGTTTTCTTATTGGTGTTTATCGGTGCGAAAATTTTATTCATTGTTCATTTGGCAACTCGTTACGTTTTGCGGATAAAAATCGTCCGATAATAATAGCAGATCTTTCTCATCACACCCGAAGTTCCTGAGGCGTTACATTAAAAACAGAAAGTTTCTGGGTTCAGATCCTAGATGAGTTACGGATATATAAACCATATCTAAATGTAAGATTCCCACGTACTCTTTGTTGTCCTTCAATTTTCTTTGACGTCAAAACAGGGCCTATACTATGCCCACTAATGTAAATACTTATGTAACACAAAATTAGGGTTCGCCCAGCATTTTTGATTGGCTGATACATGCTCTGGTCCGTGTTAGAGTACGAATCAAGTAGGTTCCGTGTTTTAGTTACAGTATCCTGAGTGGCTTGGTCGAATGCGAAAATCACACCATCAACCAATGGAGGTACGACAACAGCTGAGGTGTGTGTGTGTGTATATATATATATATATATATATATATATATATATATATATAATGCAGTGCTTTGAAGTGTAACTTACCTGCTATGTGTTTTCGGGGAAAAATACTATACCTATGCCTTTAGTTGAGGATGGATGATATATTTACAAATGTAACGACGTGTTTAGTCAGTTCGATTAAGTTATTCACGATGTAACGTTCACTAATGTACTTCGCGTAATGGTTTGTTACACAACTTTATTGCGATCAGATCGCTGTTCTACTAAGTCTAATAACAATAATTATCCTGGTTAGTAGTGTAGAACTGTTAACCCAATTTGAAAATGGTATCTCCCGGAGCTCTGCAAAAATAATGTTTACGTTAGTAAAACTTAATATAAAGTTGCTTCTACTGCAAACATATTTATAAATATGTAACATAAAAAACAAGTGCATCTTATTTATTAGTAAATAAAATTACATAATATCTGTAATCAATGAGACTTCAAGGATTTAATTTTTTTTTACTTCAGGGAAAGCTGTACAACGAATATCTGAAGTCTACTCTATAGTTTAGTCCCAGTCGACGTGTGATCTGATTTCTATAAATGTTTTCAATATTTTATGAGTAGGCCCTAAGGTTTCTCATCGTACTGGCACTACACCAGAAAGAAAGCCTAAATATAAGACAAGACTTTTCCTTTGCTAGAGTTGAATATTATTTCTAAATGGTTTCGTCAAAATTTTCTAGTAATAATAAAAAGATTAAATTTTAAAATTTTATTTTTTTTAGGCACACTAAAATTGAATGCAGTGGATGCAAATGAACGAAAGTACACAGAAACCTAACTGCGGCGAAAATTTTGCACTTTTCTATAGTGGACTGGCAATTTCATGACTTTATGAACTAGATAAATAAAGTCATGCTTTTCAAAGACCTAAAATACCAACACGTGCTGCAAAAACAAATCTTCAAATATGAGCCTGCATAGATGCCAGTTTTAACACTTTTCCAGTTTCCGCGAAAGACATTTCACTCTATTAGTTTCGTTCACTTTGTCCACGGAGCGTTTAATTACGCTGCACTTACGTTCCGGAGCTGTTTAAAGAACCACATATCGCACCGGAAGTAAGACCGGAAGAACGCAAGTTTAAGTGTCTGTACATGAACGTTTTAATGAAGTACCTTGTTCATCACGGGAAATTCGTGTCGCAAGTTCGGTTTGCAATTGGTTGTCGTAATTCTTACAACGAGTTGGCTGACTCCCGCAGCCTTCCCGTGGATATAAGTACCGGACGACAAAGCAAGAGGTCCTGTATTCGAACACGTCGGGTAGTTACAGAAATGTACGAGCAAAACTATTTGCAAAAAATAATGACGAATGTTTATTTTATGCTCTGCGGGTGTGTATTCACACTTTTCTGTTCCGGCTATGCTGCTGTATCTTAACAAACCAAAACCGGAAATTAATATTCTACATAGTCTGTTGCGAAATCCATTCAGTATTTCGTTAAATAGTTAAATTTTCAGGGTGGCGCTGTACATCAGCCGTAGCGCTTAAAATAACTATAGGCCTAGTATATCATACACGCTATTAAAAAATTGTAATAAACGTCCTAAACTGTATTGAATGTATGGAATTATAACTACACATCGGATTGCAAATATAGGAATGTTGAGTGTCGTTACTATCTACACAGCTGGGAACTTTCTTAAACATTTACCTCTTTTCTGAGAAACTGTAGGAATGCGATGTGGATATACGAAAAAAAAAAAAAAAAACTTTTCCCCTAGTCCTCCTTCGTTATACGTAGACCTACATATACACTGCCGTGGTAAATTTTAAAATAAATTCTTAAGAGTGTAAAATTTAGCCACCGACAAAATCACGTACGCAAAACTATTTTTTTGCATGGCTTTAAGCTGCAGTGAGTGTCATCAGTGAACTTTATAATTGTTCATAATTGTTGTTACTTAAATTTTAAGAAATTAAATATGATGTAATTGAGTCTTTACAACGGCAGAATTCACATTAACGCTACCTGCAAAGAAGGGAAAAAAAATGGTGGTTTTTTTTTAATGAAAACTTTGGCATAGTTAATGACATCTGCTATTTTATTTGCGGATACCCGTTCACTATTTTGCGAGCACACATGGACTATTTCTGTTCAAAATTTGTCACTGTATATTAATTAAGTTTGTAGTGCGAGTAGAACTTTTCAGCTTTTCTATACTTTGAAAAACATACGCTGTCATGTGTTTTCCAAGTCTCTTTTAAAACGATTCCAGTTTGTTCTTGGAACGCGCGGTTTCTTACCGAAATATAACGTTACGTTACGTTACGTTGTTATGTACCCAATCGTGACTTGGACAATTTCGATATGAGGTAAAAATTTATTATGATCACAACAGAAAACTTTTGTCATCTCCCTGAAACTTCACTGAGCATTTTATGCATACATTTGTTTATAAGATAATCAACGTAATAAATTTTTACCCGAGAAATTTCTTGAGTCGCAAAAAAAAAAACTATCTGTGGAGTACGGAGATTTGGGAGGCTCTTAACAACGAGGTCTTCAGAGCCGATGAGGGTGAAGCGAGGTGAGTATGGAGCAGCACCGGAATGCAAAAGCTGGGGAAACGGAAGATCCTTGAGAAAACTCGTCGACCAGCGGTATAGTGCGATATATCGTCTATGTCAGGATACTTAGCACGTGACAACATGACGGACACTTAACGATGCAGGTTACCGTCGTTACTTTGTTTATTTAGGGTCTATTTGCGACTTCATTTTCAACGATTAGCAATGAAACTCGTAACGACACCGGAACGAAATTGAACCACATTGATAACAAAACACGGCATGAGAAATGTCGACGCGTGAACTATTTATAAAGACAGTTTCACGTGTCTCTACTCCTTGTGTTACGTCGACCTTTTTTTATTGTGGAATTTGTGGTAGAGGCATGTTTACAAACACGCAGTTTAGTATTCTTGAAATGTAGTTTACGGCAGTCAATATAACGTAACATTAAATAATTCCCAACTCACCAGCACACTCACAATATTTCTTTCACGCCCAATTTTATTTATGTTTTCATCTTTTGCAAATAATAAACTTATTATTAGTGCTGTAAATAATCTGACGTAGTATTTGAACTCTTTGTCGCAGCAATGAGTTTTACAAAGAAAAAAAAAAGAATTTTGTAAACCGAACAGAATATTTCTAGTAAAGATACAAATGCTAGTAACTTACTTTTACAAAACATTGCGTTGTAAACCTGTTGAATTTGTACTAGGGCAAAAACAGGATTAGTAGAACTACAGAAAAATTCTTACAGTAATGCTGACCCTTGTCAAATTTAAGTATTAACTTGAAATGGCACTAGAAACTTTTTTGGCTTCTAGTTTCGTAAAAGTGTACCTGTAAAATTACCGTTAGGTAGCTAGGTTGTTGAGCTTAACGTTTCGTCGACAGCGAGGTCATTAGAGGAGGATTGTAAAATTACAGAATTTTTTCATGCGTAGGCTTTTTATTCAGCGATAGTAATATGAACATATATGCTACAGCATTTTTTCTCCAGATATTCGTCGTAATTAACACATGCGTCATAAAACTCCTAGCGCTAGTGTAACCTCGCTTGCAAAACTTACCTTCAGTGTGATTCCTTGAGAAATTCCTGGCTGCGCTACTGCTCGAAGTCAAAATTCCTGACTGCGCTACTGCTCGAAGTCAAAATTCACGAACGCAAATAACCAAAACTCGTCATCAGTTTATTAAAACAAAATCGGGTCACGTAATAATATTTTCCAGCTATAAGTGCCAATAAAATTGCGACCTTGGCGTAACTAAGCCGCGCATTTTTTAGTCTATCCAGAGTGTCAAAAGTAGCGCCTTAATACTTTCGGGCATGGTTGTCAATATATTTAATGTTTCAAAAGAAATTGATTTAATTAGGTACGCGAAGGAGGCATTATTCTTTGTTAAGACTTTATTACTTAGTCACGTAGTTGTAGACAACAAATGCAAAAAAAAAAGCAAGTATTTTTATTAGTCCTGATCACGGTGGTGTTACTAGTAGGCTACACCTCCAAAACAAACAATTGTTAGTTGGAATGCCAAAAATCACATTTTCATGCATGCTTGAAAGAGTGAGTGAAGAGTGAAGAGATTTGGGCTGCTCTTAACACCGAGGTCTTGAGAGTCGATGAAGGTCAAGCGAGGCGAATATGGAGCGGTCCCGGAATGCAAGGGCGGGGGAAACGGGAGACTCCCGAGGAAACCCGAAGACCAGCGGCATCGTCCGGCACGATTCTCACATGCGAAAATCCGGGGGGCGACCACGCCGGGAATCGAACCTGGTTCGCCTTCGGTGGGAGGCGAGTAGTCTAACCACTACACCACCGCAGCCTCATGCTTGAAAGAGTCGAAAGTCGCAGAAACAAACAACGTGTAGTAATCCTCCACAGATAGGGGCACCCAAATTTTGCGAAAAGATTTCACGACCAGTTGTAATTCATAACACTTTAGCGCAGATCCACTTTTGTGATTGGGTGATCTAGATGTTACGCTTATACCCACGAATCAGAGGCGTATAGTATTGGAGTAAGTTAATTCTGATTGGCCAGTCAACTAAGAAAATGTCTTCTCACAGAAACACGCCGTCAATAAGCGAAAGGAAACTGTCGGTAAGGTTGTAGGGCATTGAAATCTAGCATGTGTAAAGATCTTTTCGCGAAATTCGCGTGTCCCTATCCATAGGTGTGTAGCGTGCGAGAAACAGTACGTTGTCGTTCTGCTTCGACGGGATTCGAACCGATGACCGCCGAGGTACAGGTAGCTGGGTGAGCGCGACACGCGTGTTTGTCCGTTCGCCGGCAGAGGATCCTGGCAGGCGGCGGAGTTGCGACGGCCGTCAACTGGAACCCGCTAGCTCGCGGGCCGTCGACTCCACATGCGAGGCGCGCTCGCCGAGTTTCGCGGCGCATCCGACACGACCAGGCCACAGAATAGGTAAACACACAGCAGCAAAGTGGCGTGGCGGTTCGCTTGATGCAGACGCACGCACTGTCTGATCGGCTGCGCGAGGCTCCGGAAACGTTCGCGCTGCGACAAGTGGTTTGTAGTTCTACCGGACTGAGTGAGTGAAGACATTATATTGGGCGGCTCTTAACAGCAAGGTATTGAGAGCCGACGAGGGTGAAGTGAGGTGGGTATGGAGCAGCGCCGGGCTGATCACCGAGAAAACTCGCTGACCAGCGGCATCGTCCGACACGATTCCCATTTGCGCAAATATGGTAACCCGGCCGGGGATTGGACCTGGTTCGTATTGGTGGGAGGCGACCGTGCTAATCGCTCAGCCACCGTGGCCCCAACTTTTGCAAGTAAACCGTTCGTAATTCTGCAGAGAATTTTCTTGGCAGATCTGTGGGTAGAGGAAAATTTCGGGTTTCAAACTTCCTTGCAGGCTAGACTACACTTTACTATGTATTTTCAAAGCTCAGCTTTTAATTCCTGGGTTGCTGGCCCAATGTCTAGGCAGTTTTACCTCAGACCGGGTGGCACGCGATTCAGTGTTTGATTTTTTGCAGGTTTTTTATTAGTTCATCAGAGTTCACCTGGGCGTGTGTAATAAATAGACACCCGAGAATTTCGCGGGTTCATTTCTAGACAAGTTGGAATTCACAAACATGTGCTTTCATGTTACGTTTGTAATTGGTCGATGTGTTTTTTGACACCTCCTTTAGATAAATAAGTCAATAACAAACGTGCAAGAAATTGTGCGCCCAACCACCGCCTTTTACTACCACAACAATCAACCAATAAACAGTTGATATCCGGGTGAGAGTATATAAGACCGTGAAGTCTTGCCTACAGGTAATTGAACTCTCGAATTTCTCAGGTCTGTACTAAACTGTGATTCGATTGCAAACATAAAATAAATACACTTGTGTTTGAAGTCTATCTTGTCCTATAATTAATTACAAATGAGTTCCCGAGGATTTATCCCGTAAAACGTACAGAAAAAAAAATATATCGAGCCGAAAACCCAGGGCGGCTAAAGAGTAAGTAAGGACACAGAGGCAAAATGGGGTGGCGGTTCTTTTGATGCTCACGTAACTACTCCCTGGTTGGTTGGCGCGACGCCCTGGAAAAGTAGCTGTAGCCCGATTGGTTTCCGCGCACCTCGGAAGGTTCCCGGGTTGGCTAGGATGCCGGCTGGAGGGCGGGGCTACCATGCGCCGACCGGCGAATGGCGTTGCAGCAACTCGCCGCCGCCAACGACGCCATTTTGCCGAAAGTGCGGCCTCAGCAGGCTGTTTCACCTCTGTAGTGTCAAGTGCTCTGTGCCGTGGCCCTGCCGGACGCGCAGCCAATCACAGAGAGCCACGCCATTTTCGCTTCGCAGCTGGAACGCTTGGTCGTCGTCGCTCGTGAGAGAGGGGGGGGGGGTGAGTACCTGGTGTCCCCCCTTTTTTTGTCCTTTCTCAACGTCAGTTCTTCGCTTCTTCCACGTGTAGGCACCCCTTTATTTTTATTTTATTTTTGCAACAGCACGACCGCGTTCGTGATTAAATATTTGAGCCGAGCTTCGCCAGAATAAAAAAAAAAAAAAAAAAAAAAAAAAAAAAAAAAAAATCTCTCTCCCGCTCTACCGTGTTATTTAGAAGCATGCAAATTTCACGTTATTTCTTGGCAGGCACGCTATAGACCACTTCACTGTGTTATAGCGTGTCGTTTGTCTTTGTTTATTGTCTTCTGCTCCAGGAACAACACAGTTTCTCTTGTCAATCGTCTGGGCGTGTTTCAACTACTGCATCGTCATATGTACGTTTACCACACTTGATTTGTGGTTTGTCGAGCAACTTCCAAAACATTTTTTATTTATATAAATAAAAAAATATTGTTAGCTTTATAATACAGGCCTACGGGGTTATGTACTTCATTAGAAACTGACCCGAACATGTTGCGTGTGCAGTCATGTTACCATTGGATAACGGATAAATATTTCTATGCATTAACTTAGTTGTACAAGGGCGATATTTAAATTTTTGTCGAACGACAATTTTCTATTAGACAGAGCGATTAATTCGATGGCTTTCCCACCTCGTCAACTGGGTAGGATTCTTCGTGGGTGGGCTAGTGGGGTTTTCTCGGAGTGCTCCATTTACCACTAACTATTTATTCCGTCCCTCTTCAGAGATGACGGCGTTTCTACACCATGGACACGCGAACTAGAGGCACAGAATATGTACGGACATAGAAGCGTAATAACATGGCTGTAAGTAAGTAGGCAGCACCTTTAAAATGTTGACTGGGGATAGGAAAAATTCGCGATTTCATTTTAGGAGAAGATAGATTTCAAACGCGTTTATACTGAAGTCACCTTTGCAATTGTAGCATAGTTTATTATACACGCCCTGGACGACTCCGCGCCAATAGTCGACTTGCAAGGGAACAAGAAGCGAATCCCGTACTGTCAAATGTGTGGTAACACTGTGGCAACAGCGAACGCAATGAACAAACATCTGAGGTTCGACTATACAAAGTATTGCGGAGTCTGTCATACAGGTAACTGAACACGAGAAATTTTCCTATCCCTATTAATTACGACCGTCCCGGTCAATTACCAACAAGTCTGCCCCCAAGGACACTCGGCACTAGCCGGTGGAAAACTGCAGCTGCCGGATATCAAAGTGTAGGTTGTGTGGAATTCTTTTTGCGAAAATCCGGGGGAAATTCTTGAAGATATGTGTTGTCTACAGCTGGTCTTGGCTGGTTTTCAGTAAGACATATAAGTTTTCATGCCACGTAGCTACACTCTAAATCTGACTCAGCGATTTCAATCAGTGCAATTATTTTTCTGAATCTTCAATTAATGGGCGTCGCGGTGGCTGAGCGATTTGCCTGCTCGCCTCCCACCAAGGGGAACCGGGTTCAAATCCAAGCCGGGTTTTCCCGGTTTTTCGCATGTCGGAATCGTGCCGTACGATGCTGCTGGTAGGCTGGTTTTCTCGGGGATGTCCCATTTCTCCCCGCCCTTTCATTCCGGAGCAGCTTCGTACTCACACCAATCACCCTCATCGGCTCTCAATATCTCGCTGCTAATCTCTTCCAAATCTCTTCACTCACTCACTTCCAATTAATGACATGTTGTCTGCTGACTAATCAGATTATGTTTTACTGCCAGGCTAGTGCAATTCACCGGGAATCTGTGGAAACGACTGTTTAATTGCGGAATAGAAACAACCAAAATGATGAGATAAATTCAACAGATCTGCAGTCAGATTCGCTGATATGGAAAAGTTTTAATTGTTTCGGATATAGATTATGTCGGTATGAATTTTCTGGGACGATGTATGTAGCCCTGGATTGTCGTATATGCACAATGATAATTAGAGACCTTAAAAATTCTCGAGTTCAATGACCTTCAGGCTAGACTGTACAGTCTTATGTACAAATATGCTGATATTGGTTGCCTGCAGCTGTCACGGTGGAAGGCGACCATTTGGCCAGCGTTCTCCAGTTTAACGTGTCCTCAAACAATAACTCAAATTTTGCAGGTCTCTACAAAATAGAGAAGTCGAAAACCATATCATTGAGAGATCAGTAGCGCAGTTGGATCACACGTCAAGTATTAAATAAGTGAAGGACAACTAACGTATTTTCACTTAATTACCAGATAATGTGTTTGAAAGCAGGTATTAGGTCAGTCAGACGTTTTTTACTGATTGATAGAGACCTGAAAATTTCTCATAAATTATTTGGTGAGATGTTAGATTTCACCTTCCTATGTGCACTCGCGTAGAAGTCAATAGTTTATTGGCTTCTGCAAAAGTGAGGACCCATATTCCCTTTGGACTAGGTGGGACGTGATTGAACTATATTTTCGTAACTTGTTTCCGATTGGTTCAAGGCCACCCTGGCAGTGTCAAAAATATCTGTGTGGCAATGGCAAACCCAGCTCAAACGCACATGAGTTTGAATTCTACTGTGTCTTCAAACAATAACGCGAATTTTGCAGGCCTCTACTGATTGAAAACAAGATTTTCTCACTGATTCAAGGTTTATAGGCCTAGTGCATATTTCCATTTAAGGTGATACTTATTTCAGGCGATTCCCCTGGTTTAACAGATCCGCCAGTCAAAAAACAAATCGCTAAATATACAGCGAATGAAATTATTGATGAATCGGTGGCAAATGTTACTAAATCAATAAATAAAGGAAGACGGTAATTTTTTCCTTAATTCCGTATTTAAATAGACTGAAGAGAGTACTGAATGAGTCAGGCGCTGTTGAATGATTTAAATTTGAAATTTCATTTTATTCATATCTGGCGCGCAGATCAGCGAAGCTGCGGATTTTTCTCGTGTTCTTCACTCCACTCGTCTCGCACATTCCTCGGTGAGTTTCGCAGCCGTAAAGGAAAGGATGATATTGCGGCCCGAGTTTTCGTCGCAGCCTGGCAGGTAGTAAAGCCAACGGTTGGATCGCAGCGGCACTAAATTAAACGGAGAATATTTCCCGGCCTACACATAACACGAGTAAAAGATGGAAACGTCTCTTGGTTGACCTCTGAAGTCGAGTGTAGAGGCGTGGGCGGCGCATAACATCGAGGGCCGATGTGGGTGAAGCGGTGAGCATGGAGCAGTGCCAGAATGCAAGGGGTGGGGGTAACCTGAAGATATCCGAGAAAACCCGCCGATCAGAGGCATCGTCCGGCACGATTCCCACTTGCGAAAATCTGGGGAACGAGCCCTCCTGGGAATCGAATCCAGTTCGCCTTGGTGGGAGACAAGCACTCTAGCCACTGTGCCACGGCGGCCCCTTGTCTCTGAAGTATTGCGTTAAGAAAACCTATAGTTAAAGACCTGCAAATTTCGAGTTATTCTTTTAAGACATGTTATACTTAACTAAACGACATATAGCGTACCTACATTCGCCCTACTATGGTCATTCGACTACCTTTATTTGACTCGCCCAGAGTGACACTACGTATACCAATGAAAGAACACTTCATTTTGGTAATGCCAAATCACGTGCCGTACAGTCAGAAGGAAAATGGCTCGTCACCTAGGTAACAACCAATTAGTATACGTCGTCGGCTTGAGCACACTTTTAGGGGATGAAGCGAACAAAAGTAATTAACCAATGAGAAACATTGGTGGAGAATTGGAGGGGACCCACTAATTAACGAAGGAGAAACATTGGTGAGGGACAGTCGTCTGCTGGACATGGTGCTGAGGAAACCTAAGGAAATGTGAGTTTCTGTATAAAGTTTTTAAATAATACGTTTTTATAATAATTTTTATAAATAAGTGAAAGTTTTAATGTTTTATTTTGTTCATTTTTTTATAAATTCTTAAAATTTTATATATATATATATTTATATTTAATTTTTAGGAATTTATTTCACAAACTTTAGGTTTTGGGGGGGGGGGGGGGGGTAAAGTTTAATGGTCAATGGTATTGGGTCAAAGGTCTTGAGCCTTGAGTCTTGAGTCTTAAGTCTTTGGTCAAGGGTCTTGGGTCAACTGTCTTGATTCAAGGGTCTTGAGTCCACGGTCTTTAGTATTGAGTCTTGAGTCTTCTGTCAAGGGTCTTGAGTTAAGGCTCTTGAGTCTTGGGTATTTGGTCTTGAGTCAAAGGTATCGAGTCTTGGGTATTTGGTCTTGGGTCATTGGTCTTGGATCAAGTGTCTTGAGTCTTGAATCTTTGGTCATGGGTCAAGGGTCTTGAGTCTTTGGCTAAGGGTCTTGCTTGAGTCTTGGCTAAGGGTCTTGCTTGAGCCTTGGGCCGAGGGTCTTGAGTCTTGGGTGCCAGGTTTTGAGTCTTGGGTTTTGAGTCTTAAGTCAAGTGTCAAGGGTTTTTTGGGGATTTTGTTGGAATTTTTTTGATTTTTTTTTTTTAATTTTTGTATTTTTTTGGTTATTTTTGGTATTCAAGGTCATTCAAGATCACGGGATTTTGTATAAGGTTATCGAAATCTAACATGGTTGACGAGTTGGACACCGGCCGACCTGGCGATGGTCGGTAATGCCAGGAGCTTAATCGATCGACCTATCATGGAACTCCGGACCTCCTACGTGTACATCATTAAATAGCTTTTTTTAATAAGTTGTTAATTTTTTCAATTTTTTAAGAATTTTTATACTATTTTTTGCAATTTTTTAGGATTTTTTTGGGTTCAAGGTCATTCAAGGTAAAGGGATCAGGATCAAGGTATTGGTCAAGGCAAAGGTCAGTCAGATCCCAAATGACGGTTGGGTGACCTCACAACATGGTGGCCGGCCGGCGCCTGGCTCCTATCCCCCATCCCCTTATGACCGACTCGTAATTTCTATTCTAGTATCTGCAGCACAGAATGTTTACCTGGGCTGCCGACGGTAAATTTTCCGTGAATTTATCAAAAATTATGTGAAATTTATAGGGTTAGTGAAATTTCGCGAAAACTAGAGATGGGTCGTTACAACAATTTTTTCCAACGCACTCTGAAGTTAACGTCTAAGGCTAAATTGAAATATATTTATTGACTATTATTCCAAATAAGAGGGATTTCAAAATTGCTCATGTTACCGTGAATAGTCTATAGGCAGAGACCTGAAAATTTCGCGTATTCATTTCGGGACACGCTAGAACGCCAAACACGTGTGTTTATATAACGTTAACCATTGGTCCACACGGTGTTTGACAGCTCCTGGAGATCGATGGCCCAATCGTCGCCTTCCACTGCGACAGCAGACAACCAATCTGCAGTTACTATCGGCATATTTGTACATATGGCTTCAGTCTTGCCCACGGGTCATTGAACTCGACAATTTTTCAGGTCTCTGTCTATAGGCTACCTGCTACTTGCGGTATCATATACAGGTATTTTCTCGTGTGCGTTGCTACTTCGCCAATCTCTCGTATAGCCTTGTCCGTGCATTGTGTTGGGTACACAAGGTACGTGATCTATCACCTACGCGCAGTATCAAGTACGTGTTTTGAGTTGGTTTACTGTGTATCTGTCATAGTAAAATAAAGTGTGGATAACAACAAGAGGAAAAGGAATGATTTCAGTTGCAAGAAAATGTTTCAAAGAGAAAATTAGCTTGTTATATGTAAATCGCTTTACCAAATCAGGCCAGTGTACACAATTGTGTAAATTACGCACGTGTAGGTAATTTTGGCCTGTACTTCACACTGAAAAGCTCAGTGACAAATTATCTTATCTATAGGTAAATTATTCGCAAACCGTCTTACTGGTCTAGATTATAATTGGTTGATATAACTGTAGCTGGACTTATAGCCTACAGCTCATTGGCTGTGACATCGAAACAAGTGTTTTTGTCGATTTAAGTACAGACCGTATAATTTTTTTTTTGTTTGCAACACATGAAAACGTCAATTAAAGTGGATCTGAAAAGGTTAAACGAAAACTAAGTTATACATTATCCTCTTCTATTTTTTTATTAACGAAATCCCTTATCTGTGTAGTCGCCAATTCTAATCCAAGAAATTGGATTTAAACTTAACCGCACATTTTAAATAATAAAAAATTACATCAGTGTTACATGGAACAGCAGATGCAACACACTGGCGAATGTTAAACTGATGCTGAATGTATCTGATAGAGACCTGAAAAATCCTGGAGTTCTATGACCTGACTGGGTTCTACGGTATTAAGAACAAATATACCGATATTAACTCCATATTGGCTGTCTGCTGTCACAGCGAAGGCAAGGATTGGGCCGGCGTTCTCCAGGAGGTGTCAAACACCGCGTGGACCAATGGTTTGAAGTTATACACAAACACACGTGTTTTGAATTCTAGCTGGTCTCAAAATGAATCCGCGAATTATTCAGGTATCTGCTGATAGTTCTGAAAAGTAATCGTTTACAGTATCTGATACAAAGTAACATGTTGCTACTCTTATGACCCACCTCCAGTCCAGACCCTTACCGTCGTACGACACCTGATAATACCTCTTCTGTAGTCTCAGCTACTCTGTAGCGAGATACTGCAAGTTGGGTCCAGAGAATCTATACGACGCGAAAACGAAGGTGGTCCCTTCATACTCGATATGTTGGCCACGACTGCACGAAATACGCGCAGAGATGTAGCGGTAAGGAAATCCGCTTCCAAAGTAATCCTGAGAAATAAGCGTAATTTTTTTTTTCAGGAATTTTTGCCGGAGGCAGATTTGTCTACGCACGATTGCGTTTTGAAAGGTATCCGGCCTTGACAGTGACGAATGTGTGCTAACTCGCGGGCCTGAAGATTTTCGTCTCATTAACAGTTTTCGAGTTAAGAATTCGAGATCCTCTACTCAGTCTCGAGCAAACGTTATTTGTAAATTGCCGGTTTCCTCAATGAGGCGGTGTATTTTATTTTGACAGGACTGATTACGTTTCGGTTGTACGCCACGTTTATACATATATTTTTTTAGTTGGTCCGGAGTTACCCAGAACGGGTCAAATGAAACGTAGTTAAGCTTTTTATAAAATAATGATTCAAGTTTCGTGGGCAGTGAATTATTCTAGATCCGAAGTGCTGCAGTATGTGGTAAACAAACTGGAAAAATAAATAGAATTGCACACGTTATTTTTCAAATTTTGGGCTAATTTATCCTTATAATAGACGCTCGTATACTTTATTTATTACTTTATTAGTGAGTGACTGGCAAACATTAAAATATTCATGCTCATTTACCGAATTTATCAAACAGTGCGACACCAACACGTAACCTTTCAAATATTTATAGTGTAGGTATATGAGAGTGATAATTTTTTTGTTGAAACTCAAACAAATTCATGACCTCTCTAGACGTCCACGGTACGAAATATTCGCAGGTATAGGCTATTCACGGTAAAGTGAGCACTGTTTGAGACCCTGCTAAAATATTCCTTTCAGCCAATTTCTACCTTTTCGCCACTTTTTAATATAATCATTACCATGTAACTAATAAAAACTGTGTATCCACTTCGCTTATCTCAAAAGTTAAAGTCTGAGGCTGCAGTAAAATATATTTATTAGTGATTAATGTAAAAAGTGCTCCCTTTATGCGGTTAACTGGTGTGTGTCCTAGATATATGCCCACTAATCACATATATTAAGTACTTGAGTAACCTAACTCCGTTTGGCCTAGTCAAAATTCATACTATGTTGTGACGAATACACGTTTCTAAGTAAACCGGGGGGGGGGGGGGGTTATAAGTGGAATGGGAAGATTAAGGCTGCTCTTAACATTGTACCGAACCCGGTACAAATAATTTACACACAATCCAAATGTCAATTTTCTTTTAATTATCTGTTTTTAAAACCTTTAACTTTTTCATAAAATGCTATATCATCACTTTGACATTCTTCTACAAACAGGTCTCATTTCTTTGTTTAATTAGGATTTCATTAAAATAGATAAAAGATACAATGACCATTTCTAATGGTTGGAATAAAAAACTTTGCAAAAAATTCGCACTAGTCAATTACCATTGAAGTATATGGTTACCAAACCAAAGAAATTACATTAAAATAAAGCACAATGATAATTACACATCTTATATAAGCGTATCTCTAAGTCAGGTACAAATATTTATTTTCGCTAGTTACTATAAGCCAGGTATGTAATCCTATTGTGCACTCGGGGTTGGTTGTAGCCCCAAAATAACCATGTTCAAAAATACCATGATGCTCATGAAAGTTATGATTCTTGGTTACCACTAGGTTTGTTACAATTTATTACAAATGTCAGGAAAAGTCTTCTTACCTAATGATTATTGTTTAATTCAGTTTCATAAAGTAGTTACCAAACTCTGCGCCTAAGAAACATCATGAACGCACAATTCATTTTTCCTGCATTGCGAAAGCCCTTAAATCGCACAGCAATAATAATTAGTTCAAAGGCATTTTGCCACACAAATAAAGGTACTTATAATTCAATACCATTTGGTACCACAAATTTTTTTACGTCTACACAAAGACGTGAAATCTCATGGACACTTAAACTTCGTTTACATGAGGCGGAGGAATATCCTGGAAGTAGAACTTCAATAGGTCTTCAGAAAAGTTGGTTGTAACGATGAATGGACTATATCAGCATCTATAATTTCATAGAAAGTTCACGGTTAACTGAACACTTTTGAAATCAACCTTTGAAAAATGTCACCACCCATAACCACATGAATTTTAATGGCCCACTGACTGGCCAAGTAAAGTTGGTAACGACCGACGGAAAGTAGTTCTATTTCTTACCGTTCAATTAAAAGTACTAGGTAAACATCTGCGAACACTGAAGTCATTTCTTTTCTGTGTGTTTCTTTAATGCATATAAATGAAAGGATCGGAAAATTTGTAAAATATTTACTTTTCTGATCACTTCGTAGTTTCGCTTGACCGACGCATAAGCGAAGTCAATGTTGTATGTGGTGGGAGAATACACAATGTGCATTCAAGTATAGTTCTTTAGCAGGGCTTTCAAAAGTGCTCAGTTCATCGCGAACAAACTATACATAGAGACCTGAAGAATTCGCGGATTCATTTTGAGACAAGCTAGAATTCAAAACACGTGTGCTTATATAACTTTAGCCATTTATTCACACGGTGTTTGACAGCTCCTGGAGAACGCTGGCCCAATCGTTGCCTTCACTGTGACAGCAGACCACGAATGTGTAGGTAATATCGACATATTTGTACACAAAACTGTATAGTCTAGCCTGAAGGTCATAGAACTCGTGAATTTTTCAGGTCTCTAAGTACCTATATGTTGATTCCACGCTACCAGAACGGTATTTCTTGATAAAGGCTGTACACGATAAAGTTAGAACTATTGAAATAAACCTCAGAAAAAAGTCACTGCCCCTACCTGCATATATTTTAACGGGCACCCTGAGTGACATGCGCCCAGCAAAGTTGGTAACGATGGATAGGAATTAGTTCCGTATCTTAACGTGAAATAAAAAGTGTTAAGTAACCATTTATGATAATATAATTATTTATTTCGCTTTATCTTTTTTTTAATGCATCTAAGTGTAAAAATGAGCAGATTTGAAAAATATTTACTCATAATAATTTCACAGCTACATTTGATCGATGCATGAATAAAGAGATGAGGCCAATGACAATGTTAATCTTACACGAGGGGGAATAATACACAACATTCGAACAAGTAGATCTTAAACAGGGCTTTCAAAAGTTATTATTTTATCGTGAATCGTCTATAGAACGCATGACTGGAGTTTTGCTTACTACCGACAGTACCAACCTGTTTAAAATACAGATACATATGTAGAGAGGTCGGAAATTTCAGGGATTCATTTGGCAACAAGCTAGCCTACACAATCCTTGTGCACTCGAGCCTCAGTTAGTTGTTCATTGGCTGTCGCTCCAGTTGAACCACTGATCAGGTAGCGTGGGATTCGGTCCTCATTTTCCCTACAGGTTCGTGATTGGTCAAAAGTCATCCGGGGGGGTGTGTGTCTGACAAACTGTGGTCTAATAGAAACGAAACTTCGTGGTACATACCTATACAGTTTAACATGTCCTTAAATGAACTCGCGAAATCTCCGAGTGTCTCTACTAATGTACCGTGCGACGGGCTTTATTGCTGTTTTTCGCTCACTAACGAGGTTATATTTTCCTAACCAGTTTTCTTGATGGTTCCTGATCAGCCAGGCAGAGCAGGCGGTTTCATCGTGTCACTGTATTCTGCACGAGTATTCAACTAATGTTAAGTTGGTACCGGTTGGGATTTTTATGATTGGAAACAGCCAGTGAAGAATCAAACTTTTAATGAACTGTTAAATACACATATAGGGAACACGGGCTTGGACAAAAAAATTCTCATGTGGAATTCACCTTACAAGGTAGTACTTTGTAGAGTGTGAACACTTAAATGGTAATCTAGAAGTTCTCGCTATCTTGATAAAGGCTCGTCACGATAAAATAAGCACTTTTGAAATCAACCTTATAAAATAGTCAATGCCCCTACCGACATGCCTTTTAACGGGCGCACTGAGTGACATGTGCTCAGTAAAGTTTGTAACGATGGATAGAATGTAGTTCCATATCTTAACGTGGAATAAAAAGTGTTAGGTAACTATTTGTGAAATCTTACATTATTTCATTCGCTTTCTGTTTTTTTTATGTCCGTAGAAGTGTAAAAATGAGCACATTTGTAAAATATTTACTTTTCTGAAAACTTCACAGTTTTACTTGACTGACGCATGAATAAAGTGATGAAGCCCACGACAATATTAATTTTACATAAGGCGGAAGAATACACATCGTGCATACAAGTAGATACTAAGCAAGGCTTTCAAAAGTGCTCATTTTAGCGTGAACAGCCTATATCTTCGTTTATCGGCAAGATAATGTGGCCGCGAAGAGAAAGTAACTATTGCCCAAGCCGTGCATGAGAACCAAAGCACAGAGTCCATAATAATACAGAAGTGAAACAGGCCTTCATACAACAAACTCCAGCGGCACACGCCCGCAAAATGGTGGCAACGATCAGCAACATGGCGCAACGCCACTCGCCAATCAGCGCCTGGAGACCTACCCGACAGCTGGCAGACCTAGCCAATAGGGAACCTTTCGCAACGCGCAGCAGCCAATGGGACGCAAAACTCGTTCCCAAGCCTCGCTCTGCAGCCAATCGCAGCAAAGTAACCACAACTCTTTTTCCTTTATGTGTACGCTAAATTCGAATAAGTGGAAAACCACTGATTCGCAGTGAAATTCAACTACTAGAATCAGTAGAAAACCACCAGTTGTTTCATTGAAACAATTTCACTGATTAAATAAGTGACGTTAAACAAATTCACTGATTGAATAAGTGATGACTAACTGCGTGCTGCGAATTAACACTTTCATACCCGCTTTAATTTACGGTTCCAGGTGTTGCAAACAAAAAATAAATTATGAAGCGTGCTCTACTTAAGTCGACGTAACACCTGTTTCGTTGTCACAGCCAATGAGCCGTAGGGTGCATGTTCGGCTACGGTTATACGAACCTATTATGTCCTAGATCAGTCAGACTGTTTGCGAATTATTTACCCACAGGTAAGATCATTTGTCACTGAGCTTCGCAATTCACATCACAGACCAAAAAATACCTACGCATGCGTAATGTACACAATTGCGTACACCGGCTCGGAATGGTTTAAATATTGTTTTAAAATAAGTTAGCCAAATCATTACAAAAAATAACCATATTTCCGATAGTCACTATTTATATCGCGCAATGAGCTACCAAACAAATCTGTATTAGATATAGTTCTTTATTGAAAGTATGCAGTTTTAAATTATTTGTCTTTTCTTTTCGTTTTTAGTTTAATTGGCATTACTGGAGTTGTTAAAACAATAGTACTTATGAATGCACTCACTTCGTCGCATTTCAGTTAAACCTTCAAAACGGGCGCTATGATGATCTCGTGAGAACGAAATATAAAACGTTAAAAACGAAATGACCTATTATAAATTTTGCCTTGAAAATTGGTATTATAAAATATGAAACTCAGATTTCATAAAATATGTTTGCTGTTTGGGAATTATTAATTTATAAGTTGTCATTTTACTGGGTACAAGTTGTGTAACTGATCCATCAGAATACAAATAACTGAAAAACAGTGATTGAAATGGTTGATTACTCAGTGGAAAATGTCACTGAATCAATAGGTGAAGAGAAAGTGGCATTTTTTTCACTTATTCATCAGTTAAATTGATTGAAGTGACAGTTGAATAAGCCAGGTGCTGTTAACTGATTTAAGAAGTGAATTTATCACTGACTCAGATTTAGAGTGTACCGAGTTATGGAGAATGCGTTACCGTTGATGGGTTGCTGAACTTCCTTCAAACTGTGGATTTATTTCCGTTCATTCCTAAATAAACATTGCGTATATAAATGAAGCGACAGCAAATTTAAAAAGAGCTCGACACTGTAAAAAATAATGATAAAATTACCTGACAAGTGTTAGGTAATGTTCGCAAACTTGTAGGGGAAACATAGTTTTCCTTATGAGTAAAGTAAAATTACCGCACTCTGGAGTAAAATTCACGTACTGTACATGGTAGTGGAAAATCCCATACATGGATGGAAAAGTTACCATAGAGCGTGTGGATCACCTAGTCCATTTGTAAGTATTTGATAATTGCATTCGATATATTTTTTTACCTTAAAATTAATTTTTCTTGTTTAGTCATACAAGCTGTCCAACATGACTCTTTATATGTAAGGTAAAATTACCGTACTCTGGAGTAAAATTCACGTACATAGCGGTGGAAAATCCCATAAATGGATGTGAAAATTACCTTACTACGCGTGCATCTCTTCAGCATTGTCTCAACAGCTAAGTGGGGGGACGGGCGGAAGAAACAATATTTTAACAACGATAACATTCACTGATGCTGTCACACTGTCGTCGTGGGGTAATGGATAGCTAGAGACCTGAAGAATTCGCGGATTTATTTTGGGACAAGATAGAATTTTAAAAAAACCTGCATTTATATAACGTTAGCCATTGGTCCACACGGTGTTTGACACCTCCTGAAGAAAGCTGGCCCAATCGTCGCCTTCCACTGTGACAGCAGACAACCAATGTGTAGAGCCACGAGTATTTCACGAATTCATTCGGAGGCGAGCTAGATTCCAAACACATGTTCATTTCTTCTACTGTTCTCATTGGGCGACAGTTCTGTAGACACGCCCCGTTCAACTGTGAGCCAGTGACGAGTAGGAGGCAGCAGTGTGAGTGAGTGTTTAACAGTCCTGTACACAGGCCTCAATTGATCACAGCAACCAATAAGCAAACGATAATGTCTCGAGTGTGTAGAGGGCTGTCCAGCCTAGCTTGCTGCCAACTCTATCCGCGAAATACTCGGGGCTCTACCAATGTGCAGGTGATATCGGCATATTTGTACATAACACTGTAAAGTCTAACTTGCAGATCATTCAACTCGTGAATTTTTCAGGTCTCTGTGGATAGCACATCGGCCTATCGTGATAGAGGACCATGGTTAGAGCCCTCCCACCAGCAAGTGTCGAGGATTTTAGTGTTAAGGTTTCGGTTACTATTCGTCAGAGGAAATAGTTAATAAAACCATTGACAGTACTAACACTCCGGGATATTTTCAAATATACTTTTATTATACAATATAGTATTATACCTTACTTGTATGGGATTTCTTCCCCACTTTTTGTCAGGTACTTTTTCCGTACGATTAGGGAATAGTACTTAACTTCTTATGTAAATTTACTTTCCATTTAAGAGGTAATTTTACCTCACATGTAGAGGTAATTAGCTTCCCTTACACGTAAGGTAATTTTACATCAAAGTTTTTAGAGCGCAGGTAATTTTTAGCCTGTAGATCTTTCCGTGATTTCGTGGTATTTTTCATTTTTAACAGTGAAAGGCAGTATCCATTGGAAAAATAACTATGAATTCCATGCTGCCGGTAATTTTCTTGTTTATTTCTTTCTACTCGCCAATTATGACTAACGAGGGTGCCTTGTAAATAAAGGGTACAACGATTAATTTCTTTGCCATGAGGGTATAGGCTACTTTCAAAATTTCTTGTCTACGCTCCTGTCCAGTCCGTCATTTACAATTTGTCCCGGTGATCGAACGTGCCACGTGAAAAGAAGACGCGCGAAGAGCAAAACATTCCTGAACCCAACAGTCTTATTTCACGCTTAATTTCAAGGGGACCAAATACCCTGGTTCTGTTGTCACGACCCTAATGTTAAATATGTATAGAATTGCAAAACGAGCGCGCTTTCCTTCCTAGCAGTAAGCTACACTTAACATTACCGTGCATAATCCATCCGTTTTCATTGGCCTCTAGGTAGGGATAGGAAAAATTCGCGACTTCAGTTCAGGACAAAGTAGATTTCAAACGCGTGTACAGTGAAGTCACCTTTGCAATTGGATTGCCGACTTGCAAAGAAACAAGGAGCGAATCCCGAACTGTCAAATGTTGGGTAACAGGGGGGCAACAGCCAATGAACAAACATCTGAGGTTCGACTATACAAAGGATTGTGGAGTCTAGCCTACAGGTCATTGAACTCGCGAAATTTTGTTATCCCTTCCTATAGGCACTTACAATTACGCGAGTCCATTTTACTTTGCGAATTAACCACGCATTATTCAGTCGTTTCGTCACTAATGTATTCTATTCGGTGAGACAGCTCAAGTACGTGTGAAATAAATTGTTGTCCCGTGACAAAAAATAATAAGAATAAAAAAGTTTATGACGTATAACTAGAGACCCGAGAAATTCACGAGTTCAATTACCTGAAGGCTAGACTTCGCAGTCTTATAATACCTCTCACACAGATATAAACTGTTTATTGGTTGATTGTTGTTGTAGTAAAAGACGATGGTTGGGCGCACAGTTTCTTGCATGTTTGTTATTGGCTTATTTGTCTCCAGGAGGTGTCAAAAAACACGTCGACCAATTACAAAAGTAACATGAACGTACGTGTGTGTGAATTCCAACTTGTCTAGAAATAAACCCGCGAAATTCTCGGGTCTCTAACAATAGCTAGGGATAGGAAAATTTCGCTAGTCAATGATATTCGTGCTAAATTCCACAATATTTTGTACAGTCGAACCTCAAATGTTTGTCCATTGGCTGTTGCCCCAGTTTTACAGCACATTTGACAGAACGCGATTCGCTTCTTGTTCCCTTGCAAGTCGGCTATTGGCGTTTAGTCGTCCAGGACGTGTCTAATAGAGGCTTATTCAAATGCAAAGGTGACTGCAGTGTACACGCGTTTGAAATCTATCTTGTCCTAAAACTCAGCAACGAATTTTTCCTATCCCTACCAGTAGCACACTAGCAAGTAAATAAAAAGCGAGTGCCATACTACCATGTGTGGGGTAACACAGGCTCTTCTCTGGGGCAGCAGCCAAAAAAACAAACATCTGAGGCTCGAGTGTACACAGTACTGTTTATAACTGCTTATAACTTGCCCTGAACGCAATAAACCACGATCCCTACCAGAGATACAGTCACGATATTCACGGGAAAAAAAATCATGTCAGCTTGCATTCCAATACACTTAAACTCAAAACCCCTTCTCGATTGGAAGATTTGAAGACAAGTTAAACTCGATTTTATCGGTTACGATAGTACTGCGTTCTGAGTGCAATATTTGGCAGCTAGTTTCCAAAGAACATCTCGTACAAATAATAAAAAAAAATAACAGCGAAGAAAGGACACTGCGAGCTGTAGAGCAGTTCGGCAGCCGCTAGGGAAGGTGCTGCTAATTGGCGGGACTTTCAAGGTCACGGCTCCCTCGAGGCCCTAATTGCAGGTTTGGTCGCCTACCCATAACGAGACATCCGGCGACTTCGCCAATTCGTTCGAGGTATAGATCCCTATTATATCGCGTGATTGATATGGTAACATGCTAGGCGCCGCGCGAGCATATGTTTCTTTTGCTCGCGTGTCACTGGTTCGTACACCCTATCGTGACGAAAATAATTCTTGTGTAGTTGTACTTCAAAACTCTTTAACCCATTCAGACCCAGTTCATTTTTCTAGACAAGTTATAATTCACACAGATGTACGTTCATGTTACGTTTGTAATTGGTCGACGTGTTGTTTGACACCGACTGGAGATAAACAAGCCAATAACAAGCATGCAAGAAGTTGTGCTCACAAACGTCGCCTTTTACTGCCACAACAATCAACTAATAAACAGTTGGTATCGGTATGAGAGTATATAAGACTATGAAGTCTAGCCTGCAGACCATTGAACTCGCGAATTTCTCTGGTCTCTACACAGTGTACACAATTGTGTACATTACGCGTGTGTAGGTAATTATTGGTCTGTACTCCACACTGCGAAGCTCGATGACCAATCTTCTTACCTGTGGCAAAATTATTAGCAAATCGTCTTACTGGTATAGGATATGACAGGTTCATAAAACTGTAGCAAAACATATAGCCTACAGTTCATTGGCTGCAACAACGAAACAAGTGTTGCGTCGACTTAAGTACTGCACACATCGTAACATTTTCTTGTATGCTACGCTTGAAACCGTAAATTAAAGTGGGTCTGAAACGGTTAACTCAGGAAAAAAAGGGGGGTGGTGGTGTAAGGCTCCCACCCAGGCGAACCGGGTTCGATACACGGAGAGGCCGCTCCCGGATTTTCGCACGTGGGAATCGTGCCGCTTTTCGACGGGTTTTCCCAGGGATCTCCCCGTTTCCTCCCGCCCTTTCATTCCGGCGCTGTTCCATACTCACCTCGCTTCACCCTCATGGGGTCTGAAGACCTCGACGTTGAGAGTCACCCAATTCTCTCAACTCCACTCTTTAACACAATTATATCCATTGTACGTACATAATTGTGTGCATTACGCCCATGTAGGTACTTTTTGGTCTGTGCTGTACACTGCTAAATTCAATTACCGATGATCTTACTTGTGGGTAAATGATTCGCAATTCGTCTTACTGGTGTAAGTCATAATTTTTTCCATATTACTGTAGCCATATTACGGCTCACTGGCTGTGACAACGAAACAATGGTTGTGTTGGCATAAGTACAGCACGCATCATAAAATGTTTTGCTTGCAGCACTTGGAACAGAAATTAAATTGGCTCTGAAAGGGTTGACTCAAATCGACTATCGCAATTAAATTGCCATAATTGCTGCGAGCCTTATGTGTCTGCCCGCGAATCACTGACGTCTAATAGCGGGACATGATTCTTATTGGGTCAGTGAACACCATACTGTCTTTTGATGAAGACATGGGGCCAATAACGCAACGGAAACAGCAGGGAGGGCGAGTAGGATATTGACATCTAACCTCGGTGGAATATTTTAAGAAAAAAATCGGGTGTCTCGTGTCTTTGTACGCTGAACTTGTTTGCAGCTTTTTCGCCTTTTAGTTGCACTTAGAAAGTTAGATCTGTAGCGGTGGGACTTCATTACAGGCTATGCTTTTCCACAGATATAACTACAGACATATGGTTGTGCTTTTCCCTAATTGGGCGTGCAAGCTCTAAAATAGAGGGCCTATCATTTCGTGTTATGAAATAACACCAGGCTAGACTCCACAATACATTATATACTCGAGCAGAAGGCATTCGTTGATTGGTTGTTGCCGCAGTCAGAGTTTATCCTCCTTTTTGGCTCACCCCCACGTAATTAAGACACCGGAGTTCTAAATGTATACAATTCATTCAGACTTCTCCAAGTCGTGTCTGATAAGCGGGTATACAATGGCAAGAGACCTGCAAAACTCCCGGTATTATTTGGGGACATGTTAAACTTGAAACGCATGTACCTTTTCAGTACGTCTGTCATTCGACCATACTTTGTGTGACACATCCTTTGTGACTCTGCACCAATAAACGAACACTTCAATACTGTGTACCCCGATCACGTATAGTTATTTCAGAGGAGTGTCTTAATACCTATGCAGCAGCCAATGGAGAAACGACACCGGCTCTAGTGCATACAGTTCTGTGAAGTTCAACCTGATGCCAAATAATAACGCGAATTTTGCATGTCCCTATCTGTGCATATTTACATGGAAAATTCGCTATATTATTTGCCATCAGGCTGAAATTCACACTACAGTATGTACCGGAGCTGGCATCGTTTCCCTATTGGCTGCTGTATAGATGTGAAGACACACCCTTTCTGAGTAAACTGCACGTGACTGGGTCACGCAGTTGTGAAGTGTTCATTTATTGGCGCAGAGTTACCCGGGGCGCGTCAAATAAAGTATTGTCCAATCGTATTGCAAAGGTACACGGGTTTGAAGTTTCACGTATCCCCAAATAATAACGCGAATTTTTGCAGATCTCTACCAATGGCATGTGAAACAACTTCCGGGTCACCTAGCATGTTAAAAAATAATTACTTGAAATGAAAGAGTCTCTAACATAAATATGTAATTTTTTTTATAATTTCCGTTTTTTTCCCCTTTTTTGAATGCGTTTATATTACATAAGCAAAAATATACAACCTTATAATATCGTTTTTTAAAATTCCCGGCAAACGGTCGGATTCCCAAAACAATTATATACACATATACGCGTATTCGCGCAAACAACGATTTCACAGAAAATATTTCAGAACACAGCACTGGTAGCTGTACATTTCCGGAAAATTTACATTTCGTAAACGGTACATTGAAATTGCAGAAACCTGTGGGAAGCGATGCATTGCAGCGTTTCCGATGTTAGCTGTGATCGAATCCTCCCATTTGGAGATTCAGCGTTTAGGAATTCAGAATGGATGCAGGTTTTCGTGCGTCAATTTCCCGCCCTGCATGCGCCGAACCTGGAAACTACAAGCTTGTCAGATTTTCAATCTACTTTTGTTTTCCGGTTTCCGCTTTGCTTGAGTAATCATCTTAGTTATCTTTATTTAAGATAGTTGAGTCCGGTTATGCCAGTTATCTCGTTTATATATAGACGAATATATGTATAAATAAATACGTGTTAATTAAATCAGTCTGTAAATTAATAAACTTACTCCCTAACATTTCTCAGTTATCTACGTTGCTATTTTAATAACCCTTACGAACTTCATTTTCAAAATTCTGTTACTTACTTTCGGCAAACAGACACCGGAAAGTATAATTTAGTTTCAGTCGAAGTGAGCGGAATAAAACGTAAATATACAACACTACACTAAATTACATTAAGGAGTTATTTAATATGCTATTCAACTTAAGTATATTTCTACTCAATATCCCTAAATATTATATTTGTGATCGCTATATTAAAAAAAACCTACTTCACTACGTGGTATAATCGGCGTACGTCTAATCGCTTCTATAATTATATATTATTACATACCCTATCAATACGTGCTATAACTAGAGATCCGAGAAATTCGCGAGTGCAATGACCTGTAGGCTAGACTTCACAGTCTTATATACTCTCATACAGATATCAACTTTTTATTGATTGATTGTTGGGGTAGTAAAAGGCGGTGGTTGGGCACACAATTTCTCGCATGTTTGTAAATTGGCTCATTTATCTCCAATAGGTGTCAAACAACACGTCGACTAATAACAAAAGTAACATGAATGTACAAGGGTGTGAATTCCAACTTGTCTTGAAATGAACCCGCGAATACATTTTGAGACAAGATATAATTTATAACACGTGTGTTATATGACTTTATACATTGGTCCACACGGTGTTTGACACCTCCTGGAGAACGCTGGCCCCAGTGTTACCCCACGTTTGACAGTACGTGATTGGCTTCTTGTTCCTTTGCAAGTTGGCTATTGGCGTCGAGTCGCCCAGGGCGTGTCCAATTAACTCTTATCCAATTGCAAAGGTGACTTCAGTGTACACTGCTTTGAATTCTATCTTGTCCTGAAATGAATTCGCGAATTTTTTTCTATCCCTAATGATAAGTTCTTGACCAGGCGAATCCTATATTTGTAACAAAAAATATCAAAATTTGTTAAATGTTACAAAAACCTAGCCGTATCGGATAGCCATTGTGATGGCACCCGGATAGATATGTACACGGAGACGAAATGTTGGCGTACTCATTCTCTGATCGGCTGCGCGAGGAACTGGTATAGTGCCTTTGACACTGATTGGCTACCGAAACCTGAAAAATGCGCGAGTTCAATGACCAGCAGGCTAGACTCTATAGTATTATGTATACAAACAAGGGCGTATCCAATGAGGGGGGCTGAGTGGGTTGCAGCCACCCCCCCCCCAAATGACACATTTTTTAAAACTCTATTATCAAAATGTTAACATTATATTTATATATTTGTTATTACCGACATGACACACATTTTTACACCCTATATTAAAATGGCAATAATTATATTTATTTATTTGTTATAAACCACAGATATGATTACATCTTCTACAGAAAAATTTCGTTTTCTTAGTAAACGGGGGGGAAAAAATATTCAAGTTCGTAGTTCCTAAAATGAACGCTAGTAGCTCTGCTGAGTCATGCGTCAGCGACTCCCTCCACCCTATCGATTGTTCAGGTAGCAGCTAGGAGGAAGTTTCTTTTAACTGTACAGAGATAGCAGTACAGGTTTCATTTGTCCCCTGTTTAAAGATTTAGTCTTACGGAAATGATGGTAAACATGTGTATAGTTTCGGCCTAGTACTCTGTTCGGTTTCATAGCTGATTTGTGTTATGTAGTTTGGCTGTTGGTTATTTAATAATGAAGAGAGGGCAACAAACTTTACTCAGTTTCTGTAAGAAACTAAAAAACAGTGCTGCTGAGTCTCTAGTTCCGAGTGAATTACCAACACAGCAGGAAGTTTCTCCAGCATCGCCAACGAGATCGATACAACACACAGACGAGATATGTGATGCAGGAAGCCAGTTAACTAAGGTAAAATCTTCTCTTCCATGCTCTCATACTAACGACATAGGGTCTACATAAGTGTTGCAAAATCGTTGAACAATGAGGAGTAAATTACTGCTCTTCGAAATATGTGGGATCCCGATTCCAAATACAGATTTCCAGCAGAAGATTGTGGCCGTTTTAGACGGAAATTTCGACTGAAGTGGTTGGATGCATTTAATTGGCTTGCCTATTCCGAGCTGGAAGAAGGGGCCTTTTGTAAGTACTGTGTACTTTTTTTAGATTCAGAATTTGCGGGAAAAGGTTGCCACGAGGCTGTGGTCTAGCTTGTCTCTAGACCTTCGAAAAAGTTGAAGGATGCTTTAGAAACATTTCGAAACCATGAAAAATGTAATTACCACAAAAAGTGTATCCTTGCTGCTGAAAATGTTCGTGCAGTTGTTGAGGAAAAACAGGACAGTGTAATTTTCCAGATAAGTGAACAGCGGAGAAAGGTTGCTGTTAAGAACCGAGAAAAACTAGTCCCCATAATACAAACAATACGCTTGTGAGGCAGGCAGCAATTGCCTTTGAGACACAATGACTCAGGCAGTATTCTGCTGGACGAACCTGACAACAACGACGGAAATTTTCGCAGTCTTTTGAGGTACAGAGCAAACAGCTGCGACAACTTACTGAGAGAACACTTACTAACCAGTGACGCCAATGCGATGTACACAAGTTCTGTGATACAAAATTAAATGATAAATATTTTTGGAGGTCTCTTGCAACGAAAAATCTGCCAGAAAGTTTCTAATTCTGGATATTTTTCTATGCTCGAAGTTGAAACCACTGATATTGCTCATGTTGAACAGTTCTCGTTGTGCTTGCGTTACGTGGATGAAGAAATAATGAAGCTTCGAGGAGATTTCCTTACATTTGTCCCAGGATATGATGTAAGTGGCTTAGGTTTGGCTAACATCATACAACTTACTTTGAAAGATCTTGGTTTTGACCTTAACAAAATGCGTGTTCAAGATTACGATGGCGCTGCAGCAATGCGAGGTCAGTTTCGGGGGGTTCAGACTGTGGTAAAGGAAACATATCCTACAACTATTTATACAAACTGTGTCTCTTATTCACTAAATCTTTACTTATCAGATACCTCTAAAGTTCAGAATATCAGAAATGCTTTTGGAACTTTATCTGAGATTTGCACTTTTTCCCACTCTTCTGTGAAACGAACTGAAAATCCTAAAAGCCGTATCTTTGAGCTGAAGCCTGGTAGTCACGGAACAAAATTGAAAACACTTTGTGAAACTTACTGGATTTTGCGCAATGAAGCTGTTTTCGTCTTCAAAGAATTTCTAGTGCCCTTGGTATCTTCACTTGAAGACATAGAAGGTAATATGAATGGATCAGAATCTTCAAGAAAGCTTCTAGTTTCATTCATTCCATATCCAACTTTAATTTTTTAGTTTCTCTGTGCGTTGCAGCCAAGATGCTAGGGCATAGCTATAACTTGTCAGAGTACTAACAAAGTCCAAATCTAGTCTTGGTGAGTGCAATCAGTCAGGTGGAACATGTTATATTGGTGTTGAAAAA
Organism: Dryococelus australis; assembly: GCA_029891345.1. Taxonomy (NCBI): domain Eukaryota; kingdom Metazoa; phylum Arthropoda; class Insecta; order Phasmatodea; family Phasmatidae; genus Dryococelus; species Dryococelus australis. The sequence goes on from CM057009.1 coordinate 131,409,525, forward strand.
TGTAATAGAAAATGCTGCAAAAAAATTTCACATAATTTATGAGGAAGAAAAGTGATTGCAGCATCATTCAATGTGGAAGAATCTGTGCCCCGAGTTTGTGGAATCCAACGCAACCGACAAAAGTTTCCTTTCGAAACTAAGCAGGAATACTACAGTAAAGCAATTTTCGTTCCGTATGTAGATAACTTATTATCAGCACTAAATGACAGATGTATTTCACACAAAGAAACAGTGATTTATCTGCAATATTTACTGCCTGCTAAAGCAATTGGACAACAATTTTCATGCATTGAACAAACAGTTTCTTTCTTTGAATATGGTTTGCCTGGATTTCGTGATGTGATTGAAGCAAAGTGGGAGTTATGGAAGACAAAATGGGCAGCAGTTGGTGACAGTGCAAGACCTGCTACTGCAATTAGTGCTTTGTGTGAGTTACATCCGGATGTTTATCCAAACATCCACGAAATGTTAAAAATACTGACTGCGATTCCAGTTTCTACTTCAACAGCAGAACGAAGTTTTTCTACTGTAAGGGACTTAAAACTTATTTAAGAAGTACTATATCAGATCGCGTCTTGTTGGACTTGCTCTATTTTCTATTCATATTTCTGATGAGATTGTGATTAATAAGTTTGTGAACAGTGGTAAAATAAGAAAATTTAATTTTGTGCTTTGATGTCCTGTGTTTTTTTTTTCTTTTTGGTCTAAACGTATACAGGAATTTTTAAATACTTCAATCAGTCATAGTACTGCATAGTAGTTCAGTTCATTGATTTAGTAAAATATCCAAGTGAAATTTCATACTTTTAACCATTTTAACTGTTATGTTAATCAGGTGGCTGAGGAATGTAAATTATGTATCATAGAATTTGTAGGTCTACGCTCGGACTTTAGTGGACAGCTAATTGACTTAAAAAATTTGTCATAAAATTTGTTGTTGCTAAAAATGATACGGTACCATATATACATGTGAAATAATTATAGTGTGCTACATTTTTAGTGTAATAAAATGTGGCAGCGATTGGCTTACATATGCGAAAATATTAATGCTATGTTTACAGATTTAAAATGTAAGATATTTAGATGATACAGCGATGCATTTTACATATGACTATTGTTGTGTTGACCTATTGACATTGTAAATGTGTGTGCATATGTGAGCGAGTTTGCATAAGTAGTTTCTATCCTCCTTTCCTTTCCTCTCCTACCACTGTGACTTGTGAACGATGTACTACTAGTGAGAACACTAATACTCATCAACCCCGCCCCCTCCTCCACCGAAAAATTACTGGATACGCCCCTGCATACAAATATACCGATATTAACTGCACATTGGTTGTCTGCTGTCACAGTGGAAAGCGACGATTGGTCCAGCGTTCTCCAGGAGGTGTCAAACACCGTGTGGACCAACGGCTAAAGTTATATAAAGACAAGTGTTCTGAATTCTAGTTTGTCCCGAGATGAATCCGCGAATACTTCAAGTCTCTTAACTATTTGCTGAACTGTCAGCTGGTAAGTAGGTTACCAGGCGCTGATCGTTGAACGCCGCTGCGCCATGTAGCTGGTTAGTGACGCCATTTTGCGGGCAAGTGCGGTTGGAGTTCGGGCCATGATAAGCTGTTTCGCTTCTGCATCGTCACGCAGTCTGCAGAGTCGCGCAGAGGCGCAAATATCTCGAGCGCGCTGCCGAACTTCTCTAACAGCGTGCGCCGGTAGATTGGCGTCAAGGTCATTCACCAATCACAGTCCCCTCGGGCGAGGTCACTCTGTCTCCCGTAGCACGACAACCAATCCCGGACAGAGCTACGCATTACAAAGAAACTCACGTTTACCGGCAACAGCAGTTGCAGAAACACTTCCGTGAAGAACGCTGTTATTTTTTTTTCGTGTGTATAAGTAATTCTTCTGAAAACTAGGAGCCGCTGTAGTGCAGTGGTTAGACTACTCGCCTCCCACCAAGACGAACCGGGTTCTATTCCCGGCGTGGTCGCCCCGGGATTTTCGCAAGTAGGAATCGTGCAGAAAGATGCTACTGGTAGGTGGGTTTTCTCGGGGATCTCCCGTGATCAACACCCTTACAATTCCTGCGCTGCTCCATATGTACTCACCTCACTTCATCCTTATCGGCTGTCAAGGCTCCGGTGTTAAAAATCGTTCAAATCTCTCCACGCTTTCCTAGGTAAAAGTAATCTTTTTACGCGGTGAACCATTTTATTTCTAACGTAACTAAATAAATGTCACGGAAATATGCCAAACAGGCGGAATGCACTTTATGAAATTTGTTATTTAGTAAAGATATTTCTGCTTTGTAGTCTACTCTTTTACATTTAATAACCACATTGGCGATGCAGAATGTAATTGATTGAAAACGACTGACACAAATTTATAGTTTATATATTTCTTACCTAGTGAAACCGACTGTATTTTTTACGCGTAGTGATGTTGGTGCCATTTTACAGAAAACTCTATGTATTTGTATAATACGTCGCTAGTTTTTGTTAAAAATCTAGTAAGAAATGATTATATTAAAAACAACCCTCTACTAGTGGATGTCGTAAGATTTTGAGAGTTCAGTTGCGCTATCTGTGGGTAGCATTACATACACCGGAGGCACTAAGATTTATCCATTGGTCACTGTCACAACGAAATCATTTTATTTTATAGCTTAACTAGATTGTTCATGGCGCTGTTATATTGTTAACTGCAAGGGCAGAGATATGTAGAAAAAAAAAATTTCAACACAAGTTACGTTTAAATCACCGTGGCGCCATTTGACATCGAACACTAGTTGATTATCTATTTGAACATTTTAAAATGTTTCATGCGTATCAGGAACGTTCATTTGTCACAGATACCGAATTACCAGAGACGTGAAAAATTCGCGACTTCAATGACTCGTAGACTAGACTCTTCAGTCTTATGTACAAAATATGGCGATACTAACTGCACATTGGTTGTCTGCTGTCACAGGTGAAAGCGGCGATTGGGCCAACGTTCTCAAGGAAGTGTCTAACACCGTGAGGACCAATGGCTAAAGTCACATAAACACACGTGTTTCGAATCCCATCTTGTCTCAAAATGTACCCGCGAATTCACGTTTGTTCAGGTGTGCACGTCGGAACAAATCAAAAAAATTTCTCACAAAATTTCACTCCCCGTACACTCTAAATCTGAACAGGTTATTTAAATTGGTGAAATAATTCCACTTATCCATCAGTTAATGAGATGTTATGTACTGGCGAAATAGTGGAACGCCCTGCCGTTTTACTGCCAGGCCAGTGGAACTTATTTGGAATCATTAAATGTCACAAATTAATCAATGACGACCATCGCCTAAAATTATCAGTAGAACTTTACTTGTTCAAGTGGAGCAGTTTCAACATATTTAGCTGATTTGGATAGGTTTTACCTGTTTCGACATCTTCATAATATGATCGGCAAAATTTCCCCTTTCTTGTCATCTCCCCTTTACAGTTTTCAATAAATGATAGAGATGTTGGGATGGTTTATCGCGGGAACACTTGACTGTTCGCTAGGATTCTACGTACTGTACACACTTGTCCGACAGTTTTATTTCCTTTTTGCTCTCATGTATGTATGAAGCTATTATCCCATTTCACTGGGCTGATGAGGATTCTAATACTATAAGGCACAAAGTTTGTGATTGGTCTGCAAACAACTTAGCCGACTCTTAACCTTGTTCATCCCAATATGAAAGAATAAACTAGTTAGCGTGGTATGCAAGAAATGCCGACCCAAAAAATTTCCGCTATTTTCCGTCATCTCTATTAATTGTATGTCGTTATTTCGTGAACTGTGTGAGTTGCCTAACGTCGCGGTAGACCTGTCCGACACACATCTCTAACGAGTGAATTGGTAGATTACTTTAAACTCTTTCGCCTCGCGGTTGCGCATAATTACGTACGATTACAAACAAGCGATTATACACTTGCGCACGTACGTGAACAACTCCACGGCACTTTGTCCAATTCCCCGCTGGCGCTTGTTATAATAGACGGCGCATTTTGTGAAGAACGTAGGACGGGTGGACTTGAAGTAGAGTAAAAAGCACTATTTAAATAGCAGGAAATATTCAGTTAATATTTGGTTAATATTCCCGGCGATTTTTACTGCAATTCGACCAGTCGTACGATCTTCGCATTGAGTCACAGACGAACATACAATTTAAAGCGTTTCTAAGACAATTTTATTTTGTTCCATCATCAGCATAACTGATGTACCAAACTCGCAGAACCAAGGAGGGGAGGCCAAAAAGGAAGAGATTTATGTAAGGAAACCGGGGTTGCAAACTCCCTTCCCCAGCCACTTTCTCATCAAATATGAAAGTTACAAGGGCAGGTAGGCAAAACAAACAACTTTCGATCTAATATAGTCACTTGGTTTTGACGAACAGTTGTGTACGCGACAGACAAAGAATTGATCACCAGTGGACTGAAGACAGAATACATGTGTACTTACAAACTGGTTTATTAGTAAGGACCTGCGAAACTCGTGTTATTATTTGAGGACACGTTAAACTTCAAACACGCACCTCTGCATTACGTTCTTTATTGGACCATACTACATTTTACACGCCATAGTTAACTCTTCACCAATAAATGAACACTTAAAAATTGTATGCCCCAATCACGTGCAGTTCTCTCAGGCATGACTCCACATCTATGCAGCAGCCAATGAAGTAACTACGCCGGCTCTAGTGCATAGTGCACTGTGAAATTCAGCCTGATGCCAAATAATAACTCGGATTTTGCATGCCAATATTGTTATTAAGCATCATAAAATGAACTAATGAACACTGTTAGTAATCCAATTGTCACAAAAAACTCTCGAGCTGTATTTTCGAACGAAGGCATGGCAAAACTCGTGAATGGCAAAACAAATGTCTATACAGTGGATTGAACAAAATATTTTGTTGGCAGTCTAATTTCTTTGGTCCAATACAGAAGTTTTATTAATTCAAACGTGTATTTTGTTAGCTGAACTAAAGTAATTTTCTTTCTTTCGAGTTTTGTTTACTTAACAAATTATTTTGTTGTGGCAACTTAATATATTTTTGGCCATATACAAAACAATATTTTGTTGACTAGAATAAACTTTTGTCTAAGTGTGTTCTCTGATTGGCTGCGGGAGACACTGGAAACGAATCCTCGTGTCTGATTGGCTACTGCGTGCTACGAATGTTTCTTATTGGTTGGGGCTGCCGGCTGGCAAGTGTAGGCCTCACGGGGCTAGTTGGCGTAAGGCATTCCGCTACATTGCTGCTCGAAGCCGCCATTTTGTTGGCGTGTGCGGCAGGAGTTCGTGGTATGAGTGGTTTTTTCACCTCTGTATGTTCAAGTACTCTGTGACATTGCTACATTTCTCAGTGCGTACAAACAACACGAATAGTTCAAGACTGTATGTTAAAGGGGCAGAACTCATTTACCCATTCAGACCCAGACCCATTATACACAATTGTGTACATTACACGTTACGTAATTTTTGGTCTGACTGCACACTGCAAATTTCGGCGACCAATGATTAGTGGCAGTGCTATTTCCCGAAATGATTTCGAGACAAGATGCAGTTCAAAGCAGTGTGAAGTCGTCCACTTCTTTTGATTGGCTGAAACATATTCTGGTTCATTGCCAACTATTAGCGCACGAATCACGTAGGCTCGGTGTAGAAATTGCAGTATCCTTAGTGGCTCGGTCAAATGCAGAAACCACACCAGCAGCCAATGGATGTATGTAGAGACCTGAAGTATCAGTGGATTCATTATTAGACAGGATAGAATTCGAAACAAGTGTGTTTATATAACTTTTGCCATTCGTCCTCGCGGTGTTTCACACTTCCTGGAGAACGCTGACCCAATCGTCGTCTTCCACTGGAACAGTAGACAACCAATGTGAAGTTTATATCGGCGTATTTGTTCATAATACTGTGGAGTCTAGCCTACAGGTAACTGAACTCACACATTTTTCATGTCTCTAGAAGTATGACAACAGCCGAGATGTATATAAAGTATTAAAGTCTTATTTGTGAGTCGATTTTTTCGCGAAAAATCACGGGCCCTACCAATGATCCTACCTTTGGGTGAACGATTCGCAAACCGTCTTACTGGTTTAGATCATTACTGGTTCATATTACTGTAGACGAACTTATAGCGTACAGCTCATTGGCTGTGACAGCGAAACGAGTGTTGGGCCGACTTAAATACAGCGCACGCATCATATATTTTTTTTGTTTGCGACACCAGAAACAAGACTACACAATTCTTTGTGTACTTGAGCTTCAGAACGTTATTTATTGGTATATGCTACAGTTTAATCACTGACTTGGTAGCACAGGAATCAGTCACTGTTTTCCTTAGAGGTTCGTTATTGGTGGAGACCTGACGAATTCCCGAGTTCGATGATCTACAGGCTAGATTCTACTGTCTTATGTACAAATATACCAATACTAACTGCACATTGGTTGTCTGCTGTCACATTGGAAGGCGAGGATTGGGCCAGCGTTCTCCAGGATTTGTCAAACACCGTGTGGACAAATGGCTAAAGTTATATAAACACACGTGTTTTGAATTCTAGCTTGTCCCAAAATGAATGCGCGAATTCTTCAGGTCACTAGTTATTGGTTGAAAGTCGTCCGGCGCGTGTCTAACAAACTGTGGCTCCATAGAAGCGAAACTTCACACTACAAGTGGATAAGTTTCCCTTGTCCTTAAATGAACTCGTGAAATTTTCGGTTCTGTAGTCATAAGTAAAGACCCAAGAAATTCGCGAGTTCGATGACCTGTAGGCTTGACTTCACAGTCTTATATACTCTCAAACAAATATCAAGTGTTTATTGGTTGATTGTTGTTGTAGTAAAAGGTGGTGATTGGGCACATAATTTCTTGCATGTCTGTTATTGGCTTATTTATCTCCAGGAGGTGTCAAAAACACGTCAACCTATTGCAAACGTAACATGATCATACATGTGTGTGGATTCCAGCTTGTCTAGAAATGAATTCTTGCGATATTCTCGGGTCTCTAGTCGTAAGAGAACGCAAGAACAAATTATTTTTTTGATGGGCACTTTCAAGGTATCGACGGAGAACTCTCCTGCGCCGTGGTTATAAGGAACACTGCAGCTTATGCCCGGACTGGAAATTCTAATAGGCGTTGTTTATGTGTGTCAGGTTTTGTCTCATCTATAAAAGACCACCACACTCTTGTCAACCACCCCGCTCCAACAAAGGCATTATGCAGCTCACTTGACGCTGCGGGCCGTAAATATGCCACCGCCCCGTGCGACGTGTACAAGTGAGAATACGTGCATTTGCCAGTTGGGTCCGCTGTTGGCGCGTGTGCAACTCAGAGACTAAAGATGACGTAGTCCGCTTATTCGTCTTCTGCGCATGTACACGATACTAACCTACCTCAAAGGAACACAACTGCGAAAGTCACACGGTAAACAGTGATGCACGTGTTACTTTATATATAGGGATAGGAAACATTCGCGACTTCATTTCAGGACAAGATAGATTTCAAACGCGTGCACACAGAAGTCGCCTTTGCAATTGGAGCATAGTTTATTATACACACCCTGGACGACTTCGCTCCAATAGCCGACTGGCAAGGGAACAAGAAGAGAATCTCATACTGTCAAATGTGAGGTAACACTGAGGCAACAGCCAATAACTAACATCTGAGTTTCGACTATACAAAGGATTGTGTAGTCTAGCGTACAGGTCATTGAACTCGCGAAATTTTCCTATCCCTAATTATATATTAATTTTCAAAAGACAAGCTATTGCATGAATAAAACACTTTCACCAATTTGAATTTAATGAAACTGCATGACAGGCCTACCCATATATGTCGAAGCACTTGTTTACTAATCAGTGTTCTAGCCTCAAATCAAATCAACGCCGTTTTTGCTAGGCATATCGACAGGAAATATGTTCAATTTTGGGAAAAGGATATTGGTTGTGCGCAGCCAATGATATCGGTCTACCTCATCTCTAGTCTGTTCAGAGAACAGCACGTAATTCGTAGCGCTTACGATCTGCACCGATCCTGCTCTCTGCGTGTGCGAGAATTTCGCGCGTTCATTTCAAGACAAGTTGGAATTCACACAAATGTACGTTCATATTACGTTTGTAATCGGCCGACGTGTATTTGACACCTCCTGGAGATAAGTATGCCAATAACAGGCATGCAGGAAATTGTGCGACTAAACACCGCCTTTTACTACCACAACAATCAACCAATAAACAGGTGATATCTGTATGAGAGTATATAAGACTATGAAGTCTAGCCTACAGGTCAGTGAACTCGCGAATTTCTTGGGTCTCTAGTCATAGGTAAGGATAGGAAAATTTTGCGAGTTCAGTGAGCTGTAGGCAAGACCCTTAGTCATGTGTATACTCCAGCTTCAGATATATGTTCATTGGCTGCTGCTCCAATGAGTGGCCAGTGTTACGCCACACCTGGCAGTATGGCACTCGCTACTTTTGTTTCCTTGCAAGTCTGCTATTTGCCCAGAGTCGTCCAGGGCGTGTCTAATAAACTGCGATCCAATTGCAAAGTTAACTTCTGTGTAGACGTGTTTGACGTCCATCTTGTCCTGAAATGAACTTGCGAAATGTTCCTACCAGTTGTGATGTGCAGGGACATGCCAAATTCGCTGTATTATTTGGCATCAGGTTGAAATTCACAGTATTGTATGAACTAGAGCCGGCGTCGTTTCTCCATTGGCTGTTGCATAGATGTAAAGACACTGTCTAACTGAACTACACGTGATTAGCGCACACAGTTGCGAAGTGTTCCTTTATTGGTGCAGAGTCACCCAGGGTGTGTCACATCAAATATTGTCCAATGGTAAACGTATATTGAAAAGATACATGTGTTTCAAGTTAAACATGTCCCCAAATAATAACGCGTATTTTGCAGGTCTTTAGTGATGGGAGAGCAACAGGCTGCTCGCGTTGGATCGGGCAACTTTGGAAAGCCCTTCTCACCACCTACTTGTATGCACATTGTGTGTCCTTACTCCTTATGTATATACATTTCGGGACAAGCTAGAAATCATGAGCGTGCACATATGTGTCTCTTTTGCAATTGGTCCCCACGTTTTTCGACACGTCCTTGAGATTTCTGCACCAAAGCAAACTCACAACAAAATGCATGTCCGATCAGTGTCATCTATCCTGGCAGCAAGCAACCAATGAGACGTTGATATCTGATTATTTGAACATACGTCTGTGAATTCTAACCGACAGGTCACTGAACTCGCGAATTTTTCTGGTCTCTACTTATACAAAATTTAAATTGCAACGTGCCACGTCACTTTCTTCACGCCTCGGTCAACTGCGCTCTTAAGACTGAATCAGTGATATCAATCAGTGAAATAACATTCACTGAAAGTCAGTTGATAAGCTACTGCCAACTGGCGAATCAAACAAATAAACTGGGAAATAGTACCTTACGGCAGTGTAATTCTCGACATTCAGTGGGAATCACAAATAAATAAGTGAAAAAACAGCCACTGTTATCAGTAGGGCCACCTATTTTTCGCGAATAATTTCACGCGAAGGCGAGACTCCAATGTACTCTGACATGCATAGTATTCATTTCGTTATTGGCCACATGTCTTTGTCGGGAGACAGTTAGTTACCTGACTGGGCCAATCAGAATTAAGTAACTCCGACACTGAGTGTCCTTGATTCGCTGGCAGGCACCTACAACGCCTGACAGTTAAACTCAGCCAATTACAAAATTGGAGCTGAGCTCTAGTGTTATGGAGTACATGTTGTCCTGAAATATTTTCGCGAGAAACAGGTGGCTCTAGTTATCAGGCATAGATGGGACGTCACTCCTTTTCTGACTGAAGTGCACGTGATTGGGGCACACTGCCCTAGTCATGTCTAGAGACCCGAGAAATTCGCGAGTTCAATGACCTGTAGGCTAGACTTCACAGTCCTACATACTCTCATACAGATATCAACTGTTGATTCGTTGATTTTTGTGGTAGTAAAAGGCGGGGTTGGGAGCATTATTTCTTGCAAGTTTGTAAATGGCTTATTTATCTTCAGGAGGTGTCAAAAACACGCCGACCAATTACAAACGTAGCATGAAGCTACTTGTGTGTGAATTCCAAATTGTCTAGAAATTAACCCGCGAAATTCTCGGGGTCTCTACCAATGCCTAAATTCATATAAACACATGTGTTTTGAATTCAAGTTTGTCTCAACAGGAGTCCGCAAACTCTCCAGGTCTCTTATGTATAAGTTCATAGGTAGGGATAGGAACATTTCGCGAGTTCATTTCAGAGCAAGTTAGACGTCAAACTCGCGTACACTGAAGTCACCTTTGCAGTTGGATCACAGTTCATTAGACACGCCCTGGACGACTCTGAGCCGATAGCAAACTTGCAAGGAAACAAGTGTCGAGTACCATACTTCCAGGTGTGAAGTAACACTGGCTAATTTCTGGGGCAGCAGCCAATGAACAAACATCCTAGGCTCAAGTGTACACAGGACTGTAGAGTCTAGCCTACATGTCATTGATCTGTCGAAATTTATAGGTATATAGCAGTACAATAAGTCGTGGAGTCTTTCACGCGATAAAGAACAGGTAGCGCTACTAATACCGTTGTGAGCTGGGCTCGGGGCGGTAGTTTGGTTTCTGTAGCGCTGCGTGTTCTGCGGCTGCGAGAGAGGTTGCGAAATGTGGGGGGGGGGGGGCAGGGGGGATCACGCAGCAGGGATTCTCATGCGAGGCACGGACGCCGATCCAAGGCTAAGACGTCGGCGCGGCCGCGTCGCTGTCCGACAAAGTGAAAACCAACGCGGCGGCGTCGTTTACGCTGCTGCCGCTTTGCAAGACTGCAGTTCCGAGACGCGAGGCAGTGAGTTGTCGCCGGCCCGCGGACAGGCAGCTCATTGGTCCCGGTAGATGGGGAGAGGCGTTGAAAGGAAGGAGCCCACGTCGTCGCCGGTCGCTGGTGTCGCTCCGCCGTGTCGCCTTGTCGCCGATTTGCTTCCTCCGCCTTCTCGTCCGTTCCACAGTCTACCGAAACTCCAGAGCGCGAAGGACGCCCCTTTACCAGCAGAGAACTGCCGGCCAGACATTTTTTTTGACGGCGCAGTGTACTTTAACACATTCAGACCCAATGTTCACAACGGTATACATAGGGGCACCTTTTTTTGGCGAAAAAATTACTGGACGAGATGTGTCCCAAAACAATTTATTTCAGAACCGCTTTTGTGATTGGATAATTTGAATTGTAACGGGTCTTATCTGTCTGCTTACGAATCATGGTTGGTCAGTATATAATAAACTTAATTCTGATTGGCTCACTCATGTAAGAGACGCTCTTCACACAAAGGCAAGTGGCCAATAGCCAAATAAAGGCTGCAAGTGTGCACCTAGGATACTGAAGTCTAGCCTCCTCCAAAATCTTTTCGCGAAAAACGGTTGGCCCTATGTATACATTACGCACGTGTAGGTGATTTTTGGTCTGTACTGCACACTGCTTGGCTCAATGACCAATTATTAGGGATATGAAAATTTCGCGAGTGCAATGACCTGTAGACTAGACTCCTCAGTCCTGTGTACACTTGAGCCTCAGATGTTTGTTCATTGGCTCCTCCCCCAGAGAGTAGCCAATGCTACTTCACACCTGGCAGTATGGTACTCGACATTTGTTTCCTTGCAAGTTTCCTATTGGCTCAGAGTCGTCCAGGGCGTGTCTAATGAACTTTGATCCAATTGCAAAGGTGACTTCAGTGTACACGTGTTTGACGTCTATCTTGTCCTGAAATGAACTCGAGAAATGTTCTTATCCTTACTTATAACCAATGGCTATAACCACAATATATGTGAAGAAGTGCGCCGTGTTCACGCAATACACAGTGAAAGAGATAGTGTCATTTTACGATGCTCGAATACGCACTGTTCACTTCAATTGTCAAACAGGCAGCTAATTGTCACGAGCTGTTCACTCTAATGCGTAAAAATTTTTTCTAATTATCCTTCAAATATTACCACTATCAAATAATTAGCTCCAAATGAATTAACAAATAAGTCCTGTAAGGGGCGTTCCCTCCTCAATAATCACAGGGTGTATAAGTATACATATACACACACACAAATCCAATGAACATATACATTCATCGTAGGTAGGGACAGGAAAAATTCGTGACTTAATTTTAGGACAAGATAGATTTCAAACACGTATACACTGTAGTCACCTTTCCAATTGGATCAGAGTTTATTAGATACAGCCTTGGCGACTCCGCGCCAATAGCCGACTTTCAAAGGAACAAGAAGCGAATCCCGTACTGTCAAATGTGAGGTAACACCGGGGCAACAGCCAATGAACAAACATCTGAGGTTCGACTACATAAACGATTGTGGAGTCTAGCATACAGGTCATTGAACTCGCGAAATTTTCCTATCCCTACTCGTCGGTAATGCCTACAGTTCGAACATCATTTCATATGAATATCAAATAATGAATTTTTCGGTGACCAGCAGCCGAAACATTACGGACGGTGTTGAGAGACAGATATGTGGAAGAAAGTAGCTGGCATGGAAATTACAATCTGATCAGCAACTGTATGTGAGGCATGTGCATTTGGATGCAGGTCACCTAGAAATGAATTTGGGTCGTATGCAGTTGAATGTAGGTCACATGAAAAAGCATGTAGGTTACAAGGAAATGAACATAAGACATGCGAGTAATTGTATAAGACATTCAAATAAATTTAATTTATACACAATTAATTGTATACGATATACAGGTGAATTTAAGACATGAAATTAATTGAACGTTGAACTGGATAAGTGCTAATTTTTTGTGGAAAAATTAGTTTGCCGTAATTTTAATTTTTTGTATAAATTGTCTTTCATCGATGTTATTTTATTATTATATGCCTTGTTCTCACAATGATAACTAATATATATATATATAATAAATGGCACTTTTAAAATGATAATGTTATTTGCGACTTTGAAACTAAAATATTTCTCTTGAAAAGTTTCTTTTGGAGATATGCTATTGTCCAAATCAATCCTTCAACTTTATATGAATAACTGTTGGTTCCATGCACTGAAATGTAGGTAACATTCAAACAAGACAAACAAATCGTACACACTTTATTGCGGAAACAGTGACGGCTGCTGCACGATATCGATTCTTTTGCATTTTTGTTGCAATTAAATTAGTTCAGATTTGAATGCGCAAAACACTACGAGTATTTTGGGTTCACTACGCTAGTCAATTTTTTTCGCTTCACTTTTGAATAGAAAATGCTTTACTACACTTATACAATAAATAAGTTGTTCACTTAGCTGAACAAACCGCTAATGAATATTTTCTCTTGAAATATTGTCACCATTTGCAAACTGTTGTTTGTCATAATTTGCTTACTGTTTATTGCTTGTGGGTCAATAGTAGAGTATTTCATACACTTATGGCCAAAATTGTTTTGTTTACATCTTCACTTGCCTCTGATCTAGTCTCTGACGTACACGCGCGCGCCTATGCACACGCCGTCACTCACACAGGCACAAATATAACGAACTTATTATAAATGAAAACACGTTTACAGGAATTTATATAATTAGTACCGAAATAGAAATTAAAATTAAGAAAAGAATTAGTTTACATGAGAGTTTATTTATCAAATGAGGTATTGTTCCATTTAATATTAGTTTACACAGAAAGATTTTTTTTTTAAACTTGACTATTGATGTAAATTTTAAATGAGACGAATCGCATTATTGATTTCTCTTCTACTGGTACAAATAAAACTTAATTTTTATATTGATTTATATTCATTATAATACATAATGATATTGCAACTAACGCAGAGACTGTTTTCGTTTACTTACTGCAGAGAATCTTGAGCTTCGTTTATTTCGGTTCGTTGCGTCCTCGTTTTACCTTGTCGCACAGGGCCTTCTTTTCTTCTTCGCCAAGATAAAATTTTCGTTACGGCTTTTTTATTTTTCTTCTTCTGTGGTAAGAAGTTTTTCTTTTACTCATTACAGTTTTTTTTTTTTTTTTTTTTCAGCCACGCGTATTCACGCCTCACGTACGGATACGACAACGCTGCTCGCGGGAAGTCTTTGCAAGCAGCTCGCCGGAGAACAGACTGGCCGCTGACGGCGCTCTGCGTGCTCTCTGTCGGCTGGTTTCTTAGTGTAAGGTGCTCTTCGCCAAGAGTGCCCGCAGTTATTTAAACGAATCTTACACAATACTACTCAAGTACTAATTATAAAGAGCCAAAATTGAAGCGTAAACTCGACTTAACCAGCGTATAAAAAAAAGTTATTGAATTTGTATGTCATATCTAGAGACCCGATAAATTCGCGTGTTCAATGACCTGCACAATAGACTTCACAGATTTATATACTCTCATACAGACGTCAACTGTTATTGGTTGACTGTTGTGGTAGTTAAAGGCGGTGGTTGGGCGCACAATTTCTTGCATGTGTGATTGGCTTATTTATCTCCAGGAGGTGGCAAAAAACACGGCAACCAATTACAAACGTAACATGAACGTACATGTGTGTGAATTCTAACTTGTATAGATATGATTCCGCGAAATGCTCGGGTCTCTAATCATATCTTCAAAAGTGAGTATTTTGTGAACTAGTCAAAAGAATGCCTTATACATAAAGACCTGAAAAATTAGCGAGTTCATTGACCTACATGCTAGACTCTACAGTGTTATGTACAAAAATGCCGATATCAACTGCACATTGGTTGTCTGCTGTTACAGTGGGAGGCGACGATTGGACCAGCGTTCTCCAAGAGGCGTCAGCCACCGTTTGGACCAATGGCTAAATTATATAAACACATATGTTTTGAATTCTAGCTTGTCGCAAAATGAATCCGCGAATTCTTCAGTTGTCTATAATTATTCATTAAAATTAATTTAAATATAGTTCCTTCAATGGCAGCGTGACTTTAAGCACATAGTAAGAAAAAATATTAATCAAGTATTAGTATAATACAGAAATCCTTATGTCCACATGTTAATCAGGCAAGATTAGTATGTAAAAAATTGTGTTGACATATCTTGTTTGGTGTCATATATAAGTTTTTTTTAAATAGTTTCCGATAGCGTGTTTTCTTGTAAAAGTGAAAAAAAAAAAATTAAAAACCCTCTAATTTATGTAGCATTAGATCAAATCCCGTCAAATTATTAAAGAGGTGCGTTATCGCCAATAAAATAAACAAATAATTTACTGACAAACTGTGAACCCCGAACTTAACAGCACCTGAATTATTCAACAGTCACTTCAGTCAATTTTACTGAAATATTAGTGAAAAAATGCTAGTTTTTCATCCATTATTGATTTAGTGAGATTTTTTACTGATTCAAAAGCTATTTCATTCGCTGTGTTTCAATAATTAGTTTTTTGACTGTTGGATTAATTAAACAAGGTGTACCGAATGAAATAACGCATAAACAAATAAAACCCATAGTATATTAATATTTAATGCGTTTCGTCTTTTTAACACCATAGTTACAATGCAACATGAACATTGAGTCTTCCATTTCGTTTTTACATCTTTCCTTACGTTTTCACGTTATCATCATAATGCTCGGTTTGAAGGTTTAAACGGCATTAAATGTGGCGAATGAGTGCATTCATACGTACTATTTGTTTTAACAATTTTAATGTGACAAATTTAACTAAAAACTAAAAAAAATGCATAAGATTTAAAGATGTATACTCACTATAAATATATATAATACACATATTCTTTCCCCCCCCCCCCCCCCCCGGTTGAACGAACGTTAGCATGGTAGCTCAGTTCATAACATAACAGCGTGGAAGCGGGAAGTTGCGGGTTCAAATTCTGAATACAAGCATTTTTTTTTAAAAGTATTTTTTAATTACGTTAAATAGCACAGTGTAAACAGTGACTATAATAAATAGGTTCATTTCTCGTAATGATGTGGCCAAAGCGAATAAAAGGTAGCTGTCAATTATTAATTCAGTGAAATTAATTCACCGAAACAATCATTGGGTTTCCACCGATTCTAAATTGTAGCCATTTCCACTGATTCGAGTAGTTGAATTTCTCTACGAATCTGCGGTTTCCCAACAATTGGAATTTAGAGTGCAAGAGCTAGACGGTTAAACGTGTCGATAGAGATCGGCACCTCAGCAGCAAGTTTGATCTCCGCGCTAGACAGGAAATTCACTTCTATGGGCGCTCGCGCCTGATTCCTGTCAGCCGCTCTTATATTCCATTCGTGGTTACTTCTAAACTTTCTGAAGCCTTGGCAAAATACTACTTCCAAGATATTCCTCCGCCTCTCGCAAACATAGCTTAACCGAGTCTAGAAAATTACACCATAGGGAAACGCGCGGCATTCGTGTGCATTCTTTGTAATTATATTTTTAATAAAAACTATTTCGTGCTGGACATTAAAAAACACACCTATTCTCTCACGGTTTATATTCATGTTAATTATAGGCCTTAATGAGATACTACACTTTATAAGTAGAGAACCGAGAATTTTGCGGGTTCATTTCTAGACAAGTTGGAATACACACATGTACGTTCATGTTACGTTTGTAATTGGCTGGGATAGGAAATTTCGCGTTTTCAGTTCAGGACAAAGTATATTTCAAACGCGTGTACACTGAAGTAACCTTTGCAATTGGATCAGAGTTTATTAGACACACCCTGCACGACTCCGCGCCAATAGGCGACTTGCAAAGAAACAAGAAGCGAATCCCGTACTTTCAAATGTGGGGTAACACTGGGGCAACAGCCAATGAACAAACATCTGAGTTTCGACTATACAAAGGATTGTGGAGTCTAGCCTATGGGTCATTGAACTCCCGAATTTCTCTGGTGTGTATTTATAAGTCAAATGTAAAAAGATTTCAATATAACAAAAAATACGGTAGTTTTATGTCAACAAATGTATCTAGGAAATAGCCAAACATGCCACACATGGGGGTTGATTTTTCAAATGTTTGATTAAAAAAGTCTGAAGATACCACAATTAGACTATAGCTCCGTGACGTCAGGGATGTGGCTGTGCTGTCGAGCCGACACGATGAAGGCGTAGAGTGCCCAGGCGTGAAGTTAAAATACGCCTCGTTGAGTTTCCATTGTAATTTTTGTACTGCTGTGTTGTCGACAATCATTTGTTACTACGAGACTCTGGAAGCTTGTGGTGGGCGTGAATATTGACTATAAAGAACCGGGCTAAGCCGTTTCTCGTGGACACGGAGATGGACTGTGACCTTGAACTGGTAGATGGCGGGACCTCCCAGCCGCCGCGGCTGAGGCGTGTCTACCAGCAGGGCAATATGACGGCTCTCGCACTCAGGTTGACACTGTTCACGGTAAAGTGAGCACTTTTGGAAGCTCTCTCATCAGGAATAGTTGTCAATAAATATATTTTATTTTAGCCTTATACCCAAAGTTCAGATTTCGGTAGAATATAAATACTGTGTTAATTACATCAATGAAAATATTTGTTTAAAAAGGCGGCTAATGGATAAAAATTATTGAAATAAAAAAGTAACTAAGGCCTCAAAAGTGCTCACTTTACCGTGAACAGTATATAAGTGTTTTACCCATGCCAAGGTTTCTGACTTGAATACGTCTTTAAATTTGCAATCATAGTGGCAGGCAATCCAAAAAAATCCTATGATAACAAAATAGACGTTCGTTTAAGTTTCAATCGACATCCCATGTCACCATCAATCGATTGCGTGTATAAAATATTTGTGTGTGGCATGGTTATGGTGAAATTGTATGCGTTTAATGTAAAGAAAATTGAGAAAACTTAACAAAATTTTTGTCTATACTCGTCAAAAAGTCAAGTAGAAATGTAGAAATCGTGTACGGTTTGAAAAAACATCTCAAAGCAATCCAGTGATACCCATAAAAACCCCATATGATCGAGTGAAGCGGTGCCGGGAACGTAAAAAATACACCAAGTCTTCCGAGCGCGTCAACGTATATGTATTCACGCTAAACAAACGGCAGTGTCCACAACACAGCCACACCCCATTTTTTTTCTGCTCAGGTTGGAAAGCTCAATGCTTTTGGTTTGGTAATTAAAAATTTTCGCTGCCAGGGTGCACTGGTGTCGTATGTATAAAGTTCGTTCATGGTAAAATGAGCACTTTTGAAATACTTGCTTGACATCTACTAGTCTGCACGCCCGTGTATTCTTCCGCCTTGTGTAAGATTAACATTGCCTCTTACCTCATCGCTATATTCATGCGTGGGTCAAGTGAAACTGTGAAATTATTATGAAAGTAAATATTTTACAAATGTGCTAATTTTTACGCTTCGTTGCATTAAAAAAAGCAGAAAGCGAAATAAATAATAAAGTTGTCTTATCACAAATGGTTACCTAACACTTTTTATTCGAAGTCATGAATTGGAACTACTTGCCATCCATTATTACCAGCTTTACTGGGCGCACGTCACTCAGTGCGCCCGTTAAAATATATGCAGGTAGGGGCAGTGACATTTTTCTAAGGTTGATTCCAAAAGTACTCACTTTATCGTGAACAGCCTGTAAGGTTGAGTCTTCTCATGTTAGGAACAAAACGAGATATCTTATGGGAGAGTTTGGCAAAAGGAACATTTCCGCCGTAATTTGTCCTAGCAGTTGCAAAGTGACCCCCGGTTTACGGTACCAAAAATTTAACTTGACTGCATCGCCTCAACTCGGAAATTAATGTGGGAGCGAACAGGTTAACCACAGAGCATACTATCCCGAGTACAGCAGTTCAAGTCTGATATATTGCAGAAGAAGTTACTCACTGTCATTACTGTGCAAGTCCAGAAGCTAGCACCGCCCTAGACAGCCCCCTCTTCCTGGGCACTGCTGTTGGTTGTTCCATGTATGAACTGATACCCTTTCATAGGTTCCAAAGTGTCAGTTGGTAAAGGCTGCGCGCGATCAAATGAGCACTTTGGAAATCAACCTTAGAAAATATGCACTGCCCCTAACTGCAAATATTTTAACGGGCGCCGTGAATGACATGTGCTCAGTAAAGTTGTTAACGATGGATGGGAAGTAGTTCCGTATCTTAACGTCCAATAAAAAGTGTTAGGTACCCATTTCTATTAACTAACATTATTTATTTCGCTTTCTGATTTTTTTAATGCATCGAAGTGTAAAAATGAGCGGATTTGTAAAATATTAATTTTTGAAAAATCATTTCACTGTTTCACTTGACTGACGCATTAATAAAGTGATGACGTCCATGACAATGTTAATCTTACACAAAGCGGAATAATACACAACATGCATACTAGTAGATCTTAAGCACGGCTCTTAAAAGTGCTCATTTTATCGTGAATAACCTATATAAGGAATTCATAAGTACATTTCGCACCATAAAATTCCTCTTTTGCAATACCAGAACCGAACAATTAACGTGTAGGTTTCAATTTACAGACGTGTTCACGTATTTATTGGTAAACTTGAAACATTCTGTAGTTTTGTTAATGGGAGGCGTGACGCGGGCATTGGATAGTCCGTTTTGAGCGAGAGATGGGTGGCGAGGGAAAGGAAGACCATAATCGTTCACGATTTCTTTTTATGATAGGCTATATTACACGCCTATGCGTTTAAATGTCGTTTGTCATGGAGGCGTATGTGATTTTACACGTCTTCAAAACGTCACCGCGGTGGTAATAAATGATTTACGACGACCTTAATGTGTCTTTGCGACAAAGTGTAAATGGGGGAATGGCTTAGCTGCCGAGAATTACCGTACCTAATCGACAGTCGTTAGTGGCACCTAGTTGGAAGTATTCTCATAGTGAAAGAAAAGAGTAATCAAAATTATCACGTAGTAATTAAAAGGTTATGCGATTGGCTTCCTAAGTGACAAATGGCAATTAAGGCTACGGGCAAAATTGCTATTGTTGAGAAAGTGGTGGATTTAAACGTCTATTCACTTCCGACAGCACTGCATTATAGGCTGTTTACGGTAAAGTGAGCACTTTTTAAGGACCTGCAAAATTTTTCCTTTCAATTAATTTATACCTTTCCGCCATTTTTTTAATGTAAACAGTGCAATATGCCTAATAAACATAGTGTATACATTTCATCACACTCAATAGTTAACGTCTGAGACTGCAATAAAAAAATATTTATTAGGTGATTAATGCCTTTTGTGAGGGCCTTAAAAAGTGCTCATTTTACCGCGAACAGCCAATAACAATTTTACCGTTGCATACTTTATTATCTTAGACGCCTAATTTTCATTCGCAACCTTGCCACGCGGAATTATCATCTCTCCTACATTTCTGTGCGTGTATTTTGAAGACGCCTGCACAATTCGCGTTATTATTAAGAGTTCGCGGGGCCATGGTGGATGAGCGGTTAGACTGCTCGCCTCCCACTTTGGCGGGCCGGGTTCAATCCCCGGCCGGGCCACTCCCGGATTTTAGCATATGGGAATAGTGCCTGACGATGCCACTGGTCGGCGGATTTTCTTGGGTATCTCCCGTTTCCCCCGGCCTTGCATTCCGGCGTTGCTACATACTCACCTCTCTTCACCCACGTTGACTCTCAAGACATCGATGTTAAAAGCTGCCTAAATCTCTCCAATCACTTTGAGGTAACACATGTCCTGTTGCTGCAAAGAAGTTTGTGCTGATTAGGATCGCTACAAACAAAATGTTTGTTTGATCTACATAATATAGCTAACTATAATTTTGCTTGCTGTTATATTAGTTCAATTTAGCTTGTGTAGAATTTTTTTCCATAAAATTCCTCGTTTCCTGTATAAAACACTCGCTTAAATTAAGGGACTATAAAATAATTCGTGTTATGGTATGCAATATGCAATATTATAAGTATTTGAACGCGTCTTCTCCAACTATATAAAATTTCTACAGCTGTATTTGCAAGTTTATAATTCTCTACTTAGTTGTTTGCAATTCAAATAATCGGTGACCCGGTTTATCTCGAGTTTTGAATGGCCGACAGTTCTTTAGACACACCACATTTAACTGTGAGCCAGTAATAAGCAGGCAGCAGTAGTGTGAGTGTTTAACAGTCCTGTACAGAAGCCTCACTTGACCACAGCAACCAATAAGCAAACGATAATGTCTCGAGTGTATAGAGGGCTGTCCAGCCTAGCTTGCTGCCAACTCTATCCGCGAAATACTCAGGGCTCTACCAATGACAACTTATTGCAAAGGAATATGTGTTTCAAGTACAACGTGTGCCCAAATAATAAGGCGAATTTTGCAGGTCTTTATGTATTCCTAAGGAAAGGAACATTTCGCGAGTTCATTTCAGTACAGGATAGACGTCTAGTACGTGTACACTGAAGTTGACTTTGCAAATGGATCGCAGTTTAATAGACACGCTCTGGACGACTATGAGCCAATATCAGACTTGCAAGGAAACAAGTAATGAGTGCTATACCGCAAAGTGTGAACTAACACTAGCTACTCTCTGGGGCAGTAGCCAATGAACAAACATCTGAGGCTGGAGTATACAGATGACTGTGGAGTCTTGCCTACTGGTCACTAAACTCGCGAACTTTTCCTATTCCTACCTATTACTAGAGACCTGAAAAATTCGCGAGGTCAATTACCTTTAGGTAAGGGTAGGAAAAATTCGCGAATTCATTTCGGGGCAAGATAGACGTCAAACACATATACAGTAATTCCACCTTTACAATTGGATCACAGTTTACTAAACACGCATCGAATGCCTTTGAGCTAATAGAAGACTTGCAAGGAAACACATAGCGAATCCTATACTGCCAGGTGTGGAGTAACACCGGCTACTCTCTGGAGCAGCAGCCAATGAACACACAACTGAGTCTCGAGTATACACAGGACTGTTGAGTCTAGCCTACATGTCATTTAACTCGCGAATTTTTTCTATCCCTACCTTTAGGCTAGACTTCACAATCTTATATTCTCATACAGATATAAACTATTTGTTGGTTGATTGTTGTGGTAGTAAAAGGCGATGGTGGGGCGCACAATTTCTTGCATGTTTGTTATTGGTTTATTTATCTCCAGGAGGTGTCAAAAAAAAAAACACGTCGACAAATTACTAGGGATAGGAACATTTAGCGAGTTATTTTCAGGACAAGATAGACGTCAAACGCGTATACACAGAAGTTGTCTTTGAAATTGGATAGCAGTTCATTAAACACACCCTGGACGACTTTGAGCCAATAGCGGACTTACTGTGAGACAAGTAGCGAGTGTCATACTACCAGGTGTGAGGTAACACCGGCTACTCTCTGGAGCAGCAGCCAATGAACCAACAGCTGATGCTCGGGTGTACACACTACTGGAGTTTAGCCTACAGGTCATTGAACTCGCGAATTATTTCTGTCCCTACCAATTACAAACGTAACATGAACGTACATTTGTGTGAATTCCAACTTGTTCAGAAATGAACCCACGAAATTCTCGGGTCTATATCTATTACAACCACGGCTCTTGTAAGTTTACAGACGAGTCATTTTTGTACTCTTGTAGAAGTTTGTAGAATGAAAATGAGAAATTTTTTTATAATGTACGACGAGCTGCGAAGTGAAGTGCTTGGCGACAGGATCGTTTGCACCGTGCATGGCGTGAGGTGCGAACTCACGGACCTCGAGTCCTGCTACTAGCTTAGCTTTTCTTCTCTTTTTTTATTTGCCCTCTCCTCTCTTTGGATCGCAAACGCCTGCCTGCCTTTCAAAACCAGTCGTAGTCTCCAACTCCATCACGGGAAATATTTCCTTCGAAAGGCGAGCGAGGCCGGGCTTCGTTCGCTAGTCCTTCCAGCGCCGTCGAGAAGGAAGAAAGTCTCCATGAATTCATGGATACTACAAAACCAGAAAACCTTCACAAATTTACTAACACTCCATTTTATCCCTTTCATAGAGACCTGGAAATTCGCGATTTCACTGACCTGCAGCTAGACTCTACAGTCTTATATACAAATATGCCCATAGTAACTGCATATTGGTAGTCTGCTGTCACAGTTTGAATTCTAGCTTGTCCCAAAAATGAATCTGCGAATTCTTCAGGTCTCTACAAATAACTTGACCCCCGACAAGTTGGAATTCAAACGCATGTACAATCGACGTGTTTTTGTCGCCTCCTGGAGGTAAATAAGCCAATAAAACACATGCAAGAAATTGTGCGCCCAACCACCGCCTTTTACTACTACAACAATCAACCAATAAACATTTGATAGCTGTATGAGAGCATATAAAACTGTGAAGTCTAGCCTACAGGTCATTGCACTTACGAATTTCCCGGGTCTCTACCAATAACAGACCTGCAAGTAAACACTGATTAAAGTAGCTGTACTTCACTGCAACTCAGTGGTTTACCACTGATTCGAATTAAGAGTAAGGGTTAATGTACACGAAACGTGGCCTGTGATACGGAATTTCTGCCAGCTTCCTGTGTGATCGTGTGTCGGAGAATAACAATGCCGTTGCTAACGATTAGTTGGCACCACATCTCTGATACGTGTGGCAACATTTCAGTCAGTTTAGTTTACATCCGAGCTCCAACTGTGTACTTACATCGTGTAAGTGGTGCTGTCTTGGCCTTTAGATAGGGACACGCGAATTTCGCGAATAGATTTCCGCACATGTTATATAGTTCAATAGTATACGGGCGTAGCAACATTTTTATTTTGCTAATTGGCGGCGTGGCTCTGCGTGAAGGCATTTCCCAACTTGACTGGCCAATCAGGAGTAGGCCACTTCAAACCTGTAATTTTGTGATTCGCGCGCAGGCATTTAAGACCCGTAAAACTGATACCATCGAATCATGAAACTGGATCTGAGCTAAAGTGTTATAAAATACAACTGGTCGTGAAAGCTTTTCGCGAAAATTGAGTGTCCCTATCAATAACCGTCTCTAATGACCTGGCTGTCGACAAGACGTTAAGCCCAATTACCTACCTAGCTGCTTACCCTATCTATACGGGCTATCAAGTAATGCGGGGATACGGACTGCGCCACACTAATCTGTGATCGAAACTAAGTATAAAATAATTTTTGGGAAAACTGCATAAGGCCCTTCGTTTACGATAAAAACGACATGAAAGTTCCAACATCCATTGTGGCAAACATGTGGTATTCCAATTAGATAGGGGTGAGGTGATGTGGCAATGCTGCAAATGATGTTTCGGGTCATAAGGCATACGGTAAGGGAACGAGCAGAGCTTAGCATTGCCAAAGAGATGATGGAGTTCACATGCAGTGAGTACTGGGACATGACAGTGACTATGGGTGCATCCCGCGGCTAAGCTCGGTGCACGCTGCATGCATCCAAAGTGCGGAAAAGTGCATTGCTAAGGGCAGAGCAAATTTCGAAAACCTGTTATGACGTTTCGATGTTTGATATGCTGATGCTGTATTCTGTGCTTAACGTGAAAGTAATTTTATCTACTGCAATGTCGCTTTTCTCGTCAAATAAGGGCTTTAAATTTTTTTTTACCAAAGAGTATTTTCTACTTAGTTTTGATCACAGATTCGTGTGGTGCAGCCCGTATCGGCAATAACCTCACATCCTGTAGAATGATTTAGGGCGGTTATCAAATCCCACTTCAAAAGAATGAAAATATAAATTTTTAAAAGTAACGATTTCTGAAAGAGAAAAAAACTCGTGTGCAGAACACAACTTTTTAGAGCATTAGCGAATAAAAATAAATTGTCATGAAATTCTCGGGAAGTTCATTATGTTTACTAAGAATATAAAGCATGCCTATGTAAAAGTTTTGTTAAAAAAATTAGCGAGTAAAGATATTTGGGCGGTTCTTAACAGCGAGGTCATGAGAAACGAAGAGGGTGATTGAGGTGAGTATGGAGCAGCGCCGGAATGCAACGATGGGGGGAGATGGGAAATCCCCGAGAAAACCCGCTGACCAGCTGCATCGTCCGGAACGAATCCCACATGCGAAAATCCGGGGGGGGGGGGAATTGAGCCCGGTTCGCCTTGGTGGGATGCGAGCAGGCTAACCGTTCTGCCGCCGCTGCCCCGTTCCAAAAAAAATAAATCTCTCTTAGTGCTGGAGCTCTAAGAACAGCACACTGGAGTAAACGACTTTTGTCCATTGGCTGCTGCCTCAAGGATACGCCATTTTGTCCTCGGCCACGGCTAAATCCAAGCGTTTATTCGTTTGCACACACGCACGCACGCACGCACGCGCCCGCGCGCGCAGACGGTTATCCAGGGCGTGTCAAATACGGCGTTGTTCGATGACGAAAGCTGTGCAAACTTACAAGTGTTGAACATTCTACCTCTCTGTCAACATTTCCTTGACGTTCGAGACAAGCCGTGCACTCGCTGGGAGAACGCCAGTAGTGCTCGCCGTCGTGTTCCAACTTGACAAGACAACCGCTTGCACGCGACTCCCAGTCAAAGGAGGTTTGTCAAATCTAATATCTTGGGGGGGGGGGGGGACATTACTGCTTGTATCCAATAACTAGCCGCCTGTAAAATTCGCGTTATTTTTTAGCGTCAAGCTAAAATTGTCAGTACTGAATATACTCGAGCTGGACCGTTTCTCCGTTGGCTGCTGCCCAGATGTTAAGTCACTACTATTCTGAGTGAACTGCACTTGATTAGGCCACACAATTATTAAGTGTTCATTTATTAGAGCATAATTACCCTACTACAGCTACTACAAACCGTGTTGGGGAAATCATATATCGTTTATGTGTCCCGCAGTTTAATATGAGCCAATATAAGTGAACGTGCAATTACTGTTATTGCAATAGTGCGTTGCAATGGTTGAAGTATAGGCTGTTCACTGTAAAGTGAGCACTTTTTTAGGCCCTTCTAATTTTTTCCTTTCATCCTATTTCCATATTCCTGCTGCTTTTTAATATAAACATTGCTTTGTGACGAATAAACACAGTGTATTAATTTCACCACCTTCAAAATTTAATGCCTGATGTTGCAATAAGATGTATTTACTAGTGGTTAAAACCTGTTGGAAGAGCCTTAAAAAGTGCTCACTTTACCGTGAACGGCCTATAGTAATTTATGTGGTACTGAATTTTTTATCTCACAAAATACTATGTACGTATGTCGTTTAGACGCAATGGTTTGTTAATGTTTCCTCGGTTTTGAATACACGCCCAACAATCGATTCTGTTTTCTTTTGGCCGAGTATGTGAGAAACTTGCGTTGAAAAGGTAATATTCCTAAACATTATGACCTGATAAAATTACGGTTGAATATAAAAAACGCTATGAAAGCGTGATGAAATATTCATAGCTTCTAATGAGTATCGCTCATTGGATATTCAAGTCACTATATCAACGAATAGAAAGGGTCAATAATAATATTTTTCTATTAGCAAGTGAGTTATTTTAGGGCAAATAAGATAATTCATTGGCGATAGGAAAGTTAAAACACCAAATGAACATTCAACATTTAAAACTTACGTAGGTAGGCTACATCAGATGTTTTACCCAATACCGCGTTTTTAGCTCGCAGTATTTTGGACGTTAGAAATCCCTGATCCAAACATTGTTTACTGTTCGTATTCAAACTTGATGACTCTACTTGCGAAACCAGGGATCAGAAATTTAAATCATAGAACATTTTTATTCAATAAACAACGTTAAACTGCTTGAAATTGCATTTGATAATTCGAGTGGAACATAATTTTATTTGCCTTTATAAGCAAAATTAATGTGTTAAAAAAAACGGCGAAGAAAAAGACAGTCTATCAAAGGTACGAACGTAATGAAACGAACCATTACACCCGACCTTTGGTTGTGAGTGCGTTACAAATAAATATTTCGTTAGGAGAGGTCCCTGAATTTCGTGTTTTCACGTGATAAGTTTAAGATAATAAACCCGGTTGGTCACTAGCTGAAAATCTTCGAGGGCTTGTTAAAAAATATGTTGTCTTACCATAACGCAGTTATTTTAAGTGGGAATCCAAGCATACCAATGAATGAATTTGCGAAATTTATGAAACGAAGATAAAGGTTTTTTTAACTGCTGATAAGAAAGCCGTTCAAGCATACTTTTCCCACTGCAAAGGTGCCGCGGTGTCTGAGCGGTTAGACAGCTCGTCTTCCACCTAGGCGATTCGGGTTCAACCCCCGGCCGGTTCACTCAGGAGTTTCGCGAGTGGGAATCGTGCAGGTGGGTTTTCTCAGGGATGTACCGTTTCCCCCACCCTTGCATTCCGGCGCTGCCCCATTATCACATAGGCTCTCAAGACTTCGCTGTTAAGAGCCGCTAACATCTCTCAACTCAACTACAACTGCAAAATTCCTGCAAGGGTTTACTTATTGGCTCCCGATACGGAAAGAAAACATTTGTTTTATTCCAACTTTGTTGTACATATTTCGTCTACACCTGTGGTTATTCTCCTGGAGAGCTTGTCAAGCTATAACTCAGTGATAAAAACAGTGCGAAACCTACACGTATTTGAATTCCTTTTTTTTTCGCTATAAAATAAAGTCGCATGTCCACTAAGGTAATAATTCACTAATAGCAATGCTGTAATACGCGAAGAAGGGGTAGTTCGTAAATGAAGGATTATTGTCTATGCACAAGTGCCTGGAAGTGCTAACTTTTGGACTACGTTGGTACAAACTAGTGTTAGACTCACAACACAGAGTTTATTAGACGCACACAGTAGTCACAGATCTACCGACGCGAGTTAAGGTTTATCATTCAACCATCAGCGCATCAATAGTAAAAAACAATATCTATCAGAGACAGTAGCAAAATTTAAAAAAATGCAGTAACGTATTTTCTGAACTCCGGCACCATCTTGTTCACTTGATAGTTGGATGCAGTTCGGTTGCAAACGCCTACTTAAAATTAATAAAATCTTTTAAGTGGATCTGACCTAGAATGTTTTGACTTCCAACTAGTCACAAAATATTTTCGGGTTGGAAACTAACAAATAGCCAACATTTACCTGCAACAATACACTTTCTCAGTTTATGTGTTTCAATAGCGTGGAATTGGTGCGACAGAACTGGAAAAATAATACCGCCATTTACACTTATCCCTTTCAGTCATGGTCTGTGTGTTCATAGCATGGCAAAAATTGGATTCAGTGATCTATGCACTCTGTACACTGCAAAAACAAGAGTCCAATAAGTTGAGATCTGGAAAATTCGCGTCATTGTTTGGCACCAGGCTAAATTCCTAGAGTGCTGTATATACTCAAGCCGGGGTCGTTTTTCAATTAACTGCCTCATAGACGTTGTCACTCCCTTTATGAATGGACTGAGCGAGATTGGACTACACTATTGCGAAGTGTTCATTTATTGGTGCAGAGTTACCCGGGGCATGTCAATAAAGTATGGTCCAATGACAAACTTATTGCAAAATACATGTGTTTGAAGTTTAACGAGTCCCCAAATAAAAACGCGGATTTGGCAGTTCTCTACCAATAAGGAATAATGTATCACTCCTTGTTGAGATACACTATTCCTTAGTCTTATGAACCGCAGCTGCCAATCGCATTAAACAAAATAATGGATTTATTGTTTCCGACAAATGACGGTGAGCTATACTCATATGTTTACACTTTCAAATAAATAACTTGTCTGTTGCAAAGCGCAAAATAATATATTTATGCATAAGTAGAGACCCGAAAATTTAGCGAGTTCATTTTTAGACAAGTTAGAATTCGTGCACTTGTCCGCTCATGCTACGTTTGTAATTGGTCGACGTGTTTTTTTTTTTACACCTCTTGGAGATAAATAAGCCAATAACAAACATGCAATAAATTGTGCGCCCAACCACCGCCCTTTACTGCCACAACAATCAGCCAATAAACAGTTGATGTCGGTATTTGAGTATATAAAACTGTGAAGTCTAGCCTACATGTCATTGAGCGCTCTAATTTATTGGGTCTCTATCAATGATGTGAAGAGTTAAATGAGTTCGCACGACTTCCACGACGTAAAACTAGCGTTTCCTTGCGATGAACTTTTATTCAGGGAATGGTCTATTTTTTGAAGTAACGCCAAGTTTCAATAACATTTTACAACGTAATTTTAACTTCAAACCGTTTTCGTGCAATCCTCGATGTGTCTTTTTTTTTTTTTTTTTGTCACACTTTGCGTTATACGGTCTGATATGGCACTAAAAATGCGGATAATTTCTTCCACAACGGAAATTAAAATCAACTGCATCCAGTTAAGCGGTGTCATTCGAACACGACAGGCAGAGATCGTGATAACTCGCAACACAAGTATAGGGAATGAAAGCACACCAACACGACACACTCGTTTCACACAGCGCACGGATGTTTTTAAACACGCATGTCGTACACTTAATATTTTTGTGTAGTTTTACAGGAAATTCTCTAGAAACTACTTGCCAAAAATATTTTCGTGAACCTACAATAAAATTTCAGTAAATTTCACACAACCTTAGTGGGCTATGTGCAAAACTAAAGTTGAATTTGAACAGGAAGTGTTTTGGAATTCAAGTGTGTTTACAGATATTGAGCCACATTAACAATTATTTTATGTTTTCTAAAACAATACATTTTAAATTGAAAATACTTCAGCTGTAGAGTTTTAAAAAGTCTTTGTCAATATTTTACAAAAAATTGTGAGTAATAAATTAAGATTTTTTTTCTTTTTACAAGGGAACTGTTATATATATATATATATATATATATATATATATATATATATATATATATATATATATATATATATATATTGCACAAAAAATGTTTGCACTGATTCGTCGCTAAATTTCCTCTTACAGCAGTAATATAGCCGTGAAACACAAATTGCCAACGCGCTAAAAGAGGAAATTTTATAGAATTAATTTCGTAGCAAGTTAAGGCTTGAGAAATGTGGACTATTTTGTTTGTTTTGCATTTGGGACACACTTTTGACGTGCACTAGTAACAAAGCTAGTAAAAAACTCAGGAATAGAGGTACCAGTCTTACGATATATTTGATTATTTTAATTGCTACGCGTCCTGGAAACTACAGATTTTCAACATCAAAACCAACTAACTGTAAATGGTCGTTCAAGAAGAAAATGTCTGTCCCGAATACATGCAGCCATAACCAAAGAAAGACTTCAGATGTGCGTATGGGGGTCTTGAAGATGTTACATCTGCGTAAATATTTACAAGAAACCAAGTGCTTCACATTTATGCAGCAGCCAATGGAGAAACGACGCCGACGCTAGCGAATACACTACTGTGAAATTCAGCCTGATGCCAAATAATAACGCGAATTTCGCATGTCCCTAGTCATTGGCAAACCCGTACAGAATTCGCGGATTCATTTCGAGACAAGCTAGAATTCTAAACACGTGTGTTTATATGACTAGCCATTGGTCCACACGGTGTACGACACAGCCTGGAGAAGGCTGGCCCAATCGTCGCCTTCCACTGTAACAGCAGTCAACCAATGTGCAATTAATATCCGCATATCTGTACATAAGACTGTAGTCTTTAGCCTGCAGGTCATTGAACTCGCGAATATTTCAGGTCTGTAGTCATTGGACTTCCACTCAACCGACACGCCCTGCAGGACTCTGCACCAATAGCAAACACAATGCACTCTGGTGGAATCATTACGGTTGCCCGAGTTGAACAGGTCTTCTGTGGCAACGACCAATTAGAAAATGATAGCTTCTTGAGTATAATAGGCAATGCAATCAAGATACAGTGGAAAATCACGGAAAACGTTTGCTACACTACAGAAAATTTCACAATTTTTTTTGAGAATAGTTAATATGAATTTATATTTAAAAAAACTTTCTGAAATATTTTATTTCCCTATAGTACCAGTGGTTTTAACTGCTACGACTCTTATATATCCACCTCCGAATCTCAGACTTTTAATCCAGTAATTACTTAATTCAGATTGGCAAAAAAAAAAAAAGCAACTATGCAAGTATAGTCTATTTATGTTTACTTCCAGCATTTCTGAAGCCCTGCCAAAAATCTACTCCCAGGATATTTGTCCGCCCCTTACAAACAAAGCTTAGCCAAGTCTATAAAACTACACCAAAGGGACGAAGTATCGCATTAGGGCCATCTGTTTTTCGCGAAAATATTTATGCGGAGGCTAGACTTAAATATTCTATATTCATGCTTGCAGCTTTCGATTGGCTACTGGCCGATTGTCCTTGCGTGAAAAGTGTCGGTTACATGAGAGCGCCAATCAGAATTAAGTTTCTCCGATACCGACCATCCGTGATTCGCGGACAGACAGATAATACGCGTAACAATTCAAATGATCTAATCACGAAAGAGGTTCTGTACTAAAGTGCTTTGGAACACAACTTGTCCTGAAGTCGTTTCGCGAAAAACAGGTGCTCCTACGCATTCGTACGCACTCGGTGTATACGGTGTTCACGAAATAATGAGCACTTTTGAAAGCCCTGCTTGAGATCTACTTGGTTGCACGTTGTGTATTCTTGCGCCTTATGTGAAATTAACATTACCACGGGCCTCATCACTTTATTCATACTTCGATCAAGTAAAACTGTGAAATTTTTAGAAATGTAAACATTTTCTAAATTTCTTAATTTTTACACATCAGATGCATTAAAAAACCATAAACCGAAATAAATAATTTAAATTATCACAAATGATTATCTAACTCTTTTTAATCGAAGTTAAGATATAGAACTACTTTCCATATAATGTTACCAACTTTACCGGGCGCATGTCACTAAATGCGCACGTTAAAGTACATGCAGACATGGGCAGTGACTTTTTCTAAAGTTGGTTTCTAAAGTGCTCACTTTATCGTGAACAGCCTTTAATAATATTTTGCATGCCTACTATTTCTTACTATGCATTTACAACACACCTGTTTCTCACCGCTTTTGTTCATAGTGGCCTATTATTAAGAAATATTATATTTTATAGATATAATATTACTGAAAGTATAATAGACTAACATAGCCTATTTGTAGAGACCTGCAAAATTCGCATTATAATTTGGGGAAAAGTTAAACTCGAAACACATGAACATTTGTAATACGTTTGTCATTGGACCATACATTATGTGACCCACCCTGGGTTACTCTGAACCTATAAACGAACACTTCACAATTGTGTTACCCAATCATATCTAGTTCAGTCAGAGAGGGAGTGTCTTCACATCTATGCAGCAGCCAATGGAGAAACGACGCCGGCTCTAGTGCATACAGTACTGTAAAGTTCAGCCTGATGTCAAATAATAAAGCGAATTTTGCATGTTCCTACCTATTTGTAAACAATTTTATACCCTAAAGTGTATTTTCTTGTAATGAATTGTTCTCGGGAAGATATTTGTTTGAAAATTTTAGACTAAATTAAATTATATCAGAGCGAGTTTTTTTTTCACAAGGGCTGAAATAATTTCGTGCCAACTTTTCCCCTTTTCCACTCACTCAATTATTGTTAGCGATACCTGATTTTAGCGACTATATATATATAACCAGTTATAGAAGATCCTCTTTCGTGATTGGATTAAGCCTATTCATATGCCGTTAAGCGTCTTAGGCGTCTGCCCCCGAATAAAAATATTTTCACTATCGTGGTAACTTAATCGTGATTGGAGCAGTCAAGTAAAACGTCTTTTCGCAACGACGTCGAGTCAGCAAACAAAGGAAAGCCGCAATTGTACACGGAGGATACTTAAGTGCCCCCCCCCCCACGTAAACCATTTCGCGAAAGGCGTGGGACCGTTCTTAAAATCTTCTCAAATGTGTTAATAAGCTACTATTAAAATAAAATCTCCATTTTGCGACAAGAGATGCTAGTGTGTTACTAGACCGTGTCTTAATTTAATAAAAAAAAGTAAGACGTGTGCTTTTGAGAGTACACGCTTCTACTTACTTAAATGACAGAGATATCCGTGCTCACGCGCACTTTCGTGCTCTCGAAGCGCACTGGCTCAAGCTTCGCGACGAAGAAAAAAAAACATACGATAACGACGTGACGTCAACATAAGCGGATCATTATAACAATTATCGACTTTCCCAGCACAATCCCCGGGAAAATTTAATGATAGTTATTAACTTCATAAAGGACTAGTTTCAAATTTTGAAGCAGCTCTCCGCGGAAGCATTTAACCTACAAACGTACGTGGCGTCGAGTTAGGTTCACGTTTGTCTTGTTGGGGTTTGGGGAGGGGTGCATGGCGGAAAATTTTTAATATGTATACGTCGAATAAAGGATGCGCATGTCAGATCTCATGACCTCGGTGTTTAACAGCCACCCAAATCTCGTCACTCTCTCACCCACTCGTTCAAAACCCATTCAGCTTAGGCCACATACAGCTATGTCATAATTAAGTTCAAGTAATATATATGTACAGATAGGGACATGCAAAATTCGCGTTATTATTTGGCATCAGGCTGAACTCCTCAGTACTGTATGCACTAGAGCCCTCGTCGTTTCTCCATTGGCTGCTGCATAGATGTAAAGGCACTCCCTATCTGACTGAACTACACGTGATTGGAGCACACAATTGCGAAGTGTTCCTTTATAGGTGCAGAGTCACCCAGGGTGTGTCACATAAAGTATGGTCCAATGACAAACGTATTACAAAGGTACATGTGTTTGGAGTTCAACTTGTCCCCAAATTAAAAAGCGAATTTTGCGAGGTCTCTACGTGTGTGTGTTGTGTGTGTGTATATATATATATATTGATATTCAGTTTCTGCTATCAGATAATTAAAATAAACCGGAAAGTTGCTCGAATTTTCTGAGCTTACTTCTGATAGAACTCTACACTGGAAAAAAATTCTAGTAAACTTCCTAAACTGTAATGGAGGTTTGTAACCGCCAAATTGTATGGTAAAAGTAACACATAACTTCTAGGCTACAAATATATAGATGTTTAGTGTACCTCCAATAACGGAAGAAAACATGCGTACAGTATGTTGACTTCCCGCAAAAAAAAATCAACATTCCCGCAATAAAGCGTCGCAACTAATCATATTGCATTTACTAGTATTAATTAAGTTATCAAAATATAAGTAAAATTAACATTGTTATCGGCATAATCACTATATTTACGTGCCGTCCAAGTAGACAATGTCATTGCTACACTCTAAGAAATTATTCGGAATTTTACCATACCCAGTGTAGTATATGCTTAGTGAGAAAGCAGGAATGGTAATGTTTTCCCGTACACATTCATTTTAGCGTTCCTACATTTACTCAGGAAACAGTCAAATGCGTATGGAAGTCCCCGACTTTGTATAGTAGCGAAGCTAAACATTCCTATATCTGCAGCTTGACGTGTGGCATTGTTACCAAACTGTCTATAGGGGAAAACTTCCATTACAGTTTAGGAAGTTTACCAGACAATTTTTTATAGGGTAGGTACGTAAATATGCAAATTCATACTCCAAAGTGTATAGACATGCAAAAGTCGCGTTATTATTTTGCGTCAGGTAAAAATTCACAGTACTGTGTATACTCGTGTTGACGTCATTCCTCCATTGGCAGCCGCATATATGTGAAGTGTCTCCCTTTCTGAGTGAACTGCGCGTGACTGGGGTACACAATTGTACAGTGTTCAATTATTGCCGTTGAGTTGCTCAGGGCATGTCTAATTAAGTACGGTCCAAAGACCAATACAGTGCAAAGATACACGTGTTTAAAGTTTACCGTGTACGCAAATAATAACGCAAATTTTGCAGGTCTCTAACTATCTCAAATTGGGTCACGTGTGGGTTGATTCTTCTTTACGTAACTGTATGTATTTAATCAAGATATAGGCCATTTACTGTAAAGTAAGCAATTTTTGAAGCTGTTTCATCAGCCATAATAACCAATAAATACATTTCATTGGCTTGGACATTTGGTTTTGGGTTTGGTGAATGTATACACTGTGTTTATTACTCTCTTGGCAGGGTTTACATTAAGAAGTTGTGGAAGGATACAAATTGGTTGAAAGGAAAAAGTAACTAGGGCTTCAAAAGTGCTCACTTTACCGTGAACGGCCTGTAGCGTGTTTTTCCCCACTGTATTTGAATAATTACGATTGTTTTAATATGTACTCTGAGAGAATAATATTTTCTAGTGCAACTGTTCGTAACTTTGATCTTGACAGGTTGTTAATTTCATTACGAGATTTACTTCAAGAGGTTGGTGTGTAGTGCAATATCTTGGTATTATTAATGTTTGCAAGGTCGTTGCGTTTTCAGGTAATTATAACGTTACAGAGTGTTATGCATGCTTTCGAATGGGCTGTGACGATGGGTAAGCATAAAAGAACAAATAGTAACCCAGTAACCATAAATAAAAACCTGAAACTCGCAATATTTTAAGAACTGTTTTCATTAATTAGCCGCCAACTCAACTAATATCCCGCGCGTCAGTTGGTAATTTAGCTAAGCGCAAGATCAGATTACTCCGTGATACCAAGTAATTCCATGACATTTTCTATATGAATGTCCATGACTTGTCTGGGAAACAGGTTAGTTTTGCGTCTCCAACACTAAATAACAAAAGGCTGCTCTAAATTTGCTCGTTGTGCGGGTTCAATTTGCAGCAAGTAAAAAATATAAAAAAATAATTTCTTCTAACGATACATACGTATGACTGTACGTTAAAGGGTGTTGTGGAAGTTTTGAGATTATGCTAGCACATAAAAAAAATAAACTTCACAACTACCATGCCACAGCCAGTTAAAAGTAATTGTCTAACACGTCACTAACAATTTCTGTGTACATGTACTCTTAATATTGTTTTCCATTCAACGCAAACTAGCAGAACCAGTTTCATAGCTTTTGCACTCGTTCAGATCGGGAATATTTTACGAACGAAATAAATATTAATTTATTTACTATATTTTTACATAAATATTTACAAACTTTATGCGAATATTTTGAAGTAAACAGCATTAATAAATACGAAATAATAACCGCTATTGTGTTAAAAAAAAACTATGTTAAAACTATGTTATAGATTGGTTAGGTATCACTAGAGGGAAAATTCCAATAGGCTTCAGTTCAGAACCATTTTCGTCATTGGAACATTTGAACTGTTATGCGTGTTATCTGTCTGCCCGCGAATCACGGACGGTCAGTATCGGAGAATCTTAATTCTGATTGCCACAGTCATGTAACGAGTGTCCAATAGCCAAAGGAAGCCAAAGTCTAGCCAACGCTTAAGTATTTTCGCAAAAAACCAGTGGCTTGTTGACACTCTGTAATTATAGAAAATCTACATTTTACGAGTTATTAAAAATTTTTGTGCTTAACTTTCAATATGTGTTATTTGCTAGTTGAATAAATTAGAGATTGTATTTATATTGTTTAATACGTTCTCATTTTTTTGCGAGATGGAAAATGAGACACAAATATTTTTAAAAATATTAAACAGCTTTAAAAATGTAAATTTTCTATAACCAAGCATTCTCAATAATTTGCTGGAATTGAAATTATGACACGATATTGAAGAATTTCTGTATATTGGTGAAACTGAGTTTTAAGAGCCACCCAAATTTCTCAACTCAGCTCATTAGCTCACCCATCACCGATGAAACTGTCAAAGTCACATGGTCAACACTGACGAAACGTGTTTGTTTGCATTTGAATTCTCAACAGATGCAACATTTTATATTAATGATATACATTGTCTAACCTAACCCGCCCAGCCACCGTGTTCACAATTGTGTACACGTTGCAAATGAATGAAAGTTATAACCGGAACTGTACCTACACAGCAGGGCATCAACTCCCAGTCTTGCTTGTGGCTAATCTTATTTGTGAATTTTTCTACTGCTCTCTGACGTGCATGGTTAATGCCAATATCAGTGAGCAACCAGCACGTTGTTAATAGGCTGAAAGAAAAATACTGACCACAAATACAGTTCATACCTAAAAATTGCGTGATTGCAACACTTCAACTCGGTAACTAATGTGTGACCTAATTGGTTAAATGAGTGAAAAGTTAAGAGTGAAGATATTTGGGTGGCTCTTGACGTCGTGGTCTTGAGAGCTGATGAGGGTGAGTGAGGTGAGTATGGAGCGGTGTCGGAATGAAGGGGCGGGGGAAACGGGAGATCCCTGAGAAAACTCACTTGCAAAAATCCGGTGACCCGGCCGGGGATTGAACCCGGTTCGCATTAGTGGGAGGCGAGCAGGCAAACCACTCAGCCACCGTGGTCCCGAATTGGTTAAATGTATTCTGTTTGCGTTGGAACTGGGTTAAAGGGAATTGACAAACATCTCAAAGCACTTAATGGTGTAAACAGTGTTCTAACCACAAATCCTGCCCACCGCCCTGACCTGCTTGTATTTTAAAGGACACTTTGAGTGGCACGCGTCTATCAATATCGGTAACAACGAAGAGAAAGTCGTTCCTCCGAGAATTAACGTTGAATTTAAAATGTTAGAAAAACATTTGCGAATACTGTTTTTTAATTAATATTTTTAAAAAAATAAGCACATTATTTAACTAGTTACTTGTATAATTATCTCATAGATTCACTTGACCTACACTTGAAGCACGTGATCGGGCACATCGCGATGTTAACCCGTTTGGTCACACATTAATGTCCGAGTTGAAGTGTTGCAATCACGTAATTTTTTTATATGAACTGTACACCTACTTGTGGTTAGCATTTTTCTATGAAAAACGTACAGCTTGTTAGATGATAGTGGCATTAACCGTACGTGTCAAAGAGTCGCAGAAAAGACTACAAATGAGATTATATTAGCCACAAGCAAGTCAGGGGCACTGGTGCGCTGCTGTGTACAGTTCCGGTCATAACTTTAATTCATTCGCAAAGTGTACAAAATTGCGAACACGTAGGCTTGACGGGTTAATTTCACACAAGGCGGAAGAAAACACAGCGCGCTTACAAGTAGCTCTTGGAGCAGGGGCTTTAAAAAAAAAAATTTTCCCAGTTCATCGCGAACAGCCTGCAGTGCTGCTGGCAGGATACCGGCCCAACGCCGGAGCGCGGAGATTGACGACGTATACTGCACAGCTCGCATGAGGGCTCTACCTCCTCATCGCCCTCCGTGGGTTCGAAGCCCAGACTGCTGAAACACACGCACGCGAGATGCACGCCGCTCTTCGGTGGTGGCCCCTTTACGCCACCCACGTCGGCTCACCAACATGGCGGTCTTCCCTCCCCCTCCCCCCAGGGCACCTCAACGCCGACGAGTTTTCACGTGTAATCGACCGCGATCGAGACATGGCCATAAACTTGTTCTCCTTTCCACGTCTCCCCCCTAACGCCCTCCTCATCATCCACTCAATTATTTACGAGCTGGCGCTCATTATAATCCACTATAACGTTATTTGCGTGGCAGGGATAAAAAAAAAAAAAAAGAAGTTTCAAGCGCGCGCCCGTCATATTTATAACAATTTTGCACGCCCAGGGACGGCGCTGTCACAGTTCACAATAGTTAGACACATGAAGAATTCGCGGATTAGTTTTGAGACAAGCTAGAATTCAAAACACATGTGTCTATATGGCTCAAGCCATTTGTAGAGACCCGCGTATTTCACGGGTTCATTTCTAAACCAGCTGGAATTCACAAACATGTACGTTCCTGTTACATGTCGACGTGTTTTCTGATACCTCCTGGAGATAAATAAACCTATAACAAAAATGCAAAGAATTGTGCTCCCAACCACCGCCTTTTACTACCACGACAACCAACCAATAAACAGTTGATATCTGTATGAGAGTATACAAGACTCAAGACTGTCAAGTCTAGCCTACAGGTAATTGAACTCGCGAATTTCTCGGGTCTCTAGCCATTCGTCTTCACGGTGTTTGACACTTCCATGAGAACGCTGGTCCAGTCGTCGCCTTCCATTGTGACAGCAGACAACCAATCTGCAGTTAGTATAGGCATATTTGTACACAATACTGTAGAGTCTTGCCTATAGGTACGGACATGCAAAATTCGCGTTATTATTTGTCATCAGGCTGAATTTCACAGTACTGTATGCACTAGAGCCGGCGTCATTTCTCCATTGGCTGCTGCATAGAAGTGAAGACACTCCCTCCCTGACTGAACTACACGTGATTGGGGTAACACAATTGTGAAGAGTGCCTATATTGGTGTAGAGTCACCCAGGGTGTGTTTCATAAAGTATGCTCCAGTTACAAACGTACTGCAAAGGTACACGTGTTTCAAGTTTATCATGTCCCCAAATAATAACGCGAATTTTGCAGGTTCTCTACCTATAGGTCATTGAACTCGCGAATTTTTCAGGTCTCTAGCTATACATATCGCAGCACGGAGAAGCCAGCCAGGCGATAGGCCCGCTCCGAGATTTCTCGCGCGACCAATCGGGGAGGATAAGCGCGCCCACATCAGAGAAACTGCAACAGTAAGTTGGGCGGCCCTTAACATCGAGGTCTTGAGAGCCGATGAGGTGTTAGTTCGAAGAAGCGCATGGATGAAGGCGCGGGGTTAAACGGGAGATCCCCGAAAAGACCCGCTGAGCAGCGGCATCGTCCGGCGCTTTTCCAAGTTTTGAAAATCGGGGATAGGGGAGGGGGTTGACCTCGCCGGGAATTGGACCAGGTTCACCTAGTTGGGAGACGAGTAGTCCAACCACTACACCACCGCGGCCCAAACAGTGTTCCACATCTGTATATTTTTTTCGTCTATGGCCCTGCAGCGTAATCAAAAATTCACCAGAGCACCCACCGACGTAAACGGGACGTTCGCAAATCTACCGTTTTCGGTTGAGCCTGGTTGATTCTATCGATACGTCTGATCGACCGGGATGAAAAATTATGTAGGATCTGTTGGATGTTTACCGAAATAGTCGACCGATGGGTGGTGCAAAACATTTTCTACATTAGTTGCCAAATATATTCCTGTAACTCCGAGGATTGAACACTGTATATTTACATGGCATGATTATAAAAAACATACAAACATGTTTATGTAATATAATGTAACAAACATGAAGTCAAACATACCTACGTGTTAAAATTTGACATTAACTTTATAAATTTCCCAATGAGAATTTGTGAAGTTTACTGTAATATATCTGCAGTGTTACAAAAATTTATTTGGCCATTAGTTCCCAAACAATTCTTGCACGCATACAAAATAATCACATTTACAAAGTAGACCGAAATACCGCTGAAAAGTGAATCTGTTTACGAAAAATCCATCAACCGGTGTACACTGGTGTTTCAACAGCTGGTGGATCCATCGCTGAGTTTCTGAACACTATACACGGGAGGGGGGAGATCTAGGGGAAAAAGGATGGGTAGAGTTTTGTAAGCAAGGAGGAGAAAGGGGGCTGGGAGATAATTCAGCCTACTGCTGAAGAAATTTGTGCCCCTCCTCCATCCTACCCCTCGTGACGAATAGATCGCGTCTACGGTGTTCCGAAAAAGGACCAACCCGGGAGATTATCCACGCTGGAAAATGGCGAACCGGTTTTCGCGTGAAAACATCTCGCGGTCGAAGGAGGCGAGTTTCGGTGCGACAAAGGTGCAACCGACATCGAATTCCCGAACAATACTTCTCTAGAGCTCCCCACCTCTCCGACATCTTAGAGGGAAAAAAATATCCCGTCCACAAGATCGCTCTAATCAAACTTTGGCGAAATTTACTTTCGTACGGTGCCGCTGGTCGGCGGGTTATCTTGGGGATCTCCCGTTTCCCCCGGCCCTTCATTCCGGCACTGCTACGTACTCACCTCAATCACCCTCATCGGATCTCAAGACCTCGCTGTTAATAGCCACACAAATCCCTTCACTCTTAATTCTTAGAACAAAAAGCTAAACTGTCGCGAATAAAAACAGTCCTTTGAAGAGACAAGCCATGCTGCAAGAAAGCAAATAGGAGTAAATTTTAAAAAAAATTTTGTTTTTCATGTTTTGCTAAGTCTTTAAATATCAATCTCAACTGTCCTGCAATTTTCGGAGAATAATATATATATATATATATATATATATATATATATATATATATATATATATATATATATATATATATGGACGAACTATTTTTTTGTTGTAAGAGAAGCA
The DNA here is from genome assembly GCA_029891345.1 of Dryococelus australis. Lineage (NCBI taxonomy): Eukaryota > Metazoa > Arthropoda > Insecta > Phasmatodea > Phasmatidae > Dryococelus > Dryococelus australis. The sequence continues at coordinate 131,450,495 of CM057009.1, forward strand.
ATATCTAAAAATGTGGCCTAGACATGCCTAAAGTCATTTTAACATGTAAAACCCTCTGCGGTCTCGCACTAGCAAGTTACGTTAACAATAATATACCACAAGACGTAACTCTGAACACAAGTCAACCCACAATTCTCAAGAGGAAGTGTACGAATTTCCATAAATGGTCTCTTTCCACAGAAAAATTCATATTAGAATTCTCAGCACTTTGGTCAGTTTCCCATGGACACGGGTACATTAAAAAGATCAGCACATCTGAATGAAGGATTTTCTTTAATGTAAGCACAATAATAAATACAAAGACTAAAATATACTGTCATGTGGTCAATTTACTTTCTAAAAAATTTTCCCCGAGATATGAAAAATTTTTGGAATGTGTTTGCGGGTTTTAGTAGGGATTATACTTAAATTTACACGGTTATTCCACTCCCGTTACACTGAAATGTCACTATCGCACAACAAAGTGAGATACATTTAAAAGTGACATAGTTATTGAGGGGTTTCTCAAGTTGCTTCATTTTTAAAAATAAAATTCCTCATTACTACTCAAAAGTAACTATCTGTATACAATGTTAAACTATTTTATTTGATGTTTTTCTGGTAATGTTTGCATTTCTATTCCAATTTTACCCCTTACAATCACAGATTCACAAGTCTAAAAATAAACCATGTTTATGGGAGTTTTCTTGGAATTCTCTCAATAGTGATTTTGCAGCAGGTTTAAAGGATTATACCATCGAGTTTATTAAAAAGTTTGATATCGGGGGCATGGAGTACCTCAAAGAACGATTACTAAAATTGATAAAAGGAATTGCAAATTTGTAATGTTGTAATAAAATGCAAATTATGAACAGTATTAAGAAGACGTTCGTTTCTGCATGGCGAGAGCTTTAAATTGCTTCAAGTGTTATAATTTCCTGTGGACTAAATTGCGTTGAAAGGAAACTGTATTAAGTTGAGATTAAACTCTGCCTTTTTCCGAGGGAATTTCCTACGTCATTTATAAAAAAATTTTTCTTTTTGTACATTGTTTGACTCCTCAACCTATCATTAAAATCACCTCTCTTAACAGATGTGTACCCATATCAGTATCATTTTTCGCAATTTTCACGCCAGAATAAGAAGCGAAAAATAACTTTATTTACATGGCTGTCGTGTGTCGAAAATATGTAACAATTTATGTTAATTAAGTACGCAATTCTAAATGAAAACTAGTTGGAAAAAATTAGTGCCATTTTAGTTGGTTACTCTTGTATGCCTAAGCGTATATGTATTAGATTTTATTTTAGCATTGACTGAACGTATGCGAATAGAAAGAGGAAATATCAAAAGTGAATACAGCACTAAAGAAGTGTTGAATTTAGTTTTAAACACAGTCCGCAAAGTGATGCATATTTGTGATGTGTTCGCTCGATAATTAGTCTAAGGAACTCTGTAATAATACGTTTAAGGTCTGAGTCTACATCAGAAAGTTCAAATTCCGTTATTATCTCAGAATCACTATACAATCGAGACGAATACATTTAGGAATACCTATACCCACTTGAGAAAATATTTCTGATGTTAAACTCTTGTAGTTTATAGTAAATTTCAAAGAAATGGGACTAAGAATTGGGACTCCATGTGCTATTTCTAACCAACCACCAAATCTGTATAGTGATTTATGGTATTGGGTAGAGATTATTTAAATTTATGCCATTATTTTCAGTAAATTTTTCTCTTTGGAAAAAAATATTTTTTCTAGATCCTTCTGTAAGGGTGTGGTTCTTAACAACTCAATTGTCACTTAACCTTTTAGATTATAATCCCGTATTGAATAATTAAACAAATTTTCACAGAAAACTGTTTCCAGTTAAATTTTTTGACGATATAATTAAGAGAATTCGTGAGAATCCTGAAAATATGCATTTCATAGAAATTCAAACTGCAAGGAAGTGTCTCTTTCTGATGACCTGCCTTAGTTACATAAATTTATTATTTTCCACAATTTAACAAAATATATGTTTTTTGTGAGACATGATAATAAATAATTTTGTAGTGTTTTAAATACATGTGTATCTCTTAAATACCTCCTGCCACATGTTATCAGTTTTTATGTCCTGGTTTTGGTATTTCACAATATCTACTTGCCAAAGATCACCTCAACATGCATCGTTTACTGCAAATAATTTCCTTTTGAGTTATTTGTACAATAGTTTCTGGATAAATTGTTTTTTTTTTTTTATTAAGTAGCATTTTGTGAGAAATGTGAATTTTCATCAGAAGTTTTAACGCTCTGCGGGCACCTTATTCTGAGATAGCGGTGACGTCGATAACTTGAAAATATTTGTGTAAGTACGAAAATTTAGGGTTATAAGTTCTGTGGATAAATTATTTTCCACTTAAAATTCCACTCCGTACTGCTTGATAAGAATGCAGTGTGGTTATATCTGCCATCTATATGCTGGTGTTAACTAAATACTATTTTTAGGTGACGAAACACTAGTATTCTTGTGATAATACTATTGCTGGCTGGAATACTGCCATAAAGCTAAATTTTTGCGTGTTTCTTGGATCTTGCTAAGTCGGCTTCCATTTCTGTAGAGAAAGTAAGAAATGAGTTAAGAGTTAAGTATAAGATCACCAAAATGCAGGATTACTGAAACTTGATCCTATATGCAGAAAGGGATCTTTCCCTGTGAAAAATATCATTTGAATGTCTATGCGTTTATGAAGATACATAGTCACATGCAAAAGAAAAAAAATGAGAATTTTTTGTTTTAGCTGCGTGTAATAAGAAGCTAGCCATTTGCAGTGGGTGATGACAGCTTTTCAGAAAGCATTCTGTGAAAACGCGTATTATAAATAGTCTTATTTTCACTGTCTGTGTTATTAGGAATAAGCTTCAAGTTTGGATACCACTGCGTATGCCTTCAGCTATTTAACCAGGACAGGTAAGATTATTAAATTTAAATATTTTGATGACATTATTTACTGACAATTTAAACTCTGACGATGTAATCGCTCTCTGATGTTGCAATAGCTTAGCGTCGCCTACAAAACACATGGATTCATCTTCGAATTCTTCACAGAAATTAAAAAAGTTTATAACTCTACCAGCGAAATATTGGAAACTAATTGTCAAGTGGTAATTTCTTTTTTGAAAATGTTAAGTGTTAAAATTGTTGTTAAATTTGGTTGCCGATGTGTAACATCTACAATTTTTTACTGGGTAATATATATTACTTATAACTAGAGACACGCGAAATTCGCACTATTATTTGGGGATACGTTAAACTTCAAACACATGTACCTTTGCAATAAGTTTTTCATTGGACCATGTTTTATGTTACACGCCCTGGGAAACTCTTCGCCAATAAATTAGTATTTCGCAATATTGTGTAGTCCAATCACGTGCAGTCCAGTCAGAAAGGGAGTGACTACAGATCTACGCAGCAGCCAATGGATAAACGACACCGGCTCGAGTATAAACAGCACAGTGAAGTTTAGTCTGATGCCAAATAATAACTCGAACTTTGTAGGTCTCTAAATTTATAACATAATAAACCTATATAGTCATAGTACCTTCATTTTGTTGTTGGCAACAGCTATAAATATCACTCGAAAATTTAAAATTTATAAAAGATGTGATTATTTTCGCCTTCAGCGAACCTCGGAGGGCGTGGAATTCTCAGAAATAGTGTATTACATTTATGAGGTCAGATATAATTGAATCTTTACGAAACAAATTTTTGCGCACAGTAACTTCCCTTGTATGTGAACAAATTCTTTTGACTTACACGCTTCACTTTATTATGGTTTTTTAATAGACATAGTTTTTCCTTGCATTTTTTATATAAACATTTTTATTTGAAACTAGCTGGAGTCCTGATGATTGAATAAAAATACATTTTATCCTTGGCTAAATTTTTTTAATATAATTAAATGCCACTTTTAAAAGTGAACAATAACGTTTGCTTTATGTCTAAGCCGCTGGCAGGTAGTACGTTAGCATGTGACTGTAGCATATAATTTTATATGTTTGCCACGCACTTTGTTAGTATAATATTCTCTTTGTGCTTATATATGTAAATTGTATGTATGTGTGTGTTTTAAGTATCAATTATGTATTTGAATGTATGAATTTATAAGTACGGAAGGTTTGTTATTCTTTTCCCAAATCATATCGCTGACCACTATTTACATCTGCCCATTTACCGATAAAGCACTTTAAAGAAAATTTTACTAACCACGCCAATATTTTTGTTGACTTGTAAGGTACACGATTCAACAAGCATGATGTTCGAAGTGTTGTGATGTCTATGGCGGAGAAACAGTGATTTATGAGTTTGTGAATGATTTATCTAGGAATTCGGTGTTTCAATTTAGGTCAATGTCTTGAAGTGGTAGATTGACTATAAGTTTATCAGGGAAATCTGCACATTCAAGAACCTTATTTCCACATGTTAGGTAAAACGGTCATTTTTATTAAGATTAAATTGTATCTTTTAACGTATTACGTTATTGTTATTTTCGATACCGGTATCCATCGAATAAAGTTTTGTTATTTTTTGTACGAAGAAGGTAAAAGTGTTAACATACAGAGGTAAAAACATTATAAACTTGTGAATCGTCCAAAAATTCATACATTCACGGTGTATTAGTTTGCTGAATATTTTTATTTTGCTCATTAGAACTAATTTGTTCAATCAGTAAAATTTAGACTTGCTATACACCACAGGAATTATCAATAAATTTTTCACTGCTGTGATTCACAGTGTTCAAGTTATGAAGAGAACACTCATAGTTCGAGCCGTGTATAGAAGGTTTAGAATATCTTATCAGTGTTGCATATAATACTTATCTCGCATAAATAGCAAAACTGTTAACATTTGCTGCTGATTTGCACTGAGTGGTTATGTAGTAGCTTGAATCCCATGGCAACGAGTGTAAAACTGGCTTAAAGAGTGTAATTAATAGCATTATAACCCTCGGTCTTCACAATGTAAGTGATTGTTTACCAAAATTGATACACCCTTGAATAAATGTATTAATAAAATACAAGTGATATTTATTTTTACATATATCCATATCACCGTGCCAGCACTTTGTTAGGAAAAGTTAAATCAGCACTGAAATTATCACATTTATATGTAAATTAGGCAAAAATTTTTCATTCATGTATCGAAAATTTTTGATATTATGAATAAACTATATTTTTTCATTGCATATTTAAGAAATTACAGGATTATTTCTGTTCTTAATCAAACGTACGTCGTACTGAATGCATACTTTTTATTATCTGTTAGCATGCGAGCCTGCTTTCCTTTATAATTCTCCATAATTCCGCTTTATTTTTCTATTGAAATTCGGCCATAAGGTATTTCAAGAATTTAACTGTTGCATGAAAGTGTGCGTTCTTACATACTCCAGGTTATCTCCTGTTTCTTGCTACTATGATAGTAATTTTTTTTGTTCACTAACAATATATTGCAGGAAATATATTCGCTAATTTGTGGTTTAGATTGCAGTAAAGTAGACATGTTTTTACTATTCAAAATAATTTATTTTTTCCACTGATCACGTTACTTATCACTTTCAACAGGCATACAGACGTTACGGCTATATATATATATGCTTCTGTAGAAAGCATTTAACGTATTTATTAAAATGGTTGAAACATACCTCTTATTATTAGCTTATAGAGAGCTAATATATATATATATATATATATATTAACACGCACTTACTGTGGTTTTTGAACAGAAAACATCTAACGTAAATATAAAGCTGTATAAATATGCCGAATTGAAATTAAACACTTCCTAAAGGGTGGGTTGAGATATTAAGCTGCGGATGATTTTTTTTCAGAGCAACGTGAACAATATTTATAACCAGTAGTGTACACAGAAAAGCATCTGTGATCAGTCTTCCTCGTACATTGGAAAAAAATCCTCAGATTTCTGTACGCAATGGAAACCACTTCTCAGAGGATGTTTTGTTTACATTTCTTAGAGGCTGTTTAGTTGACAGCAACACGATAACACTTTAGTTCGAAGAGAAGTTTACAGAAACATAGGTTTGATGTCAATAATTTTTTCTTTATACGTCTTCGTTTAATGTCAACGTTGCCTTCCCCTTGTAGCAAATAAATAAACGTTCTTTGAGCTGTTTTTGTTCACTGAGGTGAAATATTACCTCGTACCAAAGGTAACTGTTCAGCAATGTTAAAGGTTTTCTGCCGTTCATTGCAGTTTTCAGTACGTAAATGTTGGCCAAACGTAAACATTAATAAACCAATTTGCTCTGCAGTTACGAAACTTCAACTGAGCAAATATGCAGTTCTCCTGCAGACGTCTGATGTTATTCTGAAGCGCAGTGATTATCCAAATCGCTTACCGCAATTCCTCCCAAATGGTGACATATTCTGGTATGTCACTTTAATTGATGTTACTTAGGGCGTATCTCTCGAACGCAAACGTACCAGGCTCGAAACTCGGCTGGACTTCCAGCTCTTTTTTACTTACCGAAACTTTTTAATTTACGTAGAGACAAACATCTTGAAACATACCATCCAATATATTTCATTGGTACAATCAAATGAGATCAACAAAATAATTTGGTTTCAACAACAAGATGTTTTATTACTTCTATACAAAAATTAACTTGGTTGTGCCAGACAAAATTATGTTCAATTCGACAAAATCTTTTACTCAATGTGCGGCCGCCTATAATAACGTGCTTCCTTCCAGTTCAATTGCCAACGAATTTAATGAAACAATAGTATGTACTGACGTTATAATGAGTGTGTAAAGATATAATTATAAACAAAACAAGTTGGTGTTATTTTTATCTACACACATTATAACACGAATACGCATAGACCTATTTGTAATAATTTGCAGAGTCCTAAAAACCTCACGTTTTCCCTTTACTGGCACAGGAATAAAATAATAAGGCTCGTGAGAATATATATTCGTCATATGGCGGAAGGCTACACAAATAAAAGTGAATAATATCTTAAGTAGGGCTTTTAAAAGTGCTCACTTTACCGTGTACAGCCTAAACCTGCAGTGTTCATTTCTTTATAGGCCACATTTCTTCGCGAGGACACTTGGGTAAAACACAGGGCCAATCGAAATTAAGTTAATCCATGACTAAACACTTGTGATTCCCTGGCAGTCACTTAACCGTAGTGGTTTAAACCAACCAGAACAGAAAGTGGTTATGAGCAACAGTGTTTTGCAATAACCCCTTAACATATTATCCCGAGTAGCCTATACTCATTCAATTTTAACGTGTTGCAGAACATGTAAGTCGTGGCGAGTGCTGTATAAGGCCAGAAGCTAACACCAAACCTGACCGCGTATTTTTTTCTGGTTAATGCCAATGGTTGCTGCTAGGACACCAGAATTTTAATATTTGTTGCTGCTGTTGCCATAAACCAACATACATACTTTCCGTAGGTTCCGTCAAGAAAGTTGTTTGCAGAGACTCGAGAATTTCGCGGGTTAATTTCTAGACAAGTTGGAATTCACACACATGCACGTTCATAAGGTTGTAATTGGTCGACGTGTTTTTGACACCTCCTGGAGATAAATAAGCCAATAAAACATTCAAAGATTTGTGCGCCCAACCACCGCCTTTTACTACCAAAACAATCAACCAATAAACACTTGATATCTGTTTCAGCGTATATAAGACTGTGAAGTCTAGCCTACATATCATTGCTCATGAATTTCTCATGTCTCTAGTTATTACAAGAAATTCGAAAGTACTTGTCGGACCAAAAATTTCCTCTTTTACAACACCTGGAACGAAAAATTAATGCGTAATGCGTAAGTTAATGGGTTAAGTTTAAAATGTCCTCAAATAACTACGCCAATATTGCAGGTACCTATTTAAACTTAATAATAAAAAAAATATTTGTTGTAACAGATCGTGAGTTTCAGAATTCTCGTCACAACCCCCGCCCTCTCCCTTGCAGTCTAGCTCAGTGAGGGCACACATTGATCCTTTGGCTCAGCCCCTCCCAACCCGCGTCAGTGTGTGTGTACGTGTGTGTGTGTGTGATGGAGAAGAAGGGATGGGGCGCACGCAGCGACGATTACGTTAAAAACCACTAGATCCCGCAGCGGGCGAAACAGACACGACCCTAGCACAGAGTACACTCTAAAAAATTATTTGTAAATTGGCCATATCAGTGTATAATTAGTGACAAAGCGCGAATAGTACAATATTTTCCCATACATGCATGGTAACATTCCTACAGTTGCTCGGGAAAGAGTCAAATGCGAAGGAAAGTTCCCAACATTGTATAGTAGCGATACTAAACATTCCCATATTTTCAACCTGATACGTAGTACTATTACCATACACTGTATATGTTAAAAAATTCCATTAAATTTTAGGAAGATTATTTTTACAGTGTAGGTTAACCCGTTCAGTGACCGTGTCCCAAATTGCGTACGCTTTGCAAATGAATGAAAGTTATGGCGGGAACTGTTCACAGTAGGGCCCCAGTGCCCAGTCTTGCTTGTGGCTAATCTCGTTTGTGGGCTTTTCTACACATATTTGACATGAGTGGTTAGTTCCAATACTATCGAACAAGTAGCACGTTGCTTACTAGCTGGAATAAAATGCTGAAAAAAAGTACAGTTCATACCAACATATTAAATGATTTCAACACCTCAACTCGAAAATTAATATGTAACCGAACGGGTTAAGGGCACTGACAACGGGCTGGTGGCTGCCACTTTTAACCCATTAAGACCCAATATAAACCATTGTGCACATTACTAGAGACCTGTAAAATTCGCGTTATTATTTGAGACATGCAAAATTCGCGTTATTCTTTGGTGGCGCGCTAGACTCCACCGTACTGTAGGAACTTGAGTCAGTGTCAATCGTTCATTGGCTTCTGTAAATGTGAGGACACATATTCCCTTTCAACTTGGTGGGACGTGATTGGACTATATTGTTGTTCTTTTTTTTTTTTTACGAATGGCTCACGGCCGGCCAGGGTGCGATAACCCAGTTATAGTACAATGACAAGAGCAATACAAACGCACATGTGTTTGGAGTCCAATCTGTCTTTAAATAATAACACGAATTTTGCAGGTCTCTATTTATTATTTAAGGACAGAATAAACTTTAAACACACGTACCTTTGCAATACGTTTGTCAATGGGACATACTTTATGTGACACGCCCGGGGTCGCTCTGCGCCAATAAAGGAACACTTCACAATTGTGTGCCCCAATCACGTGTAGTTCAGTCAGAGAGGGAGTGTATTCACATCTGTGCAGCAGCCAATGGAGAAACGACGCCGACTATAGTACATACAGTACTGTGATGGTCAGCCTGACGCCAAATAATAACGCGAATTTTGCATGTCCCTATACATGACAAATATTTTTTGGGCGTGTCTCGGTAGATTTAACTACATCACTTTTAAAAAACGTTCTGTGCCTTTCGAATAGTGAGTGAGTTAAGAGATTTCGACAGCTTTTAAAATCGAGGTCTTGAGAGCAACATTAAGGTGGTGTTTATGTTGTGCCAAATAAATTTTGTGTTGAATAGATGTTTACATGTGTGTTAAAATTTTTCTTGGATTACCTTTACGTTAAAAAAACATTCCAATGAAATAAAAATTAAGTACACTTATTTTGTCACGAAAAGAAATATTAGAAACAAAAAAAAAATGAGGGTTGGGAGGGAATCGATACCGCACCTTGAGTGCTTGACGTTCTTCACTGTACGAAACCTAACGTTCTACCATCTGCTCTATTATTAACATATGTAAACATTGTGAGTATTTAACGATAAATTGCAGTTCTCTTTCGTTATGTGTAAATACTTTATGCCCTATAAATATATGCATAACTGGTACAAGTAAACTGCTTTGCAAGGCTTGAAAGCTGTTCTAAGCTACATTGAGTTCTCGTACAATGCTTTAAAATTTTAATATAGTGGTTTTATTTTATAAGTTATCGCTGTTCACTAACACCCTATTTTACAACGTCAAGACAGCGTAAACTTGTGTTGGCTGTGTATTGCTTTAATGTCGCAGTAACACAAATCATTTAGTTCTTCCTGTTATATCTAGCGTAATACAACAGTTGGTTGCGGCAGCATTACTTAAAAACTTTTCTAACATTAACATTTCAACAGTATGTTTGCATTAGAGTAATATAACACTTTGTAAATTGTTAACTGTGTTACGTTTTCTCACAACATTATTAATTATACTAAAGACTGTTAACGATAAAGTGAGAACTTTTTAAATCAACCTTATAAAAAAGTCACTGCTCGTTCCTGCATTAATTTTAACGGGCGCTCAATGGGACACGTGCCTAGTAAAGTTGGTAACTATGGAGGGGAAAGTAGTTCCATAAATCAACGTCGAATAAAAGTGTTAGGCTTGCAGTTGTGATAACTTTGATTATTTCTATCACTTTCTGTTTTTTTAATGCATCTAAGTGTGAAAATGAGCAGATTTTTATCATGTTTACTTTCCTAAAAATTTCACAATTTTATTTTACCAAGGCATGAATAAAGTGACAAGACCCATGGTAATGTAAATTTTACACAAGGTGGAAGAATATATAACGTGCATACAAGTAGAGCTTAAGCAAGGCTTTCAAAAGTGCTCATTTTACCGTGAACAGCCTATACAACATAAACTTTTTAAATAAATGTCTAATAGTGATATTTTTTGCAAGAAAATTAGACTTTTTTCTGGGGTTTTTTTTTGCCTGATTGCCTACTGCATGCTGCGAAATGTTCGCTAATGGCTGCGTTTCTGTTTAGCGAGTAGGTTACCAGCAGATGATTGGAGAACGGCATTCCAACATTTCTTGCTGACTGGCGACGCTGTTCGCGGTACAAGTGGGTTTCGCCTCTGTCTCCGTGGGTAATCTTTGCCCAAGCCGAAGGTCGTTAGAGCGGACGGCCGTGCAGGCTCACTTTCAGGCTCGTGTAAGACGCCTTTTCCGTGTCGCCCAGCCCGCAAACAGTAATTAATCATCGCAGATTACGCAAGGCGTAGGCGGTCAACGCTGGCAGCTTGGCATCATCAAGAGCTCGTCTCGAAACTGCACTCGCCACGGTCTGTGTCCCCTTCTGGCGAACCTCATCTCTTTTACGCTCAATGTAGACAATTGTCTCCACTTTGCACGGGTAAGTTATATTTCGGGATAGGAAAAATTCGCGAGTTCATTCCAGGACAAGAGCTATTTCAAACGCGTGTACACTGAAGCCACTTTTACAATTGGCAGAGGCCTGAAGAATTCGCAGATTCATTATGAGTAGGGATAGGAAAAATTCGCGACTTCAGTTCAGGACAAAGTATATTTCAAACACGTGTACACTGAAGTCACCTTTGAAATTGGATCAGAGTTTATTAGACACGCCCTGGACGACTCCACGCCAATAGCCGACTTGCAAGGGAACAATAAGCGAATCCCGTACTGTCAAATGTGGGGTAGCACTGGGGCAACAGCCAATGAACAAACATCGGAGGTTCGACTATACAAAGGATGGTGGAGTCTAGCCTGCAGGTCATTGAATTCGCGAATTCACACCGTGGACGACTCCGCGCCAATAGCCGACTTTCAAGGGAACAATAAGCGAATCCGATACTGTAAAATGTGGGGTACCGCTGGGTCAACAGCCAATGAACAAACATCTGAGGCTCGACTATATAAAGGATTATGGAATCTAGTATACAGGTAATTGAATTAGCGAAATTTTCCTATCCCTAGTTTCATTTAATCAGTACTGTGAATGTACAGCAATGTCTTGAGAGCCGAAGTGGGTGGTCCCCGAAAATAAACACCCGACCAGCGGCATCGTCCGGCACGATTCCGTGAGTGACCCGGCTGGGGATTGAATCCGGTTCGCCTTGGTGTGAGGCGAGCAGGCTAACCGCTCAGCCACCGTGGCCCAATCACGAACAGAGGCAGTGTTGACACCACACTAAAATGAAATATTTTTTCCAAAAGTGTTATGGGTTAATTTGAGTTTATTACATCAAATCTGTTAATAGGGACATACGTTTTTTCAAAATTTTGGAAAGGAAATGTATTTGTCTGTAGCATGACATCAATTGCTACAGACTTCAGAATAGTCAGGTAAATAAATAAAAGTACAATATGAGTTTTTGTAAACTGTACGAGACAAATATAATGTTTATGAAAAGAATAAAGCAAACACTTTTTAACCAGGAGTTTGTAAGAGTAATTGCAGCGGGAGGTTAGAATTTTTGTAACGAAGCTCTCAAAACCTCATTATAGGCTTTTCAAGGTAATATGAGCACTTTTTAAAGCCCTGCTAAGAACTATTTCAATAAAAGTTGTGTATTATTCCGCCTTATGTAAAATTAACATGGGCCTCGTCACTTTATTCTTGCGTCGGTAAAGTGAACCTGTGAAATTATAAGAAAAATAAATATCTTACAAATCTCTTATTTGTACACTTCGATGTATTAGAAATAAACAGGAAGCGAAAGAAATCATTGAAATGATCATAAATCTTTACCTAACACTTTGTATTCGGCGTTAAGATATGGAACTACATTCCCTCCATCGTTACCAACTTTACTGGGCGCATCTCACTCTGTGAACCCGTTAAAATATGATGGAGGTAGGAACAGCTAGTTTTTCCAATGTTGATTTCAAAAGTGCTCACTTTATCGTGAAAAGCCTTTACATGCATATTTTCATATATACAAATGTCTGTACAGTATACTTTAAAACTTTTATTTCTTTGACAAGAAACCTACTTAAAAAGTGTAAACTATCCTTTTGTAATGACTTTGATAGAAGTGCGATGTAGCAGCGTACAAATGACGTAATTGAATGTTTGATGCAGGTAACGGTCAAGTAAGTTCAAATAACAAGAATGCCAACAAAATATATCAATCGTCTACAACACCATGCTTCATAAGCCCGGTATTTTCTTTCCGTATATTTTCTCGGTAGTATTAACTTGCATTAGTGAACTCATTATAATCGCAATAATAATAATAATAATAATAAAGAGAACAATTCTGCCAGAATATCGATGCAATTTATAAAGGATGTCAGCGGGAATTTTACTGCCATGTTGGCATACAGAAAATCGTTCGTGCTCAATAAGAACATTGCAGGCGCAATCCACAGTATGGGTACTCCCACACTGTGAAAAATATTTTGGCAAGCTTCCGAAACTGTAGGCTAATTGAAGTTTTTAACCTATAAATATTATAGGAATAGTGCCAGAATTGAAGCTGCAAATATAGGAATGTTAAGCGTTGCTACTATACAAAGTTGGGAACTTCCATATTCATTTGACAGTTTCCTGAGCAAACGTAGGAACGCTGCCATGGATGTAAGGGAAAAAATCATTTACTATTCGCACTTTCTTATTCTACGTATAAACTGATATGGTAAATTTGCCAATTATTTCTTGCAGTGTACATAAAATGCATTGTTAAGCTATCCTCGTCTGTATACTTGTCTGCTCTTTGCTCCTCCACAATCCCGCCATGCAAGCGAATCGGCCTGCCCCCCCCCCCCCCCACCCAAGCGCACTTGGTCGTATTCAGGCTGCACATCCTGAATGTCTGCTTTCCCCTCTCCCCCCTGTCGCTTCATTAACCCCTTCCCAGTCACAAAAAACCTTCCCCTCCTCTACATCCTCTGTAGTGCGCGAAGCAAATGCCACTCTTCGCACGCCATCTGCGAGCTATTAATTTCAGTATTTCAAGTTTTCAACTAGGCTTACTAGCATACCGTGTCTCCTTGGCCTACCACTTATGCCTAAGAGACATTCATAATTCGTGTTAATTTTGGGCGCCAAGTACTGTTTTAGCCCATTTAAACCCAATGTAGACAATTGTATACATTACGCACATGTAGGTTATCTTCGGTCTGTACTGCACACTGCGAAGCTCATTGACCAATGATCGTACCTGTGGATAAATTATTCGCAAAAGTCTTACTGTACTGGGTAATAATTGGTTTAAATATATATTGCCGAACATATTGCCTACAGCTCATTGGCTGTGACAACGGATCAAGTGTTCTGTAGACTGAAGTACAGCACGCATTGTAAAAATGTTTGTTTTCAACGCCTGAAACCGTAGATTAAAGTAGGGTCTGAAAATTTAAATCACATGTAAGTTAAACTAAGTTTTTTTATTGGACCATACTTCATTTGACACGCCCTGAAATATTTGGCGCCTATGAATAAACACGTCATCATGGTGCGCCGGAATAATGTGCAGTCTCTTCAGAAGTGGGATTACTTCACACCCAGACAGCTGTCAATGAACTAACGTCACCATCCGGAGTAATCACAATGTTGTGGAGTCTCTAGTCTCTTAGGAGCCGCGGTGGTGTAGTGGTTAGACTACTCGCCTCCCACCTGGGCGAACCGGGTTTCGATTCCCGGCGGTGGCCGCTGCCGGATTTTCGCATGTGGGTGTCGTGCCGGACGATGCCGCTGGTCGGCGGGTTTTCTGGGGGACCTCCCCCCCCCCCTCACCTTCATTCTGGCGCTGCTCCATACTCGCCTCACTTCACCCTCATTGGCTCTCAAGAACTCGACGTTAAGGGTCCTGTGAAACGTGGAGACAATTGTCTACACTGGAAGCCCTACCTACTTGTCAGCCCATATCTAGGGACACCTAAATTTCGCGAAAATATGTCTCGACCAGTTCTATTCCATAACATTTTAGCTCAGATTCACTTCAGCAATTGGATGCTATATGTGTTACGCGTGTTAGGTGTCACAGCTGCACAGTAGCATAGTGACCTTATTCTGATTGGCCTGTCAAGTAAGACAATGTCTCCTCACAGAGACACGCCGCCAATAAGCAAAACAATACTGCTGGTATGCCCATATGGTATTGAAATCTAGCATGTGTGTAAATCCCATATCGCATCCTTCCATCGTAAACTCTAAGAAATTATTCTGAAATTTACCATACCCAGTGTAGTATAGCGTTCCTACATTTACTCAGGAAACAGTCAATTGCGTAGGGAAGTTCCCAACTTTGTATAGTAGCGACGCTAAACATTCCTATATCTGCAGCTTGACGTGTGGTATTATAATCATACAGGGTATAGGGTAAAAACTTCCATTAGAGTTTAGGAAGTTTTGCAGAAAATTTTTTTGCAGTGTATGTGAAATTAGCATTGCCACTAACCCTCCCCATTTTTATTCACGCACCAGTCCAGTGTAACCGTGAAATCGGTGAAACAGTTTAGAGTGTAAATATGTAAACTACATGCAAATTGCTACTCTGATTTTCGTAAATCCGACAGGAAATATTTTAAATCAATTCAGTGGCCACAAAAGAGAAAGTTACTTTTTGAACACGACGTTAAGTTATGGGGACTAATTTCCGTACTTGGTTACCAACTGAACTGCGAACATGCCTGTCA
The DNA here is from genome assembly GCA_029891345.1 of Dryococelus australis. NCBI lineage: Eukaryota > Metazoa > Arthropoda > Insecta > Phasmatodea > Phasmatidae > Dryococelus > Dryococelus australis. The sequence continues at coordinate 131,465,905 of CM057009.1, forward strand.
ATGTCGCCGTTAAGAAACATGCTTTTATGGGCAGTGCTTTTTTTTTTTCTTTCATAGATCCAGTTTAAAATTGTTCAGTTTATCGTGAACCATCTATATAAAGAGGCCAAAGTGTAATGCAAATTCTGCACGTACTTATATTCATGAGAAATTTTTTATAATTATTTCGTTACATATTTTCTCGCGGGAGAAGGTTTCAACGTACCTGACAGTTTTCTTTCGTTATTGACAGAGAATCGAGAATTTTGCGGGTTCAGTTATAGGCAAGTTGGAATTCACACACATGTACTTTCATGTTACGTTTGTAACTGGTCGAGGTGTTTTTTTACACTTCCTGGAGATAAATAAGCCAAAAACAAACATGCAAGGAATTAATTGTGCGCCCAACCACCGCCTTTTACTACCACAACAATCAACCACTAAACAGTTGCTATCTGTATGAGAGTATATTACAGTGAAGTCTGGCCTACAGGTCATTGAACTCGCGAATTTCTCGGTGTCTCTAGGTATTGACTGTAATTCAGGTACGAAGCTACTATGACTTTTCAACTGGGCCAATGAGTATCTTGATAATCTAAAACAGAATGTTTGTTATTGGTCTGCAAGAAAACTTACCGAAGCCTGGACTCTTTATTTTTCATACTATATTCCCCTGTCTCGATTAACAGCACCTGCTAATAACACATGACACAAACTTGTTTTTATTCGTTTTGACACACGAGAGTTCGTTATGCTGATATTTGTTCAGGTCGGCACAAAAAAAATCTGTTCGTCGCAAGCGACGTCTAAATTATGTTTATATGTGACGGAAGGAAGTAAACAGAAACTCTAGCACGACCCACAGAGTCCGCCGAAGCCGCCCGTGTTTCAAGGGAGTTCATGCATATAGCGAGTGTGTGTGGCATTACCTGTATTCCCGTCCACAAGAACGAAGACACTTCGAACGGTTTTATTTAATTATACATCCCCCCCCTTTTTTTTACATCAGCAATATTCTTTTTTTTAAATCCATTTTATCTGGTCCTGATAAACTGGCATCACAAGTTCTGAAAGGTCATCCGGTAGTGGGTTGGCACCTGTCTCTCTTCCCCCTTTTCTATTCAGTTTCCTTTTTTACATGTTTCCCGAACCTGTGCGGTTCTGTCCCAAGTTCCTTTCGGTTTGTACGTGTGTGCCTGAGTGTGGTCCATTTCTCGACCACTCGGCGTCCTTGAGATCGCCGATACTTTGCGAAAAAAACTGTAACGTTCAATTTAATTGCTTGCGAACTTCTACTGTCACTTCTTATGAAACCCATATTACGTTATTCGCAGTATTTCGCAAAAAAAAATGCATCACGCTAGAAAAAAGGTTTTGCACAGATTGTAATGTTTACATCCACTTTTCGGAAAGAATTAACAGACGCATCTTTGTCGACAGACCTTTCAAATACGATGTAATAACAGTTTCCTACAAAATTGATTTCATTTATCCAATTTCATGAAAATTAAAATTTTTAATTAATCAAAAAAATATGTGTTGTGTTGAGGTGAGTTGAGATATTTGAGCGGATCTTAACAACGAGGTCTTGAGAGGCGATGAGGGTGAAATGAAGTGATAACGTAGCGGCGCTGGAATGCAAGGGCGGGGGGGGGGGGAAACAGGAAAGTGCCGAAAAAACCCGACCAACCAGCGACATCGTCCGACACGATTTCTACTTGTGAAATTCCGGGAGTCGCTCAGCGGGACGCCGTGAAGGATGGCGAGCAGTCTATCCGTTCAGCCACCGCGGCCCCACAATATCTGTTGTTTTTGGAATTATTTTGAAAAGAAAATTAGTGCAAAAAAACTATGAATTCGCCATTACATTTCTTATTGCAAAATTAATTATGTGATTTCATATAGAGTTCGGACAAAATTTTTTCCGATGGAACATTTCAAATAGTATTTAAAATGTGTTACCTTACAACTTATACATTAAAACGACATAAAACGCTGGGTATATTTTCAAAATGATCGCTCCCGTTTTACATTTAAAAAAATAAAATTATATTTCCAATTGGAGTACCGAGTGAGGTGGCGCAGTGGTAACTCTCTGGACTCGCATTCGGGAGGACTCAAGTTCGAATCCCGGTCCGGCCATGGTTTTCCGAGATCACTCCAGACGAATGCTGGGACAAGTCACTAACAAACATCACGGCCAATTCCATCCCGTTCCTTCCCCCAATCCCTATTCCCTGTGCAGCTTGCACCGTCCCTAATGACCTCGCTGTCGACGAGACGTTAAGCCCAAATGGCAACTACATACCTATCTACCTGCAATTGGAGTCCACCGATTCTGACTAAATCATACAACTAAAGACTTTTGAAATAAAAAATAATAATTGGCCGTAGCTGAATACGTGCTAAAGTACACAATGGCAGACAGGACCCCAGTTAAGGCTGTTGAATGGTTGAGAATTTGGCGTAGGGAAATACATGTTAATTAAATTCAGTTTTTAAAGTTCCTGTTAAAGATAGGTATATACTATCGGGGACATATAATACGTGCTCTTTTGCTATCGAACATTAATGTGTAGCCTGTTTCCTGGAAAAATTAGAAAATTTAATAATTAAATAATAATATTACAGAAAAAAAACAGTTTGTTATACTTGCATCGAAACAGAACAGCCTTGTAGACAGCTGAAGTTTTAAAATAGTTCTAAAACTTGGCGATATATTGCGAGTGAAATGTTTCAATTTACAGCTACGGAATTTGGTGTTATTGTTTTCACTCATTAAATATGAATCAGCATATAAATAGCACGTTTAGACTACTTTCCTATAACACATCCCACGCTTTCACTTGTTTGAGGCATGACTTAAATAATCACGGCCATGCCAACACAAAATTTTGTATACAGCGAAAGGGTACCATTCGAGAAGAAAGGCGTATATTAAGCATATACATATGAGGTATTATAAAGACACTTGGCCATCAGCGACTGGAAATCTGAACAAAAAAAATTATCTTGTAATGTTACAAAAACATTTTTTGGAAACTGGTTGTCAAAAAAAGTTTTTTAGTGACGTTACAAGTTAATACTTGCGAATTTTACAAGTGTCTGTGTTACTGCAAGATTTTATCTGTAGTTCTACAAATTATGTTTATTTGCACAAGTATAAACGCAACAGGTTCACAGCAAAAAAATTTTTTAAGTATTTAAATTGTATTATTACAAGAAATTTTCAGTTCGATTACAATTTTTTTTTGTGCGGCGTCTCTCGTTACAAATTACGATATCGTTTCATTTCGAGGTGTTTTCAATAATTTTTGCAAGCATCTGATACACCCTTGGAAAGGGTATTTTTTTCTACAAAGAATACCCAGGATAACATTGTATCCTGGAGCGTGCAAACAGCACGGAATATTTTTTTTTTATCGCCGATGGCATCGACACGACAGGGGGAGGACCCCGTTATATATTTTTTATTTCTCCTCTCTTTTTAATATTGTTATCATCATCTCCGACAAATTTAACTCGCCCCTTCCCAGCTTTTACGACCCCCCCACCCCCCTCTTTTCCCCTCATCGTTCGGAATAATCCGGTCGGAATCATCGCTTCTAACCCATTTATGGGCCATACATTGTCGCGGCTGAAAAGCGGTGTTGGGTCGAGGGGGAAGATGAGGGGGGTGGTCCCGGAAGACGGCAGAGGGGTTGGTTCGCCGCCGCAGATGCGAACGCCGCACCCCCTTCAGCACCCTCTTTGCCATGGTTCGTGCATGTTCGCGGCGGAAGGCGACTACTGCTAAACTGCTGGCTGTTCGATCGACAAGGAGGGGACCCTCGAAGGAACCTTTGAGGCCAGCAATTGGCCCGCCGAGAAGGGCCTCTTCCTCACGCTCCGCAAGACCCGCCATCCCGGCCGCAGAGCAGCGTGCCCGTGCAGAATCGTAACGGGAGGCCGCTAATTCTCCGGCTGGCTGCACTGTTGCAGCGAGGTGGACTCTGAGAAAAAGCATTCGCTGAATCAAACAAGATTTGTTTGGTGCAACCGAATTACTTGTTTGTGTAGGGGCAGTGAAATATTTTGTTTGTTGAAACCAAATTACTTGCCCCAAACTGTAAGATTTGGTTGGTTCAACTAAAGATTTGTTTAGCTACACGTACATCAAACAGTTCGGGCCGATATAAAAAAAGTTAACAGGTTCGATCGAGTTTCGAACCCAGATCACCTGCGTCCAAGCGCTACGCCTTATGCCCGGTGGCACCATCGTGGTTCGAACCTCGATCCGAGATCGGATCTAAGATCGACACATAAAACTGCTGTGCCATTCAAGTTCAGAGCTGGACTAGAGACTGAGATGAAGTTCATTTCGAACCGCCGAAATTGGCGGTTAGAAATCTCGATCCGAGATCAGTGGCCATCGTCGACAGATGTAGTTTGGAAATTTGCCAACAGATAGTACTACGTTCAATTCTTTTCTTGGGAAATTAAAACAACATTATACGCACTTGAATATTATTCAGTAAAATCTGTACAACAATAATTCACTTAAAACAGATAAAACATCGCACATCTAGTTCTATCTATATTGGAAAATACGCCTACTTCCACGACGTCATATATTACGAACCAATAGCAAAATCTGTCTCATACATAATTTCGATCTCTCACTTTGGAGCTAAGATCGACGAATCGGAGATCCATAATCATGACATTTCGTTGGTGCAACACTTTTACATTGCAGCCAAGATCAAACTGGATCCTAGTTCGGAGCTAGGATCATTCGATCTCGGATGGGGGAGATATAGATATAGGGCCTACTGCAAATATTGGGCGACAAATACGACGAAATATCGTGACGGTTCTTTCGATACTAAACTCGGCAAAAAATAAATAAAGTCGATTTTGGCTTCAACCGTCGAAAAGAAAATATCTCCCGCCAAAAGCTATGTGTATTTCTACAAGGAGCTGCGGTGGTGCAAAAAGTTGGAGTAAGACTTCTCGCCTCCCACCAGGGCGAACAGGGTTCGATTTTCGGCGGAGTTACCAAGAATGTCGCATGTATGAAACGCCGCGGACGTTGCCGTTGTCCAACGTGCTTTCTCGGAGTACGCCCTTATCTTCCCCGCCCTTGCATTCCGCCGCCTCTCCGCCTTCTAATTTAACCCTCAGGTGCGCTAACGTACGGAAATGGAATTCGAGCTCGATCGGCTATCTCGAGATACGGAATATTTTCCGTTGGTCAGCCTGCCGTCTGACGAATTGAAGTCTCCAGGAGCTGATTGGTGAACGACATCCCGCCATATTTCTGGCCAGTCAGGCCATTTTCTTGGCGTGTGTAACTGGAGCTCGCGGTTTACGCCACCACTTTACCTCTGTATTGTTAACTACTCTGTGAAGTTGCTGTTCAGCGCTTACGATAATCTCTCAACTCAACACTTGTTTCACTGTTAAAATAATTGTTTAATTTTACGGGAAAGTGCTAGTAATGACTTATCCAGAAGGTTCCGAAAACTCTCCGTAAAATTAGGTACATATGTAGTGATTTGAAGGGAAAAAAACGGACATTTCGGAGATGTCACAGCACTTACGCTAATTCACGGAACCTTCAGTTAATTTTTTAAAAGAGTTTTGCTATTTCCAATTTTAAAAAAAGGGATAGAAGTCTTTAATTTTCGTTATGTGGGCATTCTATTATATATATAAAGATACTTTAAAAGTTAAAATATTGTATACCTGAATGAGATTTGAAACTGGGTGAAAATTTCAGATGCCTATGGCTGCAAACCAATCACGTACATATTCTAACACTGTTTTGAGGGATAAGTTAAGCATGTCTTGTACAGTTCCATAAGAAATTTTTTTTTCTTTCTATTAAAGTTGATGATAAATTATTAGAGACCTGCAAAATTCGCGTTATTATTTGGGGACAAGGTTAAACTTGAAACACATGTAGGCCTACCTTTGCAATACGTTTGTCATTGGACCATACTTTATGTGATACACCCTGGGTGACTTTGCACCAATAAAGGAACACTTTGCAATTTTGTTACCCAATCACGTGTAGGTCAGTCTGAGAGGGCGTGACTTCGCATCGACGCAGCAGCCAATGGAGAAACGACGCCGGCTCTATGCATACAGTACTGTGAATTTCAGCCTGATGCCAAGTAATAACGCGAATTTTGCATGTCCCTATAAATTATAATTATGCCTGATGACTAGGGACATGCAAAATTCGCGTTATTTTTTGGCATCAGGCTGAAGTTCACAGTACTGTATGCAGTAGAGCCGGCGTCGTTTCAACCAGCAGGCTTGGCCAATAGCATCGCAGAATTTGCTGCCCACTGACCTGGTTGCACTTCTATCTGAGAAGGCGAATTCAAGCAGGCTGTCGAATCAACTCTTATCTGTGGAATATGCTATGCCACTTTGGCGTGAGAGTTTAACGAAAAATATTATCTAGTCCGTGACGTGTTCTTTGGCTGCGGGGGAAAATGAACACAAGTACAGCGCACACAAAAAAAAAACGTGATTGCCATATTTGAATGTTTGATCTGACGAGTTAAGGCATGCCCACGCTATAATAAAAATGCAAAACCGCAGAACCGGTGATGGTTAAACCTTTGTGCCACCTCATTCGAGACTCCCCGCACACCGCATTACATATGGAGAGAGATAATTCCCCCTTCCCCGAAAAACCCGGAGAGCTTGTTAGGCTTTCAAATTGCCATGCACTGTTCGGCAACTCACGTGTCGTTTCTCAAGTCCAAACCGTGCGAGGAGCTACTTCCTCGTTTGACTGGCCCGGTAGGATTTTGACAGCTGCGCTGGGTAAAAAATAAAAGCCTTATCCGGTCATCAACACACAACGAGTCTTCGGGGCTTTCCCTGGAAGCGGACTTTTTCTACTCTCGTTCTCGCAGGCGTCGTTTAAGTTAAAGTTTGTAGACCGATGTCCAAACCGTAGAAATGCGGGAGCGATAAGGGCGACCCAGGCACACTCAATACATGCTTCGTCGCCCTTACCGTGCGTGGCGCTGAATTATCTTGCTGCTTTACCGTCGACAACTTTTCTACAAGATTTTCTGCACACTTAAAAAAAAGTTTCTGCGCTTTTCTCTATACTATTCTAAAGATATAGTAACGGAGTTAGAAGTTTAAGCCACTTTCTTTCTCAAGAGGGACACAGGAAACGTAGACAAGCATTAGGATACAGAACCGGTATTTTTCACAGTGGCTATTTTACTGCTGTGCCTAGGACGTGGAAGTTTCTATGACCCTTACCCATTCAAGCCCAGTGCACACAATTGTGTACGATACACGCGTGTACGTAATGTTTTGTCTGTACTGCACACTGCGAAGCTCGGTGACCAATTATCTTACCTGTGGGAAAATGTTTCGCAAACCGTCTTATAGTGCAGTGGCTCTGACAACGAAACAAGTGTTGTGGCAACTTAAGTACAGCACGCATCATAAAATATTTCGTTTTCAACACCTGTAACCGTAAATTAATGTGGGTCTGAAAGGGTTAAATTATTTTCTACATTGTGCAATGAAAAAAATAATCAGAAAAAGAAACATTACAATACAGGAAAAATACTTTTCAAAAACGAGTGCAATGCATTACAATAATCCTTCCATTCCCACATTAGTTAACGGTTTACGGTGTTGCAAATAAAGAATTTTTTTATACGTGTTGTACTTAAGCTGTCAAAGTACTTGTTTCGTTATCCCGATCAATAGTCGGTAGGCTCTGTGTTCAGCGATAGTGATATGAACCAGATAGTTATAGGCTGTTCACGGTAAAGTGAGCACTTTTTAAGGCCCTTGTAGATTTTTCCTATCATATTCCCATCTTCCTACTGCTTTTTAATATAAACCTTGCAATGCGACCAATAAACACAGTGTAAACATATCACCACCATCGAAATTTAATGCCTGAGACTGCAATAAGATATATTTATTAGCGGTCAATGCCTGTTGGGAGGGCTTTAAAAATTGCTCACTTTATCGTGAAAAACCTATACATATTACGGTTACATGGCTTGCGAGTCATTACTAGAGACCCGAGAATTTCGCGAGTTGATTTCTAGACAAGCTAGAATTCACACACTTGTACGTTCGTGTCACTTTTTGTAATTGGTCGACATGTTTTATGACACCTCCTGGAGATAAACAAGCCAATAACAAACATGCAAGAAATTGGGTGCCCAACCACCGCATTTTACTACCACAACAATAAAACAATAAACAGTTGGTAGCTGTATGAGAGTATATAAGGCTGTGAAGTCTAGCCCGCAGGTCACTGAACTCGCGAATTTCACGGGTCTCTGGTCATTACCCCCAAAGGAAGGTTCCTGGTATGGCCACTCGAATTTCGCCAAAAGATTTCCACGCTCGCTAAATTTCAATACTCTGCAGGCACATCTGCAGTTTTCTTTTGCTTATTGGCCGCACGTGTCATTGCGAGGAGACATTTTCTACCTTGCCTGGCCAATGATATATCAGATAGTCTGATACTGTAACATATTTGATTCGCAGGCAGGTAGCACAAGCATAACACGTAAATCACAGAACCACGAGAGTGGATATGAGCTAAACGGTTATGAAATACAAGTGGTCAGGTGTCCCTTATTAATGGGCACTGAGCCTTTCAATGTACTGTACCGCTCAAATTTAACCTTTCAGTCACACATGCCGACAATTTTCTACACTGGGTACGAAAGTATAGGTAATATTAAATTTATACCTTTCTTTCAACAAATTTCAAACTCGAACAAAATTAATACACCAGTCTACCCCTCAAAACTTTTCTTTTCTTTTTATAATGCCACGAAAAATATTTTTTGGCGATATGTTATCCGATTCGCTCGTATTTCAATTTCAATTTTTGAAATAAATTGTAATGATAAAATAACTAGAAAAAACTCTTACTACAGTGGAACAAAGTGTTGTATTTCAAAGAAACTTCATGTCGCTGGCTTGACTTCAATAATAATTTCAGTTGAACTCAAACTTTGGTTACACTAACTTTTTGAAATTTGTATTAAACAAGATTTTAAATTCAAATTGTGATTTTTACGCTACAAAAGACGAATGTTAGTTTTTATTACAATTTGCCATTTGTATCAAGTTATCATCAATGTCATGACACGAAACCATAAAATATCCTCAAATTCGAAAAAAAAATTTGACTTGATTTTAAGTGTGGAATCTCTTATAAATTACTGGTCATTTTTTATTGAAACGTTTCTTGACAGAAGCTCTACGAATGTGGTGTATCGCGGTATATTCACACATATTAAATCAAACATTAAAAAAATCACCCAACGTACAACATCTTCCTTTGTTTTCCTATATATGTCACGTAAAACGAGTTTTTTATTCTTCTGTTAACAAATAAATATTGTATTTAAGGTTATTTTGAACTTCTACTTATATTTTCTTTATGCATTACAATATTTCATTTGTAATTAATATAAATAAAAGCAGGGAGAAAAATGGTGTGTTGGCAAAGCCTAGTAAGGAAAAGTTCTCATGAAAAATATTATTAAATTTAGTAAAGGCTGTTCGCGATAAAGTGAGCACTGTTGAAATCAACCTTAGAAAAAAGTCATTGACCCTACCTGCATATATTTAAACGGGCGCAATGAGTGACACGTGTCCTGTAAAGTTGTTAACGATGGAGGGGAAAGTAGTTCTTTGTATTAACGTCGAGCAAAAAGTGTTAGGTAACCATTTGTGATAACTTAAATTATTTCTCTTATTTTCTGAATTTTTTAATACAACGAAGTGTAAAAATGAGCATATTTATACAATATTTACTTTTCTAGTAATTTCACGCCTTCACTTGACCGACGCATGAATAAACTGATGAGGCCCATGGCAATGTTAATTTAACATATGGCGGAAGAACACACAACATTTATACAAGTAGATCTTATTTTAAGCAGGACTTCCGAAATTGCTCATTTTACCGTGAACAGCCTATACCCACAAATACGGTGCGTCGTCCCTTTTTGTGTAAATTTCTAGACTTGGTTAAGTTTTGTTTGCACGAGGCGGAGAAATATCCTGAAATTAAAACCTCAGCAGGGCTTTAGAAAATTCGGAAGTAACCAGTAATGGACTGTGTAAGAGAGAAGGAACATCGGCTGGTTTTTTTTTTTGCGCTATAGTTGAGGAAATGTAGAGTTGCGAGCGAAAGGGTGGCGTGTAGGTCTTTGGCCGAGTGCGGAGGTTACGAGCTGGTTAAAATATCGGCAATTGCCCCCTGGTGGGGATTACAACAACGGCCTTCAATGACTGCGTCCCCTCATCGCTCCTCCACCCCTATTCCCCCCCCCCCCCATCTCCCCCCCAGCCCAGTGGCTGGGTGTAGACCCCAGCACTTCGTGGTGAGGGTATCGTGATAGAGCATTTATTCGAAGGCGATTAAATTAGGTTCGCGACGCATATCAAGTGTCGTCACATAGGAAGCATTAGCTTGCCAACGAGCCAAGGGGGCTGTGTGGTGTGGGAAGGATAAAGGGGTGGGGGAGTGTTAAAAAGAGCTGATCCGCAGTCGAACACAGAGACCAGCTGGGCGAGAGAGAAAGAGCGAGAGAGAGGATTATAATGCGGCGGGGGACAGAAGCGGTCAGTCGAAGAAGGAAGAAGATAAGGGATCGACGAGTCATTTCTGTCTTCCTGGCGGGCTTCATCCACCGCCGCTGCCGACTGGTTTTTTTACCCGGGGCGGGTTCCGAACCTCGTGAAGCCGGTTGTCTCCCATCCAGACTCTCGCGAACTCTCCTTCGCTCCGGATGCGTCCGGCTGTGGTCCCGGGGTGCAGTGGTCCTGGCTTCGGATCCCTGGCGAGCATGACAGTAAGTAGACGTGCGTGCGCTGCTGAACCCGTATCACCCCTATATACAGCGTATAAACGATAAGTGTATACAGCTGTACACAGCAGCGTACAGGACTCCGAGACGAACAATTTGATGTAGGACACTTGTGGTCCATAGGGTCGGGAAATTACCATGAAAGCACTTGATGAATGTGTACTAAGACACGTGCAGCGCGCCGCTGTGGGTCCGGCCTTAATCGACCTGCTGGTCAGCTGAAGCTAGTTTGTACAGAGGTCAAATCGGGCAATAAACGTTTAGTATTTGCTTCTGTTTGAAACACATGTTGCAATTTCATACATTCTTTCCTGACTTCTGTAACTTGTCAATAATATTGGAACTATGCAACATGTGTTTCAAATAAAAGCAATTACGAACGAACTTTTGTCGCTAATAAAATTAATGGTTTTCAGTCATAATTCGCAAACAACCGTTCAAATGGGCGGAATCTAACAAGGTCCATAACAAATAGTTAGGGATAGGAATATTTCTCGAATTCAATGACCTGTACGCTAGACTACACAATCCTTTGTATAGTCGAACCTCAGATGTTTGTTCATTGGCTGTTGTCCCAGTGTGGCCCCACATTTGACAGTACGGGATTCGCTTCTTGTTTCCTTGCAAGTCGGCTATTGGCGTGGAGTCGTCCAGGGCGTGTCTAATAAACTCTGATCCAACTGCAAAGGTGACTTCAGTGTACACGCTTTTGAAATATGTCTTGGTAATTAAATTTCATCCTTCGTTGGTAAATCGGTATTCTGCATTTGAACTACTCTACAAGTTTGAATTAGAACCTGCCCAGAAGTGTCAGCCATTTTACAACCCCGCGAAGCGAACTATGAGTGGAATTCCGCCATCGTAATAACTAATAATACGTTTATTCTATTCACGGTTTCTACACGGTTTTTTAATCAAACTTTTGAAAAATAACGTCATGCAAGACGGTATTGGTTCTTTCCTATATGGCACACATCACAAGCGTTTTATACCTATATTAACATAAAAGTATAATATTTTTTGTTAAAATTAAAATGTTATCAATAATTATATGTATAAATTACAATATTTCATTTATAACTAATGTTGATAAAGCAGTGAGAACGCCTAGTAAGAAATAGTTTTATACAAAATATTATTACACTTAGTGCGCACGAATGCGGCGCGTTGTCCTTTTGGAGTAATTTTCTAGCCTCGGATAGGCTAAGCTTCGTTTGCATGGGGCGGAGGAATATCATAGAAGCAGAACTTAAGGATTGCTTCAGAAAAGTAGAACGTGAGTGGACTATAACTATAAATTAAAGTGGAGCCATTTTAACTTATTTCCACTCGTTCAGTTTTTGATCAATATTATAATTTCACCACACTGACGTTCAAGTTATAATGGAGGTAATAATATTTCGTAACAAGATTTCGGGTTTAAAATAAATCCCGTGAGGCTGTAGAATGGAAGAAAATGTTTCGCTACCGGTCGAAGTATTCTTGAAGTGCTTAGACTAATTAGGTTTGCACCTGAGAATTATTTTCCAGAAAAATTCATAAACCATAACGGAATTTTTAACATTTTCAGAGTATGGAAAATTTACCAACTACTACAAATATACAAATTTTGTGCTTCGCTACTATAAAAAGTTGAAAACTTCCACTAAGCATCTTTGTCTTTCGCCATGGATGACAGAGAATATAACAGCCCTTACATCCATGCCTTCTCAATATGCCTACACACTGAAGTGGCAAATTTGTGAAAACATTTTTGGGTTCTATAAATAATACATGTCATATTTACTTTTTTAAAAGTGTGTCAGGGATACTTCTGTTAGTAATAGTGCAGAAATTATATTTAACTTCCTAAACCGTAATAGAAGTTTTAAACCTATACATAGATAGGCTGGAACTCCACGCGTTGGGCTGAGTACGTAGGAATCTTTAGCGTCGCTAAACACCGAGAGAAAAGCTGACAAAATGTTTGTATGTATAGGGTCAAACAAAATATTTAGTTGAGTAAACAAAACTTGAAAAGCAGTAAAATCAATTTTGTTCATATGAAAAAACATACGCGTTTGAATAAACAAAAACTCTGTGTTGAGCCAAAATAAATAAGACAGTCAAGAGTATATTTTGTTCCATCAACTGTATATATCTGTTTGACACTCATTTGATTACACTTGTTCGAAAATACAGCTCGAGAATTTGTTTGCATTTAATCTGACTACTAGGATAGTAACAGTGTTTCTTAATGCATTTATTGATGATTAATAATGGCGTAAACTTCTCTATAACAAGTTCAACAGGAAACTAAGAAGTAAAACTGTTTAACTTAAATTATTTATCTACTCAAGGTGTTAAGTAGTTGAAATGTATATATTTAAAAACATTCGCACTCTTCGGGAGTTCTATTAGCTGGGGTTACTAGGGCATATCACTCGGGCTGAGATGATGTAGTTTCGAGTTCCGGTCGGGCTTCAGACAATTTGAATATTAACAGAAACTCTATTAACTTACGTAAAGCCAAACACATCTAGTTACATCAACCAAATCTTTCTTTGGGGTAACATAAAATAAGAACAACAAAATAATTTCGTTTCAACAACAAAATATTTAATTTTGTAAGATAGCCTTATTTAAGAAAATAAAGTTTTTATGCCACATCTCGGAGACCAATCAACAGTTTTCCATCACATTTTTGACACAAGTGGCGTTATGATAGACCATGTAAACGTGTGTGCATTAGTAACTCAGAAACTTCTTTTTAAAATGATTGAAGAGTAAATATTTCAGGGTAGTAGACTCTATCATTCAAACATTATACTGATTACATCGGAATGTCATACTTCGAATCCTACCTCCGTGATGTTGACTGCTACCTAGCTTTATTTTATAAGTTTTTCTGAATTCGAATCCCTGGTAAGTCACTCGGGTATTTTAGTTGTCTTTGTACTCTTTCAAATGTGTCTGGTTTCATCTTTAATGGTATTGCTGTCAATGATTCCTACCTACCATCTAAGATGTCAATAACATTACTTAAATTTATTTGCATCCGTACGGAGGAAAGTAAGTTCACTATCCGTCAATAACTTCTTGTATTTATATGGAAATAATTATTTACACTTTATGTCAGAAAATCTGTTATTCCTGAACACACAAAAATTTGGTTAATTTCGTCTCGCATTAATTTTTTCCCCATTCCGTAGTTAAGTCAAATTCCTTCGTGTCTACGAGTATTAACTTTCTTTAAAATTCATGGAAAAGTTTGTTCGCTGGCACGAATTCAATATTAAGGCAAGCTGTAAAAACTAACGAAATGTCGTATTTTATTACAGTTTCGTAAATAATTGTAGGAGACGCTAGAGCATCCGGCTTGTATCAGTGTGTTCTTGTTCCTTCCGTCATTCTCATCACGCCTCTGGCGGTACAATTTCCTTTCGGATTTAACAAGATTTAGCTTATAAGCTGGCCAGTTCGTCGGCTCTTGTGGAGCTTCGTGTGAAGCGCGCAAATCAAACCAAAATAAACACAAGCTACGTGACTAGCGATATAAAAAAATTAATAAAATACGCCTGTTAACTACCGGTGCGATGTACCATGGGAAAAAATTATTTTCTGTCGGTAATTTATTCTATTAGCGTATCACGATGAAATGGGCACTTATGAAATAAACCTCCGGCATTTAGAATATACACGCCATTCTACACCTGCGCCGTCGAACATCGTAAGTTAGTAGAAACCGCATTATAATCAACGACAGCTAACACAGCTTAAATAAGGCAAGAGTGCGGAAACATAAGGTCAGTCGAATTAATAGCGACTCTTTAACTCAAGAATGCACGTATCTCCAATACGTGATTTTAAATTGCTCTAGTGGAGTGGAGAGATTTGGGTGGCTCTTAACATCGAGGTCTTGGGAGTCGATGGGGATGGAGTGAGGTGAGTATGGAGCATCACCGGATTTACCATCCGGAAACGGGAAACCCGCCGAGCAGCTGCATCGTCCGACGCGGTTCCCACGCACGAAAATCCGGGACCGCATCCGCCTGGAACCGAACCCGGTTCGCCCACACCTGTTCTTAAAGAAAAAATTATTTATTATTTGTTTTTGTACACTTTGTGCCGCGCGTATCGAAAATAAGATTGTTTGCTTGTAATCCAGAAGTCGCAAGAAATTTCTAGGTGGCATGTAGGTCTTCGAGAACGCATACTCGAGTGTTCCACTCGTGATTGGACAGCAGTTTGTTTGGATGAGCACCGTGCGAATTCTTAGCCAGTAACGAACTCGGAGGGACTTCGTAAGCGTGTCAGGTATGAAGATGTCGAAATAAAAAGAAGCCTCCCTTTCAGCATGGTAACCGCCAATTAATGAACATTCGTGGACCGAGCATGTGACGGATAGAATAATATTTTCTGCTGCAAAAAAGGTTTCACGAAATTCATCTAATTTAAGTAATATTACTCCGTAAATCACGACTAAAACAGAGAAGAGAATTGAAATATTTACGAGAATTTTTTTTTTGTCGATTCGTATGTACCTCCCCGAAATTCACGCAAAAATTCGTTACCGAAAAACCAACGTTCTCAAATATTACGAGAAAATTTTACTAGCAGTTTTTTTTTAATTTTTGCGGGATATTAAAAGCTTTGTTATGTGATCTTGCGGGCTTCGTAAATCAGACCTGTGTTGGAGATTTATTACAGGTTGAACGTAACTCGGTAACCAGTGGCATCGTACATGTGTATGGAAATATACGAATAATTTTGTGGCATGTTTCAGGCATTTATCCTGACGCGAGTTATAAAAATGAAAAATTTGCTATAATCTCAAACAATGGAATGCAAATTTGATTCCTCAGAAATGCTTTAGATTTTAATTTCGAAAAATAATCTGCCAATTATTTTAACATCCACTGAACCCCTATTTGATTTTATATCACGGAAATATAAAATCATCTGCATATAAATAAATACATTTTAGGCTCTTGAAAAGCTTGACGAAAACTGCACGGGAAAATGTCTGTGGCAATAGGATTATCTAACAGATTGCGTGCTTTACCCCACGATATCTTCCAGGCGATGTCACAAAATTGCACAAGCATTGAGTAGAAAAATACACAGAGAAGAGGAGACACAATGGTGCAGTGGTTAGCTTTCATGCCTCCCACCTGCGCGAACCGGGTTAGATTACCGGTAGTGTTCGTGGCGGACGACGCCGCTTGTCGACGGGTCCCCTCGGATATCTTCCGCTACCCCCCTCCTTGCCTTTGCATTCCTGCGCAGCTCCATCCCCACCTCACTTCGCCCTCATCGGCCCTCAAGACATCGATGCTGACACCCGCCCAAAACTCTTCATTCACTCACACAGAGAGGAAATGTTGTGGTTTCTCCTTTAATGTGGGGTTCCGATTTTCTGATTGGCTTCGCCACTGGCCGGGTTGCAGGCTGGCGAGTAAGTTACTAGTCGCTGGCTGCCAAAAGCCGTTCTGTGAGTTTACTAGTAAGTGACACCACATTGCTGTGTTCCAAAACCCCTGCCACACTGTCAAATTTTTCGATCAAGCTGCTTCCAATAAGTTTGTTCAAATAAATTTGGACAGCTATAACGTCATTGGAACGTCATAAACGCCGCCATTTTCGCCGGAGTAAGTGGGATGGCTTCAGATTCCATCAAACATTTGAAGATTAAACCGGTTTTTAATTTCCTTTAATCAATGACGATCTTAGCAAATCAGATTCGCGCACAACAAAAATTGACGTCAAGTAACTTTAAAATAACGGACTATTGTTGGAAACTAGGTAGGCTATGAAAATAATTAATTTATATAGAAGCTGTCTGGGCATGGATGCTATTTTAAGTGAATATTGTACATAATATTACGAACTCAGACGTATTAAATGTCATCGTGCAGAAAACATCTGTGATAAATGAAATTTGAATACAGTAAAGAAGCGAAAACAAATTGCAACTTACCTTTCATCTCTTCTAGTATAGACTCCATTGAAAAACAAAAGCAATATTTAAATATGAAAATAATAATTCAAATTAGATTCTCCCAGTGAAAAAATTTGGCAGTATGACCCTTTTTAAAAAACATTAAAGATTATTGGATACCATTTGTTGGAATGAAAAATTTGATGGACGTATTTTGTCTTCCGATTTTATTATCAAATATAGTTGTAGGCGAATATTCGACAGTGTAACAGGGGCTTAAGTAATCTGTGAAAGAATACCAAACGTGTGGTCATGTGTTCCAGCCTCATTCGTAAGTTGTTGATCGTCGTGAAGATAAAACAAAAGGTTATTTTAGCCTGCAAGCGTTGTAGCGGGTAGTCTCATTGGCGTAACATGGAAGACGTGGCCAAACACCAATGAATACAAACAGTTGCTATTTTACCTTGGCCCCCCAGCTTCAGTTGGCACTATGAAACAGACCTGTAATGTTATCAGTTCTCAAATCGCAAATTGCAAGAAACCATTTTCAAATCAGAAAAATTTTGAAAACCTAGAGGAATTCAGTTTGTCGTGTTAGTGTGTAGTCGTTACAGCAGACTGGGTGGGTTTTTCTTCCCTCAGCTATTGGGAAAGTCGAGTTGCTTGGTAAATTACTAACTTTATATTTGCCCGGTTATAATCTGTTCGGAGTGACTTCACGGTTTTGGAATCAAACCTCAGAATAATCACCCAATATATGAAGAGCTTATTTCTGGTTAAGTTGAAATTTTCTTACATTCTACCTATAAATTATATTATTTCGTGAGTAAGAAAACAGGCAGAAAAGAAGTGGATGGCTAATCCTGGTATTATTACACTGAGTGGCCACGAATGAATTGTAATTTTCGAGATTGGTAATGTTTTGTTCACACGAGGCGGAGGAACTTCAGCAGGGCTTCAGAGAAGTTTGAAGTGCATCGGCGAGGCGAAGCTCTAGCGAGGCTCGTGGAAGAGGGCAGCGGTGGCGAAGCTATTCGTCGCGTCGTCGGTTGGACGCAGGAAGAACGTGGACGCACTCGCTGGTTACACGCAACAGTTGTTCGGAATAACCGGTTGTCGTGGTTTGCCGCAGAGCGCCCGTACCTCGTCACCCACAGTGAGTGGAACTCGTTCCCCGGGGGCGATAGGCGAGCCGCCAGGCCCCCGACACCGACAATGGCCGACCAGATGGCCGCCCCCATCACGTGCGAGTTGTGCAGGTGCTAGCCCCTTCGTCCTCGTCGTGCTTGCCAGCATGCGAGCGCCGGCACGAGCCCCTGCAGACACTCTTCATGCTTGTCCCACTGCGCCTCCGTCGCATTCGTACACTGCACAAGCTCCTGCGTCGAGCAACTCCTCTTCATACTCCTCTCAAGGAACCCCTGTTTCCTGCCTCCACAGGCACCAGCTCATGCAAACTCTCTTCATGATCGTCACACATCGTCTCCGTTGCCTTCATGCACTACGCAGTTGTACGGGCATGAGTTCCTGCATAAATAAACTACTCTTCGTGCCGGAGTCGCAGCAACACACAAGTCTACATGGACTACAAAACTGTGCAGACACAAGCTCCTGCGTCGCACAACTGCTCTACATGTTCATTCCACAATGCCTCTGTTTCCATCATGCACTACAGACACCTTTACTGCATCGCACAACTCGTTTTCATCTCTCATGACCTCGCTCTTTGAGCTGCCCAAAACCCTTCACTCGCCCATGTTGCCTGCCTGCACTACACAACTGTATAGGAACGAATTTCTGCATCGCAGAACTCCTCTTAATGAACGTACCACACAGCCTCCGTGATCTTTGTGCTTTACACAACTGTGCAGGCACAAGCTCCTGCATTACGCAACTTCTCTTCATGCTTGTCCTCCGAAGCCTCCGTTACCTTCACTCACTACACATCTGTGCAGGCACAATCTCCTGCGTTACACAATTCCTCTTCATACTCGTTTCCCAAATCATCTGACACCTTCACGCGCTACATAAATTTGCAGGCTCATCTCACCGAGACAGTCGCCTACATACACCTAAATACTCTACAGTCACAAGCTCCTGCATAGAAAGACTGCTCTTCATACTCGGCTCTCAGATCCTCTGTTTCATGTATGTATTACAGGACTTGCAGGCACAGGATTCTGCATCGCGCAACTCCTCGTGTTAATCCCACAATGTCTTCTTAGTCTACAATTATTATAGAACCAATGTAGTACAAATTTGTGCATCGCCAAGCCCGTCTTAAGGATCGCCACCTTCCCCTTTAAAGCCAATGTATTTCGCCAGTTTGCTGTGCAACTGTGGAGACACACATTCCAGCAGCTGAAGTCTTGCTCCGATTGGCTCTCCCATTGTTGACCTCCAAGTAGCCATGTTGTGTGATTGATTATGTAGTTGAGCACTGTTTTTAAATTCAGAAAATAATTTTCTCAACAGCACCGACATTGAAGTCAGGTTCTTACGCGCATTTGATCGAAATGCTTCACATTGATGTCATGCAGCATTCGGTTAAGTTTAACAAAAAAACTTTTGAAGTATAATTTTTATTTATTTTTCGAGACCGGCGTGTATCATTCCGTCTCACATAAAATTTTCCATGGTCCAAAAGACTGTAAAACTGTTGGACCTATAAATATGATCTCTTACCATAATTCACACTTTATTAAGTACAGATAAAATAATTTCATTCGCGCAAATTTTAGATTCCGTATTTTTAAGTCGTGGGACCATTTTTCATATTTCACAGCCAAATGTACTTGAAGTAGTTTACTGTTTGCTAGTGCCTACTTTAAAAATGTGACTGATATAGACAGGAATTATTTAGAATGCACTATCTCAAATATTTTCACTATACCACGAACTAATTCTAACCGATCATTAAATACTCCTGCATGTCGCATTCAAGATATGCTTGGCTCATTTACATACCAAACACTTAAAATAATTTATCATTATATAATTTGATAATCATAATTTCACTCCGATTGGCTAAGTTTTTTGCAGACTGACCACAAACACCCGGTTTTGGGTATCAGAATCGCCATATGCCCAACAAAATGTAATAAACATAAAAAAAAAATTTTTTTGGGCTGCTACAAAATGTTTTGTTGCTATTCACAATGCCGAACGTTTTTCGTTTTGAACACAATACTTTTTTAATGTAACCCCTAAACTTATGTGGCCCCTAAAATTTGTTTTCTGTGGTTACACAAAGTTTTGCAGTATGAAGAGCAACAAAAACTTGTGCCTCCACTAAATATATTTCTTACAGCGAGTAGCTTCGTAGTTGTTTCTGAATTTCTTCAAAATACATAATTATGCTTATAATATTTTTAATTTAGATAGGCCTAAAATGTTTTTAAATATTTACATTTTTAAAGAGTTTTTGTTTACTTATTTATCGTTTCGAAGAGAGAATACGTAACATTTGGCCACATTTTAAATAAAAAAGTACGCAACATATTTTTAGTAACACAAATGTCTTTGTATGTAATGTCCGGGAGTTAAGGACAAAACTGAATGAAACAATTTCAGACGACTGACAATAGAAAAGTTCTGCAATCGGATGTGGGTGTACCAAAAATCCAAATTCTTTATCCGCCTCAAAAATGTTGTGTTAGTTTACCCCAGCTGTGTTTGTTGTGCCAACAACGCATGTATTTTTTATGTTGCCTTTTTGAAGAACACTTAATTCTGTAGCAGTAACAGAGAGCTTTGCTGTGCCTGTGAAGTTTCAAAGACGATCACACACAGGAATACAATATATAATTTTGTTATTATTTCTAACAATGTTAACAATATTTTGATAGTACCAAAAACCCGTCTCATTACTGTTCCTGGGGCCGCGGTGGATAAGCGGTTAGCCTGCTCGCCTCCCACCAAGGCGCACCGGGTTCAGTCCCTGATCGGGCCAGTCCCGTATTTTCGCATGTGGGAATCGTGCCGGACGATACCGTTGGTCGGTGGATTTTCTCGGGGATCTCCCGTTTCCCCAGCCCTTTCATTCCGGCACTGCTCCATACTCACCTCAATTACCATCATCGGCTCTCAAGACCACGCTGTTAAAGAGCCGCCCAAATCTCTTCACTCACTCATTACTGTTCTTTTATTATAGGCTGCCAACGGCAAATTGAAATGGGTTGCAGAGTGTTTGAAATACTCGTTTTTCTACGAAACTATTGAAAGCGCGTCCAGTGTGCTGATCTACGAAAATAACACACAGATCATACAAGGGCTTTTGAGTGCTTTCAAAACGTCGCTGACAGTTCCCGAGAACTCCAAAACAGCTAGAAATGGCTTTTCAAAACGATGTATCTCAAAATATACGCGTCAGCTACACACAAAACTACCAGAGGGTCCTGCATCAAACCTTCCTACAGACTTTCCATCAATAAAACAGGGTCATCGCTGAATGACCCGTAGGTACACTCAGTGCGACGAGAACACTGCACGCCAGTCCAGAGCCTTACGCTTATCGGCGATGGCGCACTCGATTTGCGTGGCAGTGTCGACCTTATGGTTTCCGGGCTTGTCGGCCTCGAACGCGGAAAAAAGAGTCTTAATATCTACTTGTATGCACATTGTGTTTTGTGTAGTTTCAAATATTATTGAAATGGGAATGAATGGTTAAGTGAAATATTTTGAGCATACGCCATTACTTCACTGTGTCGTCACAGAAAACAAAATTTGGTTCTCTGTGACGACACAGTGAAGCAATGGCGTATGCTCAAAATATTTCACTTAATCACATTGTGTATTCTTACACTACACGTATAATTAATATTGCGATGTACCTAACCCCTTTTTTCATGCGTTGGGCAAGTCAGACTGTGAAATTATTAAAATAAAAGTACATTTTTAACCCATTTGCTGATTCAAAAAATAGGAACCAGAAGAAATAATTTCCATTTTCGTAAATTTAGACCTAATATTTAGACTCGGCGTTAAGACTTGGAACTACATTCTCTCCGCTGTTACCAACTTTACTGGGCGCAACGCCACTCAGTGTGGTCGTTACAATATACGTCGGTAGGGTAAGTGATATTTCTCACATGTTGATTTCAAAAGTGCTTAGTCGACTGCGAAATGCCTGTATAGGCTATTCACGATAAACTGAGCACTCTTGAAAGCCCTGTGTAAAATTAACATAGCCATGGGCCTCATCACTTTATTCGTGGGTCGATCAAGTGAAACTTCGAATTTATAAAAAAAAATCACAAATCTTCTCTTTCTTAGACTTTGATACATTAAAAAAAAGCACAAAGCGAAATAAATAATTTAAGTTGTTACAAATGGTTAATTCACACTTTTAATTTGACGTTAAGATATGGAACTATTTTCCACCCATCGTTGCCAAATTTACTGGCTATGTCACCAAGTGCGCCCGTTATAATATGTGCAGACAGGGGCAGTGACTTTTTCCCCAGGGTTGATTTCAAAAGTGCTCGCTTTATCGTGAACAGCCTTTAACAGTCTCTACGGGAATTGCAACTGGCAGAAATGTAAACTAATGAATTCCTCTTTGGAACGGCAGTGTTTCTCGGAGTATGGGCATAGGCTGAAGATGAGGTAGACCGCTTATTCGCCTTCTGCACATGGTCAACAGTGATGAAAGTGTTTGTTTATAACTTAATTTTTAATGTCAAGCACTATTAAACGAATAAAAAACTTTTACCAATTAGAATTTAATAAATCTGCATTACAAATTCGTCAGAGGAAATATACACGCATCTTAAAGGATTTGTTTACAAATCAGTTTTCTAACCTAGAATCCAAACCATGCCGTTTTCGCTAGAGGTGTTGGCAGAAATGCCCGCTCAATGTTGGGACACGGAGATTGGTTGCGCGCAGCCAGCGAGATCGGTCTACCTCATCTTTAGTCTATGAGTGTGCCAGAACACGCAGCAGTTCGCGGGGCAGACACGGCGAAGCAGCACTATCGCGCCCAGTTGCTCGGCGAAGTTGGAAAACCAGCGTCGCGCTACGAGGACGATGAATTATTGATGACGACGCGCGCGCTGGCAGACCAGATCAGGACGGCGGTTTTTTGCTGGATACCCAGCCGATGACGTCTCGAGAAAGCGCGACGCTTACATAATTATTTACCTCATTTTTTTATCGTGTCGCCACAGAAAGGCCAGTGTGAAACGCCATTGACAGCAGCCTGTCCCCTTATAGAGAGTTCAAGTTAAAATAAGCACTTTTGAAAGCCATGCTTAAGATCTACATATTTGCTCGTTGTGTAATATTCCGCACTTATGTAAAATTAACATTCGCATGCGCCTCGGCACTTTATTCATGCGTCGGTCAAGTGGAAATGTGATATTATTATAAAAGTAAATATTTTACAAATCTGTTTATTTTTACACTTCGATGCATAAAAAAAAAACAGAAAACTAAATAAATAACTTAAGGTAACACAAATGGTTACCCAACACTTTTTTTTCGACGTTAAGATATGGAACTACTTTCCCTCCGTCGTTACTAACTTTACTGGCCGCATGTCACCAAGTGCGCCCGTTAAAATATATGCAGGTAGGAGATAGTGAATTTTTTTTAAGGTTAATTTCAAAAGTGCTCACTTTTTCGTGAACAGCCTTTAACTGAACGACTGTATACAGTAAAACCTCACAAAAACACCCACACCCCTTTTAAAAAACTCAACTATAGCCCTTTAGAAGAAAATCCTCGTTTTCGCGTCATAATTTCGGATTCATAATGTATGATTACAGAAAATTTACATTTTAAGATTTGTTTAATATTTTATTGCAAAATTTTCATTGTGTTTTACCTGCTTGTTGTAAAAAGTCGACAAAAAAAACACACGCGCGCGCGCGCACACACACACACACACAAAAAAAAAAATATATATATATATTTTTTTTTTTATATATATATATTTATATATATATATATATATCCCGTGGCGCAGTCGGTTTGTGCGCCACCGATCTGGATGCGATAGGCTCTGGGTTCGAATCCCGGGTAAGGCATGGGTGTTAATTTAAGTTAATATATATATGTGGGGTTAGGAAAATTTCGCGAGTTCAATGACCTGTATGCTAGACTCCACAACCCTTTGTAGAGTCGAACCTCAGATGTTTGTTCATTGGCTGTTGCCGCAGTGTTACTAGGCGACTTCAATGTACACGCGTTTGAAATCTATCTTGTCCTAAAGTGAAGTCGCGAATTTTTCCTATCCCTAGTTACACGTTAGTCTGTAAGTCTCCTGCTAAGCTGTTTCAAGCATAAAACCGGGGTACGTAAAAAAGCCCTATACAATGCAATACAATTTATATTTTACTAATAAGCTCTCGACTTATTACAACAAGCAGATAAAACACAATTAAAATTACGCTCAAAAATATTAAACACTCTGAAATATGTAGGTATGTTCTACAACCACACGTTGTCAGTAATTACTGTAAATCCGAAATTATTACGCGAAAACGCTGTCTGCTAAACCCGCGGACAAGAAACACTTGAGTGGGGAATCAGTGTTAAAGAAATTCCTTAAAACGTAAATAATATACTGTTAAACAAATTTCGTATTTTTTACTGAGAAACTGTTTGTAATATTACGAATGTTTGTAACAGTACAAAAATGTCTCTTTTGTAAAATTACTTATGTATGAAACTACAAGAGCCGTGTTTGTACCAGACCTCAAGAAATTTTTGCCCCCTACTGACCCGTATCGACAAGCTTCAGCAAAATGGTGGACATTCAACAACGTAAAACCGTATATAGCGGTTTGCCCAAAAATTAGGGGCGATGTAAAGTGTAGTTGCGTGCAAAATTAAATGTATTGCAAGTTCGAATAACGTAAAAAGCCTGAAACAACTCCAAAAATCATAACATATAACGACTACAATTCTAAAAAAAATGCGTGATACTATTACTCATTAAATTTTAATGTTAATGTTTCACATGCACGCAGAACTCATAGACTGAAATAGATGAGTTCTTCATTCATCTTTTCCGAATAACGGCGCTAATATCTGTACAAAAATAAACAGGTGGCTTGTAAGTCGAATTGGTATTCTGGTTAATGGCGTGGGTTAGTGCTGCAAGCGATGAGGGATCTAGTCCCCGTGCAAGCAAGACGTATTTTTTTTTTGTGAGTTACATTTTAAAATAATATTTTCCTTATTCTGATTTATTAATCCATCCCATTTGTTTTATAAAATGAAAGAAAAAAATCATTACATACCCACTTCTCTACAATATAAGTTCTAATACAGGTGTGTCATTTGTAGGTACTTAGTAAGTTAAATGTTTTGCATAATTTCATTTTTTATTTAATTATAAAGTTTTCTGATCTTTCCAGGAAAAAAAGCCATTACATTTATGTTATAAAATTCTTCGATGCCTAATAAGCACTTTTTCTGCTCAAAAAAGTCCTTGGTGATATATACGCCAAAAACACGAATTTCTTTAACATGTAGCTAATTCCCTATATCTAATTCTCACTGTTATCAAACCAGGCAATAATAGCATGAAGAGCCGCCCAAATCTATCTTCTCCAATCCACGTAATGAATCCACCAGAGTTCCGGTAGCTCGAGTCATGCAGGGCGTGTCAGATGAGCCAAAATCCAGGGCTGTTCCCGATAAAGTGAGCACTTTTGAAATCAACCTTAGAAAAAAATCCCTGCCCCTACGTGCATATATTTCAACGGGTGCACTAAGTGACATAAACCCAGTAAAGTTGGTAACGATCGACGGAAAGTAGTTCCATATCTTATAGTCGGATAAAAAGTTCTAAGTAACCATTTGTGATAACTTAAATTATTTATTTCGTTTTCTGTTTTTTTTTTTTTATGCATTGAATTTTATAGACTGGCAGATTTGCAAAATATTTGCCTTTCTAATAATTTCACTATTTCACTTGACCCATGCATGAATAAAGTGACGAAGCAAATGACAATGTTAATTTTACATATGGCGGAATAATACACAACGTGTATCCAAGTAGATTTTAACTAGGGCTTTCAAAAATGCTCAGTTTACCGTGAACAGCTTATACCTTATTCTTGTATGCCTCGTACCGAATTACAACACGAAATGATATGGACTCTCTCTACCTGTAAGTTCGTGTTCCGGGAACGATTAAAGCTGACGCTAGACGAAGTCTTATTTGCCTCAGTAACCAGAAAATTATAGTTTCTGCGGTAGTTATGTTATCCACGCCACTAACACTTGTTAGTCGAAACATCAAAAAGTAGCATTTAATAACACTCTTACACAAAAATTTCACTAGAAATTGATAAAGGACCTGTACCACAACGTTAAAATAAGTTATAAAAAATATTAATTTTCGTAGTAATGGGGGCCACGGTGACTGAGCGGTTAGACTGCTCGCCTCCCGCCTCGGCGAACCGGGCTCTATCCCCGGCCGGTTCACTCCCGATCTTTTGCAATTGAGAATCTCGCCAGACGATGCTGCTGGTCAGCGTGTTTTCTCGGAATCTCCCGTTTCCCTCGCCCGTTCATTTTGACGCTGCTCCATACTCACCTCACTTCACCCTTATCGGCTCTCAAGACCTCGATGTTAAGAGCCGCCCTAATCTCTTCATTCAGACTTCACTCACTCGCAGGACTGCTCTGGGTGGGTGGAAACAGTTGCGAACTGAAAATGTTATGGTTACTGTACAATTTTTGCTCCAGATGAAAATGTGTATCTTTCTGCCCATGCCGATAGCATTATCACAAACGATGTGGATATGATTCCAGGTAAGGACACTGTCAATGTGAGAAAAAGTGGAGTGGAGTGATTTGGGCGGCTCGAAACACCGAGGTCTCGAGAGCCGATGAGGGCGAAGCGAAGTGAGTTCGGAGCGGTGGAAACGGGAGATCCCCGAGAAAACCCGCCGACCAGCGGCATCGTCCGCCATGATTCCCACTTGCGAAACTCCCGCCGTGTAGGTGGGGGGGGGGGAGCAGTCTGACCGCGGCCCCTAAGTACAATGTAAAAACTAATGGCAAAATTACCTGACAAGTGTAAGGTAATATTCGTAGACTTGTGTGGGAACCATAGTTTTCCTTACGTGTAAGGTAAAATTACAGCATTCTGAAGTAAAATTCACGTACATGGTATTGGAAAATCCCATACATGGATGGGAAAATTGCCTTACGACGCGTGCATCTCTTCATCATTGTCTTAACAGCTAAGTGGGAGGTCGAGCGGAAGAAAGAAACACACTAATATTTACTGACGCTGTTACGCTGACGTGGTGTAAAGTATAGCGCATCGGCCTTTAGTGGGAGAGGTCCATGGTTCGCGCCCACGTACCTGCAAATTTCGAGGAGTTTGGAGATGAGGTTTCGGTTACTATTCGTCTGAGGATGTAGGTAGCAAAAGAAACTAACGGTACTTTTACCCCGTGTAATATTTAAATATAGTTTTATCATACAGGGTGAGTCTATTAAAAGAGGCGCCGTGGGACATGTGTGTGAAACCACAGACAGCCGATGCACTTTGCGGTTATTTGCGTATTATTGTTTTATACAAAGAAATTCTAGAAATAAACGTTTTCTAACAAACACATAAATCATAAATAAAAAAATTCCTGTATTTCCTCATTCCGTCGTTCCGTTACACGCATGTCCCTCGGGGCCTCTTTTAAAGGACTCACCCTGTACAAAATAGTTAATATTATAGTTTGTTCACAGTAAAGTGAGCACTTTTGAGTCAATAGTTATTTTTTCTTTTCATCAATTTTTTATCGTTTAACCACCTTTTTAAATAAAATTGCCAAATAGGTAATAAAAAAGTGTGTATATTCCACTGCGCCGTTAACGTTTAAGGCTACAATAAAAAATATTAATTTACTACAATTCCAAATGAGAAGGCCATCAAAAGTGCTCACTTTACCGTGAATAGCCTATACCATACTTGTATGAGATTTTCCGCTACTTTTGTGGGGAACTTTTCCCGTACGATTAGGGAATACTTCCTTACTTATTATGCAATTTTACTGCACTTTTGAGAGGTTATTTTACCTTACATCTAGAGGTAACTAGTTTCCCTTACAACAAAGAGAATTGTACCTCTATTTTTTTTACAGTGTAAGAGATTTGAGAGGCTTGTACAGTTCCTGCAACCAGGTTTTAATGCGAGTAATGTACATTCGAGCTAGTCATAGATTTTTTCGTCTGTAAGGGCGATTCTTAAATTTCAAATTTAAACAAAACACGTTCAACATTGGCGACCACGTGGACGATTGAACAATGGGTACTCGCGCGGGAGACGGGAATGTGGCCGCGTCACCTTCGGTCTGCGGGAACGACCCCGCCGTCGTGCGCGACCCGGTCCGCGGCGGGTGCATGGCGCGCACGCACAACCGTTCCGTTTGCCAGCCAGCAGCGCGTCGACGCGTCGCGTGCGTCGAGAGAGTGAGCGCGCGGCGACCCAGCACGCAGCGCGCATACGAAATGTTTCGCTTCGGGAGGTGTAATTTGAGCACTCGCGGGCGCCACGTTGACCGAGGCGAGAAAAAGAGAAACCTTTTATGTGTGAAGGTTGGTGTTGGGGAGGGGAGGGGGAGAGGAAACTGTTTCGGGCCTGGGCGAAGCAGTGTAGACACGCCGACCTATCTCGACCGAGCATCGCCGCACGAAAGACACCGACCCACCATCGCCGCTATCACCCTGCACGCTTCTGCTCCGCTAAAGCCCCTGTCACGCGGTCAAATTTTCACCTTCAAATATACTCCACAGTGAAGCTCCTTCCACTCGACATATGTTGAATCGAACAATATTTAATATTGAATGCATTTGAAAATGTATCACACTGTCAAATTCTTTTACTATAGTCTGTTCACGATATAGTGAGCACTTTTTAAGGCCCTTATAAATTTTTCCTTTCATCCAATTTCCATCATCCAGCTGCTTTTTAATATAAACATTGCAATATGAGCTATAAACAGAGTGTATACATTTCACCACCGACAAAATTTAATGTCTGAGGCTGCAATAAGATATATTTATTAGCGGTTAATGCATGCTGTGAGGGCCTTAAAAAGTGCTGACTTTGTCGTGAACATCTTATAGGAGAATCTACTCTGAATATTAATTTGAAGTCTGTTCTCGGCTTCTTCGCACTTTATGGATTAAATTTTTGTAGAATTACACTACGCATGACATTTTTGGTTGTTTCCTGAATATTTCATGTGCCACAAGCGTTTATACTTCTGTTTACATGGAGGAACATAGAAGTAACTCATTTTTCGTTGAATTGGAATTATATTTATATTTTATCTATATATTATAATATTTAATTTATAATTTAAATGAATAAAAATACTGAGAAAAGAGGTGTGTTGGTGATGCATTGTAAGAAATTGCTCTTCTGCAAAATATTATTGTTTTGTATGCTGGTCATCCATCCTTCGGTTTGGAACTCTTCATCCAGCCTTTTGTCTGGAACTGGTATAATTTACCACCCGCATGGCTGCTAAAGCAACCATGTGCACGGGTCTCCGGCTTGGGACGGAGCAATACAGTACAGTCTTAATGTACTACGTAGATATAAAACATAAATTTATATCGCCATGGTTCTGCAGGGATGAGCTGTACCAGCGAGCTACAACGCCGAAAATGATACCACCCTAGGACAAAAGAACACAACGGTTAGAACAAACAACAAGAATAAATAGAACAGAAGAAAGTAAGTGAACGAATAAATTGTAGATAAAGAGGAAGAAAAGAAAATAAAGAGATAGATATATCTAGTGGGTAAGAACAATACCGCTTCTGATGGTTACAATAGGCCAAGATGTCACAACTAAAAAATATTTCACCCCACAACCCCGGTAAAGGATAAGGGTTTCCCCAGGAATTGGCTTTAAACCCTGGTAGGAGGCACAAACAGAAGTCGCAGCCCCAATTCCCCGTGCTGGAGTGCACAAACGAAAATGCTGAAGTGAAATTCTAGTTGCAACAATCTATAGTCTAAATTGCTGGTGGTGGCATGATCTCTCTCATGATGACATCTGTAGCAGTGCTTTAGGACACATACGTGCGTGCTGTAAAATAAGTAATCATTTCCACCAAAAGTGAATAATTATTTTTAGCTGAGGGTAGATGATGAGGAGTGAAATCGCTTCAGATGTAACACTCTCACCTATGCCCCATTGGCCGGGGGGGGGGGGAAGCAAATGAGATATTTATAGCTGGTGGATGCGAGGGACATGAAGTCGCATCTGATTTCACACCCCGAGGTGAGGAACTGCCCTTACATCCCAGCCTCGTTCACCCAACATCCAGGGAAAGACACGTTAATTTGAACATTACAGCTAGCTCATTAGTTCAATCAACTTCATAAATTCATCATCAATCGTAAAGTTGCAATGCCTAACTGAACCTTTATCAGACAAAAAGTAAGACATCTGACAAGATATCAAATTCATTTTGCATATACTCTAGTTTGCTGCAATAGTCAAACTATAATTTTTTTACAAAACAACATACATACAACACCATATGCTTATATTGGCTAGAAAACTACTAATCTTCCTTCTCTTCTTCTCTTCTTTCTTCTCCCTTGAATTAATTTCTAACCAATATGACCATATGATACTGTATGAAACGTATACTTTTTGCATTAATGACTAACTATTATATCCATATGGTACCGTTATTATTTTGCCATCCAATATCCATGGTTACACTCAAAACTTGCTGCTGCTTCATCACTCTTTTGTAACCTTCTAATGTATTTTTAATTTTCAGACGTGTCTTCTGGATTCCTTTGCCTTCTTGATTACTTTGCCGCCATATATATATATATATATACATATATATACACATATATATACATATATATATACACATATATATATATATATATATATATATATATATATATATATATATATATATATATATATATATATAAACTATACATTTTGGCACGCGCCCCATGAACTCGCTCATTAGTTCACCACTCCACTCATCTTTAAATTTTCCCACCATTTTCCTGTTTGTGGGGCAGTAGCAGGGATCAGTGAGTGGGTAAGCGCTGGCATCCATCTCGTCCATGAGCATGTGGTCTGCAGCTAGGTCTGCATAATAATACTGCATTTCAATTTATAAATCAGAGAGTAGGTGTCTGTGTACAGGAGATTGATGTTGTCTTCCTATGTCTTTCTAATGACATTATGATGGATCCTGTACATTAATGTCTTTGACGAGTCGAGCACTGGAAATTCGGTGTTAACAGGTTTAGCAAATAATATCGTTTTTTTCATCAGGGATAGGTTTTCATCGTAAATAGTCCTGCACTTGAAAGTGGGCTTGGAAATCAATTTCTTCAGTCTTCTCTCAACGCAAACTAATCCCATGACTTGTCTCTTCCTCGTATTCTCCATAATTTTTCCAATGTTGTGTTATTCATCAGCTTAAAAAAGTCTTTTTCAAAATCATTGCTGGCTGCCTTCCTTTTTTTCAGTTTTGGGATCAAGCCTCTTGCTTGAATTGCAGCACACAATGAATTTTGGTTACTTTGAGCCCAGGTTCAATTGCTTACCTCAAGTTGATGTAATGTACAGAGTAGATTTTCTTTACTTGCAACATCGTCAATAATTTTTTGTTCATGCCACCTGGAGCACTCATTGACGGGCAAGAACAGCAGGTCTTTGTGCGATTTGTGACGTTTTGCAGAATATCTACTTCTAGTACGTATCTTAGCAGACCATCATCTGGCACCATCGCAACATTGATGTTGGTGCTCGCCCACTGGAAGTGGTGTATGGAGAGATGCAGAGAACATAGCCCAACTGTACAAATTGTTTGCGTCTACGTACTGGATGTAGACTTGCTGGCATCGTACGTGTACAGAATGTACTTGTTATTGGCTTTTGCATGGTGCTTATCACATTGGACATCACCTCTTATGCCTTCTTCAATTAATAATACTTGTCATAATCTGTTAGCAGTACCAGTTCGACCTTGATGTACTTCAAAATTGCGTCGAACAAGAAGCACAAGTCCATGCAGATCCCTTTGTCATGTACTCCTACTCCTATTGGCATATTTCGATCAAGCTGGCCAACACAGCTTCTTCCACATTATACTGATTGTAAATAGGCTAGTTTTTGGTCTTGAAGGTATGCTGGTCTACCACAACTTCATGGGGCTCAGGTTTGCTGTAGTCACATTCCAAGAACAAATTAAATCTTATTGGTACATTTTCAGTTACTTCTTCCTACAGATGGTCGATGATACTCTGTTTCGTTTCTTCAACATATGTGCACACATCCTTGGTCTGGTAACTTTTTTTCTGTCCCATATATTTTCAGATTCCCTCTAAATGCAGTCTCGGCCAGCACAAACCCATTGACCATTGGCTGACTGGCTTCCACTACGATCCTCGGTCGAGATGCTTGTGCTGGTACTGTTATTGGCTGCTGATGGATGGAAACATCACATCTGGCCTTCTTCACTGGTGGGGGTGCCGGGCCTGCACACTTCTTAGCATGCTCTTTCAGCTTGTGTGCTCTGGAATATTCCTTGCCGCAGTTCTCAGAAGGAAGAAACCTTCTTCGCCGGATAAAACATGCACCCCTTTTTGTGTCTTTGTGCATCGCTCTTGTTGGCAAATTTAGCATTACAAAACTTGCAATTGCCAGCTGCTTTCTGCCGCATGACTCCATTACAGCTCCTCAGGTGATGTTCCATACTATCCTGCCATCCGATTTCCATTCCACATTTGTCACATACCTGCTCTTCTTCTCTGCCAGTATTATTGATGCAGGTGCGTTTATGCTTCAGTCCAGACTTCCGTATGGCATAATAACTGCTACATAAACCACAATGTAAACCTAGCAGTGGTATTGTACTTAATCCAGAAACAGCAGGAGGCAAAATAAGTTGGAAACCCCCTGAAGTTCCCACGTCGATACTGTCGCCCTTCATGCTGAAGACTTCAGAAAAAAACTTCAACATACAGGTAAGAATAACATTAATAATTTGATCACGACTGTTTAACAGCAACTATGCAAAAAAATTGTTTGATGGTGATGCTAAACTTTAAAAAACAATACACATTTGCAACCAAAGCCAGAGTATACAAAACTACCCTGCCACCAATTAACCCGCTAATATATTATCCGAGAATACTGGTTTACATTTGACATGTTGCAGAATGATTAGAATCATTGTCGTTGCTGTGTATGTCCAGAAGCTAGCACCAATACAGACAGCTCCTTTCCTTGGGAAATGCTATTGGTTGCTGCTGGCACACCAACTGTTTTGATCATCGGCTGTTTCTTGTGCCATGGATATACTGAAATTTGTTCCATAAGTTCCAAAGTTACATTTATATTTAAAAAATACTAAGTATGTTTCACACCACAAATGTATTATTTTGCCAAATGTTGATGTTTATGTTAAGCTATTATCTATGTAGCAATTTTGTGTGAAATAAAAACTACAATTTTTCATCATTACAAAATATATTAACAATTATTATGAAATAATACTGCTCAACAGTTATGTGACTTTTTTAATATGCAGTTAACTAATATCTTGGTGTAGCAGATGACATTACATATTTAAAGCTATAGGCAAATTATTAATTAATGAATACGAATATTTTTTTTACTATCACATTATTTGCAGTTTTATTGTCAGTGAGTATAAATAGTAATGAACTGTTTGTGTGCAAACAATGGAGTTACATACCAGAAGACAAGAAGGAAGAGTGCAGTATAATGCCTATAGTAGGGAGTTGACGAGCGTGGTAGGGTGGTGGTTGGGGTCACGACCCCCCCCCCCCCCTTTTTCGCTTATCATGAGTTATCGCAGTGATGGGTCACCCTCGCTACTAGTCATCCCAAAAGAAACAGTTCTCTGGCAGTCAGTCACGAGCAAAAACGATATAAGAGAAAGACCTTTAAAACAAGGCTAACATTTGGTATCAAATAACCAATGCTAGTGTGCAGCTATCTATGTACATTCCACAGGAAACTTTCAAGTATATTCGATTATTATGCCAGGTTATCGTAAGTTAATTGATATATTGCAAGAAACGATTCCTTTTATTTCATTATATTTTTTGAAGTTTCTTTCTCTGTTAAAGATTGCGAAAGGAATTACATAACATAATTAGTCAAATGCCTTTCTGTGCTTCGCATGTTTATTTACAACTTCCAAAGTTACACTGCACATATAATGCAACGTATCCAAAAGTAATCCAACTAAATTACCTACCCAAAATTCGTTGCTGTCGTATAGACTGCAACCAATTAAGTTTTAATGAAATGTACTTTGCAAATTATAATATAGAATATACAAAGTTAGACATATTACTGTGCAGCTCTCCAGGGAAACTTTTACAAACAAAATACAATAAAATACACTGAACACAACCGTTGCAGAAATCAATGCAGCTCCTCCGAAACACTACTAGTGGTATAGGGAACGAATGGCGATGGCAACATGGAAGTTTGGTTTTCGCTATTAACATACATCGTCTGATTTACTTGAAATATATAAAAAGAAAACTCGATCAAATTTTTCACATAAAAATAGCACTTGAAATTAAATTACATCTTGATAATTTTTTTTTTTTCCATAAATATGTAAACTCCGGCAGTCAAGGCAGCGTCTGGACCGCTATCTCTGTACATTACAAACAAACTACGTCCAACGAACTTGGGAACCATCTCGTCCATTTAACTTTCACCCCCCTGGTCACAAGTTAGTTATGGTTGTGTACATATCACGACGGTATATTATGCCACAGTCTATAAAGAAAGGAGAAACTATACACAGCGAAGCGAGCGAGGTGAACAGACATGTGATAAATTAATGTGATGAAGCTAGTGAAGGTCAATTAAAGCATATGTTATCACAATCCAATCTATGTTCATCAGAATACATTGGAATTTGTATCAGGTGTTTCAACAATTTGCAAAGAACGTGCCAATGATTGTAACAGTTCGCTGTCAACACCAGGCAAACACCAAAAATGTCCACATGAAAGGAATGTTCACTGTAACTTATTTGATAGGAGAGTAATCAGAGACGACATTCATGATTTTTACTTAATACAGAAACACGTACCAACATGTCCTAAGGTTCTAGTTGCTTTGAGAGAAAATATTGATTTTCCATCAGGTGTTCATATGCTCATGGGATACTGAAATTAATTAATATTAGTGGAAAAACGGCACATTGTCCAATGGTGTTGTAAATACATAAAATCAGTCCTCCACTACAGAATGGAGGGGTGCCCCATAATTTACATTGATGAAACCTGGACTGATAGCAACATCAGAGTTAACAAATGTTTGCAAAGTGATTCTGAATCTGGTGTGTTAAACAATAGCAGTTCTCGAACAATTTAATTGGTGTTCATGCAGGTGCTTAAACTGGATTAATAGAAAATGCACTACAATTTTTCCAGCAGGCAAAGCTATGGGGACTACCATAGGCAGAGTGAGTTCTGCGAACTTCGAAAAATGGATGCATAATAAGTTATTGCCTAACCTACAGGAAAAGTCTGTAGTTATTATGGGCAATATGCTTTATCACTCAGTGTATGGAAATATACCCCCATCGAAGTATGCAGTAAAAAAGGAAATGGAGACATGGTGATGGAATTAGCAATGTCTTTCAGTTTGTATGCGCCGGTGGGAATGCTGATTTCCTTCACGTCTCCTGTCACTACATACAAGAATGCAGAATCATGTTTTCTTCTATGTAGGGTATGGAGTTGTAAAATTGTAAATCTGTAAGTCCGATGACCCAATCACCTTCCAGCTCCAAGGCCGGGTGAAATATCGCCCTCACCTGAGATGGCTACCACTTAGAATGATGGACACCGACGTGCTGACTGGGGAATATAGGTGCGAACAATTGTTATGTAAAATATTAACGAACAACTATTTTTTATTCCACCACACCAGAAACCGAAGACACAAGTGTCCCCAATTCCACCTGTTCAGCAATTGCTCCATTCAGTTTCCAAATTTTCAGGTACCACTACAGATAGGGTGGTTGACACAAATTACCGAAACTATCGTAGTATACCATACATTTGCCATGTTTGACATAGCCTACATTACCCAGTGTATGCCAGGCCCAGGTGTTGTGTCCAGGTTGATTAAGGCACATTTGTCATGTTTGGTTTTAGGAGGCAAAGCTTCTTGCATGAACACACCGCAGCAATTAGGTATCTTCAATTTGCGTGCAAACATTTCCAAATCCACGTTCGTGAGTGGCCGTTTCGGTAGAGATTTCATTAGCTCCTGCGAAGATTTTTCTTTCTCGCACCTATCCTCGGTAGAGCCGTCATATGTAAAGTCCTTATCCTTTTTTTACTCATGTTGGTAGCTTCCAGTTTACGGTTGTGGCAACTGTTTTCCTCAAAATTCTTATGTTCGTTTGAGGCTCGTTTCACCATGCTAACGATGTTCGTTATGACCCTGGCGATACCGCCCAGAGCACCAATTGCAGGTATCATGGCAGGAAGGAATCCTTCTGTATTTTTCTTCTCTCTCCTCTTGGAACTTCATCTCGCTTTCTTCGCCCCCATGCCCAACTTCACCTTGGCATTTATTGCATTGGAAAAGCCCCATGTGGCAATTTTTTCACAGAGTCTGGTGTCCAGTGCGTAATGTATTTCGTCCACCCTATGCGCGGCGAGTATCTGGTATGCCTGATGCTTGGCTTGCAGATCCTTGTTCTTGAAATAAGTAATATTGGGCCACTTGTATGCCTCATCCAGCGCATTGATACTCATATCGCCAAGTGCCAACCTTTTAGCTAGCTTGCTTCCTGGTCCACAGAACCTGTATCTGGGAATGTGCAGCTCAAAAGGTATAGTGTTAATCTGCGTATCGATGATCCCTGTTCCAGATTTGATCTTTCTTCTACAAGTCATCACATTCTACTGCACTATGAACTGATATATACCCGACCTTTATATGTTTTCGCTTCAGTATCATGGACATAATCTAGCAAGATGTTAGTCTTCGCGTACACATCTCCGAGGAAGATGTCGATAAACAATGCACATCACTGCATGCTG
This sequence comes from Dryococelus australis, assembly GCA_029891345.1. Lineage (NCBI taxonomy): Eukaryota > Metazoa > Arthropoda > Insecta > Phasmatodea > Phasmatidae > Dryococelus > Dryococelus australis. The sequence goes on from CM057009.1 coordinate 131,502,752, forward strand.
TTGCCCAATACCGTGAGAGGACTGATTTGCAGGCCATCAGGCTGTGGTAAGACTTGTTGCTTCTCAGTCTTTTAGAGGAACCGAATGGTTTTATGTTCAAGAACATGTATCAATACTCCAAATCCCTTCAGCAGCCTAAATACCATTATCTGTGTTATGTAATGCAGGCAATGGATGGTTTAATATATTTCCCTTGCAGTGATAATGATGCCGTCATGCCACCAAGTAAGGCATTACCAAACACCGTATTTATATTCGACGACGATGTGGCATGTGAGAAACAGACATGCATTCAAGAATACTTTAGCATCTGATGGCATGCGAATGTGGACTGTGTGTACTTGAGCCAACTTATTCGCGTGTGCCAAAATAGTTGCTACAGGATAATATGAATTTACTTTTGTTTCGCATGGACAATCCGAATTTACTGCGTGTGTACGACGACCACATCACTACAGAAATGCCATTGGCAGAATTCAAGGATGTGTTATTTGTGCTGGAATGGGAAGTACGGCATATTGTCGATCGATAAGGATTCGTCAGTACATAAGGGTAGGTACATGCTGGCTTTTATCAGTTTGTAGTAAGGTGCTGACTATGAGTCACAACACAATTTCCGTTCGCACATGATCTACACTGCGATCATGATGGGAATGGGTTAATGGAAGCTCACCTCACCGCTATTCACAGGGACCTGTCGAGAGTATGGAAAATAAAGTGGTTAAAGGTTTGATCATCAACCGGCACATAGGGGGGGCGGAGGCATCGATAATAGAAATGATTAATGTGTCGAATGCGCAGAGCAGGAAGAATTGAATGCTCTTCAAAATATGTTAACCTCCAAACTTGCTGCAATGAGGCATAGCGAGAAGGTGCTGGATGGCATTGACAGACTGTAAAGGATCGAAAATTCATTTTCCTCAACTCGTGAGTGAATATATATATATATATATATATATATATATATATATATATATATATATATATATATATATATATATATATATACACATACATACACATACATACACACATACACCTGTGTGGTTGTGTGTTTATACCATTCTATGAATTATGGCGAACCCAACCGAACTGAGCTGCAGTGGGAAATCGAAGCTGTTCATGCGAAATATCTATACGCTAAAAGTTACGGACTGGCTCTCGAGAATCGAAGGGAAGAGGCTTACAAGCTGATAACCAGCCATCTCAACGAACTTGGTTGATAATGCCAGGAGGAAGCTTTGCCTAGGCCGGATATCAAACACAAAATCAAGGTGGAAGGACCGACGAGACACGTAAATGGAAACGAAATCCGGAACTACCCCAATTGGAAGGGGGTATCACTAGCAACAAATACGATTTTCCCCTGATCGATTTGCTGCGTGCCCGAGAACGGAAATGAATGTGAGGGCATGGACCCAAGGTGGGCACCCTGGTTGGGCAATACATTTCTTCCTTCTCCAATCGAAACAGCTACAAGGCATACGGCTTGGACACCACGACGAACAACGACTTCTCGAAAACAAGGAAGTGATGTTTTTTTTAGGATATGTGATGCATATCGGCAAGTACAAGGGGAAAATGATGCATTGTCTCTGCGAACTTTTGTTTCATAGGCATCCCGGACACTACACCGAATCGGATTTCCGTAAGTAGTACTGTCGCCTGCTACAGTCCAGTCGTGCTCATTACGTGAGCCATAACCCCTCAACGCAGCGATTTTAGTACATGATGCATGAGAAATGCAGCATTATCGTGGGACTGTTTCCATAATTGGTCGAAGCTATTGGATTGGGTCTGATGCTGCATTAGATCGAGGCTGAATGCAAGATAGACTACATGTTTTGGGACAATTCGAACAAACTCGTCGATAGACTACGGCTACTGGCCGCTTCGCAGTGTGCGGGCAACTGGTAATACATCAATGAGATTATGTATATCATGAAACAACTCATCGAGGCTGGTTACATTGTGAGATGACGAAATATGCCTTTTTTGGGGAATTTTACAGGTCGGTTAGAAGGAATTATCAACGAAGAATGTATACCATGGAAGGGCTGGACAATACTTTCCAATCCGACCTGATCGTAATGCAACATTTTGCTCATGCGAATAAAGGCCACCCCTACATTTTGATCATATTAGACATAGTTTTCGAAGTATGTCTGAGCCAGACTGCTTAGGTGGAAGAATGCACGTGATGTCACCAAGGCCATGGTAGATGTGTTAAGCAAAGGATGCATATCGAAAAATCTCCACATCGACGATGGTAAAGAATATGTTAATACTAACCTTCTGTGCACTGATGAAAATGTACGGCATAAATCACTATTCGACGTATTCTGGACTCAAAGCAAGCATTGTCGAGCATTTTCACTGGACTCTAAAGCCGATTTGTGGAGACATTTTACGGCGAATGGAAACTACAAGTGGCTTGAGCTATTGCCGAAACTTATTCGCAAGTATAATTCTACCATTCATTCTACCACTCCCATGAACCCCGAAGATGTCAAGGACGACTCACTGCTTCGGTCCATTTAGGCTATTCCGACGAGGAGGGACCCACACAAGCCTAAAGCCAAGATCAGTGACCTGGTGTGCATCTCCAAACAGCATGGCAATTTACACAAGGCCTATTGTCACAACTGGTCGGCAAAATTGGACAGGGTGGTTCGCATACCACATTGGTACTCGCACATGTAATCCTTGAGGACCTACGAGGTGAACCCATTGTCGGAGGCTTTTACGCAGAGGAGATACAGCCTAAGAAGTTACCCGATGTTTTTTTTAAGTGGAGAATATTCTGAAATGACTCAATGGTCACATGTACGTGATGTGGCTCGAACACTCGAAAGGTGATGACTCCTGTGTCAGCAAGAAGGTTCTCATTTAGTACTTACAATTGTTTAGAATATGAGATATATTTGTTATGCACATGTATTGTTTTTAAAGAAATGTCTCTTTACCTTACTTTGCATTCATTTTAATCTTGCATTTGCCTGTCCATGTTCACAATATTGGGTTAGAGATAGCCAGCTCTGTGCTGGTGCAGAACTGTGAAAATGCTAACACAGCTCTTCCCACGCATGCTGACTTAGGCTATCTGAAACCATATAGATTGTGAAAATGATGTGGAAGCATGCACACATGCATGTGTGCAGTTACCTGACACTGTGCAGTTGCAGGCCTGTGAAAATGCTATCATTGCACTTGCCATGCAAGCACAATTTTTTTTTTTTTTAAACTTTGTCAAGGTCAACTGCCCTGCCTGTCCTTACATGATTGCAAACGAACACCGTTACACTAAATGGTGTACATATTTTATTCAGAAAGTAATTTTTTCGATAATTTATCTCCTTATTGTATTATTTCCTTTTCTCTGTTTTGAAAAACCAAATGTTTACTAATTTTTTTCACCAGTACACTTCACATTACTTCTTTTCTGAATTGATGAAGTACATGACAATCAATAAAACAAGAGTTGAAATTGTTTTAAAATTATACACACATGTTATTCATCAAAGTCTTTTATTATATTTTCACATACATGTTAAGCAGTGTTATTTTAAATTGACAGGCAAGAAAAGTTATTTAATGTTCTTTTTTTCTGCATTTATATTTCGACATGTTTTGGCATTATTCAAACATAGATAAGAAAGATCATTTTTAAGACACGAAAATTTTTACCAAAATCTCCCTCCTTTTTTTGTTTACAAACACTGACATATGCCATGTGCCTAAAAATAGAATTAGCAACTATACATTTATTCACACTATATTGCTATGTTCGAAACACTGTTTCTTTATATTGTTTGCTATTATCTACTGTCCTTCCCCATCCTCATCTGGTAAGCTTGTCTTCAACTCGCACGGTAGGCTGTGACAAATTCTGGTCCACTGGACGAACAAAACCGTGTCAGCTTCTTCGTCCGGCAGGAGTCTGTGCGCCTCGCCATCGCATTATTTATTCAAGCAAAGCACTGTTTCGTGCCCCTTTCGTTGCATTTTGTAGTCTCTACACTGGATGCCTTCTTTAATGATGATTGTTTCATCCTTGTTCAGCTACAACAGTTCGTCGGTGCTACATGGTAACGTTATATCTGTCCTCATGCTGTACACTGTGCAGGTTTCAACATCGCAATGGATTCTGTCCATATAATACACTTTTGGCTTGTCTTTGGCATTCATGATGCTCGGATTGTACGCTGGCACAAGGGTGTAGTAGAGACAGGAATGCTTCACACCATCACACACTTCTATATTTTTCACAGCATCCTCAAACCGTGGGTCACCTAGCCAGTACTCAACTCGCTGGAAACCGGGGACTTTTGGTATAACACTTCACAATACCTAACACGAAGGAGCTGGTGTACATTACATTGTTGCATCGAAGATTTTGATGGTGGTGTGATGGGAGTAGCTGTAGTGGGCGTCAACCAACTGATGCTGGTAACGATAGTGGTCTGCGTGGAGAACTTATGTTCTGAAAGCCATTAGTCTCATATCGTCGAGGTGAAGGTGGTGCTGGATCGGAGACCTGATGTGATCAGCTTTATGAGTTCGGCGGTCACTTAGTCTGCAGAGCCATTCATGTTTTTCACTGTATGGACCCTTTGTCGATGGAGGAGGTGGTGCCAGTGGTGGTTGTTGCTGCTTTACGACGTAGTGCCTTGCACCAGCTGCGGAAATGAGGAGTGTCCGAGACGGAAGTGGTGCAGTCTTCGAAGCACTCCTTGCCGGAAGGCAGTCGCGAATATATTCGTCTTGCTGCAGGTTGGCTGGAAATCTCTTGTACACATACTGAACTTCGTGGTGTGCGTATGTCAGCAGGAACTCTTTCGGTAGAAAGGCCTATTCGTTATCTGGATTTAAGGCCGCAAGTGACCGCAGCCTCCTGTACGCGACGATCGCCGAAATTATTTTCTGCCCACTGAGACAGCACGTAAACATCTTCTGCTTGGCGATGAGAAAATTCCATTCTACAAATAAACTGTGTACTTTAAGGCGAGAAGGTTACGAAGATGGTAGTAGCAGACAGGATACTGGGTCCCACTGCCTTTTTTACACTGGTATATGAGTGCAAAGGAGGGGGTAGGCGAGGGTCCCTGATTGGCTCTGACTTACTAGGCAATGGGAAAATAGGTATGGGTTGGGCGGGAGGGAGAGCTGAAGAAGTGTTTGGAGTGGGGAATGGTTGGTGGGGATGTTGAGTTGAAGGAGTTGGTGGGGGGACAGAGGTCCAGGAGAGTCAGGATGGGAGGGGGGTTGTGTTGTGGTAGGGGAGGATGGATGACCAGCATACACAACAAGAAACTTCACCGAAGAAAAATTAATGTGCTTAACGAAAAAATAGCGTGAAAATAAAAACAGAATAAAAATAAAATAAAATAAATTTATTTTATTTTATAAGTATATATTTTCACAAGGAAAATTATTGCAAGAAAAGTCGCTAAAAATATTATTACTACACATTCTTATTCTGGAATAATTATGACAACGAAAAATTACATTCTTTTAAATATAATTTTTCCCCCATACACATGGTATTACATGTCTTTAAATCCTTGTCACAGCACATGTCATGATAGCGACTGGTCTAAGGCGTCTGCATGCCAACCCAAACTTCTGCAGTTCGATGCCGCCGTCATCCAGACGATATTTTGAGCTCTGCGAAAATTAAATAAAAAAAATTCTGCGCCCCTAGCAGCCAACTATAGAATCAACAAAACGGCCGAGGAAAGGGGCAAGTGGAATCAAGATGGCGAACAACATTGCAGGGATCGGGGGTGCACTCTTGTGGACGATGAGAAAACTACAGCATGTGGAGCGCATGCGACAGATGCGAAGGTAAGTAATTGGGAAGGAAAATGTCGGCCGAAAACAAAATCGCTGCCGGAAACAAGATAGCGGCCGGAAACAAGATGGCGGATTGAAACAAGATGGCAGGCGAAAACAATATGGTGGATGGAAACAGTATGGGGGGCGAAAACTAGATAGCAGATGAAACAAGATGGCGGACGGAAACAAAATGACCGACAAATGTCAAATCAAGGACACAAGATGGTGTAATCCAAGATGGCGGCTGTGACGTCATCCAATATGTGGAAATCCAATATGGCGGACGGCGCCACGGCACCACAGCTCCCAGCCCTTGTCCTGGAACGAACATTACCTGGCCTCAGAAGTTCAAAATTCCTTAAATCAGGCGGCTACCTTAAAGGCGACCTATTTGGAACACCAGCGTGCCTTGGCAGTGGAAATTTTCTTTATGGTAAACTCTCTCATAAGAATTATCATTTTGTTTTCTAAGTGAATGGGACAATCCTTAACTCCGCTTCATACGGAAGTTTACATGCAGCTCGTTGTGTTTAGTGGATCCTTCCGACGCCATTATTACGTCAAAAACTCTTCCAAAATACTGCAAAATCAATATCGTGACACAAGTAAATGTTCGTAGTTCAGTCATTACGTCTGTACTGCTGTGCAAGGTAAATAGCTAGTTGGGTATCATATAGGAGTACTTTGCAAATTTTCATTTTTAAAAATCTTAAAATGTTATATAAACCACAAATCCAATATGGCATAATTTTTGTACTTTTTGAGAAAAATCCTTGGAAACCCGTTTTCCAATAAAATCCTGTGTAGAACTACAAACAGTTTTTAAATTTTCAGTACATGATATTTGTAATGTTATAAATAATAAGTTTTTATTGCAACTTACATTCTTGAGAAGTGGAAAAAAAATTAAATTTTCCTATACTTAATAACAGAGGATAGGGGGAAAATTATTTCATAATATAATACACAAAAAAAAGGAATTTAAACCTTGCCATCAGAGGCACTACAAACCATGCCCCTATCGTTACATACCACACCTTTAACCACAAGACCAACTCTGCCTACCCACCCTTAGATTATTTTTGTACCAAATATAGATGTAAATACCTACAAAATTTTAGTGAAGGAACTCGGGTAATAGGAACGCATTAATTTCATTTTAAGAGTTCTCTCTAGATATAAAACATTAACATTAGCAGTTAATTAGTAATAGCATCACGTATTTTTAAAATTGTAGATTTTTATAATGATTTGTTGAGATTTAAGTGTTTTACGATATTTAGACTTGCAAAACATTTCTTTTTGCACGCAACTACACATTACATCACCCCTAGTTTTTGCACAAACAGCTATAAACGGTTTTCCGTTGTTGAGTGTCCTCCATTTTACTTGACCTCGTGGATACGGATCAGTACAGTGCAATATTTCTTGAGGTATATTTAGAGACCTGCAAAATTCGCGTTATTATTTGGAAAGAGGCTAAACTTACCATGCAGTATATGCTCGAGTCGGTGTCGTTTCTCCATTGGCGGGTGCATAGTTGAGAAGCCACGCCTTTTCTGACTGGACCGCCCTTGGTTGGACTACACAATTATGAAGTATTTATTTATTGGTACAGAGTCAACCAGAGCGTGTCAAATATAGTATGGTCGAATGACAAGCTTATTGCAAGCGTACATGTGTTTGAAGTTTTACGAATCCTCAAATAATAACGCGAATATTACAAGAGAAATAGTGTTTGTACTGTTACAAACATTTTCAAAATTACAAAACAATTTCTCATTAAAACTTACAAGTTCTTTACTGTGTAGTTACTGAAAAATCCCGATGGTTCAATCAGTTCGCAAGACCTAGAGTTTAAGAACAGTCCAAATCCCTCAACTCAACACCCAGTGGTGGAAAACTTTTTTGAGGCGTGTATTTGCGAAGTTCCAAACAAAAATTTTGTTCGCAGCAACGCCTTAATACTTTGTAGACTATGCTCGAGTGTAGCTTGAGCAAAGCTAATTTGAAAATGTCTTTGTTGTTCAGAACAAAACTCGCATGGATGTGCAGGCTTTGTTCTGCTAGTGGTGAACATGACCTCCACAAATACACCACATCGCAGTGAAAATGATATTGCTAACGGTAGAATTTCTTTTTTATAACCACTCGAAAGGACATTATTGACTGTAAATCCTTTTATACGATAAAGGACATTTGATTGGGTAAATATCAGCTCGGTTCACCATTGGTTGATGAATAGCCAATAATGAACGCTGTAAAGTACATGGTAGTGCCCGATGTAGTATAGACCAATAGGACGATGGCGAGTTCTAACACAGAAACCAACAAAACCAGTGTTCTTGCAGTGACGGATAATTTGTCTTAAGTGCCTTTAAATGTGTGCAGACCTCAATGTGTTAAATCATTCCGACCCGGTGTACACAATTGTGTAAATTACGGATATGTAGGTATTTTTTATTCTGTGCTGCGCATTGAGAAGACCAGTAACAATTAATCGTACCTGTGGGTAAATAATTCTCAAACAGTCTGACTGGTCTAGGACATAATAGGTTCACATAACTGTAGCCGAACATGCACCCTACGGCTCATTGGCTGTGACAGTGAAACAGGTGTTGTGTCGACTTAAGTAGAGCACGCTTCATTAATTGTTTTGTTTGCAACACCCGGAACCGTAAGTTAAAGCGGGTATGAAAGGGTTAAGTAACGTTTTCACCGGTGATATAAAAATGTGGATGCTTGTAGGAAGGAACAGACGGTAAGCGGTGGGGACTCACACGTAGAAATGGAAACTTGGGTGTCGCCCAATACGGCGGCAAGTAGTGGATGCCACCGCGTCGAGCCAGCGAAGGTGATGGAACCAGGGGGGGGGGCGTGGTCCCATTCCGCGCGATGTGTGTAGGGGAGCTTGTCGAGCCGGTGTCGTCCATTAGCTGATTGACAGTTGCAAACGTCCCTCCCGCCCTGTCACGTGAAGGGTAGGTAAGACTGGCTCGCCGGCAGGCAAATATTTGCCTTTGCGCGACTTCAGCGGCGCTGAAAACTCCTCGCCCTCTGATGTGTCGGCAAGAGTCCCGAGCCTACGCGACGGTTGCCGCGAATATCCACAATCACTGCGACATTAAGGCCATTGGTGCATGAGAGCAGCATATTTATATAATTTGTGCCATAACTTGTTTCCAAAGCGGATTTTTCAAAATGTTTGGCTTGTCAAGACGTAAATAACAACTTTTGTCACCTTCTTACATTGTTATAAATTCAATATGTTCGTTATTCTCGGAGCACTGATTCAAAATAAGAAAACAATGATTCATTCTTTTCTTCCATCAGTGTTTCGAGAATAATGACGGCAGTTAATATCTAACAACGTTAGAAGGTTCTAAAAGTTGTTATTTACGTCTTGACGAGCCAAAAATTTTGAAAACTCAATCCGCTGTGAAACAAGTTATGACACAAATAATATAAATATACTGCTTTCATGAACCAATAACCTTAAGCCCCTGTCACACTGTCAAATTTTCCCGTCAAATTGCTTCCAATAAGTAGGCACATGCGAAATTCGCGTTATTATTTGGCATCAGGCTAAATTTCACAGTACTGTATGCACTACAGCCGGCGTTGTTTCTCCATTGGTCGATGCACAGATGTGAAGACACTCCCTCTCTGACTGAACTACACGGGATTGAGGCACACAATTGTGGAATGTTCCTTTATAGGTGCAGAATCACCCAGGGTGTGTGTCACATAAAGTATGGTCCAAAGACAAACGTATTGCAAAGGTAAATGTGTTTTAAGTTTAACATGTCCCTAAATAATAACTAGGAATACGAAAATTTCGCGAGTTCAATGACCTGTAGGTTAGACTCCTCAGTCCTCTGCATACTGGAGCATCAGCTGTGTGTTCATTGGATGTTGCCCCACACCTGGCAGTTATGGGATTCTCAAGGTGTTTACTTGCATGTCTGCTATTAGCTCAGAGGCGTCCAGGGCGGGTCTACTAAACTGTGATCCAATTGCGAAGGTGACTTCACTATATATGTGTTTGACGTCTATCTTGTCCCGAAATGAATTCGCGAAATTTTCCTATCCCTAATAATAACGCGAATTTCGCACGTCTTAGCCAATAAGTTTGGTCAAATAAAGTTGGACTGGTATGACTTCATCCATACATCATGAACGCCGCCATTTTCGTCTGAAAAAGTTCGATGGCTTCAGTTTCCATCAAACATTTAAAAATTGGACCGGTTTTAAAATATATTTTATGTTTGACGGTCTCAGCCAATCAGAATCGTGCACGACAAAAATGGACGCCAAGAAACTTTAAAATAACGAACAATTTCTAGAAATGAAGTAAGTTATGGAGATAATTAATTTATGAAGACGCTATCTAGTCATGATTGCTGTTGTAAGTGGATATTGCACATGATATTACGAACTCAGAGGTATTTATTTCATTGCGCAGGACACATATCTTATAAATAAAATTTATTTTTTTGTAAAGAAATGAAAATACATTACAATATTACTTACATTTCTTCCTGCAATGGACCGCATGGAAAAACTAAAGCAATATCTCACTACGAAAATAATTTTAAATAGTATTTCAAATTAGATTCCCCCAATAAAAATATTTGACAATGTGACACATTTTAAAACATATTCAAGATTATTTAAAAAATTTGATGGCCGTATTTTGACCTCAAATTGTATTGTCAAATACAAAAATTTGACAGTGTGACAGGGGCATTAACCCCTTAACCCGTTCAGTGAACTTGTCCACAATTGCGTACATTTTACAAATTAATGGAAGTTATGACCGGCACTGTACACAGCAGTACCCAGTTTTGCTTGTGGCTAATGCCATCTGTGTGCTTTTCTAGAACTCTTTAACGTGAATGGTTAATGACAATATCATCGTACAAGCAGCACGTTCTAGATTGGCTGAAAGAGAAATGCTTAACACATGTACACTTCATTCCAAAAGAATTACGTGGTTGCAGCACTTCAACTCGGAAATTAATGTGCGACTGAACGGGGCAAAAAGATATCCCGAGTATACTCGTTCACGTCTGACGTGTTGCAAAATATGTAAAATAGTGGCGAGTGCTCTACAAAGTCAGAGGTTAGCACCAACACCGACCACGAATTTTTACTGGTTAATGCTGTTGGTTGCTGATAACACACCAGAATTGTACTATTCGTTGCAGCTGTTACCATAAACCAACATACATCCTTTCCGTAGGTTCTGTTAAGTAAGTATTACTTAGAGAACCGAGAATTTCTCTGGTTCATTTCTAGACAAGTTGGAATTCACACACATGTACGTTCATGTCACGTTTGTAATTGGTCGACGTGTTGTTTGACACCTCCTGTAGATAAATGAGTCCATAACAAACATGCAATAAATTGTGCGCCCAACCACCGCCTTTTATTACCACAACAATCAACCACTAAACATTTTATATCTGTATGAGAGTATATAAGACTGTGAAGTCTTGCCTACAGATCATTGAACTAGCGAATTTATAGGGTCTCTAGTTATTACAAGAAATTCGCAAGTAACCCTTATTGTCGGACCAAAAATTTCCTCTTTTGCAACACCTGGCACGAAAAATTAATGTGCTAGTTAAGGGGTTAAAAGGGGCCGTGGCGATGTGATGGCCAGCACTCTGGGCGTTACCGAAGTAATATTACGTCACGCGTATTTTAAAAAAGTTGTAAGGAGTTTGCCGTAATATTGTGTCTTGCAAATCGTTTGAAGACACGGCCAAGAAATGTTACTTTATCAGCAGTTTTCATAGGGTTCTCTGCGATGTCATATGATATTATCAGAGACCCGAGAAATTCGCGTGACAATGACCTGTAGGCTAGACATCACAGTCTTATATACTCTCATAAATATATAAACTGTTTATTGGTTGATTGTTGTGGTAGTAAAAGACGGTGGTTGTGCTCACAATAAATTCCTTGCACGTTTGTTTTGGCTTATTTATCTCAATGAGGTGTCAAAAACACGTCGACCAATTATAAGCGTAACATGAAAGTACATGTGTGTGAATTCTAACTTGTGTAGAAATGAACCGGTGAACTTCTCGGGTCTCTTTATATATTATGTCAGTAACACTCAAAAATGTGAAATTCTAAAATGAGCAAGATGAATGGTGCATTATTCTAGGTAGGGAAGAACATTTAATTTGGTCAATTCCAAGTACGCATTATACTGGTAGAGCCGGGCAGTAATGAATGGTTGTACAGTGTAGTAAACGTGTCCAATGTTGTGAGAACCAATAGCAATAGGACCATTGTGAATAGGAACACAGAGACAACAGAACTGGTGGCCATACAACCGTGAATATAGCCTATGTAACTCACTTCTAGCTTGTCTTAACTTTCAGTAAACGTTTACCCCACTCAAAGTGCTAAAGGGTCAGGTTCTATTTATAGTTGGGGCCGCTCCAGAATTATCACTCGTGGAATTATGCTGGGCGATGCCGGTGGTCGGCGGGTTTTTTCGGGGATATCCCGATTACCCCGGCTCTTACATTCCGGCGTTGCTCTATTTCCACCTCGTTTCACCCTCATCGGCTCTCAAGACCGTTGTGAACAGCTGCCTAAATGTCTCAGTTGAACTCCTTTCCCATTAGCATTCCCTGACATTTCCGTTTTTAATTGGTCATAATTTAGGAGTAACAAAATTAGCAAGTACAACTACCTGTAGACTAGACTCCACTGTCACGTGTACACTCTAGCCTCAGATGTTTGTTCATTGGCTGCTGCCCCAGAGAGTAGCCAGTGTTACTTCACACCTGGCAGTATGACACTCACTACTTGTTTCCTTGCAAGTTTGCTATTGGCTCAGAGTCGTCTAAGGCGTGTCTAATAAAATGTGATCCAATTGCAAAGTCAACTTCAGTGTACACGTGTTTGACGTTTATCTTGTCCTGAAATTAATTCGCGAAATGTGTAAAAACGTTGCAACTTGACAACAAACTAGGTTGCGTAATTTTTACTGGGTTGTCTGCTGCGCAGGTATTCCTTTCACAGAGACACCCATGCGCATATGTTGCTTTGGAAAATGTGTACTTTAGTTGCCGCAATGACTTTCGTGCTTATCCTCATTACACTATTAACACGCACGCTCCTATAGCTACAAAAACTGTGGCTCGTAGTCGATAACACAACGGCTATTGCGTCAGACTGACAACTGTTCCCAGTATTCCCAACCGCGTGAAACTTCCCTTTACGGTTCACGGTATAGTGAGCACTTTTAAGGCTCTAGTTACTTTTTCCTTTCAGCCATGTTTTATCCTTTTACCATCTTTTAAATTAATTATTGCTGTGTAAGTAATAAACTCAGTGTGTATATTCCACTAAACTCGCAAGATAACGCCTATTGCTAAAATAATATATATTTATGGACTACTATTCAAAATGAGAAGGCTTTCAAAAGTGCTCACTTTACCGGGGACAGCCTATACCAAGATACAAGCAAATTTCGCATTTTCTTTTAACTCGATCGGTCACACATTAATATCCGAGTTGAAGTATTGTAATCACGCAAATTCTTGGTGTGTGTACTTGTTTTCAGCATTTTTTTTTTTCAGCCAATGAACAATGTGCTGATGATATTGACCATTGACCATGCGCTCAAAGAGGTGCAGAAAAGTCCACAAATAATATTAGCCACAAGCAAGACTGGGTACTGGTGCCCTGCTGTGTACAGTTTCGGTCATAACTTTCACAACTGGGACGTGTATACAGTTGTGGACACGATCACTGAACGGGTTAAGACGTTATTCTTAGAGAGCCGGAAATTTCGCGAATTCTTTTGAGGAGTACTTAGATTTCATAACACATGCATTTAACTTTTAGTTTCCATTGGCCCACAGTTTATAAGCCACGCCCTGCACGAATTTAAGCCAATAAGTAACCTGCAAGAAAACGGGCCGAATTCCGTACTAACTGTTCTGGAGGAAAACTGGAACATCACCCAAATGAATAAGTAACTCAAGCTCGAGTACACACATGATTGTGGAGTCTAAATCTCTGCCAAATGAATCCGCGAAATTTCTGGGCCTCTAGTTATACTTAAATGACACGCGCATTCGTCTATTAGTGACAGAATTTCGCGGGTTCATTTCTAACCAAGTTGGAATTCACGCACTTGTACGTTCATGTTACTTTTGTTATTGGTCGACGTGTTTTTTGACACTTCCTGGAGATAAATAAGCCAATAACAAACATGCAAGGAATTAATTGTGCGCCCAACCATCGCCTTTTACTGCCACAACATTCAACAAATAAACAGTTGATATTTGTATAAGACTGTGAAGTCTATCCTCAGGTCATTGAACTTTGTGTCTACAATACTTGCTTGCTTAAATTTAAAATTACTTTTACACAGTCCATGACAATGTTTCATAAAATTGTAGTTGTACAAAATTATTCTTGGTAACTAGTTTGCAAATAATTATTTGTAAAAATGAGGGAAAACTTATTCAGTATAGTTCATTTGATCGATTCGCCTGTTGTTAGTAACCTATTAACTGACTTTCGGTGGATGGTATTTCAGTGACTGATATCACTGATATCTGAACAGGATATTCATGAGTACAGACCTGAATAATTAGCGGATTAATTTAGGGGCAAACTAGAATTCAAAACACGCGTGTTTATATAACTTCATCCTTTGGTCCACACGGTGTTTGACACCTCCTGTAGAACACTGGTCAAATCGTCGCCTACCACTGTGACAGACAACGAATGCGCAGTTAATGTCGGCATATTTTTATATAAGACTGTAGAGTCTAGCCTACAGGTCACTGAACTCGCGAGTTTTTCAGGTCTTTTTAGCCAAGGGGGAGAGGAACTCTAAAACGTAATCGCGGGGTTCGTTAACCGATATTTCCTATCATCATTTTAAGATTACTATTGAATTAATTCATTTAACCAAAAACATGGTTTCTTTTATGCCGGCATATTAAATATAAAAGTGAGGAGTTTTGCAGGCTGCACATCCGAAAACCGATTGACTCTTTCCTCAAAAATTAAATGTTTTTAAAAGATGTCAGAATGGGAAATGCAACATGGAGAACCCAAGTGGGCAGTGGGGACAAGGGAGCGAGTAAACCAAGTGTAATAAAGTGGAAAATGCTTTGATGTGAGAGCGCACTCACACTCGTACATTGGCATAAAGGTGAAGTTTTTTTCCTCTCCTGCCCTTTCCTTATTTTTTTGTTTCCCCCCTTCCGCGCGCTGTTCTTTGTTTCGCATCAATTGCTTTGTCTCCGATGCGGTGGAGCAAATGCGTTGCTTAGCGATCGCCTGTAATCGCACGCACACACGCACACGCACAAAGAATGAATGCTGGAGTAATGAAATAAAAGATCGCAGCCAGATTTGACGCGGTGTCAAAAGAAGGCCGCGCCCTATATCGGTCCGCAATCTCTGGAAGCGCGGGCGCGCGAAAATTTCACTTCCCCGAAGATCGCGGTCCGCCGTAAGGTTCCAGCACCGCGAATACTTTCCCTTTACGACGCTCACTGAGGAAAACGGTTTGCTGAACTAACAACCCTTTCAGACGCCATTTAATTTACGGTTTCATGTGCTGCAAACAAAAATAATTATGATGCGTGTTGTACTGAAAGTCGACACAACACTTGTTTCGTCGCCACAGCCACTGAGAAGGAAACTGAAAAATTGGCTAGTTCAATGACCTGCAGACTACATTCTACAGTCTTATATATACAAATATACGGATATTAACGACACATTGCCAGGGACGTGCAAAGTTCGCATTATTATTTGGCATCAGGCTGAACTTCACAGTACTGTATGCACTAAAGCCGGCATCGTTTCTCCACTGGCTGCTGCATAAATGTGAAGTCACTATCTCTCTGACTGAACTACACGTGGTTGGATCACACAATTGTGAAGTATTCCTTTATTGGTGCAGAGTCACACAGGGCGTGTTACACAAATTATGGTCCAATAACTAGAGACCGGAAAAAATCGCGAGTCCAATGACCTGCAGGCTAGACTTTGCAGTCTTATGTACAAATATGCCGATATCAATTGCACATTGGTTGTCTGCCGTCACAGTGGAAGGCGACAATTGAACACCGTTCTCCAGGAGATGTCAAACATCGTGTGGACCAACGGCTAAAGTTATGTAAACGCACGTGTTTTGAACTCTAGCTTGTACCAAAATTGAATATGCGAATTCTTCAGGTCTCTACCAATAGCAAATGAATCTGCCAAGGTCCATGTGTTTCAAGTTAAACATGTCCCCAAATAGTAACGCGAATTTTGCAGGTCTCCAATTATGGCCCGCGTTACTACCTAAAATAATATTTCTGTCAAAAGTAAACAGAACGCAAGAAGACAAGGTGGTCGTGTGGTGCAGGGCGTTAGGTTAATAACACAAAGTGTGTGTGGGTTCGAATCTCGTAGCCGCCCTAGTTTTTTTGTGAGTATTATTTGGAAACATTTGTTATCTCTCCCTTATTTACAAATTACGCTTGTTTGTCAGAGCACAAATTTTCTTTGCAGTGTAACTGACATTACCACAAAATAGTCTGCTCAACCACTGTAACAACAATGTAAGGTTATCATAGTCATTACTATATAGATAATACAAACATTCTGTTTATGGCAAGGCTACTTTGCAGTGGTTCATATTTAAATAAATTTCACTTTGGGGCAACAATTCATGTGTTGCATCGAAGGAACCATTTTTACAGTGTTTGCAGTAGGTTTGTTATTTGACACCCTGAGTAACTCTGCGCCAGTAAATGAACACCTAACAACAATTTTGTAGTCCAATCACTTGCAGTTCTCTCAGAAAGCGCGTGACTTAAAGTGTCTGTGTAGTAGACAATGAAGAAACGACACCAGCTCCTGTGCATAAAACACTATTAAGTTTAGCCTTATTCCAAATAATAACGCGCATTTTTCTAGTCTCTTTTAATAACGAACGAAATATTTATTCAGATTGTTCTACAGCATAAGGCATTATATTTACTTTGATGTATATTTTTAAGTTTTATAGCTACTTTTTTGTTCATTGTTGCAATTGTTTCATTCAGCGAACACTGGTGTTGGTTGGGCATCACCTTAATGTCGCATTACCACAGATATTTTGTTATTCCTTTTATTTGTTATCGTAATATATTTGGTTACGGCAACATTACTTAGAAGCTTTGTTAACATTAACACTTCAACAGTGTTTTTTCATGATAATGATACAAGGCTTTGTGAATGTTTAACACTGTTAACTTCGTCACGAAATTAATAATTTTTCTACTACGTAAGCATTAAAATATATGCCTCAAAAGAATCGGTTTTTGTATCAACGGCATTAGACATTTTCGCTGTGCACACGTAAGAGAATATCCTTATGAACGCTATCTCTTTTGATGGGTAGGCCTACATTGTAGATGAATGAATCAATTTCCTGTGCTACATCAAGAATGTAGACCACCATGATAGAGAGGGTAAAACGCAACGAAGATAACTGACAACCATGGTGGCGAGCACAGATGGTATCTTGTGGCGTGGTCGCAGTATGGATATCATCACTCCGGGGCATGGGAAACTACAAGGTATCGTCAAATTTCCAACTCTTCTTTCCCCCCTTCCAGCACTGTCGTATCTCACAGCATGCTAATCTGTGATGTTCACTAGATACGTAACCCGATTTTCGTGTGAACCTAAGTGTCTTGGAGCTTGTCAAACACTACGATACATACTTCACTCGCGTCTACAACTTGTGTGTCGTTAATGGTTGGCGCGATGTTAAGGCTTTGCTTCGTTATCCGGCTCGCCCCAAACATATTTCAGCTACACAGCGAAGAATTCCTCGGAAACTTAGTAGCCATAGGTTTTCTTATAATTCTACAGCCGAAATGTTGCATATGTACAAAAAAAAACTTTTTGTGTTATATCAGTATTACCTTCCTTTATAGCAAAGAAGTAAATACTCTTTGAGTTGCCTTTGTTCTCAGTACAGACATATTACTGTATACCAAAAGTATCGGTTTGGCGATTATAAATGTTTTCTGTCGTCCATTGTAGTTTATAGAAAGTTACAGTTGTTTTGACGGAAACATTCATAAACCCAATAAACTCTGAAGTTCCGAAACTGCAACTAAGGATATTTATAGTCCTCCTGAATTGTAATCATTCTTCAAATCACAAATCTCAATTCTTCCCTTGATGTAGCATTATATCATGGCCCGTATTACTACTTGTCATAAACCACGTATCGAAAGTAGTGTGAACACAATACGACAGTGGCCGTGCAGTGAAGGGCATTAGGCTAGAAACACGGGTGTGGAAAAAAAGGGGGGGGGGGGGGTTCGATTCTCGATTCCCTGAGTCGCACTAGTTGTAGTGTTTCTTAGTGGACATCATTCTAAAATATTTTTCGCTTCTCTCTTATTTACTTATTTGGTTGTTTTTCACAGCACAAATTTTCTTTATAGTGATTATGACGTCGCCACAAAGATTTCTGCTCAACTACTGTAACAACAATGCAATGTCATCATAGTCATTAATTCACAGATCAAAAAAACAACATGTTTCTCGTAAGTTTCTTTGGGTTGTGATCCTTGAGTGAGTAGTGCAACGAGGGTGAATGACTAGATGTAGACGTTTAGGCATTTGTCAAGATACCTGCAATATTCGCGTTATTATTTGGCATCAGGGTAAACTTCATATTGCTGATTATACTTGAGCCGGCTTCATTTTTCCATTGGCTGCTGCATAGGTGTGAAGTAACGCCCTTTCTGACTGCACTGCATGTGATTGGACTACAGAATTGTGAAGTGTTCATTTATTGGAGTAGAGTTACCGAGGGCGTGTTAAATAAAGTACCGTCCAATGACAAACTTATTACTAAGGTACATGTGATCGAAGTTCAACGTGTTCCCAAATAATAAGTAGAGACCCAAGAATTTCGCGGGTTTATTTCTAGACAATTTGGTGTTCACATACGTGTACGTTCATGTTATGTTTGTTATTGGTCTACGTGTTTTTTGACACCTCCTGGAAATAAGTAAGCCAATAAGAAATATACAAGAATTTTTGCGCCCAAATACCGCCTTTTACTACCACAACAATCAACCAATAAACAGTTGATATCTGTACGAGAGTATGTAAGATTGTGAAGTCTAGCCTACAGGTCGTTGAACTCGCAAATTTCTCGAGTCTCTTATAATAATGCGAATTTTGCAGGTCTCTAGTCATTGTGATGTATCAAAACCGGCATAATGCTTGTGTTTCGGGAATTGCAGTCTGTTCCCGTCTTCAGGCAGCGACACACAGGGTCCGCGACTGACGAGGATACCGGCAAAAACATGGGCGAGTGTCCAAAACTCTCCATCTAGTCGTTTTTTTTTGTCCGTCGCCTGGAGTGATTTCGGGAAACCGCAAAAACCCGAACTCAGGACAGGCTGGGATTCGATCCCAGTTTCGCCAGAACGCGAGTTCGAATGTTCACCACTGTCCTGCACCTCGTTCGAAATAAACGGCAGTTCGGGTAGCAGGGATTCAGGTGTTCTTACATTATAGAGGCGAAATTGTCGCATGAAACGTGAAATTCAGCCAAAGAGGCCAGCTAAATAGACATCACTGGCCATCATAACGTTGGAGCTGCGTTCGCCAATCAACACCTGGTAACTTACTCGCCAGTCGGGGTTCCAACCAACAGGTAACTTCTCCGCTGCTGTACAGACCCTCCTCTCCGCTTACAAGGAGGCGTGTTGTATAGGTATACCTATTAGTATAAGCTGTTCACGGTAAAATGAACACTTTTAAAAATCCTGCTTAATATCTACTTGTATACACGTTGTGTATTCTTCCGCCTTATGTAAAATTAACATTGCCTAGGGAATCAGCGCTTTATTCATGTGTTGGTCAAATGAATTTGCGAAATTATTAAGAAGGTAAATACTTTACAAATCTGCCAATTTTTATTTTTCGATGCATTAAAAAAAACGGAAAACGAAATAAATGATCTTAAGTTATCACAAATGGTTACCAAACACTTTTTATTCGAAGTTAAGAAATGGACCTACTTTCCTTCCATCGTTACCAACTTTACTGGATGTATGTCACTCAGTGCGCCCATTATAATATATGCAGGCAGGGACATTAACTTTTTCCTGATGTTGATTTCAATAGTGCTCATTTTATCGTGAACAGACTTTTCATTGTAGACTTCAATACTATGAGCACCCAACAGTAGTTTGTATATTGCCATTGGTTTCTGTCTGCTTGAGAAGAAGTTTTTATAGTTGACCGAGCCACTCAGAAATCAGCTACATCGGCTCGACTCCTACGTGATTCGTGTACAGAGAATTAACGCGTTTCAAAAAGTAATTCAGCCAATCGAGATAGGTAAACCAGCCTAAATTGTTTTGAAATATAACGTGTCATGAAATCTCTTCGCGAAATTTCGCTATCCCTACACAAAGCCATAGGACAAAACAAAAGCATGAGTGGCTTCAATAAAAGTACACTCTAAGAAATTATTCAGAAATTTACCACACCAGCGTATGCGCTCAGTGAGAAATCGGAAATGGTAATTTTCCCCTTATACATTCATTGTAGCGTTCCTACATTTGCTCAGGAAATAGTTAAATGAGTAGGGAAGCTCCCGACATTCTTATTTATGCAGCTTGGTGTGTGGTATTATTTTCGTACTGTATAGGCAGGGATAGGAACATTTCGTGAGTTCATTTCAGAGCAAGTTAGACGTCAAAATCGCGTACACTGAAATCACCGTTGCAATTAGATCACAGTTCATTAGACACGCCCTGGATGACTCTGAGCCAATAGCAGACTTGTAAGGAAACAAGTGTCGAGTGCCATACTTCCAGGTGTGAAGTAACACTAATTTGTGGGGCAGCAGCCAATGAACAAACATCTGAGGCTCAACTGTACACAGGACTGTGGAGTCTAGCCTACAGGTCATTGAACTCGCGAAATTTTCCTATCCCTATGTATAGGCCTATAGGTTAAAAACTTCCATTAGAGTTAAGGAACTTTACCAGAAATATTTTTACGGTTATAAAAGGCAAAACATACCCTCAGATTTCTGAGAAAGGGTACAGTTTTAGGGGCGGAAGGTCACGCATTCGTGGTTCAACCTATGGCTGGACATGTAATAAAACCCTCGCATCACGTGGTAGTTATTCAGGCACACGGACAATCCCTAAAGCCTCTCTACAAGGTAACGTCAAATGAACCGGCACACCATTTCTTCTCCACGTGCTCCGTTGATTCGGAGTCGTTTCCGATCTATCAGACACAGCGTGCGCTCTCCCAAGGCACGAAACGCAGCTGATCGCTAGAAACCTGAAGGATTCACGGATTTATTTCGGGGACGTCTAGAATTCAAAACACGCGCGTTTCATAACTTTAGCCACTGGTCCACACGGTGTTTGACATCTCCTGGAGAACGGTGCCTGATTGTCACCTTTCACTCAGACAACCGATGTGCAGTTCAGATGGCCACCTGGTTGGAGAACTTTTGCACGTCTGAGGACTAAATGCGTGGGGACGCTAGGGGCGACCGAGACATGCGCATTAACACTCTCAACGCCTTTACGTGCAGAGCACTGAACTGGCGTGCAGTCTTGCCGTCGATAACGGGCCGCTATGAGACTTTCAGGGGAGACCCCTACCATTTTCTGACTTAATAATATAAATAAATGATTTACGCACGTCCCTACTCTTTTTTAATGTTTTATACCGGAATGTTCATACGTAAAAATGACCGTGCAAACACCCGTTTGTGCCAATTTCACTATCACCAAAACATGCTTTAGAGGGAAATGGAGAACAGTAAAACGTATAGAGACGCTTAACGTTACTTAGATGCTATTCGTAAGCAGACCTCACTCAGGCACGTTGGACGGTTTCTTAATAAAACGTTTTCTGCTGGAGTTCTGCCCACTATTCGGCGTCCTGCCCAGGCGGCCACCTTAATATCGGCATACTTGTACATAAGACTGTGGAGTCTAGCATGCAGGTCACTGAACTGGCGAATTTTTCTGGAGTCTACTGATCGCGGACGGGCCTCTGCGCACCCTGACACGCTGTGTCGGGACGTGTCGCGATCTGTGATTGGTCGGCCGTGGCCTGAGGATGACGGGGGGGGGGGGTGCAGGAAGCGAGACCCTAGGCCCCGGGAGCCGCTTGGTGGCACAACGAGAGTGTTCGCTCCAGCCAGCGAAGGGGGCACGACTCCACAAACATGCCGACCTATTCCAGTTCTCCAGTTCTCCAGGAAGGTGCATATAATAACAATGTTGTGTGGTCGACCACAACTTCCTTCCCACTCGGGGCGAGCGAAAGAGGGTGGAAGGAGGCGTTGGGAGGTGGGGGGTACGTGAACACCCCCCCTCCTCCTCATCCCATACTGGAGGATCCGTGTGTACCTTTGAGTTGGGAGCAGGCTTGCCAGCAGTGCTGACCTATCCCAACAAGACCGGGCCGCCCTGAAAGCCCCACAAGGAGAGGGGAGGCAACTACAAACATTTTACGTCTGTTAAGAAAATACTTGGGCCCCCGCCGTCTATTTTCTCTTATTAGGGGCAAGCATCGTGTCGGGCAGCGCTTAGCCATATCGCGTTCCCGTGTCAATGTTGGGCCCGGACCGGGGCACTATAGCTCGACACGCGGCTGTTCGCTTCCCCGCACTGCCTGCACTCGGCGGCACTCTTGCCCGAGCCCCTCCAGCGCCGGACCGCGGAGTGAATGTGCGGTAGAGTGATCGCGCTAGCAGCGCAAAAAAAGTCTCCGTGACTGAGAGAGTGAAGAGATTGGGCGACTCTTAACATCGAGGTATTGAGAGCGGATAAGGGCGAAACGAGGTAAGTATGGTGGAGTGCAAGAATGAAAGGGCGGGGGAAATGTGAGATCCCCGAATAAATGGCCGACCAACGGCATCGTCCTGCACGACTCACATTAGCAAATATCCGGAGTGAACCGGCCTGGGATTGAACCCAGTTCGTCTTCGTGGGAGGCGAGCAGTTTAACCCTTTCAGCTGTCAGTTATAAAACTGATGAATGGAATTTTAAAATATGTATATAATAAGTAGTAGTAATTATGTGCAGCAATATAGGCATAGTATAATAATCAATAGAATAGATTGTGAAGAAACTGACGCCCCAAGCTGCTAGGGGAATCAGGGAGGACTACAGGAACACCGAGTGACTCTGACCTTCCAGGAAACTTGGTGTAGATAATTGGTCATAATATATTAAAATGTAATCCTTAAAGGTTGTAATGGGAATATGAAGTATCAAATAAAATAAAAAGCAAATAAAAAAGGAACATCCTGTACCCCCATATTACCCAGAAAGGGCACACGTGCGGGGGTGATAAGAAAAATGGGTAACTGGCCTTGACTGGTCCCGAAAAAAAAAAATCTAACCGCTCAACTAACGTGGCCCCGGCATGGAAGTAGTAACAAGTGGCAGGATGTGTGGGGAACTAGGTGGGTAGCAGGATCAACTGCACATGCCATTACACTAGACTACCTGGCTGTAGTATTATATGAAATTAACACAATAAATATAGGGATGAAGGTAGGAGAATCCTCCAAGATGTGGATTGTAAAGCATAACCACAAAGAAATAAAACAGTAAAAAAAGAGATAGCTAGTAACCAGGCAAAAAAAAAAAAAAATGAAACTGTAACATCGCCCCGAGAGTAAGTCGATGGTATAGATCACTTATGCCCTCGCATTATCCATGAGAAGCTAAAACGGCCTTCGCTACTCACGTAAAATAAAAATTCAGAGGGAGAAAATGGTCCCGAAGTTTATACTACATAATATACACCTACTGAAGCACAGAAATTGCTCATTTTGCTTTGAAACAAAGAAATCTGGCTCTATGTCAGGGGCATATCCATAGTAGGGCCACAGATAAAACACCCCCGAAACACCACACATTGAAATTTAAGTTTTCCTGTGGATATGTAAACCTGACATGAAATAATATTAAAGTGTTTTATTATGCAGATATTATTTGATTAATTTAATAGTGTTTCCCAAAACTATCACTTTCAGACAAACTTTAATTAATGGTTTCAGGTGTTGCAAACAAAAAAAAATTAAAGATGTGTGCTGTACTTAAGGTTTTCGCCTACCTGGTCCTTTAACGGTGTTGCAGCGTGTTTGAAATACACGTTTTCCAACGAAACTATTAAAATGCGTGTAATGTGCTCTACTATGAAAATAACACACTTCACACGAGGCTGGTGAGGATATTCAAAATGTCACGTACTTTATAACCGCCATTTCAGATTACCTACTCCAAAACGGCTTTCTCAAACCGTTGTAGCTCAAAATATATTGCTACGGGCTGCAGCTGGCACCAGCCGCCGGCTCCAGTTATACGTGGCCTGAGTTGACCCACCTCACCCTCCTCTCTTCCAAGCTGACACGCCGGCTGCCTTGTTGTTTTCCATCTTCTGGGAAGCCCGTGGATGATTGACAGCATCGTCCAAGCTGTCGCGCCGCTCAGCTCCTGGCTGACGTCACAGCCCTTTCTCTTCCCTGCTGGAGATACCGAAAAATTTAGCGACGACGCAAGAATAATATGGTGAGTCTGGTTGACGTCACAGGCCGCCCTCCTGCTGGAAAATCCGTTACCTGTAGGAGGCGCAAGTATATTCCGGGAATTAGGACGCTCGGTGCAGCGCGCGAGTTAGAGAAAATGCTGGGTGACGGCCTACGACACTATATATATATATATATATATATATATATATATATATATATATATAATATATATTATATATATATATATATATATATACTGCCATGGTCCAGTGACCAGCAGTTTTGGCGAAGGCTATCTAGCTGAGTGCGGGCGCGAAGTGCAGAACGGTACGACTGCGGAAGAGGTGTTCTTGGTGTTAATGGACGAGAGGGCGTAAAACCCGCCGAGTAAAAGCCTACTGTGAGTGAGGGCACTCGCATAATTCTAGAACATTGTGATCTGGCGGGACATGGAGTAAACTGAGGTGGGACTGAATAAAAATGTAATAAATATTTTATTGTAAATATTGGAACTGTCAAAATATGGATACATAAATTTATAAAATATTTTAATAGGTTCTGATACACTGTCAGTTGGGAGTAATTTTTTTAATTATTTAATTTCATTGATTTTTTGAGATAATTATAAACTCTATTAATCGAAGTCCCTTATCGTAAGCAGTAAGTGATATCAATTTGTTGTGAGATGTCGAGTCGAGAGAATTCTGGTTGTTGTTATTGTAAATAAAATCAGAAATTTATAATTAAATATTCTATTTAATTAAGACACATCTCTTAACGAATTTGGTTTAGGCCACTGACTTTTGCAACAATATTAATCAGATACATACAAAACTACTCTAGGGCGCTGCATTGTACCTTCCTACACAGATCCCACAAGTAAAATAATAGGTTCATCTCTGAAAGTCCCATAGGTACACGCAGTGCGACTAGAACACTGCACTCCATTTCAGAGCTTTGAGTTTAGCGGCGATGGCGCATTAATGAGTGTAATTGTCACAGCCCATGAGCTGTAGGCTATATGTTCGGCTACATTTATATGAACCAATTATTACCTTGACCAGTTGACGGTTTGCGAATCATTTATCCACATGTAACTTCATCGGTCGTTGAGCTTGCGCAGTGGGCAGTCCAGACCGAAAATTACCTACACGTGCGTAATGTAGTGTACATGGTTGGGTACACTTGGTCTGTACGACGGATAAAGATGAGACTATGCCTTATCTCCGCACGTCACGAATCGTATGTCTAAGCCTGCTCCTGCGCGAAGAACAGATTACCGCTCCTCCCTAAACCGACAGTCGATATTCGCTCCTCCTTTAGCTTTTATTACTTCGGTAAAAACTTTAACTTCCAAACGACGTCAGAATTAATGTGACTTCGAAGGAAGACGTTTGTCGAGGGATAAATTAGTTCGCGTGTGAAGGAAGTGTTACTGCTCGACTCCGACACCTGTGCAGTTCTCATGGGGGTAGGGGGGGAGGTGAAAACTGCTTAGGGCGTAAAAAAAAGAGGGTGTAATGGGGGCGCAATACTGGTTATGGTATAGGCTGTTTCAAAAACATAGGCCCGGGCGAGGCAATTCACGCTTTTCTCGTGGAAGGTTGAGAAGTATGTACGCAGAGGTGAGGGAAAGATATTGAAGCCACAAATGTAGGACTGTCATAAAGAGATAATAAACGTCTCTGGGATAGTTAGGAAATTAATTTTATAGAACTAGTTGAATGGGAAAGCGTGTTTTGTATACATGCCATTTCATGACGTTTCGTGAGTTATGATTTGAAATGTAGATACATAGAATACAAGTCGATATCAGTTTTGTCAGCAGGTAAAAGCACATCACACACAGAGAATCCCGAAGAATGTATACAATCACTAAGCAGTAAAGACAAAATAAATTACTTAAACGGAAGAAGAAAAGAGGGTAGAATATAGATTGACTAGATTAGGCAATGGACGATACGACGAAGTGGACAACGATGAATACAAATGCTAAATTTATAGGCAGATACGTCATTAAAAGACTGTACGTTATGACGTAGCCATAGAGAAAAAAAACTAAAGTTGCTGTAACAAAAAAATATATACTGTGCCATATATTTAAACGTTTATGTATAACAATAATGCTGAGACGGAGTTAAAAATGTTAACAAATTACTAAGTATTATATTAGTATAATGCAAAAATATTGTTGAAGTGTTAGATTCCCACAGTCTCTAATTAATGTTGCCGCAATCAAATGTTGTATTACGGTAAAAATTACAGGAAAAACAATCATTTGTGTTACTACAGTGTTAAAGAAATATCCAGCCAACACCAGTTACAATGACTTGACAATGAAGATGGCGGGTGCTAGTGAGTGAGTGAGTGAAGAGATTTGGGCGGCTCTTAACAGCGAGGTCTTGCGAGCCAATGAGGGGGATTGAGGTGAGTATGGAGCGGCGCCAGAATGAACGATCAGGGCAAACGGGAGATCCCCGAGAAAACCCGCCGATCGGCGGCATCGTCCGGCACGATTTCCACATACGAAAATCCGGGCGTGGCCCGGCCGGGGATTGAAGTCGGTTCACCCTGGGTGGGAGGCGAGCAGGCTAACCACTCAGCCGCCGCGGCCCCAATGGGTTTCGTGAAGTGGAGGTCGCCACGTGTGCAAGGCGCGGTTTCGTTTCTCCCCTCTGCAGTGAATTTTTCTTCGTAAGTAATATTTACTTTTGTGACAAAATAATTTTACTTTCTTGTCTTACATCGGAATGTTGGCTTAAAGCAAATGAAATACAAGACAATTTTTTAACAAAAATGTTACCGTCAATTCAATACAAAATTAAATTTTCCGCAACATAAGCACCCCCTTAATGTTGACAGTACAATAAGGAGGTATCATTGTTACAAAAGTACTTAATATTAGTTACATTAAAAGGATAACAGTACATTGCATTAAGAGCAACGTATGTTACTGCTGGCTCACAGATAGCAAAAAAATACTCTATTTCCAAAATTATTACTCTTAAAACGACAATAGTCTTTAATCTGTGTAGTGATGACATTAAAAGCACAAAAAAAAAAAACCTTGTTATAACCCTTTAAGTCTGGAATTCATTTAAGAGCGTAATTGTTGCAATCGTTTAATTTTCTGATCTGCTATCTACTTGTATCGACCGTGATTCTCGCAACAAATGAACAAGCTACTGCGTGTTCGTTGAATTCATCATTAACCATTCACAAATGAGTGGCGCAGAAACTTCAACGAATAAGATTTCCCACAAGGACTAAGCTCAGAAGACCGTCCACTTATTCCTCGTTGTGTACAGTGCTGACCATATATATCCTTCATTTGCAACATGTCAATCATGGACATTAGGACTGAACGGGTGAATGTTTTAAAGAAGCACATGTCTGTGTCACAATTTTACTTTTAAGTGCACACGATTTCAGAAATAATGTATAGTCTAATTAATATTTAAAAAGTGTTTATTCATTGCCGCAAAGTTGACCAGGGCGTTTCGAATATAAAATTGCGCAAATATAGGCGTGTTAAAAGTTAAACATGTCCCCATATATCATCGCCCATTTTGCAGACCTCCAGTTATTGTTAAACACACCCGACGTTTGTGGAACGTATTAATGCCAAGTTTTATGTTAAATCTCAGTTTAACTTTCGGTGTGACCTGATTGTCATTGGTACAGTAAACACCCGACTGTCTCCCGATAAAGGCGCGTGGTTAATAACTAGAGACCTGAAGAATACGTGGATTCATTTTGGGACAAGCTAGAATTCAAAACACGTGTGTTTATATAACTTTAGGCATTGGTCCACACGGTGTTTGACACCTCCTGGAGCACGTTGGCCCAATCGTCGCCTTCCACTGTGACAGTAGACAACCAATGTGCAGTTAAGATCGGCATATTTGTACACAAGACTGTAGAGTCTAGCCTAAAGGTCTTTGAAATCGCGAATTCTTCAGGATATTGAAATCCAGCCGTGGTGGAATAATTTTCGCGAAAATCGGATGGTCGTAGTTACTGGGATTGGATTGGATAGGACTTATTAACGTCCCCCAGTGTTAAACCTGAAGACTTATCAGTGGACGGCTTATAAACTAACTTATAAATAGAGACCTGAAAAATTCGCTCGTTCAATGACCCGCAGGCTAGACTCTACAGACTTATGTAGAAAAATGCCGATGTCAACTGCACATTAGTTGTCTGCTGTCACAGTGGAAGGCGACAATTGGATATCATTCTCCAGGAGGTGTCAAACACCGTGTGGACCAATGGCTGAAGTCACATAAGCGCACGTGTTTTGAATTCTAGCATGTCCATAATTGAATCCGCTAATTCTTCAGGTCTCCACTTATTACATAACTTATACTAACACGCATACCTTACCTGGGACTCGAACCCAAAACCTCCCGCACATCACCTAGTTACTGATGATGGAAAATAACACCTAAACTTCAAGAAAAATACCTCTGTTTCGAGAAAATATTTTTTTTTTTTTCACCGCGTGCCTATTCAACAGTGAAAATAAATGGACAACTGTTAAAAAAATTTTAGAGTGGGGTCATCGTCATTCCGGGTAGGTGCGGTGCTACCATTGTGAAGTTGAAGCGGGCTATCGATCTTCGCGCTAACGTCGACTTTATCTGACCTGAAAACGCTCACACGAGCTGGTGACAAATCCCTGCTACCCCTGATACGATCCCTGGAAGCTGACAAGCACTAATGCTGCGCCCCTTTCCTTTTTTTTTCCTTTAAAATCTCCCTCCTCGCAGTTCGCCCGCGAACTAGGTGCCTTTCTCCGTGTCCTGTTCTTGGAAGTCATTCATCAAACAACCCCGAGAGACAAGGCCATTCGTGTCCTCCGGCAAGCACCCCCCCCCCCTCCCTCGTCCACGTGCTTGGCGGTCCGTCCGTCAGGGGACAAATGTGTCCGGGACAGGGCTTGTGTGCGTGATTACACGACGCCCGTGGTGATTGCAGTTCGCCAAAAGAGGAGTAAAAAATGGGCATTCGCTTCGCCAAATATTTTTGTATTGAGGTATAAACGCGAATTTATTCTGTGGCGACTGCGGAGATTATTTTTGTTGGTGATTACTAGAGGATACCGTTCCAAGCGAGAAAAAAATGTCTGGGAGATCTCGTTAGACGCCAACATACCAGGCTTCGTTCTACGATCTGTAGGGATAGGAAAATTTCGCGAGTTCAATGACCTGTAGGCTAGACTCCTCAGTCCTGTGTACACTTGAGCCTCAGATGTTTGTTCATTGGCTGCTCCCCCAGATATTAGCCAGTGTTAATTCACACCTGGCAGTATGGTACTCGACACTTGTTTCCTTGCAAGTCTGCTATTGGCTCAGAGTCGTCCAGGGCGTGTCTAATGAACTGTGATCCAATTGCAAACGTGACTTTCGTGTACGCGAGTTTGACGTCAAACTTGTTCTGAAATGAACTCGCGATATGTTCCTATCCCTAGCGATCTGTCTGTCGTTTCGTGATGCTAATTTCCTCGTTTCGCTTATCCAGAATTATCTCGGCTGCTCTGGTACACCGTTGATTCGTAATTCGTCTGCGAACAACTACGATGTCTCAAGAAACGCATTATCAGATCACAGACATTCGTGGCTACGGTGCTTTAAAAATTCATGGCAATAATTAGAGATTGTAATTTTTCGAGAATATATTTGGCGCCAAGGTAGTCTGCAAAACTCTGTGATTTCCTAATACGTTCGTGATTGGATGACACATTCACAGCTTATAGCAGGCCAATTATTTATGCTCAGTTTCGTAGGAAGAGAAGTCTTTTTGAGCCCGTAAAAAAAGGGAAAAAGTATTCATAACACATACATCAGTGAGTGAGGAACGAAATGTTGCATACGTGTGCATAGAGCGTTGAAACCTAACTTGCTCTCCAACATTTACACGTTTAATTTTCTCCCCTAGCAATGCTACTGTAAGATTCTTATAGGTGAAGGCTCTATCACTTGGCGTTATAATTTTGTGACAGATCAAGCGTTATAAAAGTACATATTAGCTTCATGTGTGTCATTGGACATCTGCTCATCTGACATGCCCTGCACGATTCAGAACCAATTGATAGGGACAGGAACATTTCGCGAGTTCATTTAAGGACAAGATAGACATAAAACACGCGTACACTGAAGTTGACTTTGCAACTGGATCGCAGTTACACGCACTGGACGACCCTGAGCCAATAGCAGACTTGCAAGGGAGCAAGTAGCGAGTGGCATACTGCCAGGTGTGGAGTAACACTGGCTACTCTCTGGGGCAGCAGCCAATGAACAAACACCTGAGGCTCTAGTATACACATGACTGTGGAGTCTAGCCTACAGGTCATTGAACTCGCGAATTTTTTCCTTTTCCTACCAATAGTAAACATGTAGCATTCTAGTAACTCAATGCCGTGTGGCCTGGTTAAACAGGAGAATGAGTTCTGCCTTTGGAGGCAGTCGATTAACAAGTGACTTCTGTTTAACTGTTTTAGAGTCTAGCTTGGTACCCTGTCATAATGCGAAATGGTGCAATGTAAAAAATAATGGGGAAATTACTTGTCAAGTGTAAGGTAATATTCGTAAACTTGGGGGGAAACATGGTTTTCCTTACAGGTCAGATAAAATTACCGCATTTTGGAGCAAAATTCACGTCAATAGAGGTGGAAAATCCCATGCATGGATGGGAAAATTACCTTACGACGTGTGAATCTCTTCAGCTTTATCAACAGCTAAGTGGGGAAACGGGCGGAAGAAACATTCGTTAAACATATTCATATTCATATTCACTGATGCACTCACGCTGTCGTCATAAATAATAGAATATTTAACGTTAGTAATACTGGATAATTTTGAAAATAATTTTTCCTTTCTTGTACGGAATTTCCTCCCACATTTGTCAGGTTATTTTCCCGTACAATTATGGAATAGTACTTTACTTGTTATGTAAATTTACTCTACATTTAAGAGGCAATTTTACCTTACATGTAGACGTAATTAGCTTCCCTTACATGAAAAGGAATTTTACCTCAAATTTTTTGCTGTGTAGAGTGTCTATAAATATATGAGACATGCCAAAATAACTATGGCTCAATTATAATATTAACACTTGAGTATACGTTCTACAAGTTTAGCCAGTCCCAAATGAATTCGTGAAATTTAATTACCTCTAATATTTACGCGAAGCGCAAAACATTTTGCTGTCGTCAAAGAAAAGTTTTATGGTTAATTAATAGTAAAAGAAAAAATTCACAAGTTCAATGACCTGTAGGCTAGACTCCACAGTCATATGTACACAGCTGGTTTCAGGACGTAAGTGGAAATGTTTTCGTTGGGAATTTTCACCCAAGGTGCCAAGGCGGGATTCGAAACGTGCACACACAGAGCCACAGATCGAGTGCCGTTGGGGGTTGCAAAATGTCGAGGGGGTTAGTCGGTGAAGGGGCTGCGTGGGGGCAGTAGTTGAAGGGCGAGGGGCAGGGTAAGACGTCTTTCCCCTTTCGCTTGTCCGGCACTTGAGCCACCCCGAGTGGATTTCCACCCCCTTCCCCCCTCCTCTATCACCCACCACTCGGGGCGAGAACTTTCAACCCTCGACCCGCCGGTGCATCTGCGACCCAGCTGGCTGCGTCTAGCGACATGAGCTACCATGACGCCATTATAGATTTATTATCAATAGCGACCTGAAAAATTCGCGAGTCCTATGACCTGCAGGCTAGACTCTACAAGTTTTATGTACAAACATGCCGATATTAACTGCACATTGGTTGTCTGCTGTCACAGTGGAAGGCGACGATTGGGACAGCGTTCTCCAGGGGGTGTCAAACAAAGTTTCGATCAGTGACTTAAGTTATATGAACATAAGTATTTAAATTCTAGCTTGTCTCAAAATGAATCCGCGAATTCTTTAGGTCTCTATCAATACCACAAAATGACTGCTGCCGAAATGATTTCACGTTGCCTGAATTATTTATTTACTATCGTCTTTTTATATGGCGATTTTAAGGCAGTATGAGTTCTCTTACACTTAACCATTTTAACCAAGAGTACTGTAATCATGAAAAATAATACGCCTAACCCATTCAGACCCAGTGTACACAAATCATTACATAATGCACGTGTAAAGTCTTTTATCGGTAAAGTGAGCATTTATGAAATGAACCTTTGAAAATTCTCCCTGGTCCAAAATGCAATTATTTTAACGGGCGCACTGACTATCATGCTGCCAGTAAAGTTGGTAACTACTGAGGTAAAGAAGTTCATCGTCTTATCGTTTGATTAAAATTAGTAGCTTGAATACTGAAAGGATATCGCTTACTCGCTGTACTTTTGTAATGCATAGTAAATTTAAGACTGAGCAAATTTGTAAAACATTTGCCTTGCTGATAATTTCACTGTTCCACTTGACCTGCGCATGCACCAAGTTATCCAGGCCCATTGCAATGTTTGGAAAATTACACAATGTGCCTACAAGTAGATCTTAAGCAGGGCTTTCAAAAATGTTATTATTGCCATGAGCAGTCTTTAGGTAATTTTAGGTTTGTACTGCACACAGCGAAGCTCAATGATCAATGATCTTACCTGAGGGTATATTATTCACAAACCATCTTACTGGCCTAGGTCATTGGCAGTTACAGCGAAACAAGTGTTGTGTCGACTTAAATACTGCACGCATCTTAAAATTGTTTGTTCGCGACAGATGAAACCGTAAATTATAGCGAATGTGAAAGAGTCGACGTACAAACTTAATCCTTAGTTATAAACAAAAAAAAAATGATTTCAAAGTTATTGGTATACCTACTGGGAAATGCATAATAATATTAATAATAATCATAAATTTTGGTCAACTACTAATTAAATGTAGTATTAATATGCATATAAAAATAAATTATCCGTAAAAACCGTTTACTAAAATGTAAAAAAAAAAAAAGCCATATATAATGTGTGCACAAGTATACCGTTAGCTGAATTTTTGGAATATTAGGCGACTTTTGATTACAGTAGGCCAGTGTGTTTACACAAAAAATAATTTGAGGTGAAATTCCCTTACATGTAACCTCTACATGGGTTAATTTGTTTTATTATCTATACTCTCCGACGATTAGCAATGGAAACCTCAACACTAAGATTCTAAGGATTTGCTGGCGTTTGGGCGCGAACCACGGTCCTCTGTCACGAAAGGCCGATGCACTATCCATTACACCATGACGACAGCGTAACAGTGTCAGTAAATATATGCGTGTTACATGATTGTTTCTTCCGCCCGTCCTCCCACTTAGTTGTTGAGACAATGCTGAAGAGATGTATCCGCCGTAAGGTAATGTCCCCATCCATTTATGGGATTTTCCACCTCTATATACGTGACTTTTACTCCAGAGTACGGTAATCATACCTTACATATAGAGCCAAGTTGGACGACTTGTATGACTAAGTAAGAAAAAATAATTTTAAGGTAAATAAATATATAGAATGTAATTATCAAACACTTACAAATGGACCAGGTGATCCACACGTTGTAAGGTAACTTTTCCATCCATGTATGGGATTTTCCACTACCATGTACAGTACGTGAATTTTACTCCAGAGTGTGGTAATTGTACCTTACCCGTAAGGAAAACTTTGTTTCCCTCCAGAAGTTTGCGAATATTACCTTGCACTTGTCAGGTAATTTCCCCATCATTTCTTACAGTGTACCGAACCTTCTAAATGCCGAGAGCGTACCTTAGTTCCTAACCACCGGTGGTAGTTTATTCCAGTCTCATGATGTGGATACGATGAATGTGTTTTAATAGAACTTGTCTTGTGATTGGGAATATTCAGCTGAACATCGAACCTAGAGCGAGCGTTGATTTTGTCGTTATCGCACAGTGGCACCAGTGTAGTAGTTCGGACCAGATTTATTTGCAATTTTATAAACCAGCGATAGGCGGTTCAGTAATCGTTTCTCGTCAAGGCGCAGTCATTTAAACCGATTGTATTTAATCGATAAATGATCGCGAGACTTTTGATTAAGGGTAGCTTGTAAACATTTCACCGAATTGTACGGAATTTGCCGTATCATGACGAAATTCGTATTCTTTGAAAACGCTGTAGAGGAACCGTTGCCAAAAGTTTTTCAGGTCCTGAGCAACATGAGGCAATATTACATCAGCCACACTCGAAGCGTGAATTACTCAAAGGAAGAGGATTGACTGCACAGTACTCTAGCAGAAAATATCAATTTATATGGATACTTCCATCTCCTGCATTATACTGACAGAAAACCGGTCATTCATAAACGTTGTACAGTACAATAAGAGCTTTCGGTGTTGCATGATCGAATGGGTAGAGCTCTGGAAAATTCGCGTTATTATTTGGGCACAAGTTTGTCATTGGACCATGTTTTATTTGACGCGCACTGGGTAGCTCTGCGCCAATAAATGAACACTTCACAATTGTGTAGTCCACGTGCAGTCCAGTCAGATAAGGAGAGCCTTTGGAGTAGACACACGAGAAATTCGCGAGTTCAGTGTTCTATAGGCTAGACTTCACAGTCTTATATACTCTCATACAGATATCAACTCTTTATTGGCAGATTGTTATGGTAGTAAAAGGCGGTGGTTGGGCGCACAATTTATTGCATGTTTGTTACTGGTTTATCTATCTCCGGGAGGTGTCAAAAACACTTCGACCAATTACAAACGTAATATGAAAGTGTGTGTTAATTCCAACTCGTCCAGAAATGAACCCGCAAAATTCTCGGGTCTCTAATAATAACGCTAGTTTAACAGGTCTTTAAGAATAGGTACAGAACCGGAAATTTCGTGGATTTATTCTGCAACAAGCTTGATGCCATAATCCTTAATGTACTCGAGCCTAAGTTAGTTGTTCATTGGCTGTTGCTCCACTTTTACCCGTGACAAGGTGGTACGGGTTTAGGTCCTCTTTTTCTTACGTGTTACTTATTAGTACAGAACTGAAGAATTCACGGATTATTTCGAGACTGGCAAGGATTCAAAATACGTGTGTTTATATATCTTTAGCCATTGGTCCGCACGGGGTTGGACACCTCCTGGAGAACGTTGGCCCAATCGTCGCCTTCCACTGTGACAGCAGACAACCAATGTGCAGTTAATATAGGCATGTTTGTACATCAATTCTGTTATTAGTTCAGATGCACCCATGGCGTGACCTACAGGCTGCAATCCAATTAAAACGTAAGTCGAATGTGTACTTGTTTGACGTTTAGCTTGTCCTCAAATGAATTCGCGAAATTTCCGAGACTTTGCCAAAAGGACGGTTGCAATTGGAATACAGAGAGTAACAGAAAACAGGGCCGTGCAGTTGTGAATATATGCTACTAATGTCTAGCTCTTCTTGTTTATTAAAGGCTGTTCACGATTGAGTAGGCACTTTTGAAATTAACCTTACGAAAATGTCACTGCTCCTACATGTGTATATTTTAACTGGCGCACTGAGTGACTTGCGCCCATTAAAGTTGGTAACAATGAATGGGGGAGTAATTACGTATATTAACTTCGAATGAAAAATGTTAGGTAACCATTTCTGATACCTTACATTATTTTGTTCGCTTTCTGTTTTTTTTTAATGCATCGAAATGTAAAACTGAGCAGATTAGTAAATTATTTACTTTTATAATAATTTCACAGTTTCACTTGG
The DNA here is from genome assembly GCA_029891345.1 of Dryococelus australis. NCBI lineage: Eukaryota > Metazoa > Arthropoda > Insecta > Phasmatodea > Phasmatidae > Dryococelus > Dryococelus australis. The sequence continues at coordinate 131,538,837 of CM057009.1, forward strand.
CCGATGCATGATTAAAGAGGTGAGGCTCATGGCAATGTTATAGTTCATTCACGCTTTCTTCGGCTTTTTGGAATCGAACCTTTGAAAAATCTCCCTAGGCATATTATGTCAAACTGTTTTTACAATAAATTGTATTCCACAAATATTTAACACTGTGATTAACTTTAGAGTACTGTATTATTGAATAAATGAAACTTTACCTTAGTATCTTATATAACTTGTAATATTTATTTCATATTAAATACGAATTAACAGCGAGAGAAGCGATGTGTTGGCAATGGCCGGCAAGAAATAGTTCACAGTTACAATATTTTTTTACCTCGTTTTATGTGTACTATTTGTAAGTTAAACTTTGCCAATTTATATATTTGTATTGTTAGGTAGCACTGACGGATACGCATTTCATTGCTGCAGTTAAAAATATCCGCTCAAATTCCCGTATGTAGGCTGGTGTTTTTTTTCCCCCGTCCGGAATAAAGGTTCAATAAGCGAAGCATATCGTGTCTCTCTCGTTCTCTCTGTTTCTATTCTCGCTCTGGGGAAGATCGTACCACCTGTATAGGAAAGGTATAAATTTTGTTATTTCTAAATTCAGCACATCTCATACTAATTACAGTAACCGTAATGATGTCTGAGATTGTAATTTACATCTGAAACGAGATTTTATTGTCTAAATACCTATTGTATGTTACGACATCTTTTAGATGCGATGGCGCGACATAGCTCGTTGCACGACACTTACAAATTTAGCAGGGTGGTAGACGTGGTGTGGAAAGCGTTCCCAATATGGCGACGGCGGGCGATTATACCCATTGCATTACGACTGACGTGGTGTGGCGACATACAATGACACGGCGTGTTTCTCAACGAAGCGTCAAGTTCGTACTCGCGTTTTTTAAACATCCTACGGAAGTTACAATGTTGTGATAAATATGTGTTTCCATGGCAGAGTGAAATATGTTGTGATCGTTGCGTATGAAAGTGCGTGGTGGCTGCTTTGTAATCGTTACGCAGGCCAGGTGTGTGTGTTTATTTCAAATATGTGCAAAATTGATACGTTATAACCATGAATTGATGTTATGGCTAAATTAATTATTTACAGTCACGTCTGTTTATCACAAAGTTGTACCTATGCGCTAGGTGTTTGGAAAACAGTTGTGTAACGAGCTTACGTTTATGTGATTTAAATGTCTGCAACAATACCAACGAAATACTAAGCCCGCCCAGATAAAATTAAATAAATAATAAATTAAACCTACAAACCAGTAAGTACCAATGCATGTAAATATTAGCAGAATAAATGTTACGGTAGGCATACGTGTTTGCGTGTTCACCACTATCTTTTACGTTTGTCGATGTACAAGAAACAAGCGACACGAGTTGCGTGCTTGAATTTTACTGAGTCGTTTCGTTAGACTGGTTGTCCCTTCGTTTTAATTTTTATTCCAAACACATATTAATAACAACAGGTTAAATACTACTGGTGTGTCCGCTACAGTTGTAACAAACACCATCGTGACAAAATATTAATGTGTATTATGTGTAACGTGCTATATCGTGTGTAACAAATAGTTAAAACTGACGTAAATATTCTTATAAGCCTACATTGTGAACATTCGTAGGAAATGGTTTCTGCACTATGACATAATTCTTTGAACAGCTGTAAACCGCAACCAGCGCATTTGACAGTTATAAAAGTAGAAGTCACATGGCAGTGTTTTGTTTACGTGTAGCGGAAGGATTCGTAATCAGTAACAAAGAGTAGAAATTTGGCAGGGCTTCAGAAAAGGCCGAAGTTATCGTTAATCAACTGTAATTGCGAATACGAAGGACTACATTTGTCCTCAATTAACATTGAGTCGCGACCTGCATCATCGCTAACTGTTCGTCGTCAGTGTCGATTCTGCGATCGAGTTTTCACCTATGGTCAAAATGCTCGTCGGCATGAGAGAACGGCCTCTACGAAGAGTCCTTTTCGCGCGATGAAGCAATACGACATTGGTCCCATGCAGTTTGTGAAAGTAGATGCATTCAAAGAACATACCGAGATCTGCAAGTATTCGTCTACTGGTAATCAGATAGTGTTGCCGGCAGTACCTCTTGCTGCATCGATGGGTACTGGTTTGATAGGTGATTATGATGAGACAGTTAATGCTAAATACGGAATGCGTGCAGTAGAGTCGGTTTGCGCAGAATGTACACTTGCAAGACGTTCACTTGAAGTCGACGAACTTCAAAATAAACGGTCGTCGGCCCGAATTACTGATGAGCATACAACTCCTGCTAGAAGGAAAAGCCAATATAATATTGAGGATGAAACAGGAAATAAAGACGATCATGAAGACAGCATAAATGAAAATAAACATGAAGACAGCATAGATGAAAATAAACATGAAGACAGTGCTAATGTTGAAGACGATGATGGTGATTTTCTCGTTGCACTGACACACTCCTTCAACATATTTGCTTCAATGAGCGACACGAAGAAGGCAGAAGGCATCGAGAATACTGACTACCTATTTTCCGAAGATCCGAATGAATTTATTGATAGACTCATATAATTTACTGAGCTTCAAAAACGCGGTAATTTGTCGCGCTTTAGTGAGATGTATTCAATCATTAGTAAACTGATGGAACGGGGATGTATCGCATTATGCGATGAACTGCTTTCTTCTGAAATTGAAATTACTAAATAATAATATAAAACAAATGTGTTCCCTTTATTTTTGTGTGTCGCGTCATTTTATAAGTCGGCCACGACAACAAAACAGCCCGCAAGGGGAAGGTGCAGCGTTACGCCTCCTAGAGCGACACACCCTAGTACACTCAGGACAGCCTACTGAGGACTGTCGACAGTACATTGAGACTCACGAAGGACAGTGTAGTTTCCGTGAATCTCGTACTGATGAAAGCTGTTTAGGCGCCTCTACACAACTAACTGTAGAGCCCCCCCCCCCCCCTCTCGGGCGTGGTACTATTCAACAAGCACAGTTAGTTCCGCACATAAGGTACATAAATCTACATATTAAAAACATCCACCTAGCTTGGTATAATAACGTTAACAGAATATACAATTAAATATAGTGGCAAATCATCTATGAACAAATTATAGTTACTACACACGTTCCTCACATTTATGCCCTGTCACATTTAATAACTACGTACCTCGAAACAAGTGTTGTGTATATTCTAACTTCCGGGAAGGTACATTGGTGTGCGTTCCTGGCATCCGCCCGTATCTATAAATGTACACTGAAGAAATGCGGACTGTTTTAAGGAAATGTGTCACAAATTACCGAAACACTTAATGATATAATGTGAGCTGTAAAGTTATGCAGCATCGGTAATATATACTTAAGTCTACTCAAGTTCTTCAATTCCTGAAAGTTCACCATCGGCTACATTTCCATGTACACTACTGTCACTGAAGCTGTCAGTATCATGGCTACTGTCGCTTTCACAGTCACTGTCACTGGCTCCACCTAAACTAATTACAATCTTCTCCATTTCTTCTTCCAAGCAACGATCGTTTTTCCAATACTCCTCTTCTTCCCTCTTCACATGTAATACTGCTGATTTCCAATCTTTTTCAGAAATACTGTTTATGGCTTCATCTGTCAGTGGCTTTATTTCGTCCGCTCTTTGCGAAACGTTGCTCTTCGCCACACGAGACTTGGCAATATTCCATGGCATTTAAGTTGCAGTGATATGGAGGCAGCCTTACTACTTCATGGCCATGTTCTTTAAGAAGTTCGTCTATGCGATACATCGGAGCCGGTCGTTGACATTTCACGATGTGGAGTAGTTCTGCTTTAGTCAGCTCTTCCTCATATACGATGTTATTTAACTTGAGCCACTCTTGTATTTCTGCCTTACGTGGTGTCATTGTAGAGGGTTTGTTTGTCTGCACCGAGTGATAGGATGCATTAACCATTACAATTATGCTTCCACTGGATAGATTGGTTAAGAGTTTTTTGGATACCCATTTTGAAAAATTCGCAAAATTCATCTCATCGTGGTAGTCGCCACTTATGATCATAGACTTAAAGATGAGATACACGCCATGAACAAACCCCGCATCCGAACCAGTATGCAGCGTAATCCGTCGTTGGCTTGTGTCGTTCTTCAGCACACCTGGCGTGTGCGGATCTTGCCAACATTTGCTGACTGTGTACGCAACATGAATCCACGTTTCGTCAACATAAACCAGTGGTAACCTGTTCTCCCCCAGACTTTCATTTTTTAGCATTCTCCTTAAATACCTTTCCCTCCATGTGACAATATCTGTTGTCTCCATTAATACAAGTCTCTTGTTTTTGCATTACTTGAACCGGAAGCCAATCTTCTTTACGATTTGTCGCAACGTTTCCTTGCTTCAGCGGAAATTAATTTCTGTTCGTAGTACAGAAAGTAACTTCTTTAATGTAGGCACGTCTTTCCTATGAGCATAACAATTTTGGATTGTACGTCGAACAACACACAAATCAATATCATCTAACACAATTTTTCGGTCGTTCCTCTTCCGTTTCTTCCCAGACGTACATAGTTTTTTGCCTGTTAGTTTTCCTACACTCATTTCCTTCCGTATTTTACATATCGCTGCCTCAAATTTTCCTGTTACAGCTGCTGCTCGCTTTGTTCCATTTTCAATTGGACACGTTTGTTTCCAGATATCTTCTCTTCATCAAAAAATGAAATAACTTTTCCTATTATTTCGCGGCCATCACTATGAATAGCGGGACATTTTTTACTACACGAAGCCATAATGTTAACATTTACACTAGCGCTCAAATATATGTGCACGTTTGGAACGATCAACTACTTGCGCACTAGTAAATAGGCGCTCCTTCAGACTACGTTTATTTACTACCACCAACCAAGACTGGCCTTGTAGATTTTCATGCAGTACAGACTGTACGTGTATGTGTCAAAGCTGCTCGCCTCTGACTGGCTCGCTGGGTTTACCCTCGTCCGCCCTCTCTCTCGCACACGGTCAGACCCGCAGAACCACATTATTTCAAGAAATGTTGTTGTCTCGGCCGAGTTATAGCCCTTACAACTTTAATTTGTGCCTTAGCACTCGCCTGCAAACGTAGAGATATGCACATAGAATGATAATGAAGACTTCAGTATTAAAAATGCATGAATTTTTAAGACATTTGGTGAATCGTTTTTGTTCATATGTAAGGATAGAGAGACGGGACAAACCCATGGATTGATGGATGATGGATATATTGCAATTGTGGAGCAGATTGTGGCGCTGATTGTATTGCTGATTGAGATTGTGTTGGTGATTGTGGTGCTTAATACTATTGTGGTGCTGATTGCGATTGAGGTGCTGATTGTGGAGCTAATTGATGGAAAGATTGATATAAAAACCCTTTCATTAATTCTTTAAAATTTTTAATGTTTTTTGGAATTTTTGTGTTTTTTATTTTTTCGGTTTAAAGCCAAGGGTCAAGGTCAATTTTTACCGACATCCAAGATGGTGGTGGTATAGTCAATAACATAACATGCTCGTTTACTTTTATGAATTTATTCCATTTTTTCTCGAATTTTTTATTTCTATGTTATCTTAGTTCACGAGATCAAGGTCATTTGCTTCCAATTTGGCGGTTGTAGTCAGTAACATAATATGCTCATTGAATTTATGAATTTATTGAATTTTTTCTCAAAATTTTGTTTTCGAGGCAATATAATGTCTTGGGGTCAAGGTCACCTGCACACAATATGGTAACATAATGTAATTTAACATAATATGCTCATTGCTGTTTATGTATTTATTCAATTTTTCTCGAAATTAGGTTTTCAAAGTCATCTGCACTCAATATGGTAGTAGTAGTAACATATGCTCATTGAATTTTTTAATATATTCAATTTTTTCTGGAGTTTTGGTTTTCAAGGTCATTAAAGGTCACCGGGTCAATGTCAAGGTCACCTTAACCCAATATGATGGTTATTATGGCTGACAGAACCAATATGGCTGATGGTTAGTTCTGACTCCGATCCTGAATCCCTTGTATCGATTTGGCATATCCTATGCCAATAAAACAAAAATGAATGCCTCCAGCAATGTATAAACATATGACAAACTAGAAACCAAGATGGCGGCCTCCAGCAATGTATAAAAAATTACAGACGAAAAACCAAGATGGCAGCTTCCAGTAATTAATAAACAAACGACAAACGAAAAAAACGGAAACGGCGTTATATGTATGTGTGCGGAATTAGGGGAGACCTCCGGAAATTTAAATTTTGAAAATAATTTCTTAATAAACTAAAAAAAATTAAAAATTATTTTTTAGTAATTAATTTTTTTAATAATAATTTTTTTTGGGGGTTTTGGATTTGTTTTGGATTTTTTGTATTTTTGATGTCCAACGTCAAACGTCATTGGTCAATGGTCATTGGCTTCCAATATGGCCGTCGGGAATCGTGATGACAGAGTATGAACAGCTCTGAGTTCCGATCCCCCATTTCCTTGCGCCAGACTTCATTTTATACTACTTTTGAGCACTATAGTTACTTCGCCATTACGTTCTCTAAGTAGGACATTGAAATTATGCTTGCATGCTACATCAGTGCTCAGTATTCCTAGTGGTTAATCTGATTTGTGGAATTTTCTACACCTCTTTGACATGAAAGCTAATATCATCGAGCACGTAGTACGTTTTTCATTGGTTGCAAGACAAGTGCTGAACACAAGTAAAGCGCGTACCAAAAATTACATAATAGCAACATTTGAATTAATAAATTAAGTGTGAAAACCAAACAAGTTGATGTTCTATTTTACTTCAGCTATTGTATGCGCAAACAAAGTCCCTTTTACAGTAGCCTTAGTTGCCCCAAATGTCCCAAGTAGCCCCAGGTAACAATACATAAATCTCATTAAAAACATTTATAAAATTCTCTTTTTCGAAACGTAGATAAACATGTTTTCTGACAGACAATTTTAGGGAAATATTCATGTTTCTTCACAAAATATTTCAATTGGCCTAAGTTGAAGTTTTGCTACAGCGAAATAAATATATGTAATTCTTCACGTTTGCCAAATTCTACCTCGAGTCCTTGCCAAAGAATGATATTTTTTTTCAATAAATGGTTTAAAATCTCATAAGAAAATATCTTATAAATGCTTTAGAGAAGAATTTTGGTGTACAATATATATCTGTGAGTAGTTGCCAGTGAGTTTATTTATGTTTTAAGAAAAATGTGTCTGTTTGTCAGAGATTTTAGGAAAGAACATTTTTTTTAAATATCTAAAAACTAACAAATACCTGCGTGAAGTAAAATACGATTTGTACGACGTAGTCTCAACAAATTGTGGAGCTACTCTTGGGGTTCTTACTGTGCATTAAGGCGAAGTACAATAACGGAGTGGACAGCGCCCCGAGAGTAGGCCACTGCAGATCACTGCGAAGTTAAATAAGTTCAAGGACTAGCGCCCCGAGTGTAGGCAATCTCACATTACCGCGATGTACTACGAGTTCGTGGACTATCAGCCCGACTGTAGGCAACCACGCAATACGGCGATGTACGATGAGTTTGTGGACTGACAGCCCTAGTGTAGGCAACCAGGCAAAAAGGGTGATGTACAATTAGTTCGTGAACTGGCGCCGCTAACGTATGCGACCATGCATTATGGTGAAGTACAATAAGTTCATTAACTTTTGCTCCGAGATTAGGCAACCACACTATATGGCGAAGTATGATGAGTTCGTGGACTGGCGGCCAGAGTGTAGACAATCACGCAATTCAGCGATGTAGAATATGTTCATATACCAGCGGCCCGAGTGAAGGCTACTACGCATTATGGTGAAGTACGATGAGATCCTGAACTGGCGCTCCGAGAGTAGGCAACCACCCTTGCGTCTAAGTACGATGAGTTCGTGAACTGGCGCTCCGAAAGTATGCAACCATGCTATACGGCGAAGTACGATAAGTTCATGAACTGGCTACCCGCGTGTAGGCAATAGCGCAATACTGCGACGTACGATGGGTTTATTGAAGAGGCGACCTGATTATAGGCAAGCACGCATTATGGCGAAATAGAATTTCATGAACTGCGCTCCAAGATAAGGGAACCTCGCTTTACGGCGAAATATAATGAGTTTGTTATCTGGCTTTCTAAGTGTAGGCAACTACGAATTACGGCGAAGTAGAAGTTCTCTGACTGGCACGTGTGGTGTAGGCAACAACGTATCATGATTTCACGAACTTATTAACTTTAACAAGTATAGAGGGCTGGTTGCAGATCAAAAATTTAAAACGAAATCAAAATTTATCTTTTAAACATTTTTTTTGTTAGTTTCGATTGCGCGGAGCTGAGTATGCGAGCAGTGTGTTTCGCACTATTGAATGTAGGCCAGAATATAAGTCAAGAGGAAATTGGCGACGGCAAGGTGACCGATATGAGCTGGCCAATGTTGTGCATCTGCAAGATGATGGCGTAACCTTGAGATTAGGTTACGCGATCGTCTCGTAGAATTGCAAATGCTAGAATGCCATTTGTTTTTTAAGGCTGTGTTTGTCGATGTGCCGCGCTTTGTTATCCGTACTTCTCGGACAGACTAGGAAGAAATATCTATAGGACTGCTCTTTCTCGACAGTAATCGGTGGAAACCCACATTTGCGAAATCTTCGCTCGTGGATGAACCCTGAATAATCGAGAGGAATTTGCTAATAAGTTCGCAAATCGTGAACAATGAAGTATTTATGAAAACGACGTCATTCACAGAGAGCGGTGGACTAGATTTTCTGTGTATGACCAATTCATTATGATTTCTAATATTTTCTAACGCCCTGTTATAATTCCCTCTTTCATGCTATCCCTCAGCCTCCTGTAAAAAAAAACTTAACAAAGTTTAGAGAATTACTCCAAACTGACAACGGACGGCATTTGTGGGCATCAGTTTAATAATATTTCCACATAACTATTTCTTATGAGGCATTTCAATTTCAAAAACGTCATTTTTCTCTCTGTTATATAGTTTCAAACAATTTTAAGTATTTTCGTATGATTTATAAACAAAATATAAGCTCAATTAAATAAAAAATTACATACTTTATTGATAACATTGGTATAAATCTCTTATGATAGATAGCTACAGATCTGAAAAATTCGCGAGTTCAATGATCTGGAGGCTAAATTCTACTGCCGTATGTACAAATATGCCAATATTAACTGCACATTGGTTGTCTGCTGTCACATTGGAAGGCGAGGATTGGGCCAGCGTTCTCCAGGAGGTGTCAAACACCGTGTGGACCAATGGCTAAAGTTATACAAACACACGTGTTTTGAACTCGAGCTTGTAACAAAAAGAATCCGCGAATTCTTCAGGTCTCTTTAAATACCATAATTTGGAAACAACCAAATATATCATACATGCGGAGATTTTTCTAGGGTTTGGTTAAATATGTAGACACATATGATAAACACCTGAAAAATTGGCTAGTTCAGTCTTATGTACAATTGTGCCGATATTAACTGCACACTGGTTGTCTGCTGTCACAGTGGAAGGAAACGATTGTGCCAGCGTTCTCCAGGAGGTGGTCCAATGGCTCAAGTTATATCAACGCATGTGTTTTGAGTTTCAGATTGTCCCAAAATGAATCCGCGAATTATTCAGGTCTCTACCAATACATTATACTTGCATGGTAGTGCCAAATAATGTAAAATATAGCCTACAGGTGAGTATACTCGCCAATTTTTCCGGTCTGTAGCGATAAGAATTTCTCGAAAGTTAATCTTCAATATCAAATGTGCCATGTGTAATATAAGTATTTATAGGTTGTTATCAGAAAAGGGAGAACTTTTTTTTTTAATTAACAACCGAAATAAATTACTGTCCATTAAATATATGTACATATATATATATATATACACACACACACACACACGAACTGAAAGAAAATTCAACGTAAAATTTGTTTGTATAGTTTGTATAAGGCCACGAGTATATTTAGTTGCCCCAAAATATATTTTATTCGGTAAACAAATCTTGAAACGCAGAAAGATTAACCTTGCTCATCTAAAAAATACATGCTTGAATTAACATAACCTCTATGTTGAGCCAAAATATTATTAGACTGTCAACAAAATATTTAGTCGAATAAACTATATATATATATATATATATTGGTTTAGCTACTCATTTGGTTGCCTTCGTTCTAAAATATAGCTCGAGAGTTTAATTACATTTTCGTGGCAATTAGGATAGTAACCGTATTTGTTAAGGCGTTTATGGATGAATAATAATACTATAAACATTATCATAAAACATGTTAAAAAGGAAACTAAAAAGTAAAAGCTGTAAAACTTGAAATTTTTATTAGGCGTGTTGTCAGTATTCGAAATTTACGTATTTAAAACACTCGTGCGTCACCACTAGTCACTTTAACTAAGGTTACTTAGGTTGTAGCTCTCAATGGCAAACGCACCAGTCTCCTCCAATCTCAACTGGACTTCCAATTCTTTTTACTTAGCGAAACTTTATAATTTACGCACTGCCAAACAAATCCTTAGTTACACCATCCAAGCATAATACATTACAGACTACTCCCGCCATATTAGATGCAGGTAACCTCGACCTTGACCCCGTGACCTTGAATGACCTTGAATACCATTAATCGAGAAAACATATATGTGAACAGGCACAATCTAACCGAGAGAATGTATCTTTCACAGCAGGCATTCTCAAACTAACCATCTCATCCGACCTCCCATCTGCTTACAATATACGAGTGTACAAGCCCTATAACGTCATATTGACACTGAACCATCCATATTGCAATATTAATAAATTGTGCAGACACTAATCCACCCAATCATTCTCAATCTTTACACCAATCCACCCAATCATTCACAATCTTTACACCAATCGTCCTCAAGCCTCCTCAGTCCTCCTCGCCAATCCTCAATCGTCACCAATCCTCCTCAATCCTCACCAATCCTTCTCAATCCTCCTCAGTCCTCCTCGCCAATCTTCCTCAATCTTCACCAATCCTCAATCCTCACCAATCTTCCTCAATCCTCAACAATTCTCCTCAATCCTCATCAATCCTCCTCAGTCTTCCTCTGACTCTAGAAATCCATGGGTGTGTCGTCTGCACTTATACATACATGTAAGAAAAACGATTCACCTATTGTCTCCAAAATTTATACAATTCGATAGAATTAATGTCTGTGTATGCAATCAACTATCCGTGCATTTTTATACTAAAGTCTTTATTATCATTCTATGTATAGACCTTTAGATAAATTGGCTATTTCCAAATTCAGTGGATGCGTCCATTGCTTACGCATCCCTATGTCCCTTCGTATATGCATCCACTGTAGAAATGGCTGCATTGAAGGGATGAATAACATCCGAACTCTGCTACAGCTAGAGCGCACTTAGTTAGTGTTAACTGTATCACACTTTTTACTAGTTTGAAGTTGTATCTATATTTGTGTTATCTATGGGATTTCGGTGAAATGTCAACAATTTACTGCAGACGAAAATCTTGTTAGAGTTGAGGTCAGTTGAGTTTTATAACTTCTGCTTGGCGATGGCTGCAAATAGAAATTGATATTTCTTGTAACTAGGACAATTAATGTTTCATGCGCATATAAAAATTACAAATGCATTTGTTGAAATGATTAATGTGTATAATGCAGTTGATTGCTCAAGTCGTCAGTATTTTAAACAGCATTATATTTTTTACGATTATGTTGGAGTCCTATTTATACACTGTTAAAAGAAATGAAAACAAAGTTTACGTTCATTTTAATCAACAAATAACAGCCACATCACACGCCCGAAATCAATGTAAACAATAATATAAACAAATGACTAACGAATTTTGTAGCTAAGGGATGTGTAGCGGCGAGTGTCGTATCCCTTGGCAGTGGACGCGTGAAGGGATGCATCGGCATCTCTAGTGAGAATTGGGAAACTAAGCCAATATGGCCGCATTCATTATACTGCATTTTCTATGGATCCCTTGCCCTCGGAAACAGCCATAGTCGAGTGCTCATAGCACCACTTTAAACTTGTGCGGAAAAAAAATACAACACAAAAATAAAGAAAGGGCAATTAATTTTAATAATATTGTATTATTATTTTGTAATTACAACTTCCACCATAAAATTTATACGTAAAAAATATCGGAGCACTCTGAGAAAAACTCAAATACTTGTTAGCTCCAGAAGAAAACATGAAGGTCCTATCATATAGGACTGTGCATAATTACGTATTTATATAAAACAGTAATATAATAAATAATATAAAGTTGTATAAATATGTATAAGTATATAAATATATAAATAAAAATTATTTTCAATATATTTATTTTTAATTATGTATAGGTATATAAGTAGGGCCTATGGAAAATTAAAATTATTTTTAATTTAATTTATGCATACTTAAATTATGTATAACAATAGGTATATAATGAATCTAAATATAAAATTATTTTCAAGTATCTTATACATAGTTATGTATAGGTATATGTATATAAATATATAAATATATATACACATATGTATAGGCATTTAAGTATGTAAATATAAAATTATTTTCAATTTATTTTATACATAATTATGTATAGGTATAAGTATCTAATAATGAGAATATAAAATTATTTTCAGTTTATTTTATACATAATTATCTATATGTATAGGTATATAAGTGTATATATATATATACACACACACTTATAAAAAATTATTTCAAATTTTTCTTATGCCTAATAATGTATTCGTATATGTAAATAACTATGTATATGTATAGGTATAAATGTATTTAAATGTAAAATTATTTTCAATTTATCTTATGCATCATTATTTATAGGTGTAGGTATATGAGTGTTTAAATATAAAATAATTTTCAATTTATCTTATACATAATTATGTTTAGGTATATGTAAATAACTATGTATGTGTATAGGTTGTAGGTCTGTGCATACAAAAATTATTTTCTATTTATCTTATACATAATTATGTATATATTAATACGGGAATATAAAATTAATTTAAATTTCTATATTTAGATATATACATATGCCTACAAGCATATTTAAATAACTTTTTTTTAATGTGAGTATCTGCGTGTTTTGTTCTGGGGCGAACGAGTATTTGGGTTTACTCAGATTGCTCCCATTTTACATACAAATTTTATGATGCAAATTGTAATTACAAAATAATAATAAACTATTTTTATTAAATAATAATTTTTTTCTTTATTTTTTGTGTGTCGTATCCTTTTATCCCTCACAAGTGTAAGGTAGTGCTATGAGCACTCAACTATTAATGTAATGATCTGCATATAGAATGATATTAAAAACTTTAGTATAAAATGCACGGATAGTTGATTGCATACGCACACATTAAATCTGTCGACATTTATAAAATTTGGAGAAAGTAGGTGAATTTTTTTCTTATATGAATGTATAGAGGCAGATGACAAACCCATGGATTTCTAGAGATTGAGGAGAATTGAGGAGGTATGTGGAGTATTGAGGAGGATTGGTGAGGATTGAGGAGGATTGGTGAGGAGGATTGAGAAGGATTGAGAAGGATTGAGGAGGAATGAGGAGGAGTGGTGTATAGATTGTGAATGATTGGGTGGATTGGTGTAAAGATTGTGAATGATGGATATATTGGTGCAGTACAGTTGGTTCAATGTCAGTATAACATCATAGGGCTTGCACACTTGTATATTATAAGCAGTTGGGAGGTCGACTGAGATGATTAGTTTGACAATTGCTGCCTTGAAAGTTACATCGTCTCGGCTAGCTTCTGCCTCTTTGCACAGCACAGATTTTCACGAGTTTTTGTTTTCAAGGTCATTCATTGTTACGGGGTTAATGCCGAGGTTACCTATATCTTATATGGCGATAGTGTTCTGTAATGTATTGTGCATGCTGACTACTATGTATTTTTATCGAGTTTTTGTTTTCAAGGTCATTTATGGTAATGGGGTCTAGGTCAAGGTAATCTGCAGTTAATATGGTGGTAGTAGTCTGTAATGTCATATGCTTGCTGAATGTTATGTATTTTATCATGTGTTTTGGTTTTCAAGGTCATTCAAGATTATAGTGTCAAGGTTGAGGTAATCTGCATCTTATATGGTGATACTAGTCTGTTATGTATTATACTTTCTGACTGTTATGTATTTTTCGTCAAGTGTTTGTTTTCAAGGTCATTAAAGGTCACAGGGTCAATGTCGAGGTTATCGGCATCTAATATTGGGGAGTAGTCTGTGATGTATTATGCTGGCTGACTATTATGTACTTTTTCTCGAGTTTTGGTTTTTAAGGTCATTCAAGGTCATGGGGTCAAGGCCAAGGTAGTCTGCATTTAATATGGTGGTAGTAGTCTGTTATGTATTACGCTTGCTGTTTTTTTTATGTATTTTTCCTCGAATTTTCGTTTTTAAGATCATTCAAGGTCACAGGGTCAATGTCGATGTTGTCTGCATCTAATATCTCGGTAGTAATCTGTTATGTAAAATGCTTGCTGACTTAATTCATTTCTTTCGTATTTTTGTCTTCAAGGTCATTCAAAGTCATGGGGTCAAGGTCGAGTATATCTGCAGCTAATATGGCGGTAGTAGTATGAATGTAATATTCTTGTTGACTTTTATGTTTTTTCTAGATATTTTCAAGGTCATTCAAGGTCATGGACACTGGCATCCAATATGGCGAATGTTTGATGTCTATCAACATGGTGGTCGCCTACCAAGATGATGGTCACCTTCCAAGATGGTGGTTGCCTACAAAGATGGCACTCGGTTGCACTTACCATGATAGCAGAATGGGTATGCATGAAGAGTAACCTCCGGAAATTTTAGTTTTTAAAAATAATTTTTAATAAATTGTTAATAGTATTTTTGGGGGATTTTTTTTATAATTCTTTTGGAATTTTCTCGAATTTTTTTTTTGTCAAACACCAAAGGTCGTCAAATGCCAAGGTAAAAGGTCATATGCATACACTATGGATGCAAGATGGCTAACGACCAAGATAGTTGATGGTTAGGTCTGACTTCGATCTGGGATTCCTTGTATCGATTTGGCATACCCGATGCCTATAATACCAAATGGCCGCCACTGCTCTGTCGGTCCTAAGAAATCCTTCAAATTACTTAAATTGGGCGAAAATTAGATTTGGGTGTCTTCTACCATTTCGAGGGTAAAATGGGTAATTTCTGAGATCCTTTTTTAAAATGATTTTTAAATTTTTAAAATTTTTTAATAAATGTTTTTCTCAGAATTTTTTTTTTTTTTAGAATATTTTGGAATTTTTTAGCATTATCGGACTTTTTTTGGGGGAATTTGTGAAAATATTTTGGTCTTTTTTGAGGATGTTTTGGGATTTTTAAAAGTTTTTTTGAGATTTTTGGGATGAAAGGTTAAGGTCAGATGGCAAGGTCATAGGGTAATGGGTCCGGGGTAAAAGGTCAATGACTTCCAAGATGGCGGTCGGGAGACATCACATGGCAGCTCCCCGGCTCAGGCTCCGATGCCAGATGCTATTGTGCCCAACTCATCATTTTCTTACTACTTATATGTACAACTTGTCCCCAAGAGTGATGATTTATATGGGAGCCATGTGCCCCCAAAGTATGAGTTTTAAAATGCGTTTAGTTGAAAACCTCAGAAACAACTTGTGATTAAGCAACAGATCTCTGAATGGCATTTTTATAAAGGAGATCATAAACCTCTAAAAACGCGATAGGTAATATCATCCCCTTTCCTTTTGGAAATGGCTATTGTCGCCCTATGTTTGCATCAAACTTTGTAACATTATGTTCTAAACAATTTTTAAAGACAATCGGCCAATCAGCTAATCTAAATAAACAAAATAGGTCTTCTTGTCGGGACACTTTCACGTGAACCGTTCGTGAGATAATACATTTTGAACATTCAAAACAGAACTTGTATTGCATACATGGTAGGCAAGCCACAATATAGGTTAAGGCAATTTAAATTATGACATTCAGGGGCGCACTATTGCCTTAACAATCACTAGACGAGCAAAATGGTATAGGCTCTTCACGGTAAAGTGAGTACGTATGAAAGCTCTTCTTAAGATCTGCTTGTATGTACGTTGTATATTCTTCCGCCTTATGTAAAATTAATATTACCATGGGCCTCATCACTTTATTCATGTGTCGGTCACGTAAAAGTGTGAAATTGTTATAAAACAAAATATTTTACGAATGTGCTAATTTTTACATTTCGATGCATTAAAAAAAACAGAAAGCGAATGAAATAATTTAAACTATCACAAATGATCACCTAACACTTTTTATTCGTCGTTTAAATATGGAACTACTTTGCATTAATCTTTACCAACTTTACTGGGCGCTCGTCACTAAGTGCGGCCGTTAAATTGTTTGCTGGCCGGGGCAGTGACATTTATAGAAGGGCGATTTCAAAAGTGCTCACTTTATCGTGAACAGCCTTTACTTACATTTTAGTCTTATATTTTCGCCAGGCATGCACTGCCGAGTTTATCCTTATGTTTTAGAAACACGTTGTATTAAATAACATATTTGTTTCGAATGTCGTGTGGTGTGAAGCAAAGTGAGGGATGGAAACAGGAACGGCACATGACGTCACACTCGATCCGGTTCCCAAATACGTACCTACCTCCGAGGCGCGAGACGCCTCGGCCAATCAGAATCGTGCTGCACGTGCGGCAGCCCTGCGGGCCGGCCGCCATGACAGATTGCGCAGTGTCTGAAAATTGGCAGATTGCTCGTGCGCAATTGCTCACTTGTTTGTCCACAGTCGTTCGCCTCCGGTCACAATGGACCACAGACTCTCGTGGGCTACGAGATAAAGCCCCTGTCATATGTATATTCGACAGTAAAATTTCAAGACAAAATATGGCCATAAATTTTTTCCTTGCAAAAAAATTGTATCAAATAATCTTTAATGTGTGTGAAAATGTGCCACACTGTCAAAAAAAAATACTGTTTTACTGGGAGAATCAAATTTGAGAAATCATTAAATTATTATTATCGTAGTGAGATATTGCTTTTGTTTTTCATGCACTCCGTTACAGGAAGAAATGTAAGGAATGTTGTAATTTATGTCCGCTTCTTTACTAAATTAAAATATTATTTTTCATGAATGTTAACTGCACAGTGAAATTTAATGCCTCCAGTTCGTAATATTTTAGTGCAATATTCCCCTAAAATAGGATTCAGGCACATACAGCTTGTGCATATATTAATTATCTTCATAACCTACTTCGTTTCCAGCAAATTGTTCGTTATTTTAAAGTTTCTTGACGTCCGTATTTGTCGTGCACTATTCTTATTGGCTGAGACCGTCAAACATCAAATAAATTTTAGAACTGGTCCAATTTTCAAATGTTTGATGGAAATGAAGCCATCAAACTCTTTCAGACAATGTGGCTTCGCTTATGACGTTTCGATGACGTAATAACTGTTTAATTTTATTTGACCAAACTTATTGGAAGCAGTTTGACGGAAAAATTTGACAATGTGACAGGGGCTTAAGAGGCGACGTTTCAAGACATTAGGCTTGTCGGAGGAACACGTTGTAAAATATATCCACACGTTCACGAACAAATATGCGGCGTATTTACGGAAATTATAAAACCATCTCACCTTTGCTCATTTTCAAACGCCCATCTTCGTATTCCTACTATAGGCTGTTCACGATAAAGTGAGCACTTTTTAAGGCCCTCCCAACAGAATTAACCACTAATAAATATATCTTATTGCAGCCTCGGGCATTAAATTTTAATGGTCGTGAAATGTATACACTGTGTTTATTGGTCACATTGCAATGTTTATATTAAAAAGTAGCAGGAAGATGGAAATTGGATGAAAGGAAAAATATGTAAAGGCCTTAAAAAGTACTCTTTTTACCGTGAACAGCCTATAACTTCGATTGATGTTGAGAGGTTTTAAATGTGGAGTTGTTGAGTTGAGAGATTTCGACAGCCCTTAACAACGACTTATTGACAGCCGATGAGGGTGAAATGAGGTGATAACGGAGCAGCGCCGGAATGGCCGGGCGGGAGAAACGGGAGATCCCCGAGAAAACCCGCAGACCAGTGTCATCATGCGGCACGATTCCTATATACGAAAATCCGGGAGTGACCAGGCTAAGGATTGGAACCGGTTTGCCTTAGTGGGAGGCGAGCACGCTAACCGCTCAGCCACCGCGGCTCCTTCCCAGCTAGTAATTTTATATTTGTACTCTATCGTGTGGTAAATTCTACATTTTATGTACAGGCTATTCACGGCAGAATGAGCACTTTTGAAAGCCCTGTTTAAGATCTACTCTGATGCACGATGTCATTACTTTATATGTGTCGGTCAAGTGAAACTAATAGAAAAATTATTTTTAACATATCTGCTCATTTTTACACTTTGATGAGTTAAAAAAAACACAAAACAAAAGATATAATTGAGTTATCAAAAATGTTTACCGAACACTTTTCATTCGACGTTAAGATGAATGACTTCCCATACATCGTTACCAACTTTACTGAGCTCATGTCACTCAAGGCGGAAGTTAAAATATATGCAAGTAAGGGCAGAAACTTTTTTCTGTGGTTTATCTCAAAAGTGCTCACTTTATCGTGAACAGCCTTTATAGGTTGATAACTTCCATTGACCATTACTGTTTAGAAAGTTAACTAAAAATAATTTTAAGTAACCAATTTCTTCAGGAATTTCGGACTTCGTTATATTACACGCGAATTCTACATATGTGAGTGAGTCGAGTTACGACGACGTAATATATCGTCGCCAGCGCTCAGGGTGTCAAAGAACATTTCCAATTCTTCTCAGTGAAAAATTATTTCTCTACGTACTGTTCCCCGGGCTGTGTGGTGCATTACCGACCCACATAAGGCTTCGGAAGTGGCACGTGCGGTATATTTCTGCAAGGCGGAAATGACTTGACCACGAATGGCAAATCCGTTCGTCGAAGCACGATTCCTTACGAGCACACGGTAGAAAAAAAAAATGTTACGTGGACCCGACGTATCTCTGCAGAATTACATATATTGGTTTATTCGCGAAATCTTTCGCGTGCACACTATAAATCTGAGTGATTTCTGTCAGTATAGGCTGTTCACAGTAAAATGAGCACTTTTGAAAGCCCTGCGTAATATCTACTTGTACGCACGTTGTGTATTCATCCGCTTTATGTAAAATAAACATTGCCATGTGTCTCACCACTTTATTCATGCGTCGTTCAAGTGAAACTGTGGAATTATTATAAAAGTAAATACGTTACAAATCTGCACATTCTTAGACTGAGATGCAATGAAAGAACAGAGAGGAAAAGAAATAATTTCAGTTTGCACAAAAAAAAAAAAAGTGAAAAGTGAAAAAAAAATAAAATAAAATTAAATTAAATTATCACAAATAGTTACCTAACACTATTTATTTGACGTTAAGATGGGGAACTATTTCCCATCCATTGTTACCAACATTACTGGACGCATATCACCCAGTGTACCCGTTTAAATATATGCAGGCAGGGACAGTGACAATTTTATGAGGTTGATTTCAAAAGTGCTCACTTTAACGTGAATAGCCTTTAGAAATGTTTTACCCAATCGTCAGTTAGTTACTGACGAATTAGTGGAGGCTTTACTGCCAGGCCAATGAAAGTCACTAGTAATAAGTAGATATCATCGTTTATAGTCCATTCACGGTTACTTCAGCCTTCTCTGAAGCCCTGCTAAATTTCTACTTCCACGATATTCCTCCGCCTCGTGCAAACTAAGCTGACTAAGGCTGGAAAATTACACCAAAGGACAACGCACCGCATTCGTGCGCACTAAGTGTAAAGAATGTTCACGATAAAGTGAGCACTTTTGAAATCAACCTAAGGAAATATTCACTGCCTCTGCATGCATGTACTTTAACGGACGCACTGAGTGACGTGAGCCCATTTATGTTGGTAACGATGGAGGAAAAGTAGTTCCATATCTTAACGTCGAATAAAAAGTGTTAATAAAAATTTGTGATAATTTAATTTTTAATTTTTAATTTTTTTCACTTTTAAATTTTTTTTTAAGGCACCGAAGTTTTAAAGTAAGCTGATTTGTACAGTATTTACTTTTATAATAATTTCACAGTGTTATTGTAACCGACACATAATAAAGTGATGATACCCAAAACAATGATAATTTTACATAAGGCCAAAGAATACACAACGTGAATACAAGTAGACATTAGGCAGGGTTTCTAAAAGTGCTTATTTTACTGTGAACAGCCTTTAACAGTATTGTGTACAAGTACTATTTCACACTATGCGGCGCTACCAACACACACGCAGTAAGCTTGTCATTGCATTGTACTTTATTTGACACGGCCCTGGTAAATAATTGGCAAATAAATGAACGCTACATAGTTGTGTATTCCTATCACGTGCAGTTTATCCATAAAGGGCGTAACTTCACGTCCATGCAGCAGCCAATGATTAAACGACACCGGCTCCAGTATATACAGCACTGTGAAGTTAAGCCTGATGCCGAATAACAACACGAATATTGCAGGTCTTCCCCTATGCTTCAGGCTTGATGGAAAAACTGAAATTAGTGTTGCAGCTGTTATTGAAGCTGAAGTTGCATCGCTCCAAGATAAGTGATTATGATCCAATATAAAACACAAACGATCAGATATTTAGTAATAGAATTGAAAATATTTATTTTTAACCCTTTGAAGTGTCGACTGAAGCTGATCTTTGCAGGTTAAGGTATAATTTAAATCATAACCTACGAAAAAAAAAAATTATTAGTTGGATTATGCTACAACAAGATGTCAGATTTTTATTACTTTTACAATAAATTGGTAGGTGATCAAGTATATGAGTTGATTTCTAACTGTCCGAAAGATATTTTATTCCAGTTACGGAAAATGTGTTTAAGTTTTATTAGAATTATTTTCTACTTTATGTTAATGCAAATTATTTAAACAATATTTTTGAAGTAAATTTATAAAATTTAATAGAAATTATAAAGTTGGCGTGCAGTATAACATTATCTTACTCGTTTATCTAATTTGCTTTCGTATAAATATTCTTCTTCGAAGGAAAGAAAGCACTATAATATATTCCGAATAACAACAATCAATCATATGTACTGCAATAAACATAAACTTGGAAAAAAGAGGGGGGGGGGGGTTTCCTCCCATCTCTGCAGTTATTTGCATGCAGTTATTGTCAAACAATTCGCGAGAAGTGAGTCGAGCCAAGAAAACCTTCCTTAGCTTTACGGCTTTTTTTCTTTCTTTTTTTTTTTTTTCAATTTTCCAACCGCTCGTTCACGGACACGAATCTTTTTATCCCTGCATAAAAAGATAACAGGCCACGTCGAGGAGAAGAAAAACAAAGGCCACGACCAAAAAACAAACAAGCCCCCACCAAACTGTGTGGTTTGGGCTATATTGGTTTTGTAAAAGAGGCCCTCCAGGCAACACAAGGCAATGATTAAGGGTTGCACCTAAGAAGGTTAACCATTAAATCAACTGTCAGGGAAGGGAGGGGGGAACCTGATCATTTTGTTCCCATTAAATTATGAATGAAAACGTGGCGACGAAGAGCCACGGAGAGAAAATAAAAATAAGAAAAAGAGAGAGAGAGAAAGCAGACTGGCGCCTCGCGGCCACGATGGAACCCGGCCCGAAGGAGGATGGGGAATTCTCTGAATGGCCGGTGCGGTTAGTCTTGCCCCACGCAGTCGTAACACATTACACTTCCATTACCCTCCACCGGCCTAATAACGTGTTTGCACGAACGTTATTTCGGACTTGAGCTAGAGTCTTCGTGCGGTAACGAAGTTCGTGTCGCAGTTTCGTGCGGGAAAATTAACACTCACCACCCTGAACATCTTTGGAATGCTTCCCCTTACACAACACTGCCGGATGCTGAAACCTAGAAAAAAAAAAAAAAAAAAACTCACATCGAAATTCATCCAGCTACAAAAACTACGCGGTTAATATCGATGCCGTGACAAATATTTTTTTAACTGTCCGTTCAGGTAAAAACCCGAGATCGTGCCGGACGGCGCCGCTGGTCGGCGGGTTTTCTCAGGGATCTGCTTCTTCCACCCCACCCTTTCATTCCGGCGCTGATCCATTCTCGCCTCATTTCACCCTAGTTGACTCTCAAGACCTCGTTTATTAAGAGCTGCCCAAATCTCTCGACTCAACTATACATCCGAATCAGTCAAACAGCGCTAACTGAACTTTCAGCAAATAAAATCCTACTGACTGTTTTATATGTGATAGTCAGTGGGGAAACATAACTATCAATTGGCGTACAGATTGGATCGCGAATAAATGTCGTTTGTATACAGAAGTGGGTAAGATTGTTAATATTTAATTGTTTGTTTCGATTTAAAGGACGTTTAGGAGCTAAGTGTATATATATATATAATATTTACTCTCAATGCTCCACAACTCCTCAAAATTTATTACATTTGACGTCATTACCAGCTAATTATATAAAAAAAATATTATGTCCCACATTTCCTGCATAGCTGCATTTCACAATCGAAATGGTAATCGATATTAAAATACAGAACTAGACAGTATTATCGTCATTAAGTTTAAGACGTGCTTGACAAAATTAGTATTACACAAAAATTCTGAAACTGCCACCAATTTAAAAAACGCATTTGAGAAATAATTTTAAAGTAATAAGTAATTCTGTGTGTGACAATAGCAGACTTGCAGGGAAACAAGTAGCGTGAGCCATACTGACAGGCGTGAAGGAACACCGGCTACTCTATGGGGCAGCAGCCAATGGACAAACATCTGAGACTCGAGTATACACATGACTGTGGAGTCTAGCCTACAGGTCACTGAACTCGCGAATTTTCCTATCCCCCCTAACCATGAATTAAAACTGGTGGTGAAATATTTTCGCAAAATTCGTGTGTCCCTACCAATCAGACGCAAGGCCCTATTCCTAGAGATCCAAGCGACCAATCGGCGGATGGGTACACACACAAGAAAGGAGCCTACAGGGAAAGTTGGGCTTCTGTATGTTCGCCTATTCTACGTCCCGGCTACGCTGGTGGTCCGTCCGTTCCGAGAAGCGGGCATCGTCTCACGCGCCGGACGACCGACCTTAATGCGTAAGCAGAATTCATCTTTGCGGGGAAGGTAAGTTCGATAAAATGCGCGGGTATAGTGTATAGGCTGTTCACAGTCACGTTGCACTTTTTCTGAAGCCCTGCTAAAGTTCTACTTCCAGTATACTCCTCCGCCTCGTGCGAAAAAAAGCTTAACCAACACTAGAAAATACCAAAGGGATAACGCGCCGCATTCGTACGTACTCAGTGTAATAGTTAGGCCCAATAATTTCTCACAAAAAAAAATCTGAGCCCACGGTAAAATTCGATACTTTATATATATATATATATATATATATATATATATATATATATATATATATATATATATATATATATATATATATCCTTGATGTTTTTCTAACTCTATTGGCCTTCGTCTGCATGAAAATACGCTCCCTCATTTGAAGCAGCCACTAACTATTGGAAATTCCGACACTGAACCTTCGTGATTGGTGTGCTATCATTTAACACGGGCCAAAACATGATCCAGGCAATAAAGAAAGTAGTACTTTGAAGTTTATCTTGTTTCGAAAACTTTTCGCGATATATCGCTGCCCCTAGTAATAATATTTTGCATAAAAACGATTTCTTTCTAGGTATTACCAACGCACGCCTATTTTCTCACTGTTAATTTCACATATAATAACTATATATTAATAGACATATGAGGTAAAAGTAAAATATATGTTTATGTAAACACACTTGTGATACATGGCTAGAGACCCGAGAAATTCGCGAGTTCAAAGACCTGTAGGCTAGACTTCACAGTCTTATATACTCTTATACAGATATCAACTGTTTATTGGTGGATTGTTGTGGTAGTGAAAGGCGGTGGTTGGACGCACAATTTCTTGCATGTTTGTTATTAGCTTATTTATCCCCAGGTGGTGTCATAAAACGCTTCGATCAATTACAAACGTAACATGAATGTACATGTGTGTGAATTCCAACTTGTCTATAAATGAACCAGCGAACTCCTCGGGTCTCTATATATGGCATGTTTAGGAATACGGTGCGTTGTCCTTCTGGTTTTATTTCCTAGACTAGGTTAAGTTTCGGATGGATGAGGCGGAGGACTACACTGGAAGTAGCAGGGAATATTTTAACGTCATTACATTCATTTCGTTCCCATTACACCAAAGGAAAATAATGTTGCTCGCTAACGCAAACGTACACAATTAAAACGCAGGGGTGTGTCCCCGAAACAATTTTTTTTTTTTAACTAGTTGCTATTACTATAATAATTATAATTATTATTATTCCAATGTTGTATAAATTAGAAAAGTAGATTTTACTACTACACTCTGTTGTGTTAAAACTTACAGCTATTGAGTATTCTTTCACGCCTATATTAATTTATGGTTTCAATGTGTCTCAAATGAGAACATTCTTGATCAGTGCTGTACGCAGTATTTTCTTAGCTTTCGCAGCCAGTGATGCGCCCGTCACTATCTGCGATATTTTGTTTGCAAAAAAATCACTAGCTCTAGGTGTTGGGTGTGTAAATATGCCGTCTAAATTATTTTATGTGAGGAATAAGAAGTCGTAAGAAATGCATTAATTTGAATAATATTTCCTACAAATATAAAATAAAGACACTTTCTGTTAACAGCGCCCTTAAGCAGCATACACTGAGAAAAAAGGGGATTGTTGAATCGAATTAAGTTTGTTTGGCACAATCAGATTATTTTGATGTTCTTATTTGGTTGCCCCAGACAACGATTTGGTTAGTGCAACTAAAGATTGGTTTTGCGTCACATACATTAATCAGTTCGTGTTGATATGAACATATTGTAGAAGTTCGTGCTAGATTCGATCCCAGTTCACCTGCCTCCGAGCACTAACAAACAATGTTACTATCCTGAGTGTTGCATAAAATGCAAACAGACTCTTCAGCTGTATTTTCGAAGGAAGGCAATCAAATGAGTTGGCAAACAAATGTATACAGTAGATTCAAAAAAATATTTTGTTGAGACACTAAATTATTTTAGTCCAACACAAAGATTTTGTTTATTCATACGTGTATTTTGTTAGAAAAACCAGTTTAGTTTTGTCGCTTTTCTGTATTTGCTTTGCTCAGCAAAATATTTTGTTAGGGCAACTAAATATATCTTTGGCCCTATACAAACAAATATTTTGTTCGAATTTCTCTCAGTGTATGCTTACATGATGTACTTTTGCTCCCGCCCGAAGTAAATACCAGTGTAGTTCCTTAATTTGAATCTCCGCGGACCTCACCGTTATATTACGATCCTCATTAGCCGCGTAGCCTTAAGAGAAAATGAAGCAGTTTGTTGTCGACCGCAGAGCGACCGCAAGCGAACGCAGATAACACGTCACTACACACTGGAGTGGCTCACACTGTGGTAATGGAAGCGCAGTCACTCATTGGAGGGCCGGGGATCGCTGTCCACTCCCCTGTAGGGGGCAAATTTTTCCTTATTATCGAGGGCGCTGCCCCTCCTGGATTTTGAATTACGCTGGAGAGTGTTCGAAATCAGCGGTTTTTTTAATTTACGAAAGGACGAAACGTGTTCCCATTAGACCAACGTACATAAATGATTCACATTTCAAACGAGGTAGGAGCAATACTCTCAAGAAAACATGCTAATTATAAATGTTATTCCTAGAGACCCAAGAATTTCGCGGGCTAATTTCTATACAAGTTGGAATTCACACACATGTACACTCATGTTAGGTTTGTAATTGGTCGACTTTTTTTTTACACCTCCTGGAGATAATAAAGCCAATGACAAACATGCAATACATTGTGCCCCCCCCCCCCAAACTCCGCCTTTTACTACCACATCAATCAACCAATAAACGGTTTATATCTGTATCAGATCATATAAGACTGTAAAGTCTAGCCTACAGGTCACTGAACTCGCGAATTTCTCTGGGAGGTTTAGTTATTCCTAGGGAAAGGAACATTTTGCGAGCTCATTTCAGGACAAGATAGATGTCAAACACGTGTACACTGAAGTTGACTTAGCAATTGGGTCGCAGTTCATTAGACACGCCCTGGACGACTCTGAGCCAATAGCAGACTTGCAAGGAAACAAGTAGCGAGTGCCATACTGCCAGGTGTGAAGTAACACTGGCTACTCAATGGGGAAGCAGCCAATGAACAAACATCTGAGGCTAGAGTATACACATGACTGTGGATTCTAGCCTACAGGTCATTGAGCTCGAGAATTTTCCCTATACCTTTATTGCCGAGCCCTCCGACATAGGTAAAAACCAGCTTTTTCACACTGCTGTATGTCTTAATTAGGGACATGCGCATTTTACGTTATTATTTGACATCAGGCTAAACTTCACAGTGCTGTTATTTAAGAAGGCGTCGTTTCTCTATTGGCTGCTGCATAGGCGTGAAGTCACGCCCTTTCAGAATGAATTGCACGTGATTGGACTACACAATTGTGAAGAGTTAATTTATTGGACCAGAGTTACCCAGGATGTGTCACATAAAGTGAGGTCTAATGAACTTATTTCAAAGGTACACGTGTTTAAAGTTTAACGTGTCCCCAAATAAAAACGCGAATTTCGCAGGTCTCAATCGACAAGTGAAGGATAAATCGTTGTTAGTGTTAAGATCCTGCAAGAGCCTAAAATTATTTTATACATGTTTAGCGTATTACATCATTTTTTATTTTAATATTGAATAACAGTCGAATGCTATGTATCACAATGGAGATGAATGACTTTTGAACAACAACTGAAACAAATCTTAGGTATTTAAATATTATAACTACATTTTTTCATACATATCTGAGAATTTGACATGATTAACACGTTAGGATGCAGATGTAAAAAAATGGTAAACGTCAAAATACTCTCATAAAATATATTTCTTTGAAATTTGTTATGAGTAGAGACCTGATGAAATCGTGAGTTCAACTACCTGCATGGTAGACTCTACAGACCTATGTAGAAATATGTCGATACCAACGACACATTGGTTGTCTGCTGTCACAGTGGAAGGCGACGATTGGACCAGTGTTCTCTAGGAGGTGTCAAACACCGAGTAGACCAACTGCTAAAGTTATATACACACACGCCTGCTCGCCTCGTACCTGGGAAAACTGGGTTCAATCCCCGGCGGGGTCACTCCTGGATATTCACATGTGGGAAACGTGCCGGACGATGTCGCTGGTCGACGGATTTTCTCGGGGATCTCCCGTCCCTCTCCCCCTTTTTCATTCTGGCGCTACTCCGTGCTCACCTTAATAACCCCCATCGGATCTCAAGACCTCGCTATAAAGAGCAGCTCAAATCTCTTCACTCACTCACTCACATTTATCCACGGTGTATTCCTGTGAAATCGAAGGTACCAGTTCGTTGTGGTTAACACCGCGTATGAATGTTAGTCGCTCACTGAAATTTAAATGAAAAAAAAAAAAAAATCTTCAGATATACATAAGTGAAATTTCGTGAAAATATTTCAAGACAAGTTATATTTCAAAACACTGTAGGGTCGTTAACCTATCTTGATTGGCTGAATTCCTTTTTGAAACGCGTTAGTTGTCTGTACACGAATAAAGTAGGAACCGTGCCGAAGTTGCTGAATTCTGAGTGGCCCGGTCAGTTATGGAAACTCCTCAGGCTGACAGCAGCGCAATTTTTTCGCCAAAAATCACTAGCTCTAACCATTCCGGAAGTATATTGCCAAAGAATACGCAGAGGATTGCATTAAAAATATACACTAAAACAAGCCAAAATTAGCTGTGGTCAACAGACAGATCTGTAATGGTGTATGTCGCCAGTAATTTTACACTCAAACACTAGAAACCAGGACATTTCACGGATTCATTCTGCAAACAAGCTAGACTCCACAGTCCTTTATGAACTCGAGCCTCAGTTACTTGTTCATTGGCTGTTGCTCCACAATTTTCCGAAACCAGGTGGCAAGGGTTTAGGCCCTCTTTTTCTCGCGTGTTACTTATCGGTTCAAATGCGCCCAGGGTGTGACCTACATACTGCGAACCAATGAAAATGAAAGTCAAATGTGTATACGTGCAAAGTCTCGCTTGTTCTCAAATTAAATCAAAAAATTCCGGGACTCTGCTAATCACTAATCCCTAGAGTTGCATGTATTTCGCGTAATGAGTTGTCAGCAAACTAGGCTGGACAGCCCTCTATACACTCGAGACTTTATCGTTTGCTTATTGGTTGCTGTGGTCAACTGTACAGTACTGTTAAACACTCACTCACACTACTGCTTCCTGCTTATTACTGGCCCACAGTTAAACGGGGCGTGTCTAAAGAACTGTCGGCCAATCACAACAGTACGAGAATATAACAAGTGTTTGAAGTCTACCTCGCCTCCGAATAAATTCGCGAAATACTTGTGGCTGTAATCCCCTTTAAAATTATTATTCAAATAACAAATCAATGACATTTGTCGTAAGCATTAAATTGGCCGTGTTAGTCGACTACAGTCAAATGTGGATGGTTGTGTGTTAAGTGGCGTTGGTTTGAGTGGACAGTTCTTTCTCAAATGTTACTGGAGTCTCGTACACGACAGTATACATGGCGCCGCAGACGAGGGCTGTAACTAACCTTGTGTCTTATTGGCTACCGCCGGCTGCGAAAAATTCCCCGATTGGCTGTGGTTCAGGGAGGTAACCAGACGCTGAGAGGCTAACGGCGTCGCGACATGATTCTGGCTAGAGACGCCATCTTGTTGGTGTGTGCAGTTATGCCGGAATCACATAGCCCCGACCAGCGATACACCGCAGGCACGACACGACACTTAAAACTAAAAGACTATTAAATACAACATAGATCTGACGTAAACCCGACAATTCTGTCGTACGACCAGCAGTTTTGGATTAGAAATTATTACTATTATTCGCCGTGTACGACACTACGCACAGAGTGTACAACCTTGCAAAATGAAATTGTATGATAATCTTTCCTTACAATGGGAAATGTGTAGCTTAAAAGGAAAATTATGAAAATTATTGTAATTAATTCTTATAAATAATAATTTTACATTTGTATGAATTAAATATAACACTTTTTCACCATAATGTATTCCAAATTTCCCGTCTGCCCACTGCCTTTGAAACTATCGTAGTTATTGAGTGCCTTCTAAATGGATCCGAAAAATTCTTCTCGTTGTGTCGCGTCAGTAAACTGTCGGGCTGTAAATACGATCAGTCACATTGAAAATAGTCGTGGTAGCTGTTTTTCTCGTGTCGTGCTGTGCTCGTTGAGGCTATGTGATTCTGGCATTAGGAGTTCACGGCATAAGGGGTTGTTTCACTTCTATAAGAAGGCTGGCTCCTATCTTTCCTCGTTCGAGGCCGAGAGGCACCGGAGCTTTAAGGGCGACACTGCTTCGCGCATCAAGTACGTCACCGTCACTAAGCGTAATGCCGGATCCATTTAGAAGGCGCCGAATAACTACGTTAGTTTCAAAGGCGGTGGGTAGACGGGAAATTTGGAACACATGGTGACAAATTTTTATAGCTAATGCATACAAAGGTAAAATTATTATTTTTAAGAGTTAAATACAATCATTTTCAGAATTAGTTTTCTTTTAAGCTGCGTATTTCGCATTGTAGGGGAAACTTATCATACAATTTCGTTTTGCAACGTTGTACACGCTGTGCGTCGTGCCGCATGCCACGAGGAAGAATAGAAATAATTTCTAATCCAAAACTGCTGGTCGTGCGACAGAATTTTCGGGCTTACGTCAGATCTATCTTGTATTCCATTGGTTGTTTAGTTTTAAGTGTCGCGTCGTGCTTGCGGTGTCGTGCTAGTCGGGTCTATGTAATTCCGGCATAAGGCTCTAAAGTGAGGTGCAGTGTTCTAGTCGCACTGCATGTACCTATGGGACTTTCAGCGATAAGCCTATTATTTTAATGGTGGAAAGTATGCAGAAAGATTTAATGCAAGGCCCTTGTATGTCGGCTATCTGACCCGTATATTAAAACACAACTCTTTGGAAAAGCCGATTTTAGCCATTTTGGAGTATTCAAGAATGATAGACTATATTGTTATGTGCGTGACGTCTTGAAAGCAATCGACAGCTTTCGTCTGAAGTGTGTGTTCTTTTCTGAGATCAGCGCATTGGACGCACGTGTAATATATAGTTTCGCAGGAAAACGTACAATTACTATAGGTTATTCACGGTAAAGTAAACCATTTTTAATGCCATGCCAATTTTTTTCCTTTCAATTAATTTATATCTTCCGCCCCACTTTTTAATATAAACATTTCCGTGTGTCTAATAAACACAGTATATACATTTTACCACAAATTAAAAGTTAATGTCGTTGACTCAATAAAAAATATCTGTTAGTGGTTAATGTCTGTTGGAAGGGCCTCAAGAAGTAGTCACTTTACCATGAATAACATATAACTAGACACCGGCCAAATTCGCGTTTTAATTTGGGGACATATTAAACTTGAAATACATGTACCATTGCAATACGTTTGTCATTGGACCATACTTTATGTAACACACCGTGGGTAACTCTGTACCAATAAACACTTCAAAATTGTGTTACCCAATCACGTGTAATTCAGTCAGAGATGGAGTGTCTTCACATCATGCAGCAGACAATGGGGAAACGGCGCCGACTTTAGAGCATACAGTACTGTGAAATTCAGCCTGATGCCAAATAATAGCGCGAATTTTGCATGTCCCTGCCTATAATTAGAAAACTGAAGAATTTGTGGGTTCGTTTTGGGGCAATATAGAATTCAAAACATGTGTGTTTATACATTTTAAGCCTTTGGTCTACACAGTGTTTGACACCTCCTGGAGAATGATATCCAATTGTCGCCTTCGACTATGACAGCAGACAACCAATGTGCAGTTAATATCGACATATTTGTACATAAGTCTGTAGAGTCTAGCCTGCAGGTCATTGAACTCACGAATTTTTCAGGTCTCTACCAATAACACTCTGTAACGCAGTTCAAGCACCTGCCATCTGATATATACGCGAGGTTCCTGTATCCGAATCAAAAAGGTTTTACACATATTACAGAATTATTACAGAATTAATAGTACATGTCGTGTGTCTTTACATGTGTAAAAATTATTTTTAAATTACGAAATGTACTGCTGATATGGCTGTGATTTTATTTACATTTAACCAGCACTAGTAAAACAATGGGCTGTTAAAATCTGCAAATAGTTCGGAGAATTTTTACAGGTTAAAGATTTCTGAAACACCCGTTCGCTGTGTGCACTGCGTTGCATTGCCCCGTTTCCCAAGCGAAAGTAGCATATTTTTATCTGGTTTCAGCCGCAGTTTCAACTGAACACGAGTCACTTCGAAAACATGTCGATGAAACGCGCACAGGCACCGGGTGTTTCAAATACTGTCTCCTTGAATTTAGCACAGTAATCAGACCAATTTTACTACATGTTTCAGCCTACGGGGAAATTGAAATTATTAACATTTCTTATTAATTGAAAATAGTTATGGAGTTTGCGGGGTGGGGGGGGGGGGACAGCTGACATGAAATTGCTGAAACATGAAAAATTGTCCACACAGCCTAAAGCAGAAGCTTGTGGTTATTTTTTACTGGTGAACTAATATACTACAAATTCTCTCATACGGAAGTTTTCGTGTGGTTTTTAGTGTATTATTACTTGGCAGGTAACGAAAGATGCCCATTTTACTGTATGTATAATTCAATTGATCCTTCTACATGACTTCATGTGAATAACCATAAAGGGCAAAATATTTGCAACCAATTTAACTATGTAAACCGGTGGAAAAAAAAAAATTCGCTTTTAATATTTCATTTTTTGTTACCCAATGCTATGCATGCGGTAATACCTACACTAAGATATAAAATAATTTCTTAATTATACATGCTTAGTGCGAAATGACATTTCTCGATAATCTCATACGCACGTTTAAAGGCTGTTCCCGGTAAAGTGAGCCCTTCAGAAATGAACCTTAGAAAAATGTCACTGCCCCTGCATGCCTCTATTTTAATGAGCGCACCGAGTGACATTCGCCCAGTAGAGTTGGTAACAATGGATGGAAATGAGCTCCATAACTTAAAGTCGAATAAAAAGTTTTAGGTAACCATTTGTAATAACTTAAAATTACTTCTTTCACTTTCTGTTTTTTAATGCATCGAAGTGTAAAACTGAGCAAATTTGTAAAGCCTTTCTTAACCATTTCACAGTTTCAGTTTACCGACGCATGAATAAAGTGATGAGTCCTACAACAATGTTCATTTTACATTAGGTGGACGAATACACAATGTGTATATAAGTAGATCTTAAGCAGGGTTTTCAAAAGTGCCCTTTTTACCGTGAGCAGCTGATTGGAGGGTGATGTCGTGTTGACCAAAGCTTAACCACCCAGCATGGATAAAAGATTCACCGCGGTTGGACAGAGACATCCTCGGAAAACAGGTTGCAACGAAATCGGTGCCGAAATCACAATACATTTTTTTATCACCTTATCACGTCCATCTATTCAAACATAATGTTACGCACGGAACATCGTGCCGTGCAAGGGGCGCGTGTGAGCATCCCACAGTTATGGCACCGGGGGGGGCGATTTGGGGGGGGGGGCGAACGTGGTGAGTCCCCGCTACCTGACCGCTTTTATGTCGCCTGGGGGAAGGATTATTGACAGCTACCTGGACTGGTATCAACCGTCTCCCCCTCCCCCACCCCCTTCTGGAGGAGACGTCAGCAACAGCGGGCTACTGATTGAAACTTCTGGTAATTTCCTTCCTCGGCGAAACCCGACATATCAAAAAGTTTCTGAGTTAGGATCGACGACACTATAAATACCCCGCAGCTGAGGATTGGCAGTATTTTTGATAGTCATCTGGCTGAAGCGAGGTATTCGGGTAAAGTCTGGTGCAGCGAGTGGCATCAGCGATGTGTGCGAGATGACAGCAGACAAGAGTGTTTGTGTGTGTGTGTGGTGTGGACGGACGAGAGGGTGTGGTACCTTACAAAGAGAGTACTATTGTTAGATACCAGGAGATTTAGCGAGTTAATTTAAGGACACGTTAAACTGTATCCGCATGTACCACGAAGTTTCGATTGTATTGGACCACAGTTTGTTAAACACGCCCCGGACGACTTTCGACCTATAACGAACCTGTAGGGAAAACAATAACCGAATCCTGTGCTACCTGGTCAGTAATTCAACTGGAGCGACAGCCAATGAACAACTGAGGCTAAAATACGCAAAGGGTTGTGGAGTCTAATTTGTTGCCAAATGAATCCGGGAAATTTTCGGGTCTCTAAATATTGTGCTTGGGGGGACGTTCAGAGCGGTCTAGAACATTCCGGACTATTGGAATCTGGACTGATTGAAGGTGGGACTGTTCAACATGTGACACACACTTGATTGCAAATAATGGAACTGTCAAATTTGGACATACTTTTTAAAAATAAGACAATAGGTTTTGATACACCGTCTGTTGGAAGTGAGTGGAGTTATTTGATTGCATTAATCTCTGTGAGCTGAAGGACAATTGTATAAAGATTGATAATAAATAGCAAGTGATAGCCATTTATTGTGAAATATTAAGACCAGAGTATTTTTTTGTAGTTTGTAAATAAATTAAGAAAAAATTTTTAATATTTTATTTGTTTAAGACTTCCATCCCTTAAAGACAATGATTTCGAAAATTTGTAACAATATGTAGGTTTTTCACCGCATTTATGGCTGGTTCTTTGGAGAAGTATTTAAGTGTGTACAGTTGCCGGCAGTGATTCTCGCAGCCCGCAACCGTCAAGCCCCTGTCACACTGTAAAATTTTCGCCTTTAACTATATATGACAATGACATTTGATGACAAAACACGGCGAACAAATATTTCCTTCCAACAAATTTTATGAAATATTCTTGAATGTGTTTGAAAACGTGTCACACCGTCAATTTTTTTTTTCTGGGAGAATCTAATTTGAATTATTATTTCAAAACTACTTTAATAGTGTGATATTTCTTTTGTTTTTGAATGCTGTCCATTACAGCAATAAATCTAAGGAATGTTTAAATTTATTTTCGCTTCTTTAAAAATTCAAATTTTATTTATCAGAGATATTTCCTGCACAATGAAATCTAGTGCCTCTTGGGTTCGTAATATTATGTACAATATTCGCTTAAAATAACACTCCCAGAGAGATTCTACAAAAAGGTATTACTTTCATAACCGACTTGGTTTCCAGCAAATTGTTCGTTATTTTAAAGTCTTTTTACGTCCACTTTTGTCGTGCATGTGTCTGATTGGCTGAGACCACCAAAAATCAAAGAAACACTGTAAAAATAACGGGATAATTACCTGACTAGTGTAAGGTAATATTTGCAAACTTATGTGGGAAACTTAGTTTTCCTTACGTGTAAGGTAAAATTACCGCACTCTGGAGTAAAATTCACATACCTACATGGAAGTGGAAAATCCCATAAATGGATAGGAAAATTACCTTACGACGCGTACATTTCTTCAGCATTGTCTCAACAGCTAAGTGTGAGGACGAGCGGCAGAAACAATCATTTAACACAGTAATATTCACTGATTCTGTCACGCTGTCGTCTTTGTGTAATGGATAGTACATCGGCCTTTCGTGGCAGAGGTCCATGGTTCGCGCCCATCCACCAGCAAGTATTGAGGATTTTAGAGTTTAGGTTTCAGTTACTATACGTCAAAGAATATAGATAGAGCCACCTGTTTTTCGCGAACAGATTCACGCGAAGGCTAGACTCCAGTGTCCTATGGCATACGTGCAGATTTCATTTGGTTATTGGTCATGTGTCTTTGTCGGGCGACAGTTCCTTGCCTAACTGGGCCAATCAAAATTAGGTAACTCCACCACTGAGTGTCCGTGATTCGCTGGCAGGCACCTACAACGCCAGACATTTAAATTCAGCTAATTACAAAAGTGGATCTGAGCTCTAGTGTTTTGGAGTACATGTTGTCCTGAAATCTTTTCGCGAAAAACAGGTGGCCCTAAATATAGATAGTAAAAAAACGGTACTAACACTCCGGGATATTTTTTAATATAATTTTATTATATAGTACAGTTATTCTCTTACATGTATGGGATTTTCCTCCACTTTTGTCAGGCACTTTTTCCGTACGATTAGGGAATAGTACGTTACTTGTTATGGAAATTTAATCTACATTTTTATGAGGTAATTTTACTTCACATGTAAAGGAATTTTATCTAAAAATTTGTTTACAGTTAATTTTAGAACCGGCCCAACCTTCACATGTTTGATGGATACTGAAGCCATCCAACTTTCTCGGACAAATGTGGCGGCGTTTATGACGTTTCTATGACGTCGTCGCAGTCCAACTTTATTTGACTAAACTTCTTGGAAGCAGTTCGACGGGAAGATGTGACAGCCAGACAGGCAGCAGGGGCTTGAGACCACACAACCTCGCCCAGTCAGATGAGCAGTTTTTTTTCAAGCTGCTCGTCAAGTACGCGCCTGCGCAGCATTAAGAGCACCTTATAAGTGGGAGATAATTGACAATATCCTTTCCTTACGTCCCTCCCTC
This sequence comes from Dryococelus australis, assembly GCA_029891345.1. Classification (NCBI taxonomy): domain Eukaryota; kingdom Metazoa; phylum Arthropoda; class Insecta; order Phasmatodea; family Phasmatidae; genus Dryococelus; species Dryococelus australis. The sequence continues at coordinate 131,574,471 of CM057009.1, forward strand.
CTGGACGCTTGCCCCCACAAAATCTAATTATTGACGTTTCCGGCTTGCATAAACCAACCGGTTGAAATTGTGAGGCGGAGCCGACGAGCCATGCCACCGCACGACCCGCCGACAGTAGTGAATTTTCTCACGGTTAAAGTTGGCAAAACAGTGTTATTATTCCGTATCTGGTTCGAGGTTATTCAAACAATCTTGAAATCAACGTTTAAAAAAACAATCGTTGCCTTAACCGCATACATTATGTCGTAAACACAAACCGGAGTTCTCTATGTAATAATCAGAGACCTGAGAATTTCGCGGGTTCATTTCTAGACCAGTTGGAATTCACACACTTGTACGTTCATGTTACGTTTGTAATTGGTCGACGTGTTTTTTGACACCTCCTGGAGATAAATAAGTAGAGACCTGAAGAATTCGGGGATTAATTTTCGGACATGCTCGAATTCAAAACACGTGTGTTTGTATAATTTGAGCTAATGGTCCACACGGTGTATGGCACCTCCTGGAGAACGCTGGCCCAATCGTCACCTTCCACTGTGATAGCAGACAACCAGTGTGCAGTTACTATCGGCATATTTGTACATAAGTCTATAGCGTCTAGCCTACAGGTCACTGAACTCGCGAATTTCTCGGGGTCTCTAGTAATAATACATTAAATTCGCGGCAATGTGGATTTACACAATTAAAATTGTGCCTGTCGAAAAATATGCCATAACTGACGACGGTTCACAAAATCACAATTGAATTCCTTACACCAAATAAAAAGTGGCTATATTTCCTTAACCTACACTCATAGTCAAACTGCGCACCCATTAAAAACTGGAACTAGCAGTAGTTCTTGACACATTAAAGTTTTAATATTTTAGCTAGTGTTTCACAAAATGCTCAAAAGAGCACGAGATTTTAACTGCCCCAAAGAACTGCCATAAAAATAATCCTAGAATATAATCTTATTGTTGAATTTAATATCGAAAAATGTCGCAACCCAATGGAACATATTTTATTCTCCATAATATTTGGCAGGTTCAGAGGTAAAAATCAAATATCTTTCCATTCTCATCTCATTCCTCTCGATGTCGTATCTTGCGAGAAATCGCAGGGTAGCGCGGTAGTTGAAACACCCTGTAGCTGTAGGTTTTCATACTGACTATTTTCATACGTGACTGGTAGAAAAATGAAGCTTCGATTTCTAGCACGTGCCCGCGGCGCGCATAGCAATTTCTGCGAAGATCAGCAACTGTAGCGTTGGCTGTTATGTATACGAAAATAATCATCACATTTTCAAAAAGTGCAGACTCTACTCAGTGCCGTGTTAAAAGGTGTAAAATCGATTGAGCTACTTTATTGCAGAGTAGATGAATTTTATTAATAAAATGTGTTAACTAAAAACTTTTACATCTAGCATGTAGGCCTAAAGCAATTAAATTGTCACTTACCTCATGATTAAAACTCTGCATAATTATTTGTGGAAATTTTGAATGATAACGTTTTGTTAAAAAAAAAAAAAAAAGCACGTCTCAATTATTATTGCTGCTTTGGTTTTTTCCGTTTTAATTAATGAAAAATTTCATAATATGTTTTATGATTTCAGAACGAGTTACAAAAAGTTCGTAATAGAATAGTTATTTAATATCTGATCATGAGTGAAAAGTGTGTCTTAAGTGTGACAGCTGTAATATTGAAGGTTATTTTAGTTAACTATGTTATTTTAATTTTATTGTCGTATGGTAATTGGTACTGTCATTTCTATTTTTCGGCTACTTCTTTTTAACGACTGCTGACGGGATGCAAAAGCAGATATTTAAAATAAAACCGTAAATACTCTTTAAAGTGAAATGATAGTATCAACAAAAACAATTGCCACTGCCTTTTGAGAATCCTACCAGATAGAGTAAGGAAACCTTAATATAATTGTAAATATTTTATTCTACACAGTTTTGCACAACTAACTGATTGGGGCCGCGGTAATGTGGCGGCCAGAGCACTCGTATCCCAGCTAAGCGAACAGGGTTCAAATCCTTGCGGGGTCGCTCTCGGATTTTGCACGTGGGAATCGTGCCGGACGATGCCATTGGTAGGGAGGGGGGGTTTTTCTCAGGGATCTCCCGTTTCTCCCGCCCTTTGTATTCCAGCTAGCTGCTCCATACTCACCTCACTTCACCCTTATTGGCTTCCTCAAGACTTCGATGCTAATAGCCACCCAAATCTCGCCATTCTAGTTTTCGCTAGGATCTTACAAGAACACGATAGCAGATCTAAAAATATGTTTACCAATAAAGGTTTTCCCCCTTAAATGTATCGCACATGTAACTCGTGTTACAAATGTGTAAACACCCTAAATAGTATATACTCAACTTGTAGTCTGAATGTTTGATTTGCAATTTAGTTAGGTAATTGAAAGAAAAATTATTTTTAGGGACACTATTAATTACAAATATAAATTTGTTAAAAAAATGGCAAAACATGGCATTAAAAATACCGAGAGGTCGCGACTACTTCGCCGTGGAGAAAGTATTGCGATCTCATCACTAAGTTGTTCTCAGTTCTTTGAATATACCGTCCTCTTTGTTGGCGAGTTTGATTACACATTCCGTTGGTTTTGCCTCGCTTGGTTTGTAATTACCGACTTATTCCTTCAGCACAATTAGACATGTAAATATTTACACGTCTGCTAACAACGGATAATGTTGAATTTTTTCCCCCAGAGATTTGCAATGTCATTCTGTAAATGCTGTGTTTGCGAAATAATATAGTGTAATTTAAAAAGAGTCTACTTTTTATTCCATTGGTTGACGATCAGCCAGAAATGGCTATTGCACAGAAGAGTAGGCGCTGCCGGGGTGGTTTCGAAAAATATGGTTGCGACTGGAGTGGAGATATTTAGGCGGCTCTTAACATCGAGGTCTTGAGATCCGATGAGGGTGAAGCGAGGTGAGTATGGAGCAGAGCTGGAACGAAGGGGTGGGGGAAACGGGAGATCCCCGAGAAGACCCGCCGACCAGCGGCATCGTCCGGCACGATTCCCATACATGCGAACAACTTCGTCGGGAATCGAGCGCGGTTCACCTTGGTGGTAGGCGGGTAGTCTAACCACTACACCGCCCCCCCCCCCCCCCGTAGAATTATAACTCTGCATCCGACTATCTATTATGATGCACTCGTTCAAAATAATACACATACAACCAATTTATCAGAAAAATACGATTTATGTCACATATAAGAAGATGCATAGGCCATCATTTTTATCACCGTAATTTTTATGCAACTGTTTGCTTATTTAAATGTTAAATATGTTTCTGTGTATATTTTCAATGAAAATGTAATCTTATTACCATTTCCTGTGCTTCAGATAGCACATTTTGAAAGAAAATCTTAACGTAGGGCTATCATAAAAAATATTGCTTAGTAAAAATATCATATACAATTATTTTTCTGATAAAAATTATAAGTTTCTTGACTTGAATGTATGTGTATAAAATAAACAATGAATATATTTTATTATTTTCATTTTTATTAGTTACAATTACAGTAATTTCCCTAATTGAAGGCGATTTTTTTTCCAAATTTTTTTTCTGGAAGACCCAGAATGGAATTACGGTGACAGTATTCTAAAAATAAAATTTTATTAATTTGATTTCTCAAACCTTTTATTCAATAAATTCTAGGAAAATATTTTACAGTGTTGCAAAATAAACAACATACAGAGTACTATTAATCTTGATAGTGTGTGTACTACTTTTTTAATGAGTCGTGTATTTTGTGCAGTCGGATACAGCACCAATGTAAAAATAACGTCTGGTAAACTTCCGAAACTGTAATGAAAGTTACATACGTCGTACGAAAGCGATATAACATATAAAGCTGCAAAGTACAAATTTGAGAAAATTATTTTATGCAGCGACTCTTTCCTTAGCAAATTTATGAATGCTAACATAAATGTATGCGGAAATAATTTACCATTCACGCTTTCTCACTATACGTATACGCACACACCTGAAGATTTAGCGGATACATTTCGAGACAAGATAGAATTCGAAACACGTGTGTTTATGTGACTTTAGCCATTGGCCCACACGGTGTTTGACACCTCCTGGAGAACGTTGGCCCAATCGTCGCCTTCCACTGTGACAGCAGACAACCAATCTGCAGTTAGTATCGGCATCTTTGGACACAAGACTGTAGAGTCTAGCCTACAGGTAATTAAAATCGCCAATTTTTGAGGTCTGTACGTATATGCCAATATGTTAAAATAGCGAATAATTTCTTACAAGAGTCCGTTACTTCACCAGCATTTTTAACAAAATTCTCAGCAGTACTCAAAGTGTAAATTACTCAAACGAACATGATGGATTGTGTATTACTCTTGATAAAAAATTATAGAACGTTTGATTGGGGAACTTTAAACTTGGTAATATATTGGCAGAGAGATGAGGAGTAATGTTCGTTGTACAGTACTTATAAAGGCTGTTCACGATAAAGTGAACACTTTTGAAACCAACCTTAGAAATATGTCGCGAACTAAGTGACATGTGCACAGTGTAGTTGTCAACAATAAATGGACAGTAGTTCTACATCTTAACGTCGAATAAAAAGTGTCAGATAACCACTTGTGATAACTTAAATAATTTATTTTTTAATGCAGCGGAGAGTATAAATGAGCATTTTTGCAAAACATTTTCTTTTGTAATAATTTCACAGTTGCATTTGACCGACGCGTGAATAAAGTGACGAGGCACATGGCAATGTTAATTTTGCATGAGGCGGAGGAATACACAATGTGCATACAAGTCGATCTTAAGCAGGGCTTTCAAAACTGCTCATTTTACTGTGAACAGCCAATTGTTAGCGTGTCCTGTGCTGGGTGAACTTATAGGACGGTTGTAAATAAGAATGCAGAGACGAATTCTACCCAACGCTTCAAGTTAAACCGTAATTTCCCAATTGCAAAGCCATCCCGATGATGGAACCCTTTACAGTTTTAAATGGTGCAAAATGTAACAGAGCTGAGAGAGGGGGGTACTAGCTGAGTCCTGTATCAAAAACCATGTCCGAAACCGTTACAAGGCGACTATTTAGTTTACTAAATTGACCACGTGAACACGATTAGGCACTAAATATCTGGGGATTAAGAGACGTAATTGACTCACTCGGAGAAGCACACTAAACCTCTACATACCTCCGTAGAATTGTCTGCAATTGTTTACGCCTTACTTCACACACTTCAGCATGCCAATATTGCAAGCTCAAATCACTTTCGACGAAGGAAAAGGTAAGGATGTATGACAAGTGCGTAATATTGTTCATTACTCATTTTATTTGTAGTAATGGCAATTATATTTGAAACAGTTTTCGTACCAAAAAAGTTACTTCGTAAAATTAATTTTAAAGTGAGTGTTTCCTTTAATAAAGTGAATAAATACAACTGTTTTATGATTTTCCGACAGAAAGTTTAAGTAAATATTCATTTATATATTTCATTGCCTAACATCAAAAAATTCAGTAACGCAGTTCATATACCAAAGGGCTGCCCAGTCTAATTCGAAATTCCAACACCCTAAAATGAATCCCAATGCATTAAATTAACAAATAATGAATTCGGACAGGGCTACAGATACTGAGTACCAACAATTTTTGAAGACTGTTCGAATTTAGTAATTAAAAAAATATATATCCCCCTTCATTCAACATTTACCTGGATACATAAATTTTTCTTGCAACACACCGTTAAATTTTGCTGTAATAATGCTAATGTCGCTGTACATTGTTATTGTCTATTGGTGTTTTCTTCTCACTTTTGTAATCAAACATTTGTAAAACCACCCCGTCTATGACCATTTTACTAGTCTACTAAATATATTACGTAACACAAGTTTTGTACTTGTGTTAATATAAAATATTTCGCAGTAGCTTATTTTTTATTAAGTTGTAATTTTATTCATATTTTTGTTTATAAATTACAATATTACATTTGTAATTTATAATATGGCGAGAAAATAGGTGTGTTGACAATGCCTAGTAGGAAATAGTTCTAACGCAAAATATCATTATACTAAGAGCGCACGAATGTGGTGCGTTGTCCCTCTAGTGAAATTTTGTAGGCTCGGTTAAGCTTTGTTTGCATGAGGCTGAGGAATATCCCGGAAGTAGAACCGCAGCATGGTTTCAGAAAAATTGGAAGTAGCCTGAGTAATACATCGGCCCTCAAGACCTCGCTGTTAAGAGCCGGCCGAATCTCTTCACTCTTCACTGACTCAGTAATATAGTTGGATTGGTGAATGGGCATGGTTGGGGGGGGGGGGTGCTATGTTGCACCCCACTCAATTCCATGAGTTGCGCCACTGCACCCCAAGACATAGCAGACGGAGTTGGGAGCAGGTTCGTGTAAAGCGGGGCTGCGGAGAGCAGGGCAAGTTTCCACGGTATGGCAGGGAGAAGAGAAGCTTTGTTCGGCGCGGGTTGGGTTTTTGAAGGTCGTCACCCGGTCAGCGAGGTTCGTCCCCTCCCCCTCCCACTAAAACCCCCTCGGCGCCTCCACACACTCCTACATCACTCACAGCGTCGCCGGCGGCCAGGAGAGACAGAACCACAGGTAGCCGACTGTCAAACTTGTAGGCTCAAATACCACGGCATTTCCAACGCCGCCGACCGACCAACCAGCCCTTTTCTTTTATTGGCCACCGGGTGCCACGAAACTAGCTAGCACTCTCGCTTTACCCTTCCGCCCCTAATCAAACTCCAAGGGCTCCTCCGATTATCTGTCTAGTTGATAGACTACTCACCTCCCACCAAGGCAATCCGGGTTCAATCTCCGGCCGGGCCACTTTCGGATTTTTATATGTGGGAATCATGCTGGACGATGCCCCTGGTCGGCGGGTTTTCTCGGGGATTTCCCGTTTCCCCCGCCCATGCATTCCGGCGCCACGCCATTCTCACTCCAATCAACCACATCCGCTCTCAAGACCTCGCTGTTAAGAGTTGCCCAAATCTATTTACTTCACTTCAATTTGAATATATTTGGGATGTACAAATAAAAAAAAAAGAAGACATTAACAGAATATTTAACACGGTTGACTGAAAAATAATGACTATTTCATTTTAAAGTATGCTTAGCGAAGTCCATTTTTCAGAATTTCATAGACTGCTACAAACCAAAAATGTGCAAAAAAATCGCCTTATTATGAGCTATTTTTAAAAATGGCGAAATAATTTCTCAGCATGATTTCAAATATTTCTTGAATGACGCGGCTTTTCCTTTGATGTAAGCGTACCCTTTTTATGATTGGCTGCGAGCGGGACTTTTTTTTTTTATCTGATTGGCTACTATATGCCGCGAAAAATTCACTTCTGGCTGAGCTGCCCTCTGGAGAGTAAGTTACCATTCTCTGATTGGCGAACAAATTTCCGAAGTGTTGCTGGCTGGTAACGCCATTTTGCTTGCGTCAGGTGGAAGGTGAGTGGTCTAACCACTACACCACCGAAACCCTCCCCTCCCCCTCCACCCAAAAAATTAGATAAGTAAGTACATCACAGAATTTTAGAATACATAATCGTGTTTGTATTCCAATGCACCGTTACGTCACTTGTGAATGCAGCGGTTTCTTGAAGGGAACGTGTAAGTTTGGTCTGCTCTGTATTCAAAACTATGCACAGCAAGTTACCAGAGAACTGAACAGCAGGATACTAAAACACAAAATCGCAAGAGGATGTAAAAAATTTTTAAGGTCTTGCGCGGTCATAAAAAAAAATGTTGAGGTAATGAAATTGCGAAGAAAGCACTTTCATTATACAACGTATCGTTTGCATACAAGGAGATGGAAAAGAAAAATAGGAAACGCGAAACAACAAATACAGGGGAAAAAAATAATAACACACTAAGAGACGGATAACTGTATTCTACCGAGCTAATCGCTACCCATCTCTCGAAGAGTAGGTTATTCTGGAAAAAAAAAAGAAGAAAATTTAAAGAACAGCTTGCATTCGTGCAACGATTATCAGAGTATGCCCTGAGTGGAAAACTAGTAGTTGGGATGTGTTGTGAGCAACTTCGTGTAACCTCTCCCCGGTGTTCAAATATTCGCCAGATAAACGAGAATTGATGTAGGCTAGATCAGAATCCTATTTGAAATACTGAATTGACTTATCTTACAAGACATCAATGCGAATGTACACTCTTTTAAGCAATTGTTCGGAAGTTCACCATGCCAGTGTATACCTGCCCTTAGTGAGAAAGCGAGAATGGTAATTTTTCTCCTTATACATTCATCGGAGCGTTCCTACATTTGCTGAGTAAAGCGTCAAATGCGTAGGTAAGATCCCAGCTCTGTGTAGTAACGACGGTAAAATTTCCTATACCTGCAGCTTGATATGGTATTATTTCCATACAGTTTATAGGCTAAAAACTCCCATTACAGCTCAGGAAGAACGAGAATATTTTTTACCTTGTAGGTACTACGAATACGCTGTCATTTAAATGAATTTTAGTGTATCGCAGTAAACGGACCGCTTACGCGAATAAAAGGTTTTAAATAAAATACGTACCTCAATTGTAACAGTAGCGATTTCAAATCATAATACTGATCAATGGAAAAAAAAAAAGAAAAACTTTTAGACACTTGAAATTAAAAGTGGAGCCTAGAGTCATGTTTGATAGTAAATATTACACGTGGGTAGAAATCAGTAATGCTATTTTTTTATGTATACTGCAGTTTTGAGAAGACGTACCATAGAACAAAAGTGCCAGGAAACAATTGCCTCTATTCAATCCAAGGCGTAGTATTTTGTAAACAGGAATACCAATACAACCCGTGTAGTTGTTACAAACGTAGTTTAATGATTTGTGCTAATCGATTTAGAATGAAGTCCACAAGTGCTATCACTGCATGCGTTTTCATTTTAAACGCACGTTGAATTTTATCGACTGGAAATCACGCATATTAAACACTTTGTAGTCTTCGCTCGAGTGTAGCTTGAACAAAGCTAATTTGAACATTTCTTGGTTCTTCAGAACAAAATTCGCATAGATGTGCAGTCTTTGTTCGGCTAGTGTTTAGCACGACCTCGCAACAACACGACAACGCAGTAACAATGATATTGCTAACGACAGCATTTCTATTTTTATAGCCACCCAAAGGGACACGATTGGTTGTAAATCCTTTTATACCATAAAGTACATTTGATTGGGTAAATATCAGCTCGACTCTCCATTGGTTGATGACTTGCCAATAATAAACAGTACAGGGTAGTGTCCGGTGTGGTAAGAACCAAGGGGACGATGGTGAGTTCTAACACAGCCACCAACAGAGCCGGTGTTCTTGCAGTAGTCGATATAGGTGACTCACTTCTATTTCGTCTTAAGTGACAGTAAATGTGTGCACATTTCAATGTATTAAAGATTTGAATGTGTGTATATGTTGTCTTCACGCACCGTATGCAATTTCTTTGCCTACAAACACAGTTATTTTATAGTTACAACAAAAGGAGAAATTGATGTCATCTGTTCACGATTAAATGGGCACTTATGAAATCAATCTTTTAAAAATGTCACTGCCTCTACCTGTATATATATATATATATATATATATATATATATATATATATATATATTTCAAGCTATTAATCTAAATATCACAAGTTAATAAACACATAATCTTGTGATGTTTCATTAACTCACGGGTTTCAAGTAATTCACAAATACATTCATTAAATAAATCTAATACTTACATGTGGTTATTTGTGATCGCGTACTACTCCTATTTTATTAAACTGCAGCACCTCGAATATAAATACTTCAGTGTTGGTCATCTCCAGCCATTTCTTTTGTCGTCTGGGACCTCATGAATTTATAACGTGAATTTCTCGAAAACGGTGAGGTTGAAGGAAAAAAACAAATCTATATATTTTAATTATCTCATGCTGATTGAAAACACGTCCTATAAAATCCAACCTTTCTCCCATGACACAAAAATTAGTTGCAAAGTAACGATGGCATCCACGAAATTGTTTGGTAATGCCAATAAATTTTCGAGTGGTCAGTAATATTCATTCAGTTAAACAAAGTTTAGACAAACAATGTTCCATGTTAATTTTCTCTTATGTAATAATTGCAGGGAATTATTCATACTGAGATGCATGAAACCAATTTTGCCCATAAAACATCTAAAAGTCTTTAAACTAGTTTTTCGATGCGAACCTAAATCATTATTTGTCCAGTGTTATTATTTTATTCAGATGTAATCCTGGACATCCTATAATTCGATAACAGGCAGCATACACAACAGAACTGTACGTATTTATTTGAAATTACCACTACGCCAGAACGCCAAAACTCGGCGGATTTACAGTCAGAAACACTTAAAATGAATGGCTAACTTCGTCGCTCGATTCCGACCAGCGAGATGTATGTTCAGTTGTCATTTAGAGTGTATTCATTGTGTTTCATTTTAAAGATAGCTTTCATAAGGTTTAAGATGGTTCACGGAGTGTGTGGTTGCATTCCGACGAATAAGTGATACAACGGTTCATTGGTTAATAATTTGTAGCCACGAATTTCTGGCTAATATATTATGTAGAATTGACACAGAAATATAAATGAAATCTACAAAAAAAATGGGATTTTGGGTGTGTTGGAACACGGCCGTTTGTTCTGCGTGAATACTTAGGTGTACGTTGACGCGCTCGGACACCTTGATGTATTTTTTACGTTCCCGGCACCGCTTCACCCGATCATATGGGACTTCATGGGTATCGCTGGATTGCTTTGAGGTGTTCTTTCCAACCTTATACGATTTCTGTATTTCGACTTGGCTTTTTGACGAGTATAGGCCGACACTGTGTTAAGTTTTCTTAATTTTTTATATTAAACCCATACAATTTCACCATAACCACGCGACGCAAATGTTTTTATACACGCAATTGATTGAGCATGACGAGAGCTGTCGATTGAAACTCAAACCAGCGTCGTAGCTTCTCCTAGTCAAAAGTTATACTACGCGGAAGTTATGAGACGCGGCGAAACGAACTCAAAATTACGGCTCCCACTCTCCCCTTCACGGCGCGTGCGATGCTTCACAGTCCTCACTCAACGTAACATATTCTTTGATCCTTTGGCAATCGAGTGGGGCAATTGAATTTTGAATGTTGACTATAGATTCGAAGCTGCAATGCCAAACTGTATCCCCCGATTTTGTTATCATCGGATTTTCTGGATTGCGTCCCGCTACGGTCACAAATTTAAAAACACATTCACGTCGAAAAAAAAAAAAATTTTTTTCTTTGTAGTTCTTGGGTGGTGTGACATTTTTGCAGTGCAAAATAGAAAACGGCAAGCAAGAACTGAGAGGTGGGGGAGAGGTTGGTATACATTTAACTGTTCCTCGCCCTCGGTCTCCGTGATTATTTGTTCAGCCGTTGTTTTATTTGTGCCGTGTGTGGTTGCGTGTTTTTTTTCCCACAGCCCTCCCTCCTCGTTTCGTCCGGCGAGGCTGCTAGCTCGTTGCAGAAGTATCATGACAGGGTTGGGCATGAAGAAATTATAGTGTGGCAGCGCACAGGTAGTTAGGAGCGCCTCTTAGGAGCCTCCTGCTCCTCCCAAACAAATTAGGATTTCAAGAAAGAAAAACAAACATTGTGAAATAAGTAGTCTGCGCGAGATTGTCGGCTAACCCGATATTTTGTAGATTAATCCTTGGAGATTACTGGCTGGTTCCCTCGCGTCTAGACTTTAAAAAGGCGCCAACCCACCGTGGCACGGGGTGAAGGAAAATTGTACCCCCGCTAGCGCACCCATAATATACCTGTGCATGTGGGTGGCATCCCTGGGTAATGTTACACTTCACCAACAATCACGGAGCAAATAGAAAAAAAAATAAACTGTTGGTGACTTGTGATAATTGAAGCTTTCGATTAGACTGGTGGCAAGAAGCTCAACATTTATGAAAAAAAAAGTCGATAATTGTTTTCGGTTACAAGTAGTGATATTTTGATTAGAGTTTCACTAGTACGATTACTGCATTCCCTGGGAAACATCACTATCGGGGCAAAAATACTGACTTCCAGGTGAAATACTGGTGAACAGGAGGACTGTATTTTACAAGCTCGCTCGCTCATGGTTGAACAGGAAAAGTCTCTAAGTATATATTCCGAGTACCATGGAAAGTGATCCGTGTTTATAATTATTAACGTCACGTTACATTTTATATATCATGGCGTATTTATTTTTAAGCCAATGTCGTTATCACTTAACATATCGAAAGTGTTAGAGAATAAAGTAACTTGCAGTCTTTTTTTTTTGTTGCATGGGCGATAGACGCTCATGTACCTAATACCTTCCCTGAGGAAAATGTTGAATTGAAAATTGATTAATCTGCTGCCACTATCTTCGTCCCGCAATTTGTTGATAAAGCCGTGCCATAATTTCACAAAATTTCTTGATTATATCGTCTTGGCTATTATAACACGTCTTTTCGCCTACCACAGCACCGTACCAAGTACGAAACCATGAATCACTGCTAACAGTCAGGCATATATTAAAGTTAATACGTGAGCGGTTATAAAACGGCGTCAGTAACACTATTTTATGATGAGTGATCAATTATAATTCCAATCAGGTTTTTTTGGTAAATGATCAGTTACCTTATACATCGTGCTTCTTTTGTGTTGATATTTCAATTTATATTCATATAATGCGGTACTCACGTCCTTAAGCAAGATCTCTGTACTGAACATAGGTGCTTGTATCTTAACAATATTGCTACTGTGTTCGATCTTATATTACAGCGACTTCCGTGAAATAATTTAGCCCATAAACAATCTTGCATACTTCGTAAGTAACCTTAAAAGTTCAAGCAAAAATTGTAACCTTTTATTGTTATCTTAAGACGTCGTTTCACGCGGGAAAGTTAATTGTTTGGAGGAAAGAATATTTTTATGTGCGAGGGAGCGGGATTTATAAACTTAAACAAGAAATAATCTCAAATCTAAACACTGCCTGGAAACCTACATAAATGTTTATCAGGCAAACGAATCCATAACCCCTCGCACTGCAACACTAACAACAAAACTGTTGATTGGTGTTATCTCGAGGCGTGTTCAATTTTTCTTCCTTCTCAAAATATGCCATCTAACAGTATAATTTATGTAAATGTCGTAAATCGCTGTAAATATATTAGTCTACTTTTATCGTAACATTGGACCACTGGATGGATAGTAAAAAAAGTGTGTGTGCAGTAATTTAAATGCCAAGTGCCAATTTCTTCAAACGTTGTCGTTGGAAAAATTATATCATGAAAAATAATTGAATTGTTCACCGATTTGAAAAACTTTTTTCTACAGGTCCAAGCTTTAAGGATTTTAGTTAATAATATACTTTATGTGCCCGCCAAGAACATTCTCGGAATGGCGCATCATGCATTAAGTGATTTCGGATTGTGAAGGAAATAGTTTTGTTTGTTTATAATGTTTAGATATTTAGTTTAATTAGAAGATAATACCAGGTTACCTATATAATGATTGAAAAATGAAACACTGCTAAATGTTTTAAAGTGATGAAAATGTTATTGGTTATTTATGAAAAAATTGTCTACCAGCTATTAGGAAATACGTAGTCTTTATCTAACCAAGTGAGGTTTCTGGCAATTAAAAAATAATTTTTATTCACTTTACCTTCAAAAAGAAAGGCTTGCAAAAACATCATTCTTTCTGTTCGAGTGTGTTTTTATATGTCCTTCCTATTAACGTCTGAAACTTTGGATCTTATTCTATAAAACTTCTAATATATAGCGAGTATTAACAACTAATAATATTTTTCAACAGCTCCAAAAACATTTCTTGGAGCGCTTCCGGTACGCAATAATAGAAATAAATTTAAATTTCCTCATCAGTAAGCTTTTGGCCACCCATTTTGAAACATGCGGCAAACTGACAAATTAACTTTGGTCTTTATACTTACTACGAATTATTCCTCGGAATAATCTAACACGTTTACAATCATATTTGGTACATTAGTAGAGATACGGAATGGAAATGAAAATTGAGAAACCAAAATGTGATTGATTATAGCAATGTTATGTGATAGTGCATTGCACTAATATTTAACTTACGGAAGTAAGTAGAAATTAATTATTTTTAATGCTGGGTATTTAAGTTTCAGGCCCTCAAATATGCGTATTCGAGAAATAAAATTGTCACAGCCTACATATGCATAAACACTTAAGAGTTCTCATACAGAATGCAAACACGATGAAAATTACGATGATAAAAATTTTATATCGATATTTAAAAAATTAGCTATTCTCATAAAAACTTTGAATTACTGCAATTCTATATAAAGAAAGATTGAAACTAACTACCCTCGCCAAATTCTACCTACCTCTTACAAGTCTCCAGTGATCGTCTATGCACTGTCCTACAAATCACACTATGTAAAAATAATTTTGTGTTTTTAAAAAGAAGTCTATAAAACGAGTTTCCAAAATAAATTTTATAACACCGCAAATAAGTTAGAGCAAATTTTACGTAAATTTAACTTGGAATGCGGAATCTAGTGCTGAATTTTAACATGCTATTACTTTAGACGTGAAATTTTTTCTAAATATGGATCTACATAAACAATATTTTATATTTCACAAAACGAGCATTTCAACACGTCTTTCAAAAGTTTGCTTATGCAATTTTAAATATGTGGATAAACTTTAAAAAATCTGCTAGTATACTGTATATCCCACTCTTTCCTCTAAATTTATATGTTGTGAAATTTCTTTGTTTTTGCAGCATACATGTGTCCCTCCAGTTTTAAATAAAACAATTTCGTAGACATATCATATGTAAGAAAAATGTTATAATTGTGGTAACATAACAGAAGGTGCCTTATATTTGATTAAATTGAAATCTTATGTATATTTTATGTATATAAATTATAGTATTAAATAAATATATATAATTAATATGAATTCAAAACTGTGAGAAAACAGGTATGTTGGTAATGCCTAGAAAGAAATAGTTCTTAATCAAAATATTATTATACTGTTTGCTTACGAATGCGGTGCGCTGTCCCTTTGATGTAATTTTCTAGACTTGGTTAAGCTTTGTTTTTACGAGGCGGAGGAATATCCTGTAAGTAGAACTTCAGCAGGGTTTCAGGAAAGTGTGAAGTAACAGTGCATTGACTATACCCCGTGCCCCAGCATAAGAAAAGCGATATAACAGTTTACCTTTACGCACTATGTCACGATATCTCATGCACGCGACCTTTTACCTGAGAAGGGTAAAACTATTTTTGAGCAAACTTGAAACTTTTGGAGATTTGCGTTTTCCGGGAAATTGGTTGATAACTGGTGGCGGAAATATGAAACATCTTGTAGATTATTAACAAATGGCGTGTAGGTTCTCTCAAGCCTGTGCCTGAGGTGAAGTTAAGTCCTACACCAGGGGACCACACGACATATTCTCTACGCTATACCGGAAACCTGCTAGCGTATGTTAGTCGTCTGTGGCCTTGCGTGGAGTGGAGAGATTTGAGATGCTCTTAACATCGAGGTCTTGAGAGCCGATGAGGGTGAAGCGAGGTGAATATGGAACAACGGGAGATCCTCGAGTAAACCCTCCGAACAGCGGCATCGTCCGGCACGATTCCCAAGTGCGAAAATCTCGGAGCGGCCCCTGCCTAGATGGCAGGCGAGTAGTCTAACCACTACGCCCCCGTGGTTACAGCGATTTTTTTCCCCAGCTAGTACGTTGCGTTTGAAGATGGCATGAAGCTTCGTAGATATAATTTGTGCAAGGGAAAAATTCGTCTCATCGATCATGGCGCATTATTACTCTGCAAGGAGGTAAATTACTGCCAGGGAAATAATTGCCCGTACATGACCCCTTGGTGGGGAATAGAAATGGTGAGAAGGGTATTTCTATGGAATCCTACCTTCCCCTAAACTGATTCGAATACTACTGTTCAGTAGGTTCTTAAAACATGGCGGTCAGCTCTTGTGCACACGACCCATGTTCTACGGTTACTGTTACGGTTTCAATTGTGAACCAAGCTTTAATTCGAAGGGGAGGTATCCCTGGCGCCTGGCGTTGTCTTGGTAGACGCAAGAGGGGAATTTCTGGTGGTAGAAGGTGGATTGGGGGGGGGGGGGTTAAGGAAAGGGAGGTTCGTGAGTGTGCATGTTTCGTGTGCTCGTGCGTGCGTGCCGAAGAGAAGAAGAAGCAGAAGGAGAAGAAGGAAGATATAGTGTGACAAGGGGGGGGGGGGGTTTTGTGGATCAACGAGGGAGGGTTGCAGGGGAAGTACGGGGTAGAAAAGGGGGCGGCGTAGCGGGCTGTCTCCCGCGGATCTCTTCTTCCCTTCACCCCTGGACGGGGCCAAGCCTGAACTTTCAATTGGGGCACATCACACTTGCCTCTCTCGCTGGGGAGGCCGTCGATACGCGAAGGGAGCAGGTGCGTGGAAAAAAACTCTCTCTCTCTCTCTCTCTCTCTCTCTCTCTCTCTCTCTATATATATATATATATATATATATATATATATATATATATATATATATATATATATATATATAATATATATATATATATATATCTTTCTTCCCCGTGCGAAAGCAAGGTGCTCGCTAGCTTCCGGATTTTCGCACCAACTACCGAGGTGTAGTCTATTCGCGATGCCTCCACACTTTTCTCGAATCAAACCTTTGGAAAAAAAAAAAAAAAAAAAAAGAAATCAGCCAGACTAAGACGCCTCTGCTTGTTTCATAAATATGAAGAGGACCTGCCATTTCGCGTTTTAAACCTGCATCATGTTAGACTTCGCAGCCATATGCTTATTCAAGCGGATCTCTCACTGCCCGCTGCCACAGTCTCCTGTTTGGCTCGGCCATGGCGCGATATCTTTACTATAGTAAATTCAAGGTTACGTCACACTTTTCTGAAGCCTCGCTGAAGATCTAATTCCAAGATATGTGACTCCGCCTCTGAAAAACGAAGATTAATCGAGTCTAGAAAATTTCACCCAAGGGACAGCGCACCGTATTCGTGAGCAAACAGCGTAATAGTATTTTGAATAAGAACTATTTCTTAATAGGCATTACCTACATACCTTTTTTCTAACTATCTTTATTCACATTAATTATATATTGAATACTATAATCTATATATAGTATATACATAACATTTCAATTTTAACGAAATATAACGTAGGCCTACTTACTGTTATGTTACCACAAGTATAAAACGTTTGTGATATATGACATATTTAGCAAACAATAATACACATCATTTTTCAAAGGTTTAATCCAAAAAGTGGAAGTGTCGTAACTCGACGTGGCATCGACTCCACAAGTGGACGGAATTCTTCTGGAGAGATGTTAAGCCATACTGTCTGAATAGCCGCCCAAAGTTCCCTGGTATTTCTAGGTGCAGGATCTTGGGTGCGAATGGCTCTCTCCACCACATCACATAAATGCTCATGGGTACATGTCGGGGGAACGTACTGGCCACTACATTCGCTGGAACTCTCCAGAATACTCTTCGAACCAGTCCTGGACTTCCGCAGCCCGATGAGACGGTGAATTATTCTGCTGGAACTTTCCATCGTTGTCAGGAAAACTGGAGTACATGAACTGCTGCAAATGGTCATCAAGGAGAGTTTTGTAGCGGTTACCATTGAGTTTTGTGGACACATGGCCAAGAGGACCCAACCCATGCCATGTGGACACACCCCACGCCATTATGGAAACACTACCTGCGCTGTGCCTTGTTGAAAACTGGGATCCATGACCTCATTGGGTTTGCGCCATACCCGAACCCTGCCATCAGCCCGAAACAACCTGTATAGTGACTCATCGGACCAGGCCACATGTTTCCAGTCCTCCAGGGTCCAATTAGCAACCTCACGAGCCCAAGTGAGGCATTGTGTCTGGTATCGTGCTGTTAACAGGGGCACTCTGGTGGGTATTCTGCTTCCATATCCCATGGAAGCTAATGCATGTTGCACAGATCTGCTAGGTACACATCTGACACCTCCTGCATTGAATGTGGCTGTGATTTGAGCAAGTGTTCCTGCTCTGTTAGCATGGACAATTCTACCCAACCTCCGCCGGTCACGATCCGATCATCAAATAACTTTGGATGCCCACTGTGTTGTCCACGGTGGATCATAATGACTTGATTTATATATTACCTGAACACACGTGCCACCGTGGATCGAGGCATATTCAAGGTCTCCACAACTTCTGAAACTGAATGTCCAATCTTTCTGGCACACACAATCATGCCCCGTTCGAACTCTGTGATAACTCACGTCGCCTTGCCATGGGCATGTAAAAAACAGTCAACCCGAATGACATGACCACTTGTTCACAACTGAGACCGGTTTAGGCCGTGCAATGTCGTTCTGCAGTAGTGGCGCCACGATTCATTCAGTTTCATAGTGCTATCCCATGACGTTTGTCATGTCGACGTATGTGTGTTGGTAATGACTGATAATTAGAGACCTTAAAAATTCGCGAGTTCAATTACCTGTAGGTTAGACTTTACGGTCTCATGTAGAAATATGACGATATTAACTGCACATTGGTTGTCTGCTGTCCCAGTGGAAGGGGACGATTGGGCCAGCGTTCCCCAGGAGGTGTCAAACACCGTATGAACAAATGGCTAAAGTCATATAAACACACGTGTTTTGAATTATAGCTTGTCCCAAAATAAATTCACGAATTCTTTATGTCTCTACTGATAATAAATAGTTATCACGCAGAATATTATGAAAGTGAGCGACCACGGATGTAAAGCTTTGTTCTTTTGTTTTGCACGAGGCAAGGAAAACCCAGAAAGATGAATTTTAGCAGAGATTCAGAAAAGTTACAAGTAAATCGGAATGGACGTAATCAAAATACGGAATGTGCAATAATCACACGGCTATGATAAAAGTAGGATGGAGGCAGAAATGTGATTTCGAAGACTGAAGTTTCAATAACATTGGTACAGCATTACTGGTATAGATATAAAACTTTCCGAGCTAGACTCGATGTGATTAGAAAAGATACTGTGTTCCAATCACGAAAGGAACACGTGAGTATATGTTCTTGAAGTCTAAACTGTTACGGGAATAATTTGCACAATTCGCGGTGCTCTAATCAGAACGTGATGAAATGAGCTACGGTCGTACGAGAATGACATTGACGACACTCGAGGTAGCAGTACAGTCTCTCAAGCCCTTGCGCTAACGTGAATTCTACCCAGGTTGGGAATCTGAATGCTTTTAGTTTGGCAATTAAAAATTTTCGCCGCCAGT
Source organism: Dryococelus australis (assembly GCA_029891345.1). Taxonomy (NCBI): domain Eukaryota; kingdom Metazoa; phylum Arthropoda; class Insecta; order Phasmatodea; family Phasmatidae; genus Dryococelus; species Dryococelus australis. The sequence continues at coordinate 131,593,749 of CM057009.1, forward strand.
GTGAACTGGTGTCGTATGTGTATATGTTGTTCACGGTAAAATGAACACTTCTGAAAGACCGGCTTAAGTTCTACTCTTATGCTCTTTGTGTATTCTTCCGCCTTATGTAAAATTAACATTTCTACTTACCTCATCAATTTATTCATACATCGGTCAAGTGAAACTGTGAAATTATTTAAAAAGTAAATACTTTAGAAATCTGCTAATTTTTACACTTTGATGGATTTAAAAAAAGTAGAGCGAAAGAAATAATTTAAGTTATCACAAATTGTTACCTAACCCCTTTGTTTCGACGTTAATATACAGCACTATTTTCCATCCTTCGCTGCCAACTTCGCTAGTGGCATGTTTCTCAGTTCGCCCGTTAAAATATACAGGCAGGAACAGTGGCTTTTTCCTAATGTTGATTTCAGAAGTGCTCACTTTATAGTGAACAGCCTCTACCAGATTTCCCATGTTATATGTAAATGAATGGGATTAATGCAATTTTCACAAAATAAATATAACTGCTCAAATTCTCCGAGTTTGTATTGTGATAGAACCTATGTAAATAACTAAACATTGTTCTTCGCACTATAGTAAATATATAAAGAAATATATTCACATGTTGTTTAATATTCTGTAGTAAACTGGATTTAGCAAAACGTTGGTTTGCGCAATTAATTAATTTAAATATAAGAACTTAACCGAAAAAAACATCGTATGATTTCTAAAATTATAAATCAGTACTTTCCTTCGCATTTTTCTTGAGAGGAAGGATAAAAGTACAAATATCCTATTGATTATGACTGCATCTATAGGCAGTTAAATTTTTAACTTTTTTATATTGAAATAGGCTTGCTTATGAGAGCTCAATACCAAATATTGTTGTATTTTTACTGTTTGCTCTTATAAACACCATTGGATGGCGTGAACGAGACACTGTAAAAAATAATGGGATATTTACCTGACAAGTGTAAGGTAATTTTCGCAAACTTGTGGGGGAAGCACAGTTTTCCTTGCGGGTAAAGTAAAGTTACCCTACTCCGGAGTAAAATTCACGTACATGGTAGTGGAAAATCCCATAAATGGGTGGCGACATTGCCTAACGACGCATGCATCTCTTCAGCATTGTCTCAGCAGCTAAGTGGGAGGACGGGCGGAAGAAACATTTGTATGACACGCTAATTTTCACTGATTCTGTCACGCTGTCGTCGCCGTGTAATGGATAGCACATCGGCCTATCGTGATAGAGAACTATAGTTCGTGCCCACCACTAGCAAGTGTCAGACATGTTAGTGTTGAGGTTTCCGTTACTATTCGTCACAAGGTATAGGTAATAGAAATATTAACAATACTAATACTCCGGATTTATTTATATAATTTTTAATACAATATAATTTATTTTCTCTTATGTGGGATCCTCCACCCCCCCCCCCCACATATGTCAGGTACTTTTTCCGTACGATTAAGGAATAGTATCATACTTGTTATATAAATTTACTCCACATTTAAGAGGTAATTTTACCTCACATGTAGAGGTAAAGGCTGTTCACGTTAAAGTGAGCGGTTTTGAAATCAACCTTAGAAAAGAGTCTCTGCCCCTACCTGCATATATTTTAACGGGCGCGCTGGATGACATGCGCCCACTGTAAAGTTGGTAACAATGAATGGAAAGTAGTTCCAAATCTTAACGTCGAATAAAAAGTGTGTGGTAACCATTTGTTTTAGCGTAAATTATTTCTTTCGCTTTGTGTATTTTTGATGCATCAAAGTGTAAAAAATGAGCAAGGTTGTAAAATATTTAGGCCTACTTCTCTAACAATTTCACAGTTTCACTTTTCCAACGCATGAATAAAGCGATGAGGCCCATGGCAATGTTAATTTTACGTAAGGCGGAAGAATACACACTGTGGATTCAAGTAGATCTTAAGCAGAGCTTTCAAAAATGTTTTATTTTACCGTGAATCACCTATAATTAGCTTCCCTTATATGTAAGGGAATTTTAACTCAATTTTTTTTTACCATGTAGTTACGAAATAAAGTTAACGCATAATATTTTGGCTGGTGCAAGTGGGATATCATAGTTCGAGCCAACACACGAACTTTTACACATAATTAAATAGAATTTCCCCATTTACCGCTAGATTAAAAGTGGCCTCTTCGGAACCCCAGTTTACATACGTTGGAAATTTTCCCTATGCTAAACGCTCCCATAAGAAATCTCGTTTTGTTCCTAATCTGAGAAGAATAAATCTTAATAGTACCTGCAATACTCTTATCGAGCATTACTACTGTGTGTAGCTTGCGCCAACATTGCCGTTACATACACATCGATGAGTATTATATATTTAATTTTCCCTATGCTAAACTCTCCCATAAGAGTTCTCGTTTTGTTCCTAATCTGGGAAGAATAAATCTTAATAGTACCTGCAATACTCTTATCGAGCATTACTACTGTGTGTAGCTTGCACCAACATTGCCGTTACATACACATCGATGAGTATTATATATTTAATTAATTTTCCGGCAATATATTCTTCTTTTATTCTACTACGCAAGAATACTGGCTTAGCTTACGAAAGTTAATACTACTGAGAAATTTAAATGGTAAGCAATTATCGGGATTATAAAACAAGGTTTTGTAGTTTATTTTCTACTTGTTTGACCATAACCAACAACTATTCCGTTTTGGTACTTTGGACACTGGTATTTCGCACTGCGTCGTTAGAAAGCTCTCAGAAATTATTGAGTGCGTTTTTATGTTAATTGTTTGCATATTTGTATGGACAGAAATACGTGTTTAATAATATTTCGAGCTCTTCAATACGAAAATTCTGACACCAAACTAAGCACGGAACATATTCAATATCCCCCGCCCTTATATTCAATATTTTTACAGACACCTGATTTCTTAGTATATTCCTCATATTCCTCATTCCTTTCTCGGACACTAGAGTTGTTTCTTACTGTCCGCAATTTGTCAATTCTATTTTACATACTCTGTTTATCATCAGGCTAGCAAACGTACATTCGCAGATAACGATTTCGTGATACAGGGACAAAAATATTCCTTCAAAAGCTTGGAAATATTTTATAACTTGTATGTTTTATATGCCTATATAGTAGTGACATAAAAATATTTAGTGGAGTGAACAAAACTTGAAAAGCAACAAAATCAATTTTGTTCATCTAAAGAACAAAAAATCACACTTGAATGGTGTGCTGACCTTCGGCAGAAAACGCCGTACTTCAAAACTGTTCAGTGCTTGTGAGTGACGTATTATTGGGAAAAACATTCAAGAAACTTTCCACGTGCGTGTATCAGTTTCAGGTAGTCTACTCAGTTTATCTCCAAAGTCAATGTTTTCGCAGGTGAATTTGGCTAATTCGAGTATGCTCGAGGTAATGTTTAAATATGGTCATCCCGGTGCAGTGTCTCAGGAAATGGCATAGGCAAGTCCTGCGTCCTAGAAAATAGCATAGAAAAGTGCAGCACACTTTTACTTTTAGTATTACTGCATGAAATGATACGGTCACTGCTCAAAGTCTCGTAGGGGCGCGTTATCGACGGGAATACGATGCGCCAATACAGTGAGTGTGTCTAGAGACTACGGTAGGGCGTGGTGTCCACGCCTAGGTCACCCTTAGCGCTTCCGTGCTTGTAGGACTATGACGTGAAAAACAGTTCCAGCCAAGCGCCCATCTTAACGTCTCTTTTAGTGTGTGAGATTTTTCAATTGATGGTGTCTAAATTTAGTTTCTCCTGGTTTTATAAACATTAGAGGAGCGTTTTTCGAAACCGGACGAACCAAGTACCGCGTCTTTCTTCTTGTTTCATATAAAAGCCAGCACCAAAAAAAATATATATATAATGTCAGTAAAGGGAATAAAAATGAGAATGTCCACCATTTGCACTATTCTTACTTGCATCTAAATGACATAAAATGGGGATGAACATATTCGACACTAAACAAATGCGGATACCTAAAATTGATAAAGGCTGTTCACGATAAAGTGAGCACTTTAGAAACTAATCTTAGAAAAAAGTCACTGCCTCTGCCTGCATATATTTTACCGGGCGCCCTAAGTGACATGCGCCAAGTAATGTTGGTAACGATGGATGGAAAGTAGTTCCGTATCTTAAAGTCGAATAAAAAGTGATGGGTAACCATTTACCATAACATATATAATTTCTCTCGCTTTCTGTTTATTTTTTTAATGCATTGTAGTATAAAAATTAGCAAATCTGTTAGTATTTACTTTTCTAATAATTTCACAGTTTGAGTTGACCGACACATGAATAAAATTATGAGGCCCGTGGAAATGTTAGTATTACATAAGGCGAAGATTACACAACATCCATACAAGTATATCTTAATCAGGGATTTCAAAAGTGCTAATTTTACCGTGAATTGCCTATACTTCCAGGTACATCATACAATACTACCATAAAATTAAGGTACAAAATATAGTAAAAATATTTCCTTGTGGGAAAATGGGTCCATCTGAAGGAAATTCACTAGTGCAGGAAATTTATTCTGCAGTGCGTACAGACTGTAACATCAGGCGTTATAAAACGACACCAAACTACATTCCACAGTCGTCTACACACTCGAGCGGAGGTCGCTTGTGATTGGCTGCCATCACAGCCATACCTCATTCTCCTGTCCCACCCAGCCCCAAGGAATGTTCATTGTAAAAATGTTTCCGTGTTGTACAAGGAGTGCTTTAGCAACAGGTTGCCAAATATATTTTTGTAACACTACAAAGTAGACTAAATCTGATTAGCAAGCGAAGTAGACTTCTTACTTATTTATATTTAGCTACATAACCAGTTTTGTATGTTTTATAAAATAGTGTATTGTAAAAATACAATCCTGTATTTGCAGAGTTACAAGAAAAATCTTTGCCCACTAGTTTACAAAGAAATGTTTGTTACATGTACAGAATTTTTTTACTGCGTAACTAGTGGCATGCTAACTCTTCGCTGTTGGTTCCGAGTTTTGAACGGAAGCCCAATCACAAGTGAAAATATTATCTAACTTTACGCTGTCTACATTGACACTGAATTATAAAACGAATCGATATAGGGTCTCTAGCAATGCGAGTCGCCGCACGCAGAAGGAGCTGCTGAGAAGTCTTTGTGAAGTGAACTGCAGTTGTTCTTGATGAATTCCACGAAGGCGAAAAACAAAAACCCCTCGCGTGCTTATTTCGCAGCCGCGCATGGGTTATTTTGTCTTGTTTCTGACAATTGTTGATCGCAGCTGTTTCGTTTGTAATTGACAATCGATATTTTTACACGAGGACGATGAGTACAGAACGGGCAGAAAGGAGAAACTAAGGGAGGGGGGTTAAAAATAGTAACCGGTTCGTAGTAAACTAGAAGTGGCCCTGGCTTAAACCAATCCCGGAAGTCGACTACCAATCATAACTAGGGATAGGATAATATTCGCGACTTCATTTCAGGACAAGATAGATTTCAAACGCGTGTACACTGAAGTCGCCTTTGCAATTGAAACATAGTTTATTATACACGCCCTGGACGACTCCGCGCCAATAGCCGACTTGCAAGGGAACAAGAAGCGAATTCCGTACTGTCAAATGTGGGGCAACAACCAATAACAAACATCTGAGGTTCGACTATACAAAGGATTGTGGAGTCTAGCGTACAGGTCATTGAACTCGCGACATTTTCCTATCCCTAGTTATAACACACACAAAGGAACATACAAGTCTATAGTAAAACGGTATACTACGCGCAGAGAGGTAAAAATCTCTTGAAGTTGTCAATTCTGCATGTCATACGTCAACGAAGAATAACGCTTCGCTGTTTTTTTATTGCGCCGGAATTTGCATTTTGAACGGTACGACATTCGAGGAAACTAACTGCTAAAACATAACGGCAAATTTTTTCTTTAGTTTTTTTTCTAGCAACTTTTTGCACCAGTTTGGAGCTCTTTGTGACCTGAGTGAAAAGAATCTGAAAAAACTTTGTTCGTGAATTTTTCTGCATTTGATTGGCCCCAGACAATGTGTGGTTGGAGCGAAATCTTATACGATATACCCAGCAGGCAATTATTGCACGTTTCTTGTTCAATGTGATGGAAAACGAATCGTTTGACCAGCTCCAAGCTGTGGTCAGAACTACGACGCTACGACAATTTTAATACCCTCTGTCCCTCGCCAAACGTAAATCAAAGAATCACAAAAGAAATGACAACGCAAAAAAAAAAAAAACATTTACAGGAGACAGCAACAAACAACTAGCAAGTCAGAGTAAACCACCTTGGGAGAAAAAAAAAACATGAAAACAGAACAACCTCAACACAGAACAACCACAACGAGAGCCAACAACGAAAATAAAACAAACTGGTCACCTAAATAGAAACAAGTCTTAATTTTATAAAATGTCATTTATTTTTTTATATAATGGCGATATATATAATGAAAAATTATTTCGACGGGTTGCAGTATGTATATAAGACTTGGACATCATCAAAGAAGCTTTAATACCTCAGCGAACACTAAAAAAGAGAAACAATTTAATAGGTGCTGACACTCACTCAAAGGACACAATAGCTGCATCAGTGAAAAAGGCAAAATACTTCGCAATATTGATAAGAAATATCAAAACGTAAAAAAGAACAACAGATTCAAGAAACACTTGCGCCGTTTTAACATATTCCAGTCCCTGAAACGGCTGAAGGAAAAAAAAAACGAGCTTAATTTTGTTTTACGGCACTGCTTTCTTATGCCAAAAAGTAATTGGCACCGCCTTCTTTTCAAGCATAGGAGATAGTTTCAATGTTACTTGATTTCAAATAACCTACTTATTTCTTGTTCTGTGTTGAGGTTGTTCTGTTTTCATGTTTTTTTTTTCTCCCAAGGTGGTTTACTCTGACTTGCTAGTTGTTTATTGCTGTCTCCTGTAAATGTTTTTTTTTTTGCGTTGTCGTTTATTTTGTGATTCTTTGATTTACGTTTGGTGAGGGACAGAGGGTATTAAAATTGTCGTAGCGTCGTAGTTCTGACCACAGCTTGGAGCTGGTCAAACGATTCGTTTTCCATCACATTGAACAAGAAACGTGCAATAATTGCCTGCTGGGTATATCGTATAAGATTTCGCTCCAACCACACATTGTCTGGGGGGTAATCGAATGCAGAAAAATTCACGAACAAAATTTTTGCAGATGCTTTTCACTCAGGTCACAAAGAGATCCAAACTTCCCAAATTTAAAGGTAGTCGGTTCGATAGTTTTTGAAAGGTCAGTACAAGCCATATATCGGTTATATTTCTGTCACAAGTGGAAAAATTTGTTTAAACTGCTAGTGATTAACATTGTTTTTTTTTTTTCAATACTGTAGGCATACGAAGTTGGATTAAAATTGACTTAAAAATTTCGAGAATCATAATGTGGCGTTTTAAAAATTAGAAAAGTTTGATATTCTTAAATAGTTTATTTAATTTGTAACAAATTAAAAATATTTTTATAATTTAATAATGACCCTACGAGGTACAATATTTTGTGTAACTCAACAACTGGTTTTTAGTCTCATGGAATATTAATGGCAACACAAACAGACAGTTACAAAAATTCTACAAGATGCAGAGGGTTAGAAATAAATTTTGTTTTTACGAAATAAAAGAGTTTCATTAATGTATTTTTTGTTTCAAGTTTACAGATCATTTCTCTACACTTGGACTATTGTTAACACGATAAATAATTTTGTAAATGTTCTGTATAACACACGACTATGTTCGATGTACAAACATTAATTTTGCCGAAGAACCTTTTTCCCAGTATGTTTCCACCAAAAAAACCGTGAAAGCAAGAGATTTGCAAACGTGGCATGGTTTCTAGCTCTTCGTGTTTCAAATTCGCTTGTACGCTCCGAAAGTTTGTGATTTCCGTCTGGAAAGTGCTTAATGCGTTAATATAACTGACGAGTCGAACTTGAATAACACGAATCTCCGATCATACGTCAAATTTCAGGAGAACGCGTTAAGCGTTACATCTTAGCGGTTTTGATCTAAAAAAAAAAGTGATCACTTTAGAAATGAACTTCAGAAAAAAGGTTCCTGCCCCTGCATGCAAACAATTTTAATGTGCATAATAAGTGACATTCGCCCAGCAAAGTTCGTAACAATGGTTTGGAAAGTAGTTCCATATCTTAACGTCGAATAAAAAGTGTTAGGTAATCATTTGTGATAACGTAAAATTAATTAGTTCGCTGTCAATTTTTTTAACTCATCGAAGTGTAAAAATGAGCAGATTTGTAAAGTATTTACCTATTAAACAATTTCACAGTTTCATTTGACCGATGCATGAATAAAGCGATGAGGCCCACGGCAATATTAATTTTAGATAAGGCGGAAGAATACACAATGTGTATACAAGGAGATCTTAGCAGGGCTTTCAAAAGTGCTCCTTTTACCGTGAACAGCCTATAGCAAGATGGATTTCCTGAAGAGCTTACCCACGTGTACACAAGTAGGTATGTGGAGGAACGCGCTTTGTGATACAATCTCCAAATCACGGCGTTCGCTACCGTTTCCAGTCGCATCTTGCTGGGGTGGAGAGGGGGGCAAATTACTGTCAAAATACGTCCCACTGTAAACAAGTTACGCAGACGAAGTTAATCTCTGTTTAATTTCGGTCCGTTGCGTTTGTGTGAGGGAGGGGGTTGTGGAAAAACCTTGATTGCAGTGAACTTAACCACACACCCTACATCGAGTCGAGCACCCTCATTTAATCGGTTCATCAACGTCTTCTACATAATGTCTTCAATCGCTATCAGAGGGAAAATGATTGGAGCAAGCAGTAGTTTGGTGCTACCGCGAATTACTCAATTTTTTCCCCTTAACGTAAAATGTTCAAAGCGTTTGAAAATACAGAAGCACATGCATGAACCGTATAAAAAGAAATTTTTTTTTTTTGGTGTCCTTATATATTTTTTTAAAGTTGTTTCAGGCGTACCCAGGCAGAACAAACTAAACTGGGCACGGATTTCGACGAACACTTAAAAAAAATTCCTGAATAAAACAGGTACACTACCTGCCGGCATTTGAACGTAAACGTAAACTTTTACGTCAATAGTACTGTCGACATATGCAAATTGATCATTTTCCTCATGAACGTACAGGTATTATCTTTCAGGCGATGGTAGCTGAAATGTATTTATAATTAAGCCTTTCATACGGAATACATTTAAAAAGTGTATAATAAAAGCATATTATTATTTATGACAATTCTAAACTGTTACATAATCGGCGCACAACGACAAGACCTATTTGTACATCACAAGTTCAAATTTACATATGTGAGAAAAATTCGCAATGAAGTAAAGGGCGAAATTAAGCAGGGATTATAAACATGTAGGCCTACATTTGAATGTGAAAAACAGTAAATAATAATTAAACCGAAAACAAAAACTAGAGACAGTGCAAAATATAGAAAATAAATTTTAAATTCACACACTTTTTATTGGCACTGAAGATGTCTAGAATTTTTTTTTTTTTTACAAGCGGTCTTAATGCAAAGTGAAAACAACCCTCTTTAATCGCATGTGGAATTAGGTAAAGTTCTTATCAATTGTTATCTCCAGTTATTCTTACATTTTATTTTGAAGGGACATAATCTATAGGAAGTAACTAACGCCGTAATAACGCATAACAGCCAGATATGTGGATAGTGCAAATACTACAATAAACAAAATAAGAAGTGCCCTTTTTATCCAGCGGTTATCGTTTAGTGCAGGAAATAAATTAACAAAAAAAGTGTATGGTTATACGCTGAAATTCTTTAGTTGCCGTATTATTTTACAGAGTTCATTTAAATATCACTATGTCATAACCGCAATTTTTCAGAGCAGACATATGATGTTTTTGGAATTACTTAGGAATGAATTGTAATACATTTATTCGTTTTACGAATTCTGTAAAGCACACATCCGCGAATGGAAAGACACACAACACACAAGATGTGTAATGCATTTTTCGTTCAAAAGTATATTATAATCTCCTAAAAAGAATGGTCAAGAATGAAATGATGCATCTTTGGAGTCATAACCAGCAAGTGTTGGCTTAAAATTAAATTGCAACATGCCATTACCGTGTCTTCAATAAAAAAAAATTAACTTCAACAGAAACCGAACTTCTTGTTAAGGAAAACTATATCAAATTTGTATGAATTAAGATTACAAGTATTACATATATCACATGCGCAAAAAAAAAACTATTTTTCTTATCATATGTTATTTTTAACAAGTTTCCGATCGATGTCTTCTCATAAAACCATAACATTATCCCAGAATCTTCAAATATATTCGGAGCTTTTTTACGAGTTCAAAGTACAGGAGTTAGGGAGCGATACGGCTGACACTAACACACACGCCTGGCGCCTCATCACTCCTACGTTGCAAGCGTGAATTATTTCCTACACTCTAAAAAAATGTTTGTACTTTTACAAGAAAAATCCTTGGAAACCCAGTTGCCACGAAATTCCTTTGTAAAACTACAAACAGTTTACTTGTAAAATCTGCAAAACATGTATTTTTAATATTACAAACGATATCCTTGTATTACAACTTACAGTGTTGAAAAGTGTACATAATATTTTTCTTCTAGAAAAGTAATGTGTTGAATTTATAACAGAGGATATCTTTAAAAAAAAAAAAAAAACCTTCAAAATATAATTTATGAAGAAAAAAAAAAACATTACACTTTGCCAGTACAGGGACGTATTATATTTGCCTGTAGCCTTATTTACTAGACCAACTGACTTACGTACTTAACATTAATTTTTATATTAAATATATCTCCGAGTACTTAAAAAATGCTAAGGGAGTTAGCAGATTAAGAAGAACACGTCTACCGATACTGTTTTTAATTTTAATAGTTTCGTGTAGCAAGGAAACCTTTACAGTCATTGATAAATACTGTAACGTTTGATTGAAATGGTCGTTTTATTATGATTAGTTGAGTTATTTAAGCGTTTTACGGCATTCAAAATCGCAATGCGTTAATTGTTTCACGCAACTACACTTTACATCACGCATAGTTTTTAAACAAACAGCTATATGCGGTTTTAAGTTATTAGTTGAGTGTCTGGCATTTAGCTGAAGCTCGTGGATACGGGTGAGTATAGTAAAACATTTCTTGAGTTCTTCCACAAACACGGCCCTGTAGTTTTACAAACGAGTTGTTTTACAAGAGAAATCTCCGTACTGTTACAAGCAATTGTAAAATTACAAACAATTTATCAGTAAAAATTACGAAAACAAATTACAATGTCCGGTGCGATGTACAACGCAAATTAGATCTGTTACAGTTGGACTTTATTACACAAGGTGAAATCCCGCACATTAAGCTACATCCGTACGGTTGTACTTAAACTTCTAAGGAAACTGCGCAAACTACCTTAAAAAAAAAAATTAAAAAAAAATAATTTTTGTTATATTTTTAACTGTATTTATTTTATGTTATGAGTACGCATAGTAAATTAAAAACAAATGGTTAAGCTTGTACAAACTTGCAGCTGATAATCCTGCCTCGTCATAGATACGATTACCATGATAACCGCTCTGGAATGTGAAATACCAGCACAGCGCTAGACTAAACAAACAATAGATAAGAACTCCCAGCTAAAATATGTTCATTCCAATGTTAAATTTACAATGGGGAAAAGCTAAAAGCGGCACGCTGTTTGTAATATTGGTATAGTGTGTTAGGTGAGAAAATTTCTTGGTCCATAAGATTTTAACATATTATCGGATCCACTGAACCGATTTCAGTCAAACAAACTTTATTGGCATTTATGCAGTATACACAAGCTATACATGCCCAAGAATATGCAATATGCAAATAGACAGTTGTTCCAATTAAATTTCTATAAATCCATATTTCATCACCAATCTCAAACTTCATCTTCTTACGAGAGAACGAAACAGATAATGAATAAATACAAATTACAACAGTGCGATTATATAACACCTTTATGCAATGGCTCTGTCTTCCAAAAAATAATATCCCGGGGGTCAAATTCAGCAAAACTGGTAGTGAAAGTTGTGTTACAATTTTATTTGTACCTTTCCTGGCAACAAAAAAAAAAACTCATTCGCCAGAATATTTACTTACCGAGATACGCGTAAAAGCACAAATAAGGAATAAAAAAAGGTATCGGCTGTTGCAGAGTTTTAATGAAGGCACGCGAAACTAGAGTTGTTCTTTCACGCGAAGTTAGGTCGTTGCTCTGGAGTTTTAACGAATCAGTAGGTTACCGGCACGTAGAAGGCAAGTAGTGCGACATTCTTAATGGCTCGGAGGGAGCGATACCACGGCAGATAGTTTTTACCTCGGGCCAGTAGGATGCCTAGCTTATTACCTAGTCCTGCTCTTTCCCATCAACATCTCGGTAGGTATGGAGGTGGGTTTGGAGGGGGGGGGGGGGGCTGGGTCCTGTAAAGGGGGGAAGAGGAGGAGGGGAGCGAATACCCCCCACGGGCTCTCCCGGCCACAGAAACCATCAAACCGGCGCCAGGCCAGCGGCAGCCGGCGCAACAAAAACAAATAAATAATTTGACATGTCTGAAACGCGTCACGGATCCTCGAGGGGCGAGACCCGGGCTCGACGCGTCACGAAACAAAAAAAAAAAATTGTGCAGCGAAACCTGGAGAACACGACGGACGATTGGTTTGTCGGGGAGGGGCGGGTGAAAAAAAAAAAGATTCCTTGTTAAACCAATATCTTCAGGGTTTATGCGACGTTTAGGGCGCCAGCTGATGCGCATCTCCAAAACACAAGAGGAGAGTCCACGCTCACTTCACCTGGAATTTTAAATCATAACCGTTGTCAAATTAGATAAAGGCTGTTCACGATAAAGTGAGCACTTTTGAAGTCAACCTTATAAAAAAGACATATATTTTAATAGGCGCACTGAGTCTGTACTGAGGCGTCCAGTAAAGTTCGTCACGGTGTGATAGTAGTTCCATATAACTACTTCGAATAGGTAGCCATATGTGACGACTTAATTTATTTATTTCTCTTTCGGTTTTTTTGTAATGCATGAGGTGTAAAAATGAGAAGATTGTAAAAATATTTCCTTTTCTAAAAATCTCACAATTTCACTGGACCTATGCTTGAATAAAGTGATGAGGCCCATGACAATGTTAATTTTACATAAAGAGTATGACTACACGAGGTGCATATAAGTAGAGCTCAAGCAGGGCTTTCAAAAGTGCTCATTTTACCATGAACAGCCTATACCACAATTCACCGTAATCTTGCGTTTAATATTGTTTATAGAACATATGAAATTCTCAATATAGTCCATTCTTGGCTACTTCCAACTTTTCTAAACCGCTGCTCCAGTTCTACCTTCAAGTTGTTCCTCCGCCTCAAATAAACCAAGTTGAACTAAGTAAAAAAAATTGCACCAAAGGGACAATGCATCACCTTTATACGCACTCACTTTAGTAACACTTCCATGAGAACTATTTCTTATAGGCTGTTCACATTAAAATGAGCACTTTTGAAAGCCCTTCTTAAGATCTACTTGTATGCACGTTGTGTATTCTTCCTCCTTATGTAAAATTAACATTGCCATGGCTTCATTACTTTATTCATGCGTCGCTCAAGGGAAATTATGAAATTATCAGAAAAATAATAATTCTACAAATCTGGTCATTTTTACATTTCGACGCAGTAAAAAAAAAAAAAAACAGAAAGCGAAAGAAATAATTTAAATCATCGCAAATGGTTACCTAACACTTTTTATTCGACGATAAAATACGGAACTACTTTCCATACATCGTTACCATCTGTCCTGGGTGCATGTCACTTAGTCCGCCCGTTAAAATATATGCAGACAGGGGCAGTGACTTTTTTCGAAGGTTAATTTCAAAAGTGCTCACTTTACCATGAACAGCCTATACTAGTCAGTATCAACACACCTATTTTCTCTCTGTTTTAGTGGCATTACTTATACATGAAATACTATAAAATGTACACAAATTTAAGTATAAATTCAATTTAACCAACAATAATATACTTTTATGTTAAAATAAGTATAGAAAGCTTGTGATACATTATATATTTAGAAAACAATAAAACAGATCATACATGGGGTAGTTTGTATCAGGTTTGATTCGAAGAGTTCGAACATACCGTGAATAGAAAATATATCTCCTTTGTTAACTGTTATAACGATTTTTAACAAAAGAAATTTTTTTTAAATATTCATAAAGGCTACTGTATCGTAAAATGAATATATTATTTTGCATAACACTTGTCACATTTTCTCTGTACAAAAATTTGCCAGATTTATCTTAATTACCAATTTTATTTTCGATGAGAATTAATTTTGATGGTAACTTCAACAAAAACCATTTCGTAGTACCCATTTGGGAGACAGGTGAAAATATAACTTCGCGTCATTTTACAACTGTAATACTTCCTGCTGACAAAGGAAAGATGGTTTTGCTTTAAAGAAATTATTGTCATAATGCATTTTCTTTAGACAAATTGTTTAAAAATATCATACCTCCGGTGCGTTCGAGTGTACGAGAATCAGTCTTCGGTGCGTCACAAAATAAAGTTTTTTTAGAAAAGCTCCAGAGTTTCAAGTACATAAAGATCAGTGATGGTAATACGAAAAAAAAAAAAAAAAAAAACACTGAAAAATGATTATGTTATGAATTAAAGGTTCTGCGTACCAAATATTCAGTCACAGACTTTAAACAGGGAATCAAAAATTCCTTCTCGTTTCTCTATACATAAATTTAAATGTTAATCGTTTCAAAAATAATATTCTAAGTGATATTTATTAAGGAATACTGGCGCATTAGGAAATTTCGAAAAATTATATGAGTAATATTTTTATAAAATTTAAAATTAAAATAATAAAATTTAAATTTAAAATACCTAAGTGATTTTTTTTTAAATTTTGAAAATTCGCAGTATCTTCTGAGAATGTAGCGTTGAACTTTCTTTTTGTTTAAAACGGTTATCTTCAAAACATGAGTTCAGAAGGAATTTCTGTAAGATTGATTCGCACATGTTTAAAGGCGTGGCAGCAGAATTTGTAGGCAGTGCAGCCGTGAAGTACAGTCCGTTTTTGCCTCAAAGGACAATGGCTGCAATGAGGTTTTTGAATTTAACGAGCGGTTTGTTCGAACGTTCCCACACTGGGCAAGTTCATCGTAAGCCTTTATCGACTGATGTTCAGCGGGGTAAAGGGAAAAAGAGTTCTTCTGAAACAAGAGACCCGAAGTTCTGCATCGTAGTAGACTCTTAATTCTTAACAAAATTTAGAAAACGGGCATTAATTAGTTTTAATTTTCAACATAAAAATAAAAGGTTTTTTTCCCCCTAGAGGAATGGTAAGCTTTTAAATAGTAAAATTAAAATTTTTTGAACATCTATGCAAGCGTATGCTCGCAGCCATGCAAAGTTTAAAATTATAAAAATCGAATAGTTTATTTCTACCTTTAACCCATTCAGGCCCAGTGTACACAATCGTGTACGTTACGCACGTGTAAGCGAATTTAGGTCAGACTGCACACTGCCAAGCTCAATGACCAATGATCTTACCTGTGGGCGAATGATTCGCAAACCATTTTAGGTACAGCAGGACATAATTAGTTCATATAACTGTAGCCGAACATGTAGTCTACAGCTCATTGTCTGTGACAACGAATCATGTGTTGTGTCGACTTAAGTATGCACACATCAAAACAATATTATGTTTGCAACACCCGAAATCGTAAACTAAAGTGGGTTCGAGAGGGTTAAGGGAGAAGGAATATTCCCGAGCATTTGTAGCCTATTTACTTCGTTACGGGGGAGGCTTGTTAGCGATTGAAACTTGGGAAGAGCTACAGGTAGATTGGACATCCGGCTATGATTTCCGGAACCACGAATTATTTGTGGTGAGTCGGTGATGAAGGGTGAGGAGGGGGGGGGGTGGATAAAGGGAGGGGATACACCTGCTCATCACTGTGGAATCCGAACAGCACGGCTCGGCGCAGGGCCCGTTTACCTCCCTGCTCGAAGGTTCAGAAATTGCTTACCTGAATCGGCCGACCTTCCTCCCACACGTCTGCGGTGGGCTACTTCCCTACTCGCTACGAGATGGGCAGCTACAGCCTGCCTCGCAAACGAGTTCTCCTTTTTCTGACGCGAACACGTCTTAAAATTTGCGACCATAGTGGGAGGCAATCCAGAATATCCAATGATAACCAAATCGGGGGATACAGTTTGGCATTGCAGCTCCGAATCTATCGTCTACATTCCGAATTCAATTACACCACTCGATAGCCAAAGTATCAAAGAATATGTTACGTTGAGTGAGGACTGCGAAGCAGCGGAATGGAGAAGGAGGGGGAGGAGGGAGGAAGTGCCGCAATTTTGAGTTCGTTTCGCCGCGTCTCATAACTTCCGCGTAGTATAACTTTTGACTAGAAGAAGATACGACGCTCGTTTAGGTTTCAATCGACAGCTCTCGTCAAGGTCAATCGACCTCGTGTATTAAAAAAATTTGTGTTTCGTGGTTATGTTGAAATTGTATGCGTTTAATGTAAAAAATCAAGAAAACTTAACGCAATTCCGGCCTATACTCGTCAAAAAGCCATGTCGAAATACAGAAATCATATATGGTTGGAAAAGAGCAGCTCAAAATCAATCCAGTGATACCCATAAAACCCTATATGATCGAGTGAAACGGTGCCGGGAAAGTAAAATAAACATCAAGTCGTCCGAGTGCGTCAACGTAGACGCATTCACGCAAAACAAACGGCCGTGTCCCCAATACAGCTAAACCAAATTTTTCTCCTTGTTTTTATTCATATTAATTATAAACGAAATACAATAATTTATAGACGGAATATAAGTAAAAGTTCAATTTAACAAAAAAATGGTTTCGTCTATGTCAACACATGCATAAAACGCGTGTATTACTGATATATTTATTAAACAACCAAACACATCATATAAAGTGTGATTTTTCTTAAACGTTTTATTGAAAAAGTGTGAAGAAACTGCAAACAGACTATAATGCAAGTGTATTGCTAACATGAAAATCCATGCTCGAATATGGTGCAGAAAATAATCAAACTCTGCCTTTGATAACGTCATTGACTATAAAAATTTAAGCACTCTATCGACAATACAACGCCAAGTATTAAGAACTTATTTTATTAATCGTTGCCAACCTAACTGGGAACCTGCATGTCAGTGTGCTCTGTAGCATATACGTAGTTACGGGTAGTGAAATTTTTTTCAAATGTTTGCTTCGAAAGTTCTTATAGGCTGTTCACGGTAATGTGAACACTTTTCAGACCCCATAGTTCCACTTTTTCTATCAGCCATTTTTTTATCCTTCCACCACATTTGTAAATAAAAATTTAATAAACACAGTGCATACATTCCACCGGACTCGAAAGTTAATGTCTGATGCTACAGTAAAATATATTTATTGGCAGTTATTCCAAATGAGAGAAATTCAGAAGGTGTTTGACACCTCTTCTTGCAGAATGATGGCCCAACCGTTGCCTTCCACCGTGACAGCAGACAACCAATGCACAGTTGACATCGGCATATTTGTATATAAGACTGCGGAGTCTAGCCTGTAGGTTATTGAACTCGCGAATTTTTCAGGTCTCTACATACCTGACTGTAAACAGACTTTTTTGCTGGCTCGGGTTCGGAGTGCAAGATGACATCAGCGAAAACCTACGCCATGACGGCGCTAATCAGTGTGTCACGAAGTAATTAACAATATTCGGAGCCATGACTCGAATTTTTGTATATATTTTTTTTATCTTTTCTGCGTGGAGGAGCGCCAGCTCACAGGGTAGTTAAGGTGGTCCCTATAAGTGCGTGCATCCTTTTTTTGTTCGCTGGATACACCTTATGTAGGCGCAGTGAGATATTCTCGAAAATATTTCGAGACAAGATACAGTTAAATAAATGCCCTCTGTAGTCGTCCACCTTTTTTTGATTGGCTGAAAAATGTTGTGGTTCGAGTTAATACTTAGCGTACCCTCTAAGCCGGAATCGGTGATATCAATCAGGGAAATAACATTCACTGAAATTCAGTTGATAAGTTACTGCCTTCCATAGACTAAATATGAGGTAGGCCGATCTCGCCGGCTGCACATAACGTCTCCGTGTCACATGCACACAAGACGAATAAGCGTGCACATAAAGCAAATCAAGCAAAGTAAATCAAGCAAATGAACTGGTAACAGGCGAATTATAGCAGTGGAATACTCGACATTCAGTGGGAATCCCAAATAAATCAGCGAAGTTCAGCCATCATATCAATAAGTTATCAGGCAGTGATTACCAGTTACTCAATTTTCACTATTTTCTCTGATTTAGCTCAACTTTCACTGTTTCGTGTTTAGAGCGATACGAATCACGCAGGCTCACTGTTGAAATTACAGAATCCTGAGAGGCTCGGTCGAATGCGGGAACTACACCAGCAGCCAATGTAGGTAGGACAACAACCGAGGGTTATATACAGTATTTGAGTGAGTGAAGAGATTTGGACGGCCCTTAACATCGAGGTCTTGAGAGCCTATGAGGGTGATTTAGGTGGGTATGGAGCAGCGCCGGAATGAAATGGCTGGGAAACGGAAGATCCCCGAGAAAACCTGCCGACCAACGGCATCGCCCAGCACGGTTCCCATATGCGAAAATCCGGTGTGACCCGGCTGGGGATTGAAATTGGATCGCCTTGGTGGGTACAGTATTTGATCACGACCTTTACGATATGTCGTGAACATGCATTGGAACCACTCTATTGGCAGCGTCGAGTGAGCCTAAACAGTAAATTACACAGCAACTAAATTTACAACACTTGTTACAAAGCGTTATTTGGAAACTAAATGTCACCGATTTTGTCGTACTACTACAGCTGGAATATTGCATATATTTACACCCTTAAATTCGAATCAGTGTAAAACCACTGGTTCGCAGTGAACTTCAACTACTCGAATCAGTGAACGTGGATCCACTTAGAATCAGTGCAAAACACAGGTTGTTTCAGTGAAACAGTTTTACATATTGAATAAGTGACAGCCGACTACGTGCGGTGAATTAAATATCGTTTCTAGTAAATTTAGCTAGTTCATTATGAGAAATAAACATATTTGCGATAGTTACTGTATCTATTTTAAATCTAACGTAAGTTTAACATAAGAAAAAAGACTGTGTTCAGGATTTTAAATTACAATGCCCCTCTCCCAGCCTGTTAATATCACCAGATTATAGCTACCAAGGCAACTTTTTCTGAAAATATGGGTATTATAATTTTTATCGGGAATATGTAACTTTGAATTGTATTTATTTTAGTTAAATGGTATCATTAGGTGTTTTAAAACAAAAAAAAATACCTATGAATACACTTATTTCATCACCTCTAATGCATTTGAACCTTCAAACGGAGCGCTTTGGAAATTACGTGAAAACGAAATGATATAGGCCTACATAGAAACTAAATGAAAGACTGAATGCTCATGTTGCCTCTGCAAAATAGGTTAGTTCAGAACAAATTTCCTGTTTGGATGATTTCCACTATCACGCGTCCTAGGTGTCTGCCAGCCAGTCACCGACGTTCATTGTAATGATAACTCAATTCTGATTGGCCCAGTCGAGTGTAAAATGTCTTCTCGTACAGAGAAGTGGCCAATAGTTAAAGCAAATTTGCTAGCGTGCACGTACAAAGTTGAAGTATAGCTTGTGCATAAATATTTTCGCGAAAAATAGGTGGCCCTACTTATATATATATATATATATATATATATATATATATATATATATATATATATATATATATATTGTGTGTGTGTGTGTGTGTGTGTGTGTGTGTGTGTATGATGTATATATATATATATGTTTTACTAGTTTATGCTTTTTTTTCATCTGACATGCTTGTTTGACTGATCCAGCAGCCAAAAAACAAATCGCTGAAAAACAGCGTGGAAAATATCACTGACTCGGGAAGTGTAGAAAAAACTGGCATTTGCCACCTATTCATCAGCTAAACTGGTAGAATTGACCAACGTACAGTCCATGTAACGTACGTGACGTCAAGTCAACTCCGTATTGTGACCTTCCCTCGTGGTCTCTTCTACGCTTTCAGTTGTGCCAACTAATGGAGTGAGGGTTCACCAAGTTATAAACTTTCACACCAGGCGGTACACACTATTCCGGTCTTCTCACGGGAAGCCCCACAAGAAATATCGTACAGACAAATCATAAATACAAAAATTATAAACAGGAAAATCTTTTTAGACAACTACTAACGCTCGTTTCTTCCATTCTCTAAAACAAGAGAAACACATAACAGTAGATAATATTAGTCGGGCTCCAACGCCTGACAGTATAGGATGGAAAATTATGTGGACGCAGATCCCAAGAAGTATTAAGTAGATGTGTGGGTTTGTTTTCATCATAAAAACAGCTGCCCAGTTTCCGAAAAGGT
This sequence comes from Dryococelus australis, assembly GCA_029891345.1. Taxonomy (NCBI): domain Eukaryota; kingdom Metazoa; phylum Arthropoda; class Insecta; order Phasmatodea; family Phasmatidae; genus Dryococelus; species Dryococelus australis. The sequence goes on from CM057009.1 coordinate 131,614,221, forward strand.
ATCAAAGCGGTTGCTCAGTGAGCAGCTACTATGGTAACGCTTCTTTGTAATCGTCCTTATGGTTTTGTTGTTCTCTTCACGAGATGCGAGTTTTGCTTAACACAAATGTAAGCATTTTCCACAAGCACTTGTTCGTTATATTTGACGATTCATCATCGAGTTGTTGAAATTTATACCTTTATGGGACTAACAACTTTCTTTTGGAAATCAGTGATTACTTTAGATCTAGCATCAAAATCTATATTTATGGCAGCTGTGTTGCACACTTAATACTTGAAGGTTTCGTAAATAAATATAGGCCTACATGATTATATGTACGCCGGTACAATGCTTTATTGACAAATTTATTCTAATTTTTGTGGTCGAATTGTCCACGAACCTTGCCTTTATTAAATAGTAACTGTTTGAAATGTGACATACTGCTCAATTTTTTTCCTGGTTTCCCTCAAATACGATGCTGTGGACTTAAATAAGTAAAGCCTGTGTATGTGTTCATAATATGTGATCATCTGTGAGTATAAATGGCTTTCTTCAACTGTCACTGCTGTGCGCAAATTCAGACTTCGGTAATTTTTGATTACAGATTTTGTTTCGTGGAAATAAATTTTAATTTTTTTTCTGTAGTTACTTAATTATTGCATTCTTCACTTAAATCGGCTAAATAATAAATTTATAGATAAAATCATGAGCTTCAATATCACATTCATTAGAATATTTTAACTTAAACTTTTATATTGCATTTTGAATTCAGAGAACTTACACAAGGGCGTTCTACTGTTTTATTTTTCATTACACTGTGAATTACGTTACTAAAGCAGTAATCTGATGAACAAAATTGTTAGTTTATTAACTACCCATCTTAATAATATTTGTATGTGTTCACTTCTGCTATGACTTGGGCAACGTAATTTAATGCCTCACACAGGAGTTTTCGTTAAGGAAATTGCCAAGTACATTTTAACTTCCTTCAATATGTATGTCATGTGAAAATTCGTCAAGTAATACAAGTGTGTTTACATCGAGACGGTTAACATATATTAGAGGAACATGTCATGATGATATTATCATAAAAAGGAGCGTGAAAACACAGATCCTGATACGGCAACTATTGGTAAGTTGTAGGCAAATATTTGATGTGTCTCTAGCGTGTTTGACTTGTAATTAGAAATGTTCGAGTTTTGAAATATTTTCGAGGAAATCTTATGCACTTAAGGATAAGTCAGACATGCTAGAGGCACGTAAAATAATAAGAATAGTTGTCATGCCAGGGTTTGTACTTTTACACCAATCGAATTTACACGATCTGCTTTAATCACCACAAATCTGTACATATATAATTGTGGAATATTTAAAAAAAATCTAAGATAATGCCAGATTGACCGCTTAGTAGTAATGTTCTATGGTTTCTTGTGTAACGTGTGTGGGGATTTTTTTTTTTTTTTTTACGTAAATACCTCTTCAAAAATAGATCGACACATGCATAAAGTACATGGATGTAACGTTTGCGGGGTGATCGATTCTGACAAAATTAACGCGTGGTTAGATACATGATTGAAACAAATGTGGCCTCTTTCGATCTGCTTAACGACTACGGAGTGAGTACGACCTTGAGTCGGAAATGCGCATGCGATGATGTAGCAGGGGGGTGGGTAGGATTGGAGGCAATTTTGAACGTGGGCGAAAATTTCCGGCCAGTATATCTCGCGATCCCAAGGCGGCGGCGTGCTGATTTTGGTGCCAAACGAAAGAACTCGTCTATATATGTCGATGGAATTAACCAAAACCTATGTGCTATTTGGTTACTTCCGTTGAATTCCCACAGAGCAAAGAAAATACTACCCTCTAACACAGAAGTGCCACGTTAAACCCGTAGCAGTGTTCCCAACACAACTACACGCCGTATTTTTTTTGCGTCCGGCTACGGAGACGGCCATTTATTAAGAGCCGACGAAACGGCCTCGTGTCGTGGACATTCATTCCCGAAGTGTAGGAACGGCGGTCGAGAAAGAAAGGAAAGGAATAGGATGAGGGTAGTTAGTCGTGTTAAGGCGCCAGTCTACCTGGAACTGTTTCTCACGTTTGGGGCCTAGACACACGGGGAACGATAAGGGCCAGTGTTAAAAAAAATATTTCCTTCGTTTCTACAGAAAAGTGCTGGTAGAAATTCATCCAGAGGTCTCCGTAAACTCTCCGTAAATTTACGGGAAACCTCTTTAATGGCCGAAACAGATTCAATTTCCCTAGGTTCCACAGTGGTTATTGGTTTCTGCAGCGTGCACCGGGAATGTACAGCAGTGAGCAAGCACCATCTTACCTAGCAACAGTTCACCACACGTCACTGCTTCGGGTATCTTCGGTAAGGTTTCGTTTTCTCCATTCAAGTAATGAGGGCGTGGGAAGGCTGGGGACTTAAGTTTGAAGTAAAGCAACTGCCTATAGAGCTCTGCACCCGACAACGTGAAGAACTCATAAATAATAGTACGGACTCCATGAAAATTGTCAGAAAATAGTGATTTATTCTGTGTACGAAAGAAGAAAGTATGTATTTTGCAACATAAAATATTTTACTAAAATATACTTTGAAAATACAAAAAAATAATAATAATAATAATAATAGATCGATAGAGTCCGCATTTTTAACAAAATTTAAGCGCATTTCCTTTTTGGATGCTTCGGAAAGCAGAATTTGCGAGAAATTCTTCATAAAAGAATGATCGTCATAATGTTTACTATGACCATGTGTAATAAAATCATGTTAATAATGTATCATATAAATTCTATCATTAACTTTATTTACGTCAGTTTGAGCCGTAAATGTTTGTAACAAATGGATGCACATAAAATGAATTATAAAAATGGTTTCCTACATTGTTATTACAATTTTCTTACATACGATTATAGCAAACATTGTGACGAGCTTTCTTTTAAACTTTCCTTTCAAATTCTGCTTTCCGAATCATCCAGAACGGAAATGCGCTTAAATTTTGTTAAAAATGCGGACTCTATCGATCTATTATTATTATTATTATTTGCATTTTTAAAGTATATTTTGGTCAAATATTTTATTATATTGCAAAATATATACATACTTCTTTTGTATACACCATAAATCGCTATTTTCTGACCATTTTCATGTCGTGTATACTACTTTTTTTATGAGTTCTTCACATTGTCGGGTGCAGTGCTCCATAAGCAGTTGCTTTTCATCAATGTTAAGGTTCCCGCCTACCTCATGTTTGAAATGCGTTTGATAATGTCCACGAAACTATTAAACATGCGTCCAATGAGTTGATCTACGAAAACAACATACACTTCACACGAGGGCTGTTGAGTGCTTCCAGGACATCACGCACCTTAGAAAAACTATTTTTGAGTACTCCATAGTGGCTAAAACCGGAGTTTTCAACGCGTTGTATGTCAAATTGTACGAGTCAGATACATATGAAACTACTCAATGGCACTGCATTGGCCTTCCTACAGACTTTCCACCAATAAAATAATAGGGTCACCGCTGAAAGTCTCATTGGTACACACAGTGCGACGAGAACACAGCATGCAATACGTTCTGAACGAACGTTGCGCTTAGCGGCAATGGGGCACATGTTGTGTGTGGCAGTATCGCACTTATCGCTCCTGCTCTTCTCGGCCTCAAACGGGGAAAACATCTCAAGTAGGCGGGAACCTTAAGGATGTTGCCTGGTTGAGAATTTAGTATAGGGAAGAATATGTTAATAAAATGTGGTTTTTTGTAGCCAATTGTGAAGATACAAACTTCGAACAAAAACCTAAGTATGAGAAATGGTACACTTAATCTCTGTATCAAGACAAATAAAATAATTCGCTTTTCAGTCGTTTTTAAAATAATTATTAATTTTCTGATCTTTCCAGGAAACAGGCTACAAATTAATGTTACAAAAGGCTTCGATAGCAAACACTTATTTTTATGCTCAAAAAAATCACCTTTTGGTAAAGGCTGTTCACGATTAAGTGAGTACTTTAGAAATGAACCGCGGAAAAAAGTCACTGTACCTGCTTGCATATATTTTAAAAGGCGCCACTAAGTGAAATTCGCCCAGTAAAGTTGGTAATGATGGCTGGATAGTAGTACCATATTATAACATCAAATAATAAGTGTTAGGTAACCATTTGTGATAACCTGAGATCATTTATTTCGCTTTCTGCTTTTTAATGCATCTAAGTGTAAAAAATGAGCAATTATGTAAGGTATTTACGTTCTTAATAATTTCACAATTTCATTTCACCGACGCATGAATAAACTGATGAGGCCCACGGCAATCTTAATTTCATATAAGACGGAGGAATACACAACGTGCATACAAGTCGATCATTAGTAAGACTTTCAAAAGTGCTCATTTTACCATGAACACTATATATATGTATATATACATCTGATAGGAACGCAAAAAAAAAAAAACGAATTTCGTTAGCATTTATTTCCCTATACCAGATTGAGATGAAGGCAAACACAACCTTAACGGCGAGCCTGAGAGCTGTGCAGGCAGGGTGTCGGCAAAGTGCGGTATAGTTCGTGGTGAGAGAGAGAGACAGCCTTGTCCGTCCCATCTGGCGGAGGAGGCCAGGGCCCATTGTGTCACGGTCGGCAGCGGTGATCCCATTGAAACGACACCTTGGCGCCATCTGTCGACGAGGTTCAGCCGCCTCGTCTAGCTCGTCCTCTTTCGGCGGAGCCTCCTGCGATGTCCGCCCCTTGACGCCGCCTCATTGCTTCTATTCAGTCAACACTGTCATCCTGGTCCTCGCCACAAAACAACCCCCCCCCCCCCCTTCTTCTTCACCATGGGCGCCCCTCCACAGGCTAATCGCCTTGCGTCTTGCTTCTCCCCACCCTCTCCTACTGCTTCTTCAGCTGTCAACAAACCAAAACATGTCCCTCAGCCACCGGTATTCTAATTCTGCCTCTTGCGTTAACGCCGAGAGATATGACTTGGTTGGAGATCGGCCGAAAATGACGCGGCGGTTTTTCCACCCGAATGGGGCGGGGCCCCGGATGCGCCCGTTGGTTGTCGGCACGCTGCGGAAGACGCGCTATTGGACGGCTGCTACAGGAGTCTCATTTGCTGGCGGCGTTACGCCATCTTGCTGGGGCGTGCGACTCTTCGCCGTACTCAAATTACGAGGGGTGCCAAGAATGAAACTGGCGATGAAAAGTTTGCGCGGTGATCCGTTCCGAAACATAACTTCGTGACTACAGGCTGTTCACGGTAAAGCGACTACTTTTGATACAAAGTTTTGAGAAATAGCACTGCCCTTAGCTACATATAACTCGGTTCATGCGAAATTCGCTTTATTATTTGGCATCAAGCTGAACTGCATATAATGTGGCGAAGAGAGTGCACTCATATATACTATTCGTCTTAACAATCCTGGCGGCACAAATTAAACCAAAAACGAAAAGTAAGGGTATGCAATTTTAAACTACACACTTTCTATAAATAATTATAGGATATATATATTTTCTTCTCATTTGTCAACTTGACTTGGTAGTGCAGATGGTACTCTGCCCCTTTAGCTAGGGGGCAGATTGGCCGACTTATAGTCGGAGGGTCGGGTGTTCCCGCCCAGGGCGGTTATTCAAGTCTCTCATTCCGACGAAAAACGATATATTCTTTACAACTATCGGCTCATACCACCGTTCGGTATTCTAAGCTTGAAACGAAGGTCGAGTGACGTCACGAGTGGCGTTGGAACTTCTCAACTGCTCACGAGTAGTTGGCAGGCTAGAATTTCGTAGCTAAACCAATATGGCGGGTATCGGTATTAAATGTGGTCGTGTATTTCAATGATACTGAAATACATATTGTGTAGTGTAAAGTCAGTGTAGCACGTGTTTGTGTTGTATTGAGTTATAATTTTCCTACACGTACATTTACGATACGAATAAGCATGAAAAGATTGGTTATAACTATTACGAACGTGCATCACACACGTCTGTCCTTATTAAAAATTGTGCACAACACTATACAGACTATTTTACTTGTGGGATGTTATTACAAGCGCGTAAATGTATAAATACTAAATTGTAAATATGTATTAAATAAATTACTATTACCTTTATTATATTCACGTTTATTCATCTGCCAAACAGCGCGTGTTCGGTGGTCTAGTGGTTAAGTTGCGTAATTCATAATACAAGCTTCACTATGATATGACGTCGAAACTCCTCTCCTGTATAATTTATACTTTTTTTAAATATGTGAAATACAGTTATGTGATGTTATGTGCTAACATCTAAAAAAATAAAGCTTATAAGCTGTGCACATTTGTATTTTGGCCCCTAATAGCCTACAGTTTGGAATATTTTGGGGCTGGCTTGTTATAGTCTATTTCATGTAAGTGGAGTAAATTTTGACAGTTCTAGGAAAGTAGCAGGGCCACAATTTATTCTCCCACGACAGCTGTTTTGTCAGCGAAGAAAAAGACGTTTGTAAAGAAATGTTTGAGTCCAATGCATACTTACATTTTCCTCTTTCCTCGTGTTTCTTGTCGTGACGGGCACTGAAATATTAACGTTATCTTCCTTCAGTCCAGTAATTAATGTAGGATATTATAGCTAGGTTGTCATTCCAAATTCATTTATTTTTGTAATTACCATGTTATATATGTTGGGGTTCTGTTTATTTTGGTTCGAGGGAAAAATGAAACAGTGAATCTTCGGAGGGGTTAGATTCACGTCTTTCGTGAGACGGCATTATTTTGATGTTCTTACAAGTGTGCGGCATTTTGTTTTGCATACTAGGTATTTTGATGGAGCAATGGAAAATTTTGCTCATATGGAAATAACATTCAAATTATTTAACTTCGAAAATTTTAACTTTAATGAAAAACAAAACGCGATTCATATACATCGATGTTCGTATTCATATAGATTTCCGCAACACACACACACACACACACACACATGACCGAAGTTAACCTTATACTCGTTGAGTTTGCGATATATGCAAATAAACAAATATTATTCACTCACTACAAAAATATGGAAAGTGCGGCTTTTTCAGGCCACATGCATTTCAATAATTATATTAACGGTTTACAAATACATTCACAAAACACATAAACTTACTGTTTGTAAAATTCGCAAACACTTGAACATGAGGTTTTCCATGGCTCTGGAGTACACTTCGACGAACACCAAGGTTAGGGATATTAATATAATCGATTTCAGACGTGTACATTTCTTTGTTATTCAGGACAGATTTACATGAAATCTGTCATTAACATCTGCTAACATCCCTCCACTTAGCCTTGGCCAAATATTTTCTTTTCCACATACACAAATAGTTTGCTAAACACACGGGTTTCGTCCGTAACACGTAAACATCTATATATCAAGAAGGGGGGAAAAAACAGTTCAACATTGCCACCAACCACAGATTCTCAACCTCCTCACAAAATCGACGAAAACTGTACACTATTATTTTCTTGTAAAAAACGTATTTGTAATCATATACTATTGTTTACGAGCTAAAAAGTATAAAGCTTACTATTCGTATCTTTAAATAATGTCTTTTCAACAGATTTGTGAAATTTGAAACAAGCAATTCTAGTAATAATTTGTTGGTACGTTGTCGACTGTGCACAGAAATACAAACTCTCGTCTAGCTTGGAGTGGGGATAGTCGGTAACCCGAAGATGACCTATTGCGCCCCCATGCTAAACGATTGATATCTCTGAATACCGTTTTGGATCCGACGATAATTTTGTTGGCTGCGAGACAGTAGGTTCATGGCGGTGTGGACAGTTATAGGCTATTCGCGATAAAGTGAGCACTTTTTAAGGCCGTTCCAAAATTTTCCTTCTAGCCAATTTCTATCTTTCCGTCACTCTTTAACATCAACATTGCCATGTGGCTCATACATATGGTATATACTTTCACCACTCTCCAAAGTTAATGCCTGAGTCTCCAAGGAAACATACTTATAAGTCGCTAATGCCTAGTGGGAGGGCCTTAAAATGTGCTCACTTTACCGTGAACAGCCTATACCAACGAAATTTAGAATAAGCCCCCAGGTTACACCTACAAACACCACTTGCCAACGACGCTCTCAATCTCTACCACAGTTTATGTAACGGTCAATAGAGTCAATAAAGGCAACTTTGTATAATTTAAAAAAATGGCGAGGTAACGGCATAAAAGCGAAGTGAAAATAGTGTGTGAGTTCAGTCCCAGCCACCTCTGAATTTTTTTTTACTTTTTTAAATTACAGTCAATTGCGCAATATAAATAGTAAACTATCGAAAGTATGTTTATTTGTCGTTATATATTTGGCTACATTCAGTAATAACAATATTTAATTCGCCACTGCAGTCGGCCGTCACTTATTCAATCAGTGAAATGGTTTCACGTCACTAATTCAATCTGGGAAATTTTTTCACAGAAACAATTAGTGGTTTTCCGCTGATTCTAAATGGAGCCATTTTCACTGATTCGAATAGTTGAATTCCACCGCGCATCAGTGGTTTTCCACTGATTCGAATTTAGAGTGTAAATATTGTTCAAATAGATTGTAGTACCTACAGATCTGTTTGTTGTTTTCTGTCTTTGATTGTATTTGCCCCTGTACATATGGCTGAAAAAGCAGAACACAGTGATCCTACTAAAAAACAGATAGTTACTCCATAGAACACCTTCAGCAATATTTATATTCTTCCCACAGCAATCCTAGTCGTAAAAACCTAAAATAATTTTCTGTTGGTAGTACTGAATAATTATGTACTCGTTTTTGTGGGTAGCAGCAACAGTATTATCTGTTAGATTATTACGATCCTTGTTGTAGGAACATCGAAAATATTGTTGAAGTTTTTCTGTTGGAGGTATTACCTGCTTTGTAGTAGGAAAGCAATGCTCTGCTGTATAAACTATAGCGTGTCTCGTATATACAGTAGCAAACACGATCATACTGGAATACAACAAAAAGGTTTTTTTTTGACGTGAATACGTATTTAAATTTGCTGCCACAGGGGGGGGGGGGGGGCAATCCAGAAAATCCGATGATAACCAAATCGGGGGATACAGTTTGGCATTGCAGCTTCGAATCTATGGTCTACATTCACAATTCAATTACACTACTCGATTGCCAAAGGATCAAAGAATATGCTACATATGCTCATCAAGATCAATCAATTGCGCGTATAAAACATTTGTGTGGCGTGGGTTTGGTGAAATTGTATGCGTTTAAAGTAAAAAAATTAAGAAAACTTACTCGTCAAAAAGCCAAGTCGAAATACAGAAATCGTACACGGTTGAAAAGAGCATCTCAAAAGGAAACCAGTGATAGACTACCCATAAAACCCCATATACTGGAGTGAAGCGGTGCCGGTAAAGAAAAAAAAACATCGATTCGTCCGAGCACGTCAACGCAGACGTATTCACGCAAAGCAAACGGCCGTGTCCCCAACACAGCCAAAACCAATTTTTTTTCCAACAATACTTAGATGACACCTTTTACCCATAACCTATTTTAACAGTCTATATTTTTCCTGCAACAATTTCTCAGTGATGCGTGAAGCTACTACTACAACATCTTTTTGCAAACGAGGATACTGACACTCGAAAGCAAACGTTTTATATTGGTCTCCAAAGAGCATATAAAAATCAAAAACGTGATTACCAGTCACAAATGAATAAACTAGCCATAGTGTTGTCGAAGATATATTGGTTAGAATTGTTTTCCGCCCTTTTTCAGTGTCGCTTACAGTGGCGTGTAGTGAGGGTTTTTTTTTACAGGGTAAGCTATTTCTACTAACAAACGCAACTTCCAACTTTGCTTACCCTGCACATTTATTTACCGTTTTGTAATACCTAACATTAGTTATAAAAATGGAAATGAAATTAATGTAATAATAATTAAACCGAATATTATTTAGAGAGCGCATTACAAATTATAAGAATATTCCCGTTTTCCCGAACACTTTCATCCACTTTGCAAGGAAAAATGTAGGACTGGAGGACGCAAACAGAACGACTGCTTACCCTGTCGAAGGAACGCAGTCGCGTGTTGCTTGCGAGGTCGAGTTCGCTCCCGTTTGTGGAAATAAATACTAGATAGCAGCACTATGCGTGTACAGTACCGGAGTTACGCCAGCTCTGTTTCTCGAATCGCTAACGGGAAACTCGGAATTAAATGTGTTTAAAGTTAAGGCGAAAACTATAAAATGATCAAACATTTCCAATATGTATAGGATAAGCATGGCTTACCTTGCGTCTGTGGAATAAGCGCCACTGGTCTCACAGCATCTAACGGAAGGAAGAGAAGCACAATCTATATCAGAAGGCAGTGAGTCGAGTTTGCGTGTTTAGTTTCAATTGTCGTGGTTCTCGGATTTCAAGCAGTTTAGCCACTACACGGAATAGCGTAATTACGCTGCCCACTTAAACGCGTCAACTTTTCAGCGTTAGGAAAACTCGTGAGCTAAATGAACCCAATTAAAAGTAACAGCCGGGACTGACTCAATTGACTTAAGGCCGCGACGTTGGTCTTTGACTTTGAAGTTTGGTTTTCTGTATATTATTCAAAAAATTCTAGCTATAACAGTCGGGCTATTAAAAATATAATTCATAACTTCAAACTCACAACGCCTTGAATACACGCAGTTGTAAGCTGTTTACGGTAAAGTGAGCACTTTTAAAAGCCCTCTCATTTGGAATAATAGTCGGTAAATATATTTAATTTTAGTCTTGGACGTTAACGTCTGTGTGCGGTGGTATATACACACTGCGTGTATTACTTACATTGCAATATTTATTTAAAAAGTTGATAAAAGGATAAGAAATTAAAAAGGTGGTAAAAGAGTAAGAAATGGTTGAAAGGAAAAAGTAACTAGGGCTTCGAAAGTGCTCACTTTACTGTGAACAGCCTATAACGGATATTTTTATAGTATTAATAAAATTATAAAGCTCCAATTTAACATTCTTTACATGCATGTACTTCAAAATATTAGAAAATTTGACTACTTTTCTCTATAAAACCCCGTGGGAGATGTTTACTGCCATCTTGCACATACACTATGCGCCAAAAGTTAGCTTCATAATATTAATTTAATATGCGAGGCCACATCAAGAAAATGTAAGGTATACAAGCGTATATTTAATTTCCTATGCAACCTTAACTTATTTTTGAATGGAATATGTAGGTACACGAGCGATTTTTGTGTAGACTATGTATAAAAATCGATCTAACTTCCGTTAAAATATAAATATTCCTCAACTTGTCACAATCTTAATTCGTGAGTAGTGTATCGTCCGCTTGGCCTTTTTGTGAAAGTATGGAAGGTCATGCTATTTTTTTAAATTACTATTTCACCTAAACAAAATGCCAAATGCTCTTCATTGATTGATGCATGTGTAGATTTTTCCATTCATATAGCACAAATTACACCGATTTTCATTGTTTAAATCTTATTACTATGCTTTAACAATATTGATTTACAAAAGTTAAAATTGGAAACAACCATTCTGCAGAAGTTTCGTTTATAACAAAATAAAAGATTAAATACAGCATTCGGTTATTTCGTTTAAAAATTTAATCAAGATTGCTTAAAACATGGGAAATTTAAGTAATCATAACGTCACATAAATATCCACAGTTATGATTTTTGCATTCAAGACATCTAGACAAAATTATTTTATATAATCAAGATTAGGATCCATTGAATTAGATTCTCTTATATCTCTTTAGTTCAATGTTTGAACAACTGTAAAATGCAAAACAAAGCATGGCTGCCCCGCTAACCGTTGATTCAAATAAACCTGCGATACAAATGTTTCTGCAAGAAAAGTTTTTAGATCGCTTTGGTAAATGACGCAGTTCTCTTAGTGAGTGATGACATAGATTCGTTTCAGGCTTGCGTATTGCTGAAGAAAATTTTACACAGTTGTTATACTGACGGGTTAAAATTAAATTTTTATTATTTTATAATGATTTTCCTAATTTACACGGGTGTACCCCAAGATACAATGAATTTTGAAAGACTAAATGTTGCCCACTTTTCTGTTTATTTCCTCTTGTGTTGTAGAAAACATGTGTTTCCAAAATTTTACTTGGGAATCGGAACTCGAATTGTGAAATATTTAATGGCATTCTTTTGAGAAAATTACTTTTCTCTAGGTCGCCTTGAAAATTTTGAATGCAAGACTTACAATAAATCGACAGAAGGTGAGGGGCCGGTATAAATGATCTTTTTTCAGTATTCCTTGAAACAGGAGCCTAAAAAAACCAGTTAGTGTGCTGAATATAATTTGAATGTCATTATGAGGTTCTCTGGTAAAGTGACAGCGAAATTATTCATTAGCCGACGGTACAGGAGAATTTTCAACTAGCTCACTGCCTTTTGACAATTATCCTGCCCTCACGTTCGTAGTTCGCACACATCAACATGTAATTATTAATGAAAAAATGTTACTGTTTCAATTCTCCAAACTCTCGACTATTTCGAATTTGTTATTTCAGTAATCATTTGAGGCAAAAGTTACGTCGCTTTTTGAATAGGCAGTTTTTATCTAGTTGTGTTTGTTTAAACGACAAGAGTTAACTGGCAAGAACTATAATTCAATAATCTTCTATGAAAATAAATGTTCATTTGCTACCACAAATGAGTTAAAATTTTTCCTAATTCTATATATATATGAAGAGCTATTGTAATACTTTAGTAAGGAGTACCGGTCTACGAAATGCACTATTTCATTTCGTCAGAGCCGATATATCCTGTGCAAGGTTATTACATGGAAAATTTACACCTCAATATACCGTATTCGCTTCAGAGAGTCACAAAAACCAAAGGCATAGTGTAACAGAAAATGGTAAGATACAAACCTTTGTATTGAAAGTTGTCAACAGAACATTTTATTAAAATATGACTTAGCAAATGGTACAAACTGATACTATTCTGAAATTATTATAAAAATCGGGTTTGGCTGTGTTGGAGACACGGCCGTTTGCTTTGCGTGAATACGTCTATGTTGACGCGCTCGGGCGTCTTGATATTTTTTTTACGTTCCCAGCACCACTTCACTATTTCCAACCGTATAAGATTTCTGTATTTCGGCTTAGCTTTTTAACGAGTATAAGTCGACTTTGTGTTAAGTTTTCTTAATTTTTTTTTACATTAAACTTATACAATTTCACCATAACCACGCCACACAAATGTTTTTATACAAGCAATCGATTGATCTTGATGAGAACTGTCAATTGAAAGTCAGACAAGCGACATAGCTCCGCCTAGTTAAAAGTTATACTACGCGGAAATTATGAGACGCGGCGAAACGAACTCAAAATTGCGATCCCCCCCCCCCCCCCCTACACGATGCTTCGCAGCCCACTCTAACGTAACATATTATTTGATCCTTTGGTAATCGAGTGGTGTAATTGAATTTTGAATATAGACTATAGATTCGAAGCTGCAATGCCAAACTCTATCCCCCGATTTTGTTATTATCGGATTTTCTGGATTGCCTTCCACTATGGCAGCAAATTTAAATAAGTATTCATGTAAAAAAATTTTTTTTGTAATAGTTTTATAGTTATCTTGTTTTGACGTGTACAAAAATATTCAAATTAAACTCAAAAATAAATATTTTCAAAAAACTAGTGCCTTCCACGAAGTTACTGAGAATTTGATTTTAAGTTATACTTAAAACTGCCAGTAGAATGAATTAACAAACACAAATTGTATCTGAAATAAAGTTTTGCATGGAGGGTTATGTAGTTGTCAGAGTAAACGCTTGTTGCTTACTGTTAATGTGAAAAAATAACTTTCGTAATACGTTTTATTTTTTAAATCGATGCGTATGGAACACGTGACTTCTACTCATCTATCATGGTATTCAGGCAAGGGCTAAGGCGTTTGCTACGATGCGCTGTTATTGCTTCAGTTAATCCGAACATTGGCCCGGTTTTACACCGGATTCATCACATCTTCGTCCACTTGATTATCTCCAGTACAGTTTGACTGGCGGGTCATCAATTCAGTGTGGATGGCTAGAAGCAGTACTTCGCTGAAATACCGCGAGCTTTTTATTTTCTTGTGAAAGTCAACTAGCCCTTTGTAGTTATGTTGGGAGGTTAATTTACTATTATTCGAACCAACGTGACACGATGTTCGTAAGTCGTTTGAAACATATTGTAAAAAACGTAAATTACTACATATATATTAATCCCTTCAAGTGCCTAACCCGTAATCTTAACAAAATAATCGAAATCACGCAGTTTTCCAAGGGAAAAATTACATCTCGTCCAATATAAAAGCGTTTACGCATTGAAATTTGCTCAGAGTTTAACTGTAGGGTACATTAATCACGTGTGAGTGCCTGCTGGGAGAGCATCACGTCTTTTATTCATCTCGAATGCCTAAAAATTGGGCCCATTAAGCAGGCAATTTAAGATGTCCAATAAAGCCAATCGCTTCGTTGGGTCCCCGCTATCCGAAACATTTGCTTGGGCAAACTCGACGACAATGAATCATTAGAGCATGCGTCTCAATTTCAGCCCGGCAACACGACGTCTGGCTTTGAAGTTATGTCTTTCCGTACAACGTAGGTCAAGTACGTTTAAAAAAATATCACGATCTCTCGACTCGAGACTTTTCTCCTGCCTACGCATTAAAGGTGAACATCTCACTCCGAAGCGCACAGCTCTATCTCGTTCCAGGCCCCACGTAAAATATGATGATGATATAATAGGCCACTTGAAGGATGGTTTTGTGGGCTTACAATTTAAAGTGCCTCCGGTCGGAAGTAGAACCTCCTAGTTGAGAGCGGGCCACAACTTAAATAACTGCACTGAGGCGAATGCATTACCACGTCCCTCGCCCTGGCAACCTGGTCATTAGTGATCTCATTCGAACGGGGACAGCGTTAGCGTATGCAAAGAGCCTGCAGCAAATTCCCGTAACCTTCCCAAGTGAGTCAGCCTCGAATTACGAAGGAACCATCGAAATTAATTTCTTGGCTCAGGCATCACGTACTGATTTTTTTTTTGCGCAAAACAACTAGAACGATTGATGTGTGAATATCTGAACCACTCAGCCATTCATGTAATTTGTCTGATTTTTGTGTAGTAGCTAGATTTATTTCAGGACATTTTTATTAAGGCTGTAAAATCCGTTCGGGCACGATAGTTTTTCTGAATGATAAATTTTGTGCAATTAAATGTCAAAAATATAAAAAAGTAGACGTCTTCAATAAATTTCATATCTCGCTTTAATGAGAAATAATTTCCGCCGTGCGTGGAGAGAAAAATATTTTATATGCCTACCTATGGTATAAATGGCTGTGTTTTTGTTGCTAAATGCTACCCCGTTTTTATTACATCACTTGTACGGTATACAAATATTCAAAACTTTGCGACCTGCGTATTTGCAATAAATTTTCGTTCTTAAACACGATTTTCAGGACAAATGCTGTCAACGTATAGGCCTAATGTTTTCCTACCGGTTTATTTGCAATTTTCGTCCCAAAACCAACTCCCAGGATAAATACCTACTTACTACGTATACTTTTCTGAAGCGATAAACATATCATTTAGCTACACTTAAAACTTTTTTTAATAATTACAAAATGTTGTTTAAAAATATGTAGACTAATATATATAAAACTTAAACAAAACAGTTTCCAAATTATTTCAATACCGAAAAAAAAAAAAAAAAACTTTCGGTAATCGACGAAAATAATTTTGGTGTCACCACAGATTATTTGGCAGAGTCTTATTTCATCACACCATGCATTGTAGTGACCACAAAGGTTTTATTTCAATATGAATTACTTAAATAAATATACATAGGTAATGAAAGTACTGAGGTTCACGTTTTCACATGAACATTTTGAACAATTTATGAGTGAGTTTCAACCCAAAAAATTTCCTGGAAACTCATGACTAATAGCATTTCTTTACATAAACTTATGGAATGAATTACAACGATTTCCTGCTTTCCGCTTAGGTCGGGTAACAACAGAATATGAAAAAAATTTACGCTTGTAACGGTTTTCGAGCATTTATATTAATGTTATAGAAACGAGGGGTTAAAATATTTATTTTATCTAAGGTGGAGCCACTTTTAGTTTAAAAAAGCTTTAATAATACAACATATTTAATGTTTCAGCCGGTTGTTTTAACATAATGTGAATGTAACGTACTCTCATATAATACATTTGTAAATAACCTAATTATAAACTCTCAGTGGCAATGAGTGTGAGGAAATTTGGCCTGCGAACCCACATCTCGGCGTGAAGTTAATTAACAGTCTGTGTGTACGCGCAGCAGTGTTTCTTTTTCCAACGTCATCTGCTGTTACAACTATGCGGGCAGCGAACATTTTCTGTGTCGATACACTCCGAGACAAGTTTTATCCCAGTTAACAAGTTATTGTCAACTGTCGTAAACAGAAAAACTGCCGCATGTTACCAACAGACAGGGTTTGCGAAACAGCGTTACGCGAAACTCTTTTTAAATACAGAATCTTTTAGCGCAATATCTTTCGCATTAACCATTCCAGTATTCCTAACCCTTTCAGTCCCCGCTTCAATTTTCTGTTTCAGGTGCTGCAAACAAGAAATATTTTGATGCGTTCTGTACATAAGTGGACGCATCTCTTGTTCCATTGTCGCAGTCAGTGTGTTGCATGGGCTTTTCACGGTAAACTGAGCACTTTTGAAAGCCCTGCGCGAAATCTCCTTGTATGTACGTCGTGTATTCTTCCGCCTTACGTAAAATTTGCACCGTCACGTGCCTGCTGATTGTGATCTTGCGCTGGTCAAGGATAACTGTGAAAATATTAGAAAAGGGAATGTATTGCAACTTTGCTCATCCTTAAATCTAAATTCATTTGAATAACCAGAAAGTATACTATATATTATTTCGGCATTCCCAATTGTTTACCTAATTCTTCCAACTCAGCTTTAAGGCATGGAACTACTTTCACCTCCGTCGATGCCAACTTGACTGGACGCATGTCAGTCAGTGTGCCGGTTAAAATGTATGCAGGCACGAGCAGTGACATTTTTCAAAGGTTGATTTCAAAAGCGCTCGATTAACCGTTTAAGATTTGTGTTTCTCAATTGTTAGAGCCACCTGTTTTTCGCGAAAAGATTTAAGTACAGGCTAAACTTCAATACCCTATTTGCACATTTGCAGCCTTCATTTGGCTATTGGCAGCTTGTATTTTTTGAGACGAGTGTAGTTACATGAGTGTGCCAATCAGAGTTAAATTTCTCCGGTGCTGAACGTCTGTGAGTCGCGGGCAGACGGACCAGACGTGTATCAATTCAAATGACCCAATCACGAAAGTGGTTCTGAACAAAAGCGTTTTGGAACACAACTTGTCCGGAAATCTTTTCGCCAAAAACATCTACCCCTAGCTATAGTGTCTCACTATTTGAAAGTTACCATAGTGTATTGCTATGAATACATCTGTATGTGTAAAGCAAAACATTTGCAAACAAATAAACATTATGTAATTTCTCGCCCTATATTTAAGAACAAAAATATATTGTATATTTGAATTTTTCCTCTCTCTTAATGATACATAAATAATGAATTTCAGTGTAACTTACCTTAAAGCTGATAAGCTTTTACTACATTTAATGATATGTTATATTTGTTACTTTTTTGCAACTTTCATGAAATTTTCTTTTGGAAATTTAGTTGCATTCTCGTGATGGTTTTTGTTTTTTTAATGTGCTTGTGATTATACGTGTGTGTTCTTAAAAGTTCTTTTATATACACCTCAAAATTGGTTTGCACCACGTGTAATTTAGTTGTACCTGAAGAGTGTTCTTTAGGACTGCAAGCGGATTATAAATAAATATTCAAGTCTGGCGTGGTATTATGTACAGACAGCGTGTATTTTCACCCCATACTTTCTCCTGGGCCATTAGCAACGTATCATCTCATAAATACCGGCGGTGCAGAACTTCTTTTGAAGCGTGTACTCTACATGTGTGAACATTTTTTTACTGTCGAGGCAACGGTGACTGAGCGATTAGCACGCTCGCCTCCCACCAAGGCTAACCGAGTTCAATCCCCGACCGGGTCACCGGATTTTCGCAAGAGGGGATCGTGCCGGACGATGCCATTGGTCCGCGGGTCTTCTCGGGGACCTCCCGCTCCCCCCCCCCCAATTCCGCTGCCGCTCCATATTCACTTCAATCACCCACATCGGCTCTCAAGACCTCGCTGTTAAGAGCCGCCCAAATCTCTTCACTCACTCACTTTTTTTTTTGTCTTTCAGGATATGTGTTGCAGGTTCCGAACTCTTTCAAAACAAATAAATCACAAAATTGGACATTTATGTAAGGGAGCATTTAGTATATTGTGCACACTAAAATACGAGCAAGTTTCATAAAAACTGAAACATAAGTTACTAAAAAAAAAAATTGTTGAAAAATTCTGACTTGAGTGGCTGTCAACGCCTTAGAGTAGCGGGTTTCATTGAAATCGTAGTGGAAATTATTTAATATATTATTGAAACTGAATCATTGAAACAGTAATTGCCACTTATTTCAAGTGCAGTATTTCTACCATTTTCATTCATGTGTAGACATTTTGTCTGTTTAAAAAAAAAATTGTGTGAGCTTTGCTGTTAGCAAAAATAGTAAAGAAAGTGTTGTATTTTTGGAATTTGTTCAAACAAGATTTATTTTTTGAAAGATAAAAAGAAAGTGGAACTGATATTCAGCAGGCGGCGTCGGCCAGATATTTAGAGTGTTTTATTTTCATTACAGGCAAATGTTCCCACAAATGAAGTTTCGTGTATCCGGTTTGGACTCTAAAGCAAAGTACATTTTGCTGCTGGACATAGTGGCAGCAGACGACTACCGCTATAAGTTCCATAACAGGTATTGTCTATGTGACGACACTGGGAATGCAATACGCAAGCTGAATGTGTCCTGTTTGTGTTTCTGCGCAGGCGCATGTTCCCAGCCTACAAAGTTCGTGTAACAGGACTCGATAATAAGGCCAAATACATCCTTCTTATGGACATCGTAGCAGCCGACGACTGCCGATATAAATTCCACAACAGGTACACCAATGTCAAGAAAATTACGATTTTACCAAAACAAAAAAAAAAAATTCAGAAAAAATGAAATGTTTCTGTCATACCTTATGTAATTCAACTAAGCTATCAGAAAAACAAATTTTAATGTTTTATGCTGTTTGGATGATTTCAGTCACGGGCAATTCTAAATTCTCCATCACACGTGTTTATCCGTAGAACCAAGGTTTTGTTTTTTTTAAATCTTCTGCATACAGTAGCTTAGTTGCTATATTGTTGGTGAAGCTAGCTTTCATCACAAAGCATAGCTGGTAACGTTTGCGTGCTTCTTAAGAAATGTCACCAATTTTTTTTTTCAGCGGTACGTTTTTGACTCATCTCATTCGCTGAGCTAGTGATTTGTCCCCGCATTAGCGAATCAAATTTTGTAACGCCCTTTGCAAAATGCAGGAGTCGTCTTTATTACAGCAGCTCAGAAATGATTATCTATCCCTTACCAAGCGTTTTCTACGCATTCTTTTGAAAACTACGAAAAACGCGTGTGGTGGATATCGCATCAAAATTTCTAGTTGTTTCATTAGTTTCCAAATGTGAAATGTTTATTAGATATCAACATCCGGCCTTTGTTATCCGAGCTCTGTGGTTGGAGAACAGCATGCGCTTCTAATGACAACTTTGTTTCTCTGCTAGTTTATTAGTGATAGTAACCAAGTACCTCTAAGTTTTCTACACTTAACTAACGCATGCAAATACACTAATGTACCGTAAAAAATAATGGAATATCTTCACTGTAAGTATGATGTTGAAAATTGCAAATTAAAATTTGAAAAGGAATCTAGCGACACTTTAACTAACCATTCAAATACGCTAGTTGCATGTATCGATTTGCTGGTGCATGAAGTAATTCTAGACATACAAAACTGCTTCGAAGTAACAAATTTGTGTCCGGTATTGCTAAATTAAATGTTCCTCGCCTACATTTATGTCACCTACATACAAAAAGGAAACGATGTGCATGATGTTACACGCTAAGTAAGCATTTTTGCTAACTGTACTTAGTTTTTTGTTTCTGCCGAATGACTAGTGCCCATGAATCACATTATAAACATTGTTATTTTAGTTTATATTAATCCTCTGTATTAATCCCATGTATATGAAAAATTCTGTAGCAAGCTATTTAAAGTTATGACTTAAAAAGTTAAAAGTTTAAAATCATGTACTGTTACACGCAAGAAAATGTTTGAAAAGTTGGATCCGAAAGATTCCAATCAACGCTGGGATCAGGATGGCATTTTTTTTCATTCAGTTCGATTTGTCGAGTGTTGAGTTATGGTCATTTACACGCGGAAGAAAACATGGCGACAGTTCCGAATCATGTTATATTCGGATGGCGTGTCCACTGGAAGTGTAGAAATGCCTCTTAGAACCAGACAGTGTGTAGGAAGGTGAGACGCTCGATTTCAAGTTCATTTATTAAGACAATCTTCGAGACTTCAGAAGTTAACACGCCCTGCCGTAACGTTCATTAGAGGACACGTGTTTTATATCACGTTATCAAATGTAGATCAAAATAAAAATATCGCCTTATAGGCTGATATAATTTTATGGCAGCTTCTAACAGTAAATCCTCAAGCTCAAAATAAGCCAATATTTGGGAAGCAAAATGTACACATATTACTACGTAATGTAGCCAAAAAATAAAATGCAAATTATGTTTATTTTTAGTTTAAGTCATTACTACGGCACGTAGCTCTAAAGTTATCGTAAACAACTAACACTCTAAGTTCTAAACTTTGAAATATGTAATGGAGAAAATTCTGGATGTGGATGTTATCTTCAGGATAACTGTAAGTTATAAATTTATTGTGTATTTTATATAAGATATACTATATGAAATGTATTGATAAATTATTTAACTTTGCGATATTTAATTAATTGTAAATAGCGTGCAGCAATTACCATTACTATGGAAAATAAATAAACAATACATTAAATCTAAATTAGTATTCTACTAAAAGTTTCGATATTTCTGTATCGTACGATCTTGGAGACTGCTCCGTGACGTCATAACCGATTCACAAAGAAACTGGACGAATCCAAAGATGGTTTAATAAACGTCGACATTAACTCACACACTTCAGAGAAATCATCACACACAAAGAAAACCTTACTTACTTACGTTTATTGAATGAATTTTTTCTATGGATTCGAGTACTAGTAAAAAAAAGTGTGTATGTATTAAACTTATTTAGAATAAAACCAGGTTAGAAGCGGTAGGTTAACTAGGTCTAAACAGTTAAACATTTTCAGTGCTACATACATTTACGGAAATATTTACGAAACTGTATACATAATATACGGAAACGCGATCCGTAAACCGTAGCTGAGCTCCACGAATACGAAATGCGGAATCCTTCGAACATGAAGAACTATCGTTTGGAACCCCGTAACAGTTCGCGAATCTTAAAACACTCTCACAGTCTCTTACATTGCTATAAAATGGATGACACATGTACGTTGTATGTCGAGAAACGACAGAGCGTAGAAAAGATTTAAACTTTCGAATCTTTACGTGAACGTTCAAATATGGTATACCTACAAATACAAATGCTTATTCTTATTTTATAAATTATCTTTATACAGAGTGCAACACCCTCGTTTTTTCCCCAGTACTCCCTTTATTTAAACCGGAAGTACAAAAAATTAACTAGCAAATTTACGAACAGGTTCTGTGAATCAACTGAAAGTCGAGTGAATATTACGGAAGATACGTTATGAAAATTGAACTTGTTGGCAATATTACGGAGAGTTCTGGAGAAAATTTAACACTGCTTTTCCGTAAAACAAGGGCAAGTTATTTTGCAGTGCAGAACAGAGTAATCCGGGAGTGACCCGGCCGGGGATTGAACTCGGTTCGCCTTGGCGGGAGGCGAGCAGGCTAAACGCTCAGCAGCCGCGAACCCTCGTGGAAAGGAGTAAACGGCGAATTTCGCCCGTTAAAATTTTTCCTTTTTCTCCCGAGCGGAGTAAATAAGACATCAGTCTGCGTGCACGTTATTTCCTCGCCGTCGAAGGAGTTAGACCAGGGGGGTGAGGTGAATGGGGGGAGTGGGGGGGGGGCGATTATTACAGCGAGCGCCTCTGACGGATCACGCAGCCTATTTCCACATAACCCGCGGCGCGCGGGTTCGAAGCCGCGAGGTAGCACGACGCGTAGTTCGTTAGCAGCGCACGCCGAGCTGTTAACCTTTCGAGTGTAATCAGCAGGTCTGTCCGACACTTCTCGCCGCTGGCCGAGACTCGCACTGCAGCAGCAGACGCAAGCACTCTACGGAGGAAAGAAGTGGTCCGCGCGCGTGTGGGGGGGGGGGGGGGGGGGGCGGCTCTTGCCTCTTCGCGCTGCCAGCTGCACTACGGAAACTGAGCAGTCTTTCGCGACCAATATACAGAGTGTCCCAGTAGCAAGTGGCCGGTTTCAAAACTATCTAGCAAGACAGTGCGTTGCAGGAATCACAAAAATAATTCCATAATAGAGAGCTGATTATATACTATTCACTGTAAAATGAGCACTTTTGAAAAGCCCTCTCGTTTGGGAAAATAGTCAATAAATACTATATTTTATCTTAGCCTTAGACGTTATCTTCCGAGTGCTGTAGAATTTACACATTGTGCTTACTACTTACATGTTAATATTTATTTTAAATGGTGGTTATATGATTTTAAAAAATGACTGAAAGGAAAATGTAAAAAGGGCTTCAAAAGTGCTCACTTTACCGTGAACTGCTTATACTTACAATTCAGTTTACAGGTGTCACTTTTTAAATATAACGTCTTTGCAAAAAAAAAGTAATCCATGACACGCTCCAATTAATTACCCTATATTTCCCGTTACATCCAATGTTGGATATTGCAGGGTTTGTTAACGAAGACTTTCGACTTCAAATATCCCCAAAGTAAGGTCCGGGGACCTCGCTGGCCAGTTGATGTCTCCAAACCATGAGATCACATGCACTGGGAAAACTTCACGCACATTGACAGTGATTCCAGAACTGTGTTTTGCGGCGGCGTCGACTTATTGAAACCGGAGTTCAGAGTCTTCGGCTGCATTAGGGAGCTCCAGGAGCGTAAGCATCTATTGGTAACGGGCTGCTGTTACTACCTCGGTTAGATCGATCTCCTAAAGGAAACAAGGCCAGGTAATACCGAAAGCTGACACCCTAGTGCTGACACCTTATTGCTAGAGCACACAACGCCTCACCGACACCGGCCAATCCACCATGTTGAATATGGCACACTGAAATACTCAACTTTATAAAGAGAGTTGCTTCTCACGATGCACATTTTCCCCACTAAGTCTCACACATTCTCAAACGACGCGACGTTCAAATTCGCCACATCCTACAACAATTCAGAACTTCAACATTTTTGAGCATGTATGAAAAGTCAAATTTTAGGCGCTCACTGTTAGAAATTTCTGCAGATTGACGGAAAATTTTAACCGGGGATGTAGAGTTAATTTACGGAAATGAGCTCCGTAAATAAAAATACAGAAGCTCTTCGTTTTCTTATGGTTTCGATTTTGAGACACGAACAATGCCGATGATACCTGAAGGGTATTAACTCCCATCTTCACAACACTACTTCGTGTAAAATAGTAGTAGGCGACTGGCGAACTACTCGTGGAGTGGCAGTTAGTTGATTCTTGTTCGGATTCGGCTACACGACAAAACTTTCTGTATACACAGTGAACACGCAAATAACGAAAATAAAACTATTTTTTTCTCAACCTCGTGTTATAAATAGCAAATACAGCAAGCGCTCTTGACACGACTTGAAACAAAACGAGGCGCGTTCGTCACTTTAATGTAAAATGCATATTTACTATATACTTCGTGTAAAGGCGTAGTTCAAGTTATTGATTGTTAACTTTTCGATCAGTGTTCAAATTCTACTACAAGACAAAATATTTAAACACTTTTAATTTCTCTGTCATACACAGTGAACTACATTACGGAAATAAATTTGTTTACCTTGTTTGTTAAACTGAAATGAAATAAATCGCAAACACTCTTAACATGACTAGAAACTAAGAGTACATTAATGATTCCTTATAAATCCAATATTCACAACACTGATTCTTATGAGAGTCTGGCAGATTAGCTGATAGGTGAGTGAATAGAGTGTTGGACTATCAAAGGTTTTTATCGAGTTCAAATCCCGCCACCATAAAACATTTTTAATAGTCATGTTTATGCACAGTGAATCACCCACATAACGGTAGTAAAACATTTTTGGTACCCCATTTTTTAAAGAGCAGATTTAAAAAAAAAGCATTTCAAATTCGTGATCACGTTCCGTGAATTTGCCGAGATTTGTGTGAAATTTGCGGAGAGAGCGTTATTGAAAAAAAAAAAAAAAAAAAAAAAAAAAAAAAAAAAAAATAACGAACAGGCCGTAATTTAACGCAGATGTCTGGATAATTTGCAACCGGTATCCCCCGTAAATTTGCGGATATTTTTTCTAACAGTGTTACAATGAACAAACTTTTTGTTTGGTGCTGTAGCCTACAAGTATCTATACAACGCTCAGTCATGTGTCGGGACAAATAAAATTTTTGTTTTTGTTCGATATCATTGGCAGCAGACTTTAATGCAACTGTGTGTTATGGTCTAAGCAACGAATTACATCTGTCACAAGTAAGAGAATTCCTTTATTGGTTGCGGTAGTCTGTCTGGTACATTATTCATCAATAAATTTACTTCCCGTGCAAAGTTCAATTTATAAACTAGCATTAAAAATTAGTAAACAAAAGATAAATTTTTCAAAAAATTAGGGTATATGTTACACATGAATATTATAATAATATTTCGTTTTTAACCACCTTAATTTTATTTTCTTGCATTTTTTCTTTATTAAAAAATCAATAAGATGTTTTAACATTTAAGATATTTCCAATTTTTTAAAAAATTTTGCAATATTCCCCTTTATTGCAAATCCTAATATGAATTGTTAAGTACATAATACGATTATTTACAATTTTTAAAAAGTCAATCATGTTTCAATTTATGTATGCAATAATTCCATAATTACCGATTATTATCCATATTTGTACAAATACAATTTTTTAACATACATTCCGTAATAATGATTTAAAGTTTCCATATTATAACCGTGAACAATTATTTCGATCCAGCAAAACTACATTAACATTAATCAGAAATGTTTGTGTATAACCAAAAAATTAAAATCTGGCGAAAGAAAAGGTTTAATAGAAAAGTTAGCGCGACATATTGCATAAACTCCAGCATGGCTGGATTTCAGAATTTCAGAAAAATGAATTTTTTTTTTTTTTACGCTCTCGCTATACGCTGCCATTAACTATAAATTTTCGAAAACAGTTGTTGAAACATTTTTAAAATGCAAAACTTTGCTGTTATACGCTTGGTTTCTATTACAAAACTGAGTGTTTTTTAGGGACAGCAGTATAACTGATAGGAGTCATTAATGTTGATATTAAACTTTAAAATATTAAAAAAAAACTATAATTCTAAACTCACCACGCTTATAGAGAGAGATCGTTATAATAACGTCACATGTGCAGTAAGAACAAAATGTGTATTCGTCTTCCGTACGTCATAAATTTTTAACCATCGTATGAAATTTACAATTTTTGTAAACGCGAACATGAAGAATTACCATAAAGATGTGCTTAAATATCTTAAACATTTTTCTTATTCAGAATATTTCGTTTACATGGTTTTACTTTACAGAAACTATTAAAAATCACATCTTACAAAAATAAGTAAATGTTTAGCTTTCCGTATACGCAAATTTGTTATCTTCTGGGCATAGTGTTTAGAATTTACCAAAAAGTATTTTTTTTTTTTAATTTAAAATGTTTGGTGAACTTTAGGCTTTTGAGCTTCGAGAAATTTGTTGTTAAATTTGTACAAAAAATTCTGATCATTTTTGACGCACACTACAAAACTAATGCAAGCCATAGCGCAATAAAACTAGTTAAGCATGTTAGTATATATACTGCATGAATGTCAACTTACGCACAAGTATTAAGTTAATTAAAATCGCTGCCGGCGAACAGTTCAGTGATGTTGGATTGATTTGTTGTAGTCGGTGGATGGTGGCGGGCAAGGCAGACCCTGAGATGCCAAAAAGGATGTATATCCACCCCGACTCGCCTTCCACAGGAGAGCAATGGATGCAGAAGGTGGTTTCCTTCCATAAGCTCAAGCTTACCAACAATATTTCAGACAAGCACGGCTTTGTAAGTACTGTACGTTTGTATCAACACAAATTATCTACCTACCTCATAGGACTAATAAAAATTACTTTAAATTGTATTTAGTTTCACCTTGAATTTGCAAGCTCGTATGTTATATTTTGGTTGAATACAGATTAAGTACTATTTTGCTCTCAAGATAATAACTTTGAGTCCTTCAGAATTTTGGAAATTGTCCACGGTCAACATTTTATACTTGGTGTATAAAATGGCCTTTAAAGTGGTTAAAACTTAAAAATATAGTGTTCAAAACTCAAAAGACGTTCTTAAAATATGCTGGAAAATTATGACAGTTTACAGAGCAAGGAAGTTCTTCAATCTGTACCAACATTACGAGAAGCATGCGTCCAGGAGACTTAAAATGTCGTAAAATTACTTTGTCATTTTAGAATTCACATTGAGGAAAAAAATTATGATCCTCTTTGCATGTTCTTTTAGTTGTGTAATAATTATTTAATCAGAATTGTCACAAAAAATTATCAACGTTATGGTGTCAAATCAAGCAATGAAAAAATTACAATTATCCTTATACAAACAAAATAATGCGCAAAACTGCATAAAGCTGTTTTGTTGCAAAAATCTGATTTTAAACATGAACGCTTGTAACACTGATGATATATATTGTTAGATATTTTTGAAGTGACTCGTTTTTTTCAGATGCATAAAATTGTACCGTAACAATTATTTTCAGCAATACCTCAATTTTTTTTTGTATTTTTGTAGAAATTTTACTGCAGAGAATTTTTTGTTAATATTTTATGTTTTTTTTATTGCCTACATGAGTTTATAAGTTACGTACTGTACTTGTATTAACTTAGTGTATGTGTTATTTAAGAAGCCATTCATAAATATGGTTCAAGCAGCAAGGATGTTCACAAATTTAACAAACACTGGTTCAAGCTTTTTTTTTTTTCGTCGCATGCTAATTGCATCCGCTGGCTTCAAATGTAAAAGCCTTATAGATATTATAATATAAATGCATCAGTATTCTAATCCTGTAGTAAAATACAGTTCGCCTCTATGAGCTTTAAGACTTCCCGAGCGTCACCTGTAATATGAATTAAAAAGAGGCAAATTATCTCCACTCCCCTCCAGTTACAAACAATTACACATATGCTAGTTTTACCAGGGTATACTGCGTTTCATACAATTTCCGTAAACTTTGACAGACACTCTGACCAACATACATATCATGTCAAAACAGCAAATACCCCATTTTGCAAAGTATTGTGTAAATTGACGGTTGTTGCGGGAGGTGTGTTAAAACTATGCTTTTAGAAGAATCTGCAATATCTTGGGCCTATAATGCATAGGCTTTAAAATTTTTTGTAAATTACGGAAGAGCACGAATAAATCACAATTAATATGTGAAAAGTCTCAACCTGGCAAATGTCACCGAGTTCTCTTTCGCCATGATTTATCTATATGTGAGAATTCCTTGCTGGTGCAGTTGGAATATCATAACTGCAGTTAATTATTTTTGTACTTGCGTATTTCATTAAACGTAGTTAGTTGTAGGTGCCTGTTTAGAAGAATCTCTTCAGTGAAACGAAATATCGACACGTGCTGCCGTTTCGTAAAAGTTTGTGTGCTTTTGTCTGCCATTTACTTTAAACACTACCAAGCACTGGCGAAAACAAAATGTTATGACGTTTAAATTTGTTTGTTTCAAGAAACGGCCAGAGTATTTTGTTAAATTACTAAGTCAGCAAATAAATTACTCGGCATCAGTGGCCGACAACATTTATTTTAGTGAAGTGACCATCCAAGGCTTGCCATGTGTTTAGGAATTACGATGTGAACAGGAAATTTGTGCGGTTTGTAAATAACGTTTTTTTATAGCTTAAAAAAACGCATTGTTTGACCCTAATTCGGTTTTATTGACAATCGAACGATTTTCACATGTGAAGATAAACTTGCTGAAAATGTTTACATTGTGCATTTCTCACATAGGTATGGACAGCGACATATTCATCACGTTTTGTTCTTGTGGGCGGTTTCGAATTGTATGCGGCTTCAACAAATGCCCCTTTTATTGCAGTTCGTTATATAAAATGTGTAACGATTTTTATGCGCGGGTTTTTAACCTCACTGGAAATATTTTGTATGTATTTCTCACATTTATCACGTTTTTTTTTTTTTTATGAAGTCACAACTCTCAAGTTGTAGTTATTTGAATGTTACTTTCGTACGAGCAAAATTGACACTCAATCATCAAAACAACGTGCAGTTCGAACCGTTACTCCTTCATAAGAAGAGATGCAGAACAAATCCCGTCTGACGAATGACGATAAACTACAGTTCCGCATGCCACCAATGAAATAAACATAGCCACAACTAGTATATTACTTGGTCATAACAACAATAAAAACAGGCTGGAATGGTAGCCAGAGCTATAGTAACCTTAGTACTGGACTAAAGGTGCCAGTCTCGCAGTGCCTGCCATTGGATTATTAAAGTTTGTTTACAAACATCGCTTTCTTCACTGACACTACAGCTGTGGCGGAGGGGTACATTGTGGCGTAACTAATTTTCAAGAATTGTCCAAATTTACTGAATTTATATGAAAAGGGAAATATGAGGTCAGGTTATTATAAAATTATCCAGAGCAGACCTTGTCCAGCACTTCTGTTTTCACTGAACGTACTTAGACTCAGTGAGGCATACTCATAAATAAAATTGGTTTAATGAACTTTATATACAAGCTTAAAAAGAAAGTTTGGAAAATAAGTAAATTTGTTGACAAATTGCGCAAATGTCACCATTGATATAAGATTCACGTTGAAACAACATTGGTGAATATAATGTCAAAAATCTTCATGGAGTAGAGAATGAGTAAGGTCACTTTATTATTCGGAATAATAAATGATTTAATAAATATGTAATAAAATCATTCATTCTGTTTTTTATTTAAAGTCTAGTTTGAAATGAACGTAATTTGAAAAGAAAAAAAACTGTGCTTTCCTTCCAAAGAGACATGAAATTGGGATGAGAGATGCAATATATTAATTTTTCTTTTCCCTTTATTTGGTGCCTACAAGATGTTAAGCCAAAAGTATAGGTATTTAATGCAAATAGCTGAACATATTTTGATGTGAGAGTTTCATTAGTGGAGTGCCAGTTTCAATTCATTTCCGTGACATGTCATATCAGACAGCCACGAAAAATAAAATAGCATAGTAGTTCAAGAAACATTTTCAATGCACCTAGTTCAGTGCGATATGTAGTCAATTTACTGCCGAGAATTTTGAAAAACCGCCATTAATTTCAATTTTATACACTCTCTCATATATCGTCACGTAAAATTAAACATTGCCGTTGAACAATTGACTTATATTCACTTGCGGACCCAATGGCACACTCTTTAGTAACACAAATATGTAGCTTTTACGAACAATTTCAATCAATTATCTATGAAAAATGAAGAAAGATATTTTAGCTGCAGCTGGTCTTGTATAAAATACTTCTAATTTACCACTTATAAATCGCCTAAAAAAATCGTGCTCTACGAAATATTATTATTTAATACAAACAATTACTAACATGTCTGCGCAGTCAGTGTGCACCAAATCAATAAAAAGTAGGTAGTGCCTCTTTTCATTGTCTCGCTGAAAGTGTAATGAACAAAGTTAATGGCAACAAGAATCAATTTATTTCTATTTTATACAGAATAGGCGAAGAATTCTCACAGTGCTAATAAGTTCATGTTTGTATCACTACAACTAATATTGGAACTTGTTTAATGTTTACTTAAAGGTAATATTTACATACTATGGAGGAAGTACAAACAGCACAGGGCTACCAACCATAAGGCATAAGGAATTACCTCGAACCTCGAACCAGGTCTCTCTCCCTCTCTCTTTCTACACAATTTATTTAGAACAATATACAGGATGGAACAGAACTCTACCGACAAACTACGACAGATGATTTGTCATCAAAATAGCCCGAAAATACATTCACGATCAATAGCCAGAGTCTATTCCAGAAGGGTGTAATCACCCTTGATAGTGTAGCGGAATCAGACGTTAATTGCTCGTAACACAGCCAGAATGAGAAACAAATATCTGAGTTTCTGGAAAAGGCATTAGGGCCTATTGAAAGACGAAGTGCAAACCATAAAACAATAGGCTGTGGATATTGACCACATGTGCATTTACGAAAGTTAAAATGTGACATTTTTGGGAACTTGCCTGAGAATGAAAAATCCACCATACATTATTTAAAAAAAGTTGGGCTTTAATTTTAACTCTACATGCCATTATTTTCGAGAAATTAATGAAAAATGAATTGAAAAACTTGAAGTATTAGATTCTAAAGCATTAATTACTCGAAAATTGTGGCATTTAGCGCAAAAACATAATACGGAATTTTCACTTGCAATGTACGCTAGACTACTATATTGCACATTTACATTTTTAAATAAACGATTAGCATACCAACCACACTCTCATTATATCTGTGTTACTAGCCATAAACGTCAGCTTATCTACTCTCTCAAGGGTGATTACTCCAGACCTGAAGAATTCGCGGGTTCATTTGGGACTAGCTAGAATTAAAAACATGTGTGTTTATATAACTTTAGCCGTTGGTCCACACGATGTTTGACATCTCCTGGAGAACGTTGGCTGTAGAGTCTAGCATGCAGGTTTTCAGGTCTCTAGTGATAACACCTTTTCTAGAAAATACTTAGGCTATAGGTCGTATAGTTATTTCCGCCCTATATTTTGACGAGAAATGGAGGCATGTAAATGGAAAAGGCCGAAGGTGCCAAAAATATAAAAAATAGTTCCTTTATTGCAAAAGAATGTTACTCGACAACGGCAATGTCATCGGAAACGCTGGCAATACCTTTATTTCGTTTATGTTAATTAGAAACGTCCGACATATAAAGCAGTGGTATAAATCTGTAGGCACTTTACTAGAGAACGATGAATGTGCCAGGCAGTCAGTCGGCTGTCATGGGGCGGCAGTGAGTAATGTACGCGAAGCTGGTGGCTGTGGCATTCGCGAGTTGAATCGTTGTGCGAGTTCAGTATATGTGAAAGTGCATTTGTCTTGTTGCTTTGTATTTGGAACAAACGACACGGAAGAAAAAAGAAAATAAGATGCGACAGGAGGCGTGGCGTGCAGGAAAGCAGCATGAAACAATTTCAGGCAGATTACATGTCTTCCTGAAATTTCTAAAAAAAAAAAACCACCATGTGACTCCGTCATCTGTAAATGTCGTTGTGAATGCAAAAGTATTTTCGCAAATGAAAAATAACCTGTGTTCCTCGAATTGTACAAACTCTCTGAAGATGAGCAAAAAAAAAAAACATTTTTCTTGAGAAACATACATATTCAGGACATAGCACGTCGTCATCATGGACTGTATGGCGATTCAAGCACCAGCAGAAATGCGCGGGTATGCAGTACAACATTTAAAGACATCTTTGGGCTGAGCCCAAGTACATTTCAAACCTTTCATAGCAAAATGAAGGTAGGTGCCTTAGTTTACATTAATGGGAGGGGAAAATATCCTAACTCGAACGAATTTAAGAAAAAGTTTACTGAAAATGGTTGGAATTTAATACTATCATATATTACGTCTTTTCCACGGCATGAGAACCATTACTCCCACAAAAAGGCAACACGTAAATTTTTAAGTGCACATTTAGACATGAATAGCCTGTTCCGAGCTTTTTAGGAGAAACATCCACACTCCCAAGTTTAGTATCGTTACTACGCCGATGTTTTTAAGCAGGAATTTTCCAAACTTAAATTCGCTCGCCCTGTTGTGGATTCGTGCAATAAGTGTGGCAAACTGAAGGCAGCAATCACATGTTCAACAACAGAAAATGAAAATGCTGAATCAAAGACAAACCTGGAACAGTATCACATGACAACTGAGGAAGCTCAAGAATGCATGCGACCAGACTTTAACTCTTCGCAAATGACAGTGACTAAATTGCTTCGTTGTGCATGGATTTACAAAAAATATTGTTTGTGCCTACTTTTGACACACGACTCTATGCATTCCTCCCGACAGTTATCAGCATACAATTTATGCTTGCATTTAGCAGATACTAATGACAGCTACGTGTGCATGTGGCACGAAGGAGCAGGACGAGGAGGGCGTAAATGAAAAAAAAAGTAGAACCGTATCATACTAATGGCCATAATTTATTTTGTCAGTAAGGGATTTTTCGGGTGAGTGGATCTGAAATATTTTGTCAGTGGGCACAGTTTCATGGACTGTGATTGTGACTTCGGAGTCGTTGGAAAGAGGCGCAAAATTTCAAAAGTTATGGTGCCAAAGGAACTGGAAGATATCGTGAAATCTGCCCGAGTTAATACCCATTTTCAGGTGATACCTATGGTTACAGATGATTTTACTGACTTTCCTCTCTCAGCATCTAAGTATATAAACACTGAGAACCTAGAAATAAGCAAGGCATCTCATATAAAGTTTACATAGAAGAAAGCATGCATTATAAAGATCACAAACACGCTTGCTTTTGAAGAGCCCATTTAGACAATAACTAGTTTGTTGAAAAAACGCGTCAGCTTGGACTTGCTCCCAGCAGTAGAGGAGGTACCACGGGTAAACTTTACATGTGGCATTAGTAAGGAAAAGAAGACATATCTTTTATAATGCTTCTATGTCTAAAAGAAGAGTACTGTCATATCTATATGGACCTTCTCCAAGTGAATTCGGATAACAGTATGATGGAGGAAAACGCAGGAAATATTTAACGAACATTATTGTTAGCATTTTGATAATGTGCCTTTATATTACTGTAATTGCAATATTTCACGCTGGTTTTATTACACGTGTTGCAGTGTGACATATTTAGGGATAGGAAAATTTCGCGAGTTCAATGACCTTTATGCTAGACTCCACAATCCTTTGTATAGCCGAACCTCAGATGTTTGTTATTGGCTGTTTCCCCAGTGTTACCCCACATTTGACAGTACGGTATTCGCTTCTTGTTCCCTTGCAAGTCGGCTATTGGCGTAGAGTCGTCCAGGACGTGTCCAATTAACTCTGATCCAATTGCAAAGGTGATTTCAGTGTACACGGCTTTGAAATCTATCTTGTCCTGGAATGAATTCGCGAATTTTTCCTATCCCTAGACATATTGCTGATTAACTTCATCTTCTTTATTTAACATTGGTTGTCTTTCTTGTGTTAACATGACAGCGTTGAGTTGCACAAACCACATTTTTCCCTAATTCATATTTTGTTATGATAACATTGTTTCATTTACCTTCAACAAATAATGTTATAGAACAGAATATAATGTATTTTATTTTGTAAATACTTTGGTATATAATATTTAATTCAGAACTGCATATTATTTCTTCCTTATATAGCAAAATGTTTCTGTAAACAGATATCATCACACATTCAGCATATGGCACTTCCAGCTTTTGGCACTTAACAGTGTTTTCACAAACAGTCTTTGCTGTACATTCATTATTCTCTATGGCAAATAATTGGCTCATTCATCGTTATCAAAATATATTGTCCTTTTCCATTAACAATTTGACCACATTATACATTTTTAAGATTATTTTCTCTTAGGACACTTCTGATAGTAACACATTATTGTTTCGTACCATAATTGTAATTACATAATTGTCACAGATAAATGCCAGGTCATTTTCTTGTAGTTCTTGACAATTTACATTTTTGGCAGTTTCAACGTTTTCCAATTACATGCTTCACTAACCTGCCGAAGTTTGTCGGTAGTGTTCAGTTCCAAAATGTATAAAATCTCTACAAACGTTATTTCTGTTAGTGTAGATGCACCCCCCCCCCCCCGGCCACTCCCGAAAATGTCAGAGAACTTGATGGAATGGCCCCTTTCATATTTTTTTTCCCCGACTCAGGTAATAAAAATTATTCCCCTATGGGGGAAGTAATTTTTTACCTGAAATAACAGAAGAAAAAAATCTGGTAAACTACCTAAACAGTAATGGAAGTTTTGAACCTGTACACAGTATGGAAATAATACCACACATCAAGCTGCAGATAAAGGAATGTTTAGTATCGCTACTATGCAAAGTTGGGCACTTCCCGACGAATTTGACTGTTTCCTGAGCAAATGTAGGAACGCTAAAATTAATGTATAGGGGAAAACATTACCATTCCTGTTTTCTCACTAAGTGTGTACACTGGTATGGTAAATTTCCGAATAATTTCTTAGAGTGCAAGTACAAATTATAATCACAGAGCTTGGTGCCTACTTCAGATGTAAGTACTTGCTGGAAAGCACACGAACTCAGCGCAGATTAAAGTACCCAGACTGTCAAAGCACAGGTTTCCGGCGTAGCGGACAATTTCGTGTTGCCCTTGGTATAGGCCCTACTTGATTTCACAGCAGCTCGGACTGGATACATACAACTCGTATTGTATTGCACTTATTAACGTCCCCCACTGTAGTGCCTAAAGGTTGATCAGGGGACGGCTTGTAAACTAACTTATGACCTAACTTAATCTTACAGCCATGCCTTAACTGGGATCCGAACTCAGAACGGCGGCGCACCAACCGACTGTGCCACGGGAGTTCGGCACTTGATTCAACGTGACTTTTTTTTTTCTCAGTGTGTCGGACTGTCGTGCCGTACTGTCGCGAGTAGTCCACAGCAGGAGGAATTTGTTCGCCTCCGCAAAAAGAAAAGAAAAAATTCGCCCAGTGGGCGCAGAACCGCTGGGCTCGTAGTTGGGGAGTGCGATCTCTCCCGCAAGTACAGTCGACGTCATCAATCAGTCGCAGATGAGAGGCGGCAGCCTGCTCTCGTCCAGAGAGGCTGCCGCAGTCTAGGGGTTGGTCCTGCCGTAGCCAGGCCACCTCGCCTCGTTCCAACCCCTCGTTACGGTCTGCGTGAGCCCCGGCTGGCTGACGCACCCCTTCCTAAACTACCCTCCTTCCACCCCGCCGACGTCTTTTCAACCCGGGCGAAGTACCTCCCTGTCTCTCGCGGCACCATCCCTTCCCAGCCCATAAAAGAAAAGCGACAGCACATCTTTAACGACGGTCAATATTGACCAGCGGACTGTGAGGTTAACAACGCTCATAAAATACACTCCTGGAGGGGGAAAGATGCATGGTGGAGTGTAGTCAACTTGAGGACAAACTACTCGGATAGTTTACGTGCCCCGCCGCCTAGAGTAGGCGACCGGTGCCATCGCATGCCGGTAATTTTTCATTACCCCCCTCCCTTCCCTGGGGCATGGAGCGACACTGTCTGGGGTGTTGACGGTAGTTTCGCACAGCCCCCTACGTCGTGGCAGCCCGCCCGACTGCGGGGCGATATCGATCTGTGCCATGGTAAGCAAGGAGCTGTGCATCGAGTGGTGTGGGCAGTCCATCACGATGAAGCTAGGTGAGTATGAAGCATTGCCGGAATGCAAGAGCGGGGGAAACGGAAGAACTCCGAGAAAAAAAAAGACACCGCCGACGACCGATGGTCCAATTTTCGATATCGTTTTGGAAACATGGTAACCATGTCGTAATCGGTGAGATGTATCGTTTCCGGGAGTCAACAGCAACAGTAAATATTTTCGAGGTTTTTAATTCAATATTTATTCTCAATGACGTTATTACCGCTGTTGCTTAAAACAGAAGTATAACTGTAATCAGAACCGAACTCCATCATCCTCGCCCTGATTTGCGAAGATTTGACTTGTGGGAAACCATCCATAGAAAACTGCACACGACCAATTACGAAAACACCTATAGACCGTTTACGATAAAGTGAGCCCTTTTGAAGCCCTAGTTACTTTTTTCTTTCAACCAACTTATATCCTTCCCCCACTTGTTAATGTAAACCCTGCCATGTGCGTAATAAACACAATGTATACATTCACTATACCCAAAGCAAAAGTCCGAGGACAAAATGAAACGTATTTATTGGTTATCATGACTGATGAAACAGCTTCAAAAAGTGCTCACTTTACCGCGAACGGCCTATAACTATCCATACAAGATTCCATGCATGCTTGCATGGAATCTTGAAAGCAAAATTACATTTTGGCCCATGGGCAAATGTCTAGAAAATTACACGAAATGGACAACGCACTAAGTTTAATATTATTTTGCATCATAACTACGTGTTTATTACTAGTTATTACCAACACCACACATGCTTTCTCTCTGATTTTATTAATATTAATAAAAATAACATATAAGTAGATGTAAAATTTATTCAAAAATAAGATACTTTCAATTTGACTGAAGTAAAAACCGCTTGCGATACATGTCATGGTTAGGAAACAATTAAACACGCCATGAAGATCTTACGAATAGGCTGTACGTCACTGAAAACCTCATTTAAAAAAAAACTAGTAAAATACAGAAGGAACAAATGTTGTTTGTTGAAACAAAGGGGCAGTTAAGGGGCCGAAAAGGGGGGGGGGGGGTAACCAGTGATACGAGAATTTTGAAACTTGCTCATGGAACAGTTAAGCTTATATCGTCTCTTGAGTTTTTCCCCCACCCCGGTTAATACAGCTTGATTTGCATCACTGTGTTAAGCTTATATCGTGTCTTGATTTTTTCCCCCCACCCCGGTCAATACAGCTTGATTTGCATCGCTGTGTTGAATCGTGTATAGGTAACTTACGTTGCGTGCCCGAGCCCAATTTCTCGCTGGACGAAGCGTATTTGTGCGCCCGCGCAGACAAGAAAGAGATGAAGACCGCTATAGTCTATTCGAGGTATTTTCACACTTTTTTATCGTATCAAACCTTTTGAAAAATCACCACATGTGCTACGAGTCCGGCTTTCCATACACACGTCACGTATACCTATCTCAGACTTTTTTTTTATGGGCCTAATCCCTTCGCGGTTACTTCGACTTTTTCTAAAGCCCTGCTCTGAAGTTCTACTTCCAGATGATTCCTCCGCCTCATGCAAACTAAGCTTGACGAAGTCTAGAAAATTACTCCGAAAGACAACGGACCGAATTCGTGCGCGCTCAGTGTAACATTATCTTGTATGAGAACTATTTATCACTAGGCGCTACCAACGCACATGTTTTCTCACTGATTTTATACATACTTATTAAAACTTAAACATTGTAATTTATAAATAAAATATACGTAAAACTCTCAATTTAACGAAAAATAACAGAATTGTATGTGTAAAAGAAGTATATTTAGAAAGCAACTAAATATGACGTACATGGGGTTATTTTATCAAAGGTTTGATTCAAAAAGTATGAGGGAACCGCGAATAGAATATATTTCTGTTTACATAAAAGTTTCGTATTTTACGTTGAACTAAAATTTCACTTCATATTGTATTTATAAATTATGATATTTCATTTGTAATCAATACGAATGAAACTGAGCGAAGATATGTGTGCGGGTAATGCCTAGTATGAAATAGTTCTCATGGTGCTAAATATCATTAAGTGATCCGCCTGCCTGCATCGATTTTCTCCTTTTTGTCCGAGAAGCGAAGGAGCTATAAGGGTTACATTGGCACGCGATGCAAGAGTGCCATCGCCGCTACGCGCAGGACTCTGAACTGGATTGCGGTGTTCTCCTAGTGCTGCGTGTACCTGTGGAAATTTCACAGGTGACCCTATAATTTTATTAATGAAAAGTCTGTAGCAAAGTTCAATACAGGCTCTGAAAGGCTGTTCACGATAAACTGAGCACTTTAGAAATGAACCTTAGAAAAAAGTCACTGCCTCTGCATACATATATATTAATGGTCGTACTGAGTGACATTCGCTCACTAAAGTTGGTAACGATGCGTGGAAAGTAGTTCAATATCTTAACGTGGAATAAAATGTTTTAGGTAACCATTTGTGATAACTTAAAATTATTTATTTCACTTTCTATTTCTTAATGCACCAAACAGTAAAAATAAGCAGATTTGAAAGATGCTTACTTTTATATTAATTTCACAATTTAACTGGGCGAATGGATGAATGAAGTGACGAGATCCATGGCAATGTTAATTTTACATATGGTGGATGAGTACACAACGTGTATACGAGTCGATCTTCAGCAGGGCTTTCAAAAGTGCTCATTTTACCGTGAACAGCCTATATCGTAGTTTGACTCGTGTCCGACTAGTATTTTAAGATATGGCAGGTTGAATAAGCCGTATTTAACTATATTGGAGGTCTCCAAAATAACATTTGTAGCATGCGTGGTAATTTTAAGGTTTCATTTCGTCCTAGTCAGGGGTATGATTTCTTCTCGTAGGTTAACATAGTGGGGGTGCTTTCAATAGTTCTGTAAAAAAAACAGGATTTCAAACACTCTGTAAAGAAGTTCAGGTATAGGTAGTTCACTGTAAAATTAGCACTTTTGAAAGCCCTGCTTAAGAGCTACTTATATCAACGTTGTGTGTTCTTCCGCCTTATGTAAAATTATCGTTGCCAGGAGCCTTATCGTTTTCTTCATGCGTCGGTCAAGTGAAACTGCTAAATTATTAGATAAGTAAGTATTTTAAAAATCTGCTAATTTTTACGCTTCGACGCATTAAAAAAACAAAAAACGATATAAATAATTTACGTGGTAACAAATGGTTACCTTGCACTTTTTATTTGACGTTAAGATAGGGAACTACTTTCCCCTCCATCGTTTCCGACTTTACTGGGAGCTCAGTGAGCCCGTCAGAATTTATGCAGGTAGGAGCAGTGACTTATTCCGAAAGTTGATTACGAAAGTGCGCACTTTATCGTGAATTATTCCTGAGAAAACGTAACTCTACCATGAATGTATGGGAAAATAATTTACCATTCGCACGTTCCCACTGTACGTATACACCAATTTGGAAAATGTACGAATCATTTCTTAGAGGGTGGTTCAGGATGCCAGGTTGTGTTTAAAAAAAAAAGACTGTGGTTATAGCGTAATAATACACCATGGTGTATCAGTTTCGTGTTTCTCAGGTGTCTTGTAAATCGCCTTGGTGGGCTAAAATGTATGCGTTTAAGTTCACTGACAATAACGGCAGAGTTAATATACGTTATTCACGGTAAAGTGAGAATTTTTGAATGTCCTCTCATTAAAAAAATATATGTTATTTTAGCCTTAGACGTTAACTTCCGAGTGCAGAGAAATATACACACTGTGTTTATTACTTACATGGCAATATTTATTTAAAGCGGTGGTTAAAGGATAAAAAATGGCTGAAAGTAAACAGAAACTAGGACCTCAAAAGTGCTCACTTTACCGTGAACAGCCCTTACCTTGTAGGACTCTATTTCGCGAGAGCACTTCGTGCCCAGAGTATCTACAAGTGTTAGTAAAATGTTTATCTACTTAATAGCTTTGAGCAGAAAAGGCAGCATTTAAAGTTATTGCAGAGCGTGTATGTGCGTGGGTGTACTAACATGAACAACAGTCTAGGATCACGTTTAGATTTACCTTGAGGTTTAATGAGTTCATGCGCCTCACATAAAAGCGATTTTTGCAATATCTTTTAGTTTATATAAAAAATGTTTTCGAGACATAAAAAAAAAGTACTGAACGTAATTATACATTTTAATAAGTTAGTTTTTACAAGTTATTTCAAACATCTCATATATATTACGAAATACAATACACAGCGAGCTTGCCACCAAAGAGGATATGTTTACAATACTTTCCTAGTTAGTTAAACATCGCTACATAACATAAGTGATATATAAAGAAAAATTAAGAAATGCTTTGAGAATGTGACATTAAAACCATTAAGTACTATTTATAAATATTTTTCTTTTCTTGTTTACAAATGGCCACAGAGTAAACGCAACGGAAATAAATAAACGGCTTACACCTATGAAAATGCTGTTGGCAACATCATCCCTTTCGTTAGGAAAATAGGGGTGCTGATTCGTAACAAATACTGGGTGGCAGCCCCTGTTTACTTCATGAAGGGGGATTATATTAAGTACCAAATTTTCACAGCTGTAAGTTCTCCGTTCTACAAAACACTATTCCCCGATTGTTTTCTTAATCTCAAGTAGTTCCTGATATTTTTAATGAAAATCAATTCAAAACTCGATTTTTGAGGGCGCATAGCTTCCTTAATAATCACTTTAAAGAAATGTGATACAGTCTATTCACAGTTTCTTTACAGTTTTTAAATCAAACCTTTTAAAAACTACCTCGTTGGTTAAATTGAACTTTTACTTATACTTTATCGATAAGTTACAATATTCTATTTGCAATTACTATAAACATAAATTGAAAGAAAATAACTGATTTGGTAACGGTTAGCAATACATAGTTGCTACGCAAAATATATTTGAGTGCCCACGAATGCAGTGCGTGGTCAGTTTTGTGTAATTTTATGGATTTAGTTAACCTTTTGTTTCATGAGGCGGAGGAATGTATACTGAAAGTAGAACTTTGGCAGGGCTTCAAAGATTTTGGAAGTAACCCTGCATGGACTGTGCATATATTTTCACCGGGGAAAACCTACCGGACTTTGTCGGTGAATTTAAGTAACACGTTGTATATGTTTGTAAAGGCTATTCACGATAAAGTGAACACTTTTGAAATAG
The DNA here is from genome assembly GCA_029891345.1 of Dryococelus australis. Taxonomy (NCBI): domain Eukaryota; kingdom Metazoa; phylum Arthropoda; class Insecta; order Phasmatodea; family Phasmatidae; genus Dryococelus; species Dryococelus australis. Next base: position 131,655,049 of record CM057009.1, read on the forward strand.
ACCGTAGAAAATAGTCACTGCCCCTGCCTGCATATATTTTAACGGGAGCCCTGAGTGACATGCGTCCAGTAAAGCTGGTAACGATGGATGGGGAAGTAGTTCCGCATCTTAACGTCGAATAACATGTGCGATGGATGTGAGATTGGTGCAAGCGCCGAAATGAAAGGCCGGGGGGGCGGGGGGAGAGATCCGCGAAAATACCCGCCGACCAACGGCATCGTGCGGCACGATTCCCGCATGCGAAACACCGGGAGTGACTCGGCCGGGGGATTGAGGCCTGGTCGCCTCGGTGGGAGGCGAGCAGGGTAACCGCTCGGCCACCGCGACCCCCGGAAGCTCTAGTTGGGACGCTACTCACGCGCGGTGTGTGTGTGTGTGCGCGTGTGTGTGCCGACGCTGCGTTGTCCGACGACGCCGAGGAAGGTCGCCTTAGCACGTCGGTGTTGACCGACTGGCTTCTTGCCGGACGCGCATCCACTTCGCGGGGCTAGTTCGCAGCCGTTTACGTAAATAGTCGAGGGAATTTTAGCTCTGACGTACGTACGACACCGCCTCGCTCTTCCCGTCTGCTTGACGAGCAGGCGAATGATGCTCACTTACTCAAAGTTATTCTGCACCGCTGGGATCTCCGAGTCACTGCCACAGAGAGAAATGTTTTGTTGGATCAAACGAGGTTCGTTTTGCCCAAACTAATTTACTAAACGCTGTTCACGATAAAGTGAGCACTTTAGAAATGAGCCTTAGAAAAAAGTCACTGCAGAGTGACATTCGCACAGTAAAGTTGGTAACGATGGATGGATAGTAGTTCCATATCTTAACGTCGCATAGAAAGTATTAGGTAACCATTTGTGATAACTTAAGATTATTTATTTCGCTTTCTGCTTTTTTAATGCATCGAAGTGTACAAAATGAGCAGATATGTAGGGTATTTCCTTTCTTAGTAATTTCACAATCTCATTTGACCGACGCATGAATAAAGTGATGAGGCGTATGGCAATGTTAATTTTACATAAGGCAGAGGGGTAAACAACGTGTATACAAGTAGATGTTAAGCAGGGCTTTCAAAAGTGCTCATTTTACCGTGAACAGCCTATATTTGTATAAGGACAACGAAATATGTCATGGTTGTAATTAAATTATTGTATAAAGTAACCCGACCGAGGTTTCAACCTAGCTCGGTATGTTTTTAGATACATTAATGTCGAACACTGGACAACGTACGAAAACAAATGTTTCGAGTTTTGCAGCTTTAGTTTTCCGTTTCCCGTTAAATTTGTTTTATTATGATGTGATTTGTTAAGTATTTACTTTCTTAATAATTTCACAGTTTTATTTGACCGACGCATGAATAAAGTGATGAGTCCCATTGCAATGTTAATTTTGCATAGGACGGAGGAACACACAACGGTTTTTCAAAATTGCTCTATTTACCGTGAAGAGCCTATAGCAACGAAATTACAGGTGATGCAAAGCTATAGTCTATTCGCGGTTTCTTTACGCTTTCTGAATCAAACCTGTGAATAAACAAATCATGTATGACAAGCTTGGTTGTTTCCTAAATATGTCATGTATCGCAAGCGTTTTATTATTATGTTATCATAAAAATACCTTATTTATATTAAATTGACCTACCCCTACTTATATTTTGTCAATAAATCAAAATATTTCATTTATCCTAATAATACCTTAAATGCGAGAAAGTTTGTGTTTGTTTGTTACTCAACCACGACGTGACAGCTCGACGGATTTCGATGAAATTTGGTACAGGGGTAGATTATATTCTGGATTAGTACATATGGTACTTTTGATCCCGGAAAAAATAACAGTTTCTTAGGGAATATACAAAACGCATTTATGTAGGCGCTGGTTGGTGGACTGCTTTTTATATTCCTTTAGGAATTTCGCCCCGGATGGAGCCGCGGGTAACAGCTAGTTGTTCATATAAATAGAGCCACGATATTTCGCGAATTCATTCGGAGGCGAGGTAGACTCCAAACACTTGTTATTTTCTCCTACTGTTGTGATTGGATGACAGTTCTGTAGACACGCCCCGTTTAACTGTGAGCCAGTAATAAGTGAGTGAGTGAAGATATTTGGGAGGCTCTTAACAGCGAGATCTTGAGAGCCTAAGAGGATGATTGAGGTGAGTATGGAGCAGCACCGGAATAAAAGGGCGGGGGAAATGGGATATCCCTTAGAAAACCCGCCGACCAACGGCACTGTCCGGCACGATTAGTCAGAAATAAGCAAGAAGCAGTAGTGTGAGTGAGTGTTTAACAGTGCTGTACAGAGACCTCACTTGATCACAGCAATCAATAAGCAAACGATAATGTCTCGAGTGGATAGATGGCTGTCCAGCCTAGCTTGCTGACAACTCAATACGCGAAATATACGCAACTATACATATGAATTATAACAGGGAGAAAATAGGTGTATTGACAATGCTTAGCAAGAAATAGTTCTTATGCAAGATATTGTTACACTGCGTGCTCACGAATGCGGTGCGCTGTGCCTTAGTGTAATCTTCTAGACTTAGCTAAGCGTTGTTTGCACAAGGCGGAGGAATATCCCGGAGCTATATCTTTAGCAGAGCTTCATAAAAGTTGGAAGCGACAGTGAAGGGACTACTTTTTTGAGGCGTGTAGAAGTCATATCAACTACCGTTCCACGAACTTGCCTACAAACCCGGGTTGCCTTTAGTGAATTGCCTGCCTGATGGCGTGGTGGTATGAATGGAGAGTTGGATGGGGTAGTCACTTTTACAAAATCCATGTATTCCTACCACCGGAAAACCAAGTTGAATTGTAATGTATTCTATTTCACTTCGCACCATTTCCCTCGACTCCGCTGGCATGTCCGTCAACTGTCATGTGTGGTTCCGCTGTTCGTGTTTTCTCCCATTACTGACACCAGGTCGATAGAAAATTCTTCAGTTTGCTTGTAATACGCTTCAGAGTGTTTCCTACGACTTGTTTGCGCTACCTTGAAGCTGCTACATCGATAAGAAAGAGTGAGGGAGGGGAAAAGGAAGAAAGATCGTGTGTCTCACCAAATTTTCCCAGTGTTTGAATTGAGTTTTCCAAGCAGTATATACAAACGCCTTTAAAAGTCGTTGCTAATATGTGATCAGGAACATAGCAAAGAAGTTATTAGTAGTTGAAGATAAATGCAATATTGTAATCAGTTCTTCTTTTTTATCAATTTGCTTTCCTGTGCATGGACATAATAATTTTCAGTTCATTTTAAATATGAAAATTTTACCTAATATCTGATTTGAAGTAAATATATTTCAATTATATATATATATATGAAAGCGTCATTAATTAAAACGAATTTTGTAATTTCTTTTAAAAAATTTATATACAATATTTTCGTAAGTGATTTGCGTTGGTATGTAGTAATAATTAATGTTTGCCCACGTATTTTAAGGCGAGTGATAGTTTTTCATACGTAAACCCTATTCTGGGAAATTACATAAGACTAAATTTTATTTTTGCCAAATTTAAAATATTTTCACCTACCTTTATAATGTCGCGTTACGTGTCTGTTTATGACTAGTGTCCAGTGAAATTATTTGAGAAGGTATTCCTTTACCTGAATCCGAACAGACAGCAAGATCATTGGGAAAGCTCTTATGATTACAAACATTAATCATCACAGTTTTTTTATCACGTAGAAACTGCATTTATATGACTATTGATATAGACACTGTAAACAAAATAAAATGAACCAAAATATTTTTTATAACACTCTAGCTTTCATGATTCGATGATCAGTATTTCGGCTAGGCTAATTTCTTTGCAGACAAGTCAAAAAACGCTCTACTTTAAAGTATCAGAATCCTCATTGGCCCAACGATATGGCAAAGTAGCTTTATAAATGCATGATCCAGGATTTATATTTTTAATGCTATTAGCCAAGTGCGATCCCAAACCAAGTTAACTTAAGTAAGTGAATATGTTATGCAGTGAATGACCTTTCTTATTTTATATCAGTCCCTTGTATGTGAAATAGTAATACATCTCATTCATAATTTTCAAACCATGTTTCAATAATCAGGTAAACGATTTTACAATTTATTGTCTAATTTACGTAAGGTTTTATTAACATGGTTTATATCAATAATCTGAAACTTTGCATTTATATGTATATATATAATAGCTTCAATAAGTTTTTTCTGAACGCATTCCAGTAATTAATCTGGTTGAGCATTGTATCCATCTTTACTTATATGTAACCATTTTACTAAGAAATAATAATATTTTAAAATTAAAACGAAATTAAGAGAAATTGTAAATAAAATTGAATCCAATTGAATTTTACATACAATTTTATTAACCTACGTAATTTTTTTTAAATATAATTGTGTATCTCTACCAAAATAAGCAAGAAGTGAGGAAAACGAAAAAAAAAAAATTGTTTTTAGTCATATAAACGTGCAAGAGATAAACACATCGATACTTATAAAGTATGTATCAAACAGTATGAGATAAAAAGATTTAACAATAAAATAAATAAAATTCTTTAGAAAGTACTTTCCTAAATGAAATCGTAAATAAAAACACACAAGGAAACAAAGTTGCATAGTAATAATAATAATCAAAATCACAACAAAACGTGTAAATGTAGTGAAGTAACAAAATATATTAACTTATTTTTACTCATACTTACACAAGAATTAAACATTCACATTTATGCGTAGTATGTTAGAATGAATACGTAAAAAATATTAAACATAAAAGGAAGTAAAATATATCAGACAATGCCACTTTAAAATAATAAAAATACATGAACATGGTGAATCTGTTTCATTTCCAAAGTATACAAAATTAAATTACTAACATTAAAGATGGTTATACCAAACATAAATCAAATGAAAGATGTAGAGTTGAAGTAGTTAGCCAAATCTTTATACCTAAGTGTATTTAGTAAACTATGATAAGATTACATAATTATATTTATTACTTGTAATTACCACCTAATAGGAAGACAAGCAAAAGAGAGAGAAATTCTAGAAAGAGAAAAATAATAGAAATATGTGTTGCAGGATAAGTTAGATTTTTATGCAAACTTATTTGTTCGACCAATAAATAGAAACATAACAGCAATTGATTTTCAACAACTTCCAAATCCTAATGTTGGGGATGGTCAATAGGCTACACTAAATTTTTAAGATCTTCAGAAACTTGGAATGATAATGGTTGTTGATTATGCAATTTATTGTAATAAAAAGGAAAATGACTTGATGCACTACTTATCTGTCATTTCTGAAAAATTTGATGATTTCATGACGAAGGAGATAGAAAAAGCCTATAGCCATAATACAAGTAGCGGTTTTTCAATATTTCGAATCAACTATAAATGGAAACCAATCAAGGTTATACAAAAAAAACAGTTTTATGGTATAAAGAAGACATAAATATTTTCCAACAATAACAAGTGCAACACTTACGGATATGAAACAATATTATTAGAAAGTATGTTAACTTTAATGCTAAAAATACAAAGTTTTGATTTGATTAATTAATTAGGTTAGATAATTCATTTTGATAAATGCTGGTATGTCAACATATCCAAAAACCAGAAAGGTTTTATCATTGTTAAGAATGCAAAAACCAATTTAAACACGAAAAATAAGAAAACTTAAGATGTTTATAGTACACTTTAAAAAGGGGTCCGTAATACTGTTGATGTTAATTGCTATAGACCGCGTCAATATGATATAACTAAGTATAAATTATTAAATATGTATTATTTTACTGAAAAAGTTATAATAATACCAATGTGTATAAAAAGTTTCAATTAACGTATACAAGTTTGATGACACATCATTTGAGGTATTACATTCAAGTGAAAAAATATATGAAAGTGAAGAACCATATCGACTTATTGTTGCTGGGATAAAGAATAAAAATACTTTATTAAAAGGAAAAATACATATATTAAACATTCCTTATCATACATTTATGAAATCTAATTCAAATTTTTATTCTGAAGACAAAATATATCCACATATTCACTATTGCTTTAGTGAACAACAAATCATAGAAATGCCCACCAAAATAAGTATTCGAAATATGCGCAACAGTTTCATACAATAGTGATTTTTCTATAGTTTTACTGCACCTTATAAAAATCAGTGGAAACGCAACACGTATTAAAACATACATTCAGGAAGATTTACCATATAGCTTTAGTTTTCAAGATATTTATGGAAATAAACAAATAATTTATGAACATAAAGATATAGCAATGAAACAAATTCAATAAAGCACTAATCTAGTATGGTAAGAATTGCAGCGTTATTGAAGATATTATAATGATCATGTTATGGAGTGAAGCTGAAGTAATAAAGGAGTAAACGGAACCAAAACCTTGAAATATTTCTGGAATAGAATTCAATAATAAAAAAAATATTCTATATCATGATCATGCTCCTGGTAAGTTTACAGGTATTTCGTCTTAAAAACGTAATTTTAATTTAATATTACCAAATTTATACTTGTATTGAATCAAAATATAAGGTAAGATTCAAAGTAAATCTTACAATGGATATTAAAGCCAAGCGAATATTATTCAGACAAAAATACACAAAAGAAAACTGTATTACGTTTTGTTAGAAAACTTACTGTTGATCAATACGAACAAATCTGGGATTATCTAAAATGGAAATTATGTAAAATAAAATAAAATTAAATTAAAGCAAACTAGCGCTTGTGTAAAAAAAAGTTAATCAAAGAGAAGAGTAGGATACAAAATGCTATAATATAATATATATTTTTTGATAGCTTTAGTTTTATAAATCTGAACAGTAAATAATCTTGCAGAAGTGAATGGTTGTTACTCTTAAAAGTGTAAATAACAGCAAGAAATTATGAACAAAATATTTCTACCTATTGATGAAATACAGTTCATAAAATTACCAGATAAAGGCTGTTCACGATAAAGTGAGAACTTTTGAAATTAACCTTACAAAACTGTCACTGTCACTACCTTCATATGTTTTACCGGGTGCACTGAGTGGCATGCGCCTAATAAAGTTGAGAACGACGGATGGGAAGTAGTTCCGTATCTTAATGACGAATAAAAATTGTTAGGCAGCCATTTCTGATAACATAAATTATTTATTTCACTTTCTGAGTTTTTTAATGCATGGGAGTGTAAAAATGAGCAGATTTGTTAAATATTTACTTTTATAATAATTTCACAGATTCACTTGACCGATGCATGAATAAGGTGATGAGGCCCATGACAATGTTAATCTTGCATAAAGAGGAAGAATACACAACGTATATACAAGTAGATCTTAAGCAGGGCTTTCAAAAGTGCTAACTTTACCTTGAATAGCCTATAACTTAATAAAGTGTAATAATAAGTAAGACAACATGTTATTTCAAAAAGTTTGATAACATTTTCAAAGAGTTCAAGAATAAAGATAGGCCTATACTTTTAGTTTTACAAGAAGGAATATGTCCATATGAATTGATGATGATTATTCAAAATTAAAGGGACAGCTATCAACAAACAGTATTATTTCATCACTAAATGATATGGATATAAAATATTCACATTTAAACTTTACGAATAAAATTACAAACATTCAAACTGTGAAAACTTTGATGATTGCCATAACTTGTACTTAAAACTCGATACAATTCTGTTGAAAGGCGTTTTCGATAACTTACAAAAAAAAAAAAACTTTTTGAGAACTATAAAATATACCCAGTAAATATATTACCGTTAATACATTACATTCATCAAACATTTGAGCTAACGAACACATAAACACGTTTATAATTATTGATGTTAAGTCGTATATATGTGGATTTTATAATAAATATCTGGATAAACATTTTAAAGAAGATGTAATTTAGTGGTAAACCATTATTAATAACATATTGGTTAGCAAAATTTTAACATCTTCAATATTTATAAAAGAACTTCAAGGAAATAGTTGATCACCTCAATCGTATTAAATGTTTTCTAATCCCATTATCTTCTATAGGAATAAATTGTCACTATAAAATAAATGTTTTTAATTCTTATAATTTTAAAACTAGTATATTTTTGAAAAATCATATTATGTTCAATTAAATTAATGTAGTTTTCGGAAAAATCGAAAATGATACATAATAAATATTTGATAACCTGATGAATAAGACTCTTCGTTTAGGTATACATAAGTTATTTATTGTATTTTCCAAAAATGATTTATTTTTTGAATACAATAAATTTAATTATTATTTGAATAGAACTATAACGCATGTGGATGACGAAGATAAAGAAATTTGGAATATATTGTGGAAAAGGATATTTGCTGATTTAGTGGATAATGTGAAAAACATCATAAACATCAATGAATTGCGTATTAATTAATAATGTAATCTACAAGCAAGAAGTTAAAGCAGATAGTAAATTGGTTACTTGGGAAGATATTCTTGCGGTATGTACATGTGGTGAATACAATCTACTAAGAACACTGATATTAAAGGATAATGAGATTAAACATCCAGAGGTCGATCTTTAAGAAAAATATTTCTTAAAGAACAAGCATTACAAAAATAAAAAGAGAAAATAGAAAAATCAAAATGAAATCAGAGAAAAATATCATACTCTGAATGAAATCAGAGAATAATATAACACTTCGAATGAAATCAGAGAAAATTATAAAACTCAGAATTAAATTAGATAAAAATATAAAACTCAGATCTAAAACAAAGAGACAGATAGAAAAGAGAACGACATTGTCTATATTGTAGCAACAAATCTTAAAAAGTAGAATTTTAATAAAATTGGTGGAACTAAAATGAAGCATATCATATCATAAAGAATGGAAATGATTCTCTTAATAACTTCTTTTACATTTATTATAAAAAAAATATCATCCACAAAACTATAGAAGGATATTTATTTTCCAAGGCTTATGGTTTTTGATGATTAAAAGTTTCCACATTCCTTTATCACTTTCATTATCATCGTCTTCACACAATTTTTTTCGAATTATATTTGTTTTAGTGTTGGAGGAATATCCAAATTTTGTTACTGCAACAGGAACTTAGAAGTAATTAAATTATAGTTTTCTTCAGAAAATAGCTCTACTTTTACCTGTTTTCTCTTTAGTTCATGAATTAAGGGTAAATCCTTCAGATTCATAATTGTTCTTTATCATTTATAAAGTTTTCAATATGTAACTGATATCTAGATAGCTGTTTTGTTGGATATTCTTTTCCTAATGATAACTAGGATTTTGAACAATTTAGACTTGCTAAAATTGATTAAAGTGGAAATTATGAAAAAATTGATAGTATTGATGTTTGTTCTAACGTCTTTCCCTTCAGTTTTATGGAGTAAGTATATTAAAACACGGAAATATTGTTGAATATGTTGATAATCATTGACTAACATCAACAATGATGTTAAGATCATCAAGTGAGCCATTTTACATAGAGATGAGCGGTTTTGATTGTAAATTTCGAGTAAAATCAGTTCAAGTGGCAGATCAAATATAGCATGCTTGTAGCGCCGTTGAGATATGTTTGGTTTTCTCGGAGATAACTAAGAAACTAACTAGAAAGGAGATTTTAAAATAACTTTTATAAGTCATTCTTCTGATACGAATTGTTTGTATGATAATCAAACAAGGAAAGCAGATGGTAGTGTAGAAAAAGGTAATGCAGATAAATGTAAGATTACTATTAAAAAACTGGAATTAAGGTGGCTTTTTGCTGAATATAAAGCAAACACATCGAACATAATCAAATGAAAGATAAACATCGAAAAATTCAGATTGGTTTTAATCACCAGCAATTTAAAAAAAAAGATGCTCCTCGAGGAATGAACAGTTTTGATATAAAAGAACAGGTAAATAACTTGTTTCATATGGCTGACTTCGTAAGAGTTGGCTTTCAAGTTAAGAGAAAAGATTATACTAATCAGTATGTTAATGTTTTTTTTGTTTTATCACTGAGATGTAATGTAAGGAATATTTATGCTAAAAAATGTAATTAATGAATTATTTCACAAAAAACTGTAATATAGATACTGATAAAAGTTGTTATCATAACATGTATCTTGATTGCATTGATTTTGATAATTCTTAATCAAAAACTCCAATGAATATTTTTCTTTATTTCGAGAAGACCACTTCACATTATTGTTTGTTCATATAGAAAGACCATCATTGTGAAAGATAGGACAAACAAAGATTATTTTTTATCTTTATAAGGCTGTTCCTGAACGTTTAGAAGATATAAATAATGAATAGTTAAAAGAGAGAATCACAGAAAATATATAAATTTATTACTAAGTGGAAGAAGTTGATGGTTTAAATGAACTAAGCTAATGTATTGAAAGTTATATACATATGTTTAAAAATGCATTCATAACTTATTCATTCGAATATAATTCAATTAAATAAATGGTTTATTACTAAATGGAATCAACCGTTGAACTTTTATACAGTCATGGCATTAACTTTAGATTTATTAAGTCTGACAATTATATAGATGATGAAATTAATTTTGTTAATTTTTGACACTGGTTTTGAAACTGGCCAAGAATGAATTCAGATATCACAATTTTTCTGAATTTAAGGTAAGTGTGATGCAACCAGACTTTTGTTATCAGTAGTGTTGTAGCCTTCTAAAGGTTAGGCTTCCGATAATACAATTTATTTAACATTAGCACATACTCACTGGAGATTTGTTTTCACAGAATATGTTTTACTTATATATTTCGCATACAAGGAGTGTTAACAACTAAGAATGGTCAATCAGTGCATGACATTGAGTTCTCATTAGTTCATTCGGTTTGAAATTATATTTGATGAGTAGTATACAATATGTATGCCATAGATCATAATTCTTTATTTAATTATATTCTTTGAAAATCATTACTTTAACCTAAAAATGATCGAAAACCCGATTATTTAATTAAAATGAGATGGAGTGAAAATATTCTAATTTTTCTTCGTATTTGTGTAAACATGTTGGTTTTGTAAAAATAATTATTATCCATGTAAACAACGTGGTCCTAGAAATACCTATTTATACTACTAAAACGTAGTATTTAATGTCGGTTGGGAAATTTATTTTTTCGAATCAGTATTCGTATTTATTTTGAGAGCGCTACTGCAAATTATATTTTTTTTTAGAAAAGGAATGATTGGCCCGGGGGTTTAAATTTGTTTCTTTTATAATAAACTCTTTTACAATTTCAATATACTGGTTTTCGTGAAATACGAGTGAGAAGAAAGATAATATATACTTATCAGGGAGTGTTCTACTTTTTTAGCTAACAAAATTTCTTCAAAATATATCATTTTTTAATACTAGTCAAACAAAATTTTTATGCAATGTTTACGTAATCCGGCATTCATGTATCACGGAGTGCAATATTTGGTCACTATAGCGCTGGAAACATTACTACTTCATTTGCAAATTCATAGATGGCAGCACAGTCGCAGCTTGTATGTGGGAGTAATAACTGCGTATTGAGTTTCCAGTCTTAGAGGTTTATCGTCGTTGTTAGCAACGCCCCTCCAGCTACATCTCCCGAGACGGTCGTCACAGAGACAGCGTGGCAGGTGCAGTATAGGCACGTGGACTCTCCGCCTGTACCAAGAAAGTGTTAACTTACTCTTTAGCTGGAAACAGATAGTCTTTTTCTACCGAGACTCCACCTCGAAGCCTATGTACGCAATGCAACGGCCTGCTGCTCGGCGAGGCAGTATTAGCGTATTACTCTCTCAAACAAATTTAGGGTAAATAACTTAACGCTATTTAAAATGTTTAGTGACAGAAAAATTTTGTAGGTTTAACGAAATTAAGGTTAAACGCCACAGTTTTCGGTGTACATACTTGAGGTGGCTAGTTACAGATATTTTCGTGTGCGCTATTTTATTAAATAAATTAATTTTGTCCGTTTGATTCCTAACATTTCTTTGTCAATAAATTTTTAAAATTTTGATTTTAAAATGTACTTTTACTTTATTAAAGTTAAAAGATAACAGCTGCTTACTGTTCTGAAGTCTCTTTTCTAATGAAGTGTTACACGAATTGGCGGTTGGAGAATGTATGTCTTAACTCAGAACAAAAAATCATCTTTGGTAATATGGCTTCTGTGTTTCCATAGCCTCCCATTTCCCTAATATCGCTTTCTCCAACGTTTACTATTCCAAAGTGTCTCTTTTCCACCACATAAATTGCCAAAAGTCTCTTCTCCTCTGTACCGCCAGTCAATTGTTTAATAACTAATATTGATGCTTGAAAGGATTTGGAATGTATTGTCATGTAAAGTGTTGTCTCGCACGGTTTTAAATATCCAAAAGTTTGCCGGGTGGACGAAAAATCGTTTGGGAACAGGTCATCACATTTGTTTATTGTATCCTGTTCTAGTCATCAGGCAGTTTTACACTTGACCAAGCATGAAGCCAAAGGACCGACCTATACTATCGTACAATTACATTTAACGTACTGCTCATTCTCAACGAGTAATTGCCACCGACCCGAGAGCAACATTTTGTGACGCTCACTTTCTGAACATAAGGGGCTGAGTTTTAGACGTCACGTTGAAAATCATAGTTATTTTCAAATTAAGTAAATTTCAATAAACATTAAAAAATATATAGAGCCATTTAAAATTTTACTTTCTAATGAACGACCTAAGAGATGCACAAAGAGATACATTAGCGCACATAGGATTTAATTAATAATCATGAAGATCTTTACATCTATAACACAATACTCCATGTCAAAAAATCCGAACATGTACTGTACATAGCTTCTCCTGGTGCATGTATTTTTACTACAAATTCACTCAAAACTTGGTAACTACTCTGCACTGCAGGTTCGCCGATGCATTTATGACGGGTAGAATGGAATGCACGTTGATTTGATACTACCAAGTTTAAAATTGTAGTCCAAGCAAACGATTATCATTACCGGCACTCCTGGACTTTCTTGATGAAGTTATGGACATGAAATGTATTCCTGAGTGGGTAAGGGTAGGGTTTGAGCCCCCAACCCCCCCCCCCCCTTTATAAACGGCCCTGTTGAAACGGTAAAGGTTTTTCACGGTAAAGTGTGCACTTTTAAAATCAACTTTTGAAAAACAATCACTGCCCGTAACTGCATACATGCTGCAGTTCACACTGCCATGCAGATTCCCAGTCAAGTTGACACAGAATTTAAAAAAATATATTGCTATACTTTACGTTATGTTACAACTGTAATGTATACATTTATGTCCGTAGACTATTCGCGGTTTGTTTCCACTATTTGAATCTAACATTTGAAAAATCACCCTATGAATGACGTGTTTGGTTGTTTCCTAAATATACCATGAATTATAGGTTGTTTACGGTAAAATTAGAACTTTTGAAAGCCCTGCTTAAGATATATTTGTATACACGTTGTGTATTCTTCCGCCTTATGTAAAATTAACACCTCATCACTTTATTCATGCGCCGATCAAGTCAGTATGTGAAATTGCTGTGAAAGTAAATACATAACAAGTCTGCTCATTTTTACACTTCGATGCATAAAAAACAGAAATCGACAGAAATAATTTTAAATTATCAAAAATAGTTAACTAACACTTTTTATTCGACGTTAAGGTATGGAACTACTTTCCATTCATCGCTACCAACTTAACTGGGAGAATGTCACTCAGTGCGCCCATTAAAATTTATGCATGCAGGGGCAGTGATTTTTTTATAAGGTTCATTTATAACTGCTCACTTTATCGTGAACAGACTTTACAAGTGCTTTATAGTTGCGTTAACATAAAAGTAAATTATTTTTTGGTTAAATCGAACTTTTAAATTATATTTTATATATAAATTTATTTCATTTATATTTTTTTTACGAATAAAAACAGGGAGAAAATAGGCGTGTTGGTAATGCTTAGTAATAAATAGTTCTTATGAAAAATGTTATTACAGTGATTGCGTACAAATGTGGTGCGCTGTCCCTTTGGTGTAATTTTTAGACTCTGTTAAGCTAAGTGTCCATGAGGCGGAGGAATATCGCAGAGGTAGAACTTTTTCAAGACTTCAGAAAAGTTTGAAGTAACCTTCAATATACTACAGTGAAGTTATCGTTGGTTTTATACACAGAAGAATACGAATATTTGCATATGTCTAATAGATTAACTTTTTAAAATATTCCACCGCTTCACTTGGATGGTGTATGAATAATGTGAGACGGTCCCTAGCAATGTTAATCAAGCATACAGCGTAAAGATACAAAATTATAGGGAAAATATATCCTAAACGGCGATTTTCAAAGTTACTCAATGAACCGGCGTGAACAGTACATACGGTTCGCGTATAATGGCGGCAGTAAAGCTGGGTTCACGATAAAAAAAAATTTGCGATAAGAATTATGCAGTAATAACTATTCTAGAACATGCAACTACGTCTTCTGGATTTACGATTCACAATTCCCAAGATAATTTTTAAATCCAGCCAATGAAAACTTGCGGTAAGCGTGACCTGTTATCTTTTGTTCTTAACATAACCATATTTAAGCAGATCATACTTCATAGCCAACATTCTCTATAAGTGAAGCTTTTTACTGAACACATCCTAATCGTAAAACTGTACACACATACACAGGCGATATTTAAATATGTTTATACTTACAATACTCTTAATAACAGTTTCCTGCCGACCACACCGAATGCTCTGTTCTGATTGGTCGCCGCCTCATTAGAAGAATCACTTAGGATATAGAATATCAATATTGGTTTTAACGCTCAAGGGAATCCCAACTACGCGCAAGGCCTGCTAAGTAAAGGCTGTTTCACGTTTAATGAAAACACTTTTGTAACCAACCTTAGAAAAATGCCACTCTCCCAATCGGCATATATTTGAACTAACCGAGTGACTGGCATGCGTCCAGTAAAGTTGGCAACTACGGAGAGTAATTAGTTCCATGTTTCAAAGCTGAATAGGTAAACATTTGTGAACACTGAAATAATTTCCTCTGCTTTCTATTTTTAACGCATATATGATTAAAAAGTGATAAAATTTATGAACTATTTACTTTTCTAATAATAACCAAGTTTCGTTTGAGCAAAACACGAATAAAGTGATCACGCCCTTGACAATGTTAACGTTATATACGGTGGAAGGACACACAATGTGCATGCAAGTAGATCTTAAGCAGGGCTTTCAAAAGTGCCCACTTTACCGTGAACAGCGCATACCATCGGAAAGTAAAACATAATATAAAACGCACTGTCATATCTCCTGCACACGTTATACCACCCTACCTAACGCTTAATTTTTGACGTGAATACGGCTTTAAATTTGCGACCATAGTAGGAGGCAATCCAGAAAATCCGATGATAACAAAATCGGGGGATACAGTTGGCTTTGCAGCTCCGAATCTATCGTCTACATTCAAAATTCAGTTATACCACTCGATTGCCAAAGGATCAGAGAATATGTCAGGTTGAGTGAGGACTACGAAGCATCGCGCGCCCTGGGGGGTGCAATTTTGAGTTCGTTTCGCCGCGTCTCATAACTTCCGCGTAGTATAACTTTTGACAAGGAGAAGTTACGACGCTCGTTAAGGTTTCAATTGACAGCTCTCGTCAAGACCAATCGACTGCGTTTACAAAAACATTTGTGTGTCGTGGTTTTGGTGAAATTGTATGTCTTTAATGCGAACAATTAAGAAAACTCAACGCAATTTCTGACTATACTCGTCAAAAAGCCAAGTCGAAATACAGAAATCATATACGGTTGGAAAGAGCATCTTAAAAGCAATCCAGTGATAGCGATAAAACCCCATATTATCGAGTGAAGTGGTGCCGGGACCGTAAAATAAAACACCAGGGCGTCCAAGCGCGTTAACGTAAACGTATTCACGCAAAACAAACGGACGTGTCCCCAACACAGCCACACCCCATTTTTGTATCGCAAAACCGGCTTAAGTAACAGCGACACAGGGACATTGTGAGCGTGGCGAGTTGAGCGCCAACAGGGTATAGATATTCCTCCGCTGTCGGCCGGTGTCATAAATATTTGAGCAGTGTCCCCGGGATGGTGCCCCTGTCTGTCCCCGCGCGGTGCTGGGTCCTCGCCGCGCATCTTCTGTTTGCTCAGGTAACAAGTAGTGCACACACGAGCACCGACCCGAACACTTCCGAAAAACGGCGCGGCGCGGCGTGGGCCTGCCCCTCCCACCCGACCCCTCCCCCTCCCCTAACACTACAATTTTAAAAACCACCCCACCCATCGCCCCCACGATGCCGCTACAATCCAGCTCTCGCCGCCGTCCTTGTTTGCCGTTTAGGGTTTCCTGCTCGTGTTTGTTCTTCGGCTTTCCTGCAGTCCCCGCCGAACTTCTCTCGTCGCCTGCCGCCCTCTCCCCTCGAGAGCCTCGCAAGCAGGATGTTGCGGAAGTCTTCTGCCGCGCCGGAAGTGCCGTCCACCGGAGACGAACCGCGGTCTAGAGCGGGCGCCACACCTACCGCCGCGGAGTAAGAACACGAACACCCATTTCTACAGCTTTTGCGACGATTACGTTTTTGAACCCGTACGGGAGCCGATATTCTAAAATACTCTTACAATTTTGTTACAAATTGATTTTACTATCTAGTCTAATTTTTTCAACAAAAAATTGCATAATTTTAACTAATTATCAAATAAACAAAATTTTCATAAATTAATTATAAAAAACGTCGTTTAGAGAGACATGAAGGAACCACAAACGTATAGAGACGCGTAACGTTACTTAAATGATATTCGTAAGCAGAGCTCACTCAGGCACGTTGGACGGTTTGTAATAAAACGTTTTCTGCTGGAGCTCTGCACACCGCTCGGTGGCCTACCCAGGCGATCTGCCACCTTAAAGCTTGACATCATCCTGTTTTGAAGAAATTTTTCGTTTTCACTACATCATTTCGAATCCATAGTAATTACTGACGATGTACGATTATAGAAAATTTACATTTTACGAGCTTTTTAATTATTTTTCTAAGTAATTTTAATTGTGAAATTATCTGCTCCTTGTAAAAAGACGATAAAAGCAGATAACTCACAATTACAATTACGCACAAAAATCTTAATCAACTCGTAAAATGTAATGTTTTTGTAATTGTGCATTATGCGTATAGGCTGTTCACGCTAAAGTGAGCACTTTTTAAGGACCTTCTAAATTTTTACTTTCACCCAATTTCTATTTTCCTCCTGCTTTCTAGTATAAACTTTGCAATGTTGCCAATAAATACACTGTGAACATTCCGCGAATAGCCTTTAATTACTATGCAGCCGAAATGATGAGGCGAAAACGAAGAATTTCTGCGAAAGGTGTAGAGCCGAGCCTTAACTTGCCTGCTGCCGTTTGATTCGCAGCCCTGATTTTCACCCCCCACCCACTTATAACAAGATCCCACCGCTCAGGTGCCATGACGCTGAATCACGGCCCCGGGCGTCCTGTGGTCGTGTTTGAGGCCCGTCTACAATCGCGTTGACGCTACAATAACGCGTTACAATAAGCCATGGATCCGTGAATCGTATACGCTGTGGCCACATCCGACGTTAAACGTTGCCGTGACGGTAAACGTAAAACGCAACGCGGTAAAAGTTGGCTAGTTTTCACGTCTTTGCGTTTTGCGCCAGCCAATAAGAATTCAAGACGTCACAAACAAGTGAAAACGGCAACATATAGCACCACCATCGCCGTACGTATTCAATTTGTTAATGTTATACGAAATCAGTATACAAATAACGCAAAATGTATTAAAAAATAATCGAGCGTAACTATTTTGTCTGCGGAAACTTTTTTTTTTGCAAGAAAATTATTTTATAAATTTCAAACACAAACAAAAATATTTGTAGGTACATATACATAATTTTTTAAATTTCAAACACAAACAAAAATATTTGTAGGTATATATACATAATTTTTTAAATTTCAAACACAAACAAAAATATTTGTAGGTATATATACATAATTTTTTTAATTTCAAACACAAACAAAAGTATTTGTAGGTACATATACACCAACACACTTTTTGTTTTTATTCCGGTTAACGTCGATTGTGGTCATGCCAGTTTTCTTATGGCAAAGTTTAGCGTTCAACGTTTAGCGTCAACGTGAGTGTAGATGAAGTGCGTCGACGAAACTTCGCTGCGCCGACGAAACTTCGCTGCGCCGACGAAAATTCGCTGCGTCGATTAAACACGCCGCGTCGACGAAGCTTCGCAGCTTCGACGAATCTTCGCAGCGTCGACGAAACGTCGCAGCGTCGACGAAGCACGCCGCGTCGACGAAACTTCGCTGCGTCGACGAAACTTCGCAGCGTCGACGAAACAGGCCGCGTCGACGACAACTTCCAGCGTTCGCCTCGCGCGCGCCCGTCACGAGCTGCAGTCGCTTGCGATGTCAACTCACATTACTGCACAAGAAGAGAAGCTTCCACTTGGCCACTACATACTTCCTACTTTAACACACACAGCTAATTAAAAAGTACTTAGTACGCTACCAAAACAGTAGAAAGAAAATTGGGTTTGGCTGTGTTGGGGACACGGCCGTTTGTTTTGCATGAATACGTCTACGTTGACGCGCTCGGACACCTTGATGTTTATTTTACGCTCCCGGAACCGCTTCACTCGATCATATGGAGTTTTATGTGTATCACCGTATACGATTTCTGTATTTCGACTTGGCTTTTTGACGAATATAGGCTGACATTGCGTTAAGTTTTCTTAATTTTTTACATTAAACTCATACAATTGCACCATAACCACTCCACACAAATGTTTTTTATACACGCAATCGATTGGTCTTGACAAGAGCTGTCGATTGACACCTAAAAGAGCGTCGTAGCTTCTCCTAGTCAAAAGTTATACTACGTCGAAGTTATGAGACGCGGCGAAACAAACTCAAAATTGCGGCCCCTTTCCCTCCTCCATTCACGATGCTTCGCAGTCCCCACTCAACGTAACATATTCTTTGATCCTTCGGCAATCGAGTGGTGTAATTGAATGTTGAATGTAGACGATAGATTCAGAGCTGCAATGCCAAACTATATCCCCCGATTTAGTTATCATCGGATTTTCTCAATTGCCTCCCATTATGGTTGCCAATTTAAAGACGTATTCACGTCAAAAACTTCTCTTTGAGCCGACCTCCTGTGACGCAGTCGGTTGGTGCGCCACCGGTCTGTGGTGCGAGAGGATGTGGGTTCGAATCTCAGATAAGGCATGGGTGTAGTGTAAGTTAGGTAATACGTTAGTTTGTAGGCTTTCCCTGATAAGCTTTCAGGCATAACACTGGGGGACGTTAATAAACCCTATCAAATCCAGTGTTACATGTAAAAGATGTGTGCAAACATTTTTCATTATTGTAACAAACTTTAACAGAATTAGCCTAGTATAAAAGTAATTTGAGTTGAGTTGAGAGATTTTGGCTGCACTTAACAACGAGGTCGTGAGAGCCGATGAGGATGAAACGAGGTGAAAATGGAGCAGAACCGGGGGTAATGGGAGATCCGCGAGAAAACCCGCCGAACAGTGGCATCGGCAGGCATGATTCCTACTTCTGAAAATCCGGGAGTGGTCCGGTCGGGGATTGAAATCGGTTTGCCTTGGTGGGGCGCGTGAAGGCTAAGTGCTCAGCCACCGCGGCCCCAAAAGAATTTTGAAAACCAATTAACATGATTCGATTTTTAAAATCTAAAGTTAAGAATGTTTCCATTGTGGATGCTTCAGAAACGACATTCTGCAACAAAACCGTCATCATGTAGGGAAAAACAGTAATTACCATGTTTGTGTGTAAAAAATATCGGTACTAATGTAAAATAAAATATTTTCAACAATTGGATGGGGGAAACGGCATATTCCCTAGAAAAAAACGCAGACTAGCGGCATCGTCCCGCACGATTCCCAAATGCGATAATCTGGATCGACCCCGCCGGGAAACGAACCCGGTTCGCCTAGGAGGGAGGCGGGTTGTCTAACCACTACACCACCGTGGTCCATGCACTATGAAGTAAATAGCTTAAAAGTATAAAGAAACTAGAGAAACCAAGACTCCGATAAGACTCGGAAAAGTTTCCTTTTAAAGGCTCCCGCCTACCTAGATCTTCTTCCCGCTTTTGAGACCAAGAAGCGAGGAAGCTATAAGGACGACACTCCCACGCGCATCAAGTGCGTCATCGCCACTAAACGCAAGGCTCTGAACTGGCGTGCAGTGTTCTAGTCGCACTGAGTGTACTACGGGGCTTTCAATGGTGACCCTATTATATTTGTGGAATGTCTGTAGGAAGTATCCGTGCAGGGTCCTTGAGTAACTTTGTATATATCTGATGCGTGTAATTTGAGGTATAGTAATTTGAAATCGCTGTTTTGGACAACTCTGTAATGGAGTGCTATTTTGAAAGTACTCCATAGCCCTCGTCAGAAATGTGTGTTCTTTTCGTATGACAGCACTTTGGGCGCACGTTTAATAGTTTCGAGGAAAAAATGTGAAATTAAAAAAAAAAATGTGCCTGAAATTATGTTTGAAGTGTTCTTGAAGGGCCCTTTCTGGAGGAGTACCTAGCAACAGCGGAAGGGGATGATCGAAATTGAAGGGTGCTTTCTCCAGGAGTACCTGGCAACATCGGAAGGGGATGATCGTCGACTGGAGAATTGGAGAATTGGAGAGGTGCGCGTCTTCGGCACCGGAGCGACGGTCGAGTTAATTGAGGAGCGTGAAAGTTCCCGTACGGTTGATTTGCGCGGTTGCCCATTGTCGTAGGAGGACGCGGCTGAAAAGATGCGAGTGTTGAGGAAGCCGGGCCGGGGGGGGGGGGGGGTCTGGGACACTCGCCCTCGTACCCGAAAAACGTTATCGCGGTCAGCGCTTCGCTAGGCTGCACCCTAGAGTAAGAGGGTCGCCGCTGAGGGGAGAGCTGTTTGTGAGACGCCGCCGCCAAGGGATGTCCCGTAAGGATGATAGGGGCTTAGAATTTGCAGTGTAAGGGACCCGTCGGCGAGGGGGTTGAGTCCAAGGAGGTGGGAGGGTGGGGGGGAATAAAAGACCGGCGAGGGTAAAATGGTCCGCAAATCCGCTTCGGTAAATATTGGGCTCCTTAGGGAGCCGGCGAAGCTGAAGCAAGATGGTGCCACCGCGGCGGCTGCCCCGGGGAGCCTGGATCCTCTCCCCTTCGCCGGATGCCTGCGCCCAGGATCCTGCTCGCCTTGGCGCCACGCCAATGTCTGGCGACGAGCCGCGCCGTACCACACAACAACCTCAACCCCCCCCCCCCCTCCTCGCGCGACATTAACTCCTGTTTTGAAAATCACTCTGAAAATAATTACATTCAGTGGCCAAGGAACCAAGAGTCTTTCTTGGCTTGCCGAGGGAGAGAGAGTGAGAGAACGTGGAGTATTTGGGGGGGGGGGGGGAAGGGGGGGGGGGGGTTATAGTGATAAAATGAACCCATTCAAAATTTGGTTGTAGGAAAGGTTACTTAATTGTACTCAGGCTAGGAACAAAACGAGTTTTCTTAAGTCCTTGTCACACTGCCAAATCGTTTCCAATATGTATGGTCAAATAAAGTTGGGCAGTTATGACGTCATTGAAACGTCATTAACGCCGACATATTTACCTGAGAAAGTTGAATGACTTCAGTTTCAGACAAAAATATTGAAGATTGTACCGGTTCTAAAATTTTTTTTGACGTTTGGCGGCCTCAGCCAATCAAATTTGTGCACGATAAAAATGGACGCCAGGAAATTTTTAAATAACGAACAATAGCTGGGAACATAAGTAGGTTATGAAGATAATTAGATTCTGTACAAGCTGTCTGGGCATGAATGATATTTTCAGTGAATATTTCTCATAATATTACAAACACGGAGGCATTAAATTTCATTGTGCACAAAATATATCTGATAAATAAAATTAGAATTTTGTAAAGAAGCGAAAATAAATTATAACATTTCTTTACATTTCTTCCTTTAATGAACTGCATCGAAAAACAATGAATTTCAAACAATAATTCAAATTTGATTACCCCAGTAAAAAAATTTGACAGTGTGAGAGATTTTCAAACACATTCAATATTATTTAATAAAATTTGTTGGAAGGAACTATTTGATGGTCGTATTTTGTTTTCAAATTTTATTGTCAAATATTGTTGGAGGTAAAGATCTGACAGTGTGACAGGGGCTTAATGGGAGAGTTTGAAATAGGAAAAATTTCCACTACTAAGTAAGCGCCAACTTTCCAAATAGGTCACTTTCAATTAAAATTTTAAGCTAGGTGAATAATAAAAGAGAAAAATTCCACTTAGTTAAGTAGTTATTTCATATTTGATTTATGAGTATTGGAATTTTTTTTTTTTTTTTTTTTTTTTTACGCATGTGACACTAGCGCTCACCTAGTGTCGGGAAATTTTAGTTACCAAACTAAAAGCATTGAGCTTAGCAACCTGAATGGAATAAACCTTATTGTGGTTTACAGCATGTCATTTGTACCCCTAATACTTAAAAAACTAATGTAAAATTTTCCGTAGGTTAAAAATTAAGTATACTGTCAATACTACAAGAGGGAGATTTAGAACGAGAAAAAAATATAAACAGCCGTTTCGCGGTACGCTGTAAATTTTTTAAATAAGAGTTTTAAAAAATAAACCAACTTATGAAATGGTTATACTTCAACGTGACCAGTATATCGACAATAATGTCAGTGAAACGTGAGAATTAGTAATTCGTCTTTACCGTCCTACCTAAAAGGATAATCATATTTTTTTTAAAAATGGAAGTGGTCCCTTTGTCTAGGTCTTAATTGTACGCGTGTTTGGGTACCAATAACAAAAAAAAATAGTTTGATATAATATCTTTGTTACCGGCATATGACGATTGATTGATTTCCACTGTAAAAGAAATAGGTGTAAAGTGCACATGCGGGCTCCACGGAAACAAAGTCGTGCTCCAAAATTGGGGTGGTCTATTGCCAGTAGCGCAACGAAAATCAAAGCGAATCGTATTAGATGTAAGGACAATTTCTATGCTAATCGTCTCTTTGAACATTTGTAAACTTCCTATGAACTTGCTGTGATGCTACTATATTGTATTGAAGTAATTGCGTATATTTCATTCACAAGAAAGCGTGGTTTGTTGAAAAACAAAACGTTTTCAGACATTTTCATCGCTGCTAACCAGGTGATTATGTTGGGCACGAGTGTAGAAGACTAAAATCGTTGTAATTAATTTTTAGTTGATGATTTCTACGTGTTGCAAAAAAAATAATAAGTAGAACATTCGAAAGTGGTACTATGATCCATTTGAGTTTTAACCGAAATTTTAAACCACATTGGCTGCCGTGTTTAGCAAATAGAGTACACAGAACTGTAGGCTATATAAAGACAATCACGCGGAGTGCGTAATAGAATTCAATTGAGTAAAATATCCGTGGAAGATTTAATTAAAGGAACACGTTTACGGCTATATAAAAAATTTCGACAGCAATTAGTTGCTCATTCTCTCGAATTTATCGTCACGCATGCTTTTATTATTTTCTTTTACAGCCTGAAAAATAATTTAATTCACAATAGACGTGACTTGAATGATTCGTATCATAAACTGGACGCAGCAATTTCTTATTCATAATTCTTGAGGCGATCTAGTAAAGAATCACCAAACATTAAGCAACTATCACTGAGAGAAAATCGAGCCAAATATTTGTTTGTTTAGGGCCAAAACCATATTTAGTTCTCCTAACAAAATATATTGTTGAGCAAACAAAATTTGCAAAGCAACAAAATTACTTTTGTTCGTCTAACAAAATATATGGCTGAATAAACACAATCTCTATATTAGGTTAAAAAAATTAGACTGTCAACTAAATATTTTGTTGAATCAGCTATCTATATTTGTCTGGCCACTCATTTTACTCTCTTCGTTCGAAAATACAGCTCGAGAGTTTGTTTGTATGGCTTGTGACTATTAGGATATTAAGAGTGTTTGTTAGTGCATGTATTGATGCTTAATAATCGTATAAACACATTAATAAAACAATCCAACATGAAAATGAAAAGTAGATCTGTAAAACTAGAAATATTTGTTTGCAAACGTTGACCAGTTTTTGAACTATATCTATTCAAATACAGTCCGCTTGTACCAGTTGTCATATTAGCTGAGGTTGCCGAGGCGTAGCACTCGGGCGCATGCGATCTAGGTTCGAAACTCGGTCAAACTTGTTTTATATCAGCTCAAACTGTTTAATGAACGTGGAGCCAAACAAATCTTGAGTTGTACCAACCAAATCTTGGTTTGGGGTCAACCAAATGAGAATAAGGAAATAATTTGGTTTCAGCAACAAATAATTCATTGCCCCTATACAAACAAATAATTTGGCTGTACGAAACAAATATTGTTTGACTTTACGAAACCTTTTTCTCAGTGTAGGATCTGCGTGGTTTCCTAGGAGAATCGAAGCCGTGGTATATATATTATCTAGTGATTGTAATCAATGACATATCTAGGAGCGTTTAAAGCCATTGATTTCGTAAACTTTTTACGAACAAAATTTTTTTTTTTTTCTTAAACTTGTGAGAAAGAAAAAAAAAGTTTTTTTTTTTTTTTTTTTTTTTTACTTGGAAAATTGTATTCCTAAACCGCCAGGATTCAAATTTATGTTTAAGAAGAACGCACTTATTTCAAACTCAGTTGGATAATTACTGCTATGTTCGTTTTTATTTAGTGCTGTTGTAATTTGCTGCTATGCTTTTCACGGTAAAATGAGTTCTTTCGAAAGCCCTGCTTAAAATCTACTTGTATGCATATTGTGTATTCTTCCACATTATATAAAACTAACATTACCATGGGCCTCATCACTTTATTCATGCTTCGGTCAAGTGAAACTGTGAAATTATTATATAAGTAAACATTTTATAAATCTATTAAATTTTACACGATGAGTTTGAAAAAAAAAAAAAAAAAAAAAAAACAAGAAAACATAAGAAATAATTAAATTATCACAACTGATTACCCAACAATATTAATTCGACTTTAACATACGGAACTACTTTCCATCTAGCGCTACCAACTGTACTGGTCGCATGTCACTCGGTGTACCCGTTAAAATAGATGCAGGCAGCAGTGACATTTTTATAATGTCAATTTAAAAAGTGCTCTCTTTATTGTGAACAGTCTTTAGTCATCTTTTTACGCACGTTACAAGCTATCATGGAAGACGAACTATTTTAATGAGAGACAGAAAAATGTCGGAAATTAATTTCCTGACATATCATACAGTGACATGCCAACGCCAGTAGGATGGCAGAATGTGAAGGCAACAGTCGGAAGCGCCAACTTACCGTTACGTCTTGGGAATGCCTAGACCTTTATGAGTTGTGCTCTGATTTTACGTGAGTGAGTGTGTGCTCGCCTTGGCACTGCGTTGCAGCCCTTCATGGACTTCATGTACCACCACAACGATGGGATATTCCAGCGGGATGACGCACCGTGTCATCGTCCCAAGTTGTCCAGAATAGGTTCGAGGAGCTGTCTGGAGATTTTAGGCTGATGTGGCCACCCTCGTTCGCTCGACATGAACGCCATCGAGTATAGTGGAGAGATCTGGGCGGCTCTTAACATCGAGGTCTTGACAACCGGAAAGCAAGGACGGGGGATATTGGAGATCGCCGAGAAAACCCGCCGACAAGCAGCATCGTCCGCCACGAATCCCACTTACGAAAGTCTGGGAGCTACCCCAATAAGGAGTCAACCTTATTTCGCCTTGGTGTAAGGCGAGTAGTCTGACAACTACACCACCGCGGCTCCGAACCCCATAGAGCATTTATGGGACTAAGGTGGTGTTTGGTGAGGAGGGGGGAGGGGTAAATTCGCACCTAAGATTCTGCACCTATGCATGTTCCGTCCACTTGTGGAATCGATGCCACGACAAGTTCCTGCACTTCACCAGACTAGATGAGGGTTTGCATATCCCATGAATTTTGACAGGACAGTCAGTGAATTAAAAAATAAAACGTAATATTTTTGCTATACTTATAGGACTGCTATCAATTTAATAAACCTTGGAGATTACTGGAAATATAAAATGTCTCTCACTATGTCATTAACCAAAGAAGCAGCCGTAGAACTACAATATACACAGTATTGCGATGTCGAAACCCATAGGTAACTGACCAGCACAATTTTCTGTTTTTACTGCTTAGTCATATTTAGTTTACCTTCAGTTTTTACTGATCTCTTGCTATGAATCAGTGACGTGGGGTAGCAATATCATGTCATGCCGTCTGTGACAAAACATTTCTCAGAATGCTTAAACCATTTAAGCCATGGTGATACATATATATCACCATGGCTTAAATAAATAAATAAATAAATATATATATAGCATGTTGCAAGGAAGTGGATTTAATGACCTACACTGCAAACATCAGAAAATATAGTCCAATAATGAACTCCCTCAATTATGGGAGATATATTTCATTGCTGAGGCTAATGTTGTATAAGCAACCACTGTCAATAACCAATAACACAATAAGGTTTTTTTTCTTGTTTAGATATAATAAAGTATGTTGTACTGATATTTGTACTATGACAGAATGATGTAGGTTATCCAGTTATTCGTACGGTTTCAAATAAGATTTTTTTCATTACGACGCCTAAAGTGATTGTGCCTGAAAGTTTTGAAACTGTGATTACGTGAACAGTTGTCTCGTTGTCACTTGTGCTGGACACTAAATTGCTAATGATATACTTTCAGCTCGGCTCGGTTTTAGTTACTTTTTCCTACAATTGGCGACTGTGGTCCCGAAAATTATAAGATCATTAGGTGTAACGGTAAATATTTTACTAATTATTTCATGGTTTGCCAAGTTTCTGTGATTTTGTATTCTGTTAATAAGTTTGGCATATAAATTGTTTCCACGCTTTTTTGTCTGGTGTGCCTTTTTATTTCGAAAATTTTAACCGTATTAAAAAATTTACTACAGCAGTTAACGTCCAGGTTACCGATAAATGGAGGGTTCAGGGTTTTTGTCGAATGTTTCGCTGTCCGAAAATTGGGCCATAGCTTTTCCCTTCCGAGGTGACTTTGATTGTTACAGAGGAACACAAATGGTCGAATATACAATTGACATTTTCTTTCTAGGTCCATCATGTTTTCGCTGTGCCAAATTTACAAGCTTTAGAAAGGACTCTGTAAACCCGCCCCGCTCAGATTAGAAAACTACGAGGATGCTGAATATTCCTGTCGATATAAAGGGCATATTTAAGGTGTTTTCTCAAGATGAATTTATGGTTCTCCCTTAACTCGAATAACGTTTGAAAGACAGTAGAATAAATTTCGCACGAAGTTTAACAAACAACTCTGACTTTTAAGCTTCTTAAAATAAAAGCTTTCGACGTATACGCCGTCCCCGAAACGCGCAAGTGCGAAAACTTTCCCTTTCGTCGCCTGAAATATCCATGTACGTGTATCTTCCCCATTTCTATTTATTTTGCTCACACCGATTCCTCGCCACTCCCTTTTCTCTTGATTTCCCTTCGGACTTTCCCTCGGATTAGATCATAGCTCCGCTGGAACTCGGCTTGTATCGGTGGGTATACCGTGGAGGGGGAACGTGGGGAGTGTTACTCAGTCCAGTTCACGTCCGCGCGATCTTCGATCGCAAACCTCGCTCTTATTAGCGTCTGGTTGGACAGATTCTAACCGCGCACTGCCAGTCACGTCGCCTTGGAGCATTGATAGGGAGAAATTGCTCGAGACGCGTTCATCCATTGTTACCCCGTCTAGTGCAATTACAATATCGTTCCACTCATACACACAGTACTAATCCCATAAAACTTAAGGGCGGTTTCTTGTTTGGGACTGGCCGAGCCAAATATAGGGTTTTACGCGTAAAAAGATTTAAGACGTGTCTCATGCACTGTTAAAAATATTTGCCTTAATTTTACGCAGAATTGATGGTCAAAATTTAACCATAAGTGTCCATAAACACTTCGTAAAATTACTAACATTGATTTTCAAAAACGTACATTCCATAATCTTTAAGGAACTCTCCGTGAACTCATGAAACCCCTCTGTTAATTTCCTACTTAATTTTTCTGTAATTACCGTTAATAAAAAATTTTGTATCGAAAAAAAAAATGTTTAATTTTCCTTATGTGGGTGTTCAACTGTGTAAAAAAATATATCGATAAAAATTAAAATATTTTGTACCTGAGCGAGATTTTAACCCGAGTCAAAATGTTGAAGAGGGCCACGGTGGCTGAGCGGTTAGTCCGCTAGACTCCCAACAAGGTGAACCGGGTTCAATCCCCGGCCCGGTCACTCCCTGATTTTCGCAAGCAGGAATCGTGCTGGACGATGCCACTGGTCGGAAGGTTTTCTCGGGTATCTCCCGTTTCTCCCGCCCTTGAATTCCGGCGCTGCTCCATACTCACCTAATTTCACCCTCATCGGCTCTCAAGACCTCGTTTTTAAGAGCCGCTCAAACCTCTCAACTCAACTCAAAATGTTGAATATCCGTATGTACGTATATCACGTATGTATACGTTTTTCAGTTCGTCCTATTTTCTCTGAAGCTTGGTTTGTGCTAGTAATAATGACTCAAACGGGTGTTTTCACGGTAATTTTTAGGTATGAACATTCCGTTAGAAAAAAATGTATTATTACGTCAAAAAATGCCTGGGTGTTGTTGAAAGTCTCATAGAGGCGATGTGGCGATGAGAGAGTTAATGCGCATGGCTCGGTCGCCCCTAGCGCTCCCACGATTTTTGGACTCAGGCGTACCAAATTCCTTCAACCAGGCGGCCATCTTAAACATAGCCTTTAAGTAAGACTCGACATTCGTCTGTATTGGCTACTCGAGATTAGTTATTCGTTTGTTTGCTGATTCCCTAGTGACTAGAAAGATTTCCATCAGACCATGTACCATAGGCTTCGGACCCGGTTCTCTCTCATTTTAGGTATTAACTTGATGTCCTAGTTATACACTACATATGATGTAGACCGAGTTTTCGTCTTCTGCGCGTGTACTTTACACTGACCTACCACACAAATGCAAACTGTCAAAGTGACAATTTGAACAGTGATGAACGTGTTTTTACTGTCAAAATTTTCAAAATGCAGGCTGTTTAATATTAATAAAATACTTTTGCTTAATTGAATTTTATCAAATGGCATTAACATTGAAATGGCGGAAGTTAACAAACATCGCAAAGCACTTGTTTGCATAAGAAGTGCTTTAACTTCTGATCCAAGCCATGTAGTTTATGATAGTCGTATTGGCAGAAAAACAGTTCAATGTTGGGACACGGAGTCTGGTTTTGCGCAACCAGCGTGATCACTCTACGCCGTATTCACTATACGCTCATACCAGTGCGTATCTAAGCCATCGTGGGATATACGCACGGGCAACTTAAAATGTACACGTGTTTGAATTCTAGTTTGTTTTCAGAAGGAAGCTGCAGAAGATAGGAACGTTGCTGTTTCTTTGAAATCCTTCACCTGTAGTAAGGGCTTAAATGCTGGCTATTTTTACCTTTCATTTTATATCAAACTCAAAAATGAAATACAGTCGAACCACATAAAATATACGAAAGAAATATTCTTCACAATATTCTTACAGTTTGAGCAATATTTTTTATATCTAGCCTTAAGTATAAATTTTGCTCGACCAAGTAGCCTACTTTTGCGAAACATATAAAATAAAAATATCGTTAACTCGTTTCCTTCTTTTTAAAATAACGCCCCTTCATTCTCATAATTATTGTTACAATTTCTCTCTCGAAATTCAGTGGGCTAAACCAAGTTCGTTAACGAATGGAGGTCTTAATTAAATACAATAGTTAGTTACTGTTCTCTAATTTTATTTATAATAATTACAAACAATTCTCTTTTGACTCAACATCACACAATAAAATGATATCACTGACTGTTTATAATTAATTACTTAATTTTAATGCAATATATAATTACCTCAATAAATTAATAAAAATAAATAATTAAAAACCAATCAAAATTAATGCCCGTCCCAGATTCGAATCCTGTTTATTTGCGCCCATAGCGTTTTAGCCACCTCAATTGGGTGACTACTGATGAAATTGAAATTTTTTTTTTAAGCGAAACATTTCAAAAACTGGAAGACATGCCCAAATAATTATTTCATGTTTACAACTTTACTTTCTATTTTCCTGTTGGACTTACACTATTGTTAAGCATCGATACATGCACTTACAAACACTGTTACTATCCTCATTCTCACAAAACAAAATCCAAACAAATTCCCGAGCTATATATTTGAACGGATGCGATCAAATGATTGGTCAAACGCATATTAATACAGTTGATTCAACCAAATGCTTTGTTTATTTGGCCCGGCATAGAGGTTTCGTTTACTCAAACGTGTAATTTTTTAGATAGAAAACTATTATTTTTGTTACTTTTCAAGTTTTGTTAAGGCTATTAAATATATTTTCAGCCCTATATTTTTTTGTTTTTCAGAGCACATCTTTCAGTGTGTCATTAAGTTTGGTTACGAAGATTTGTAAAAAAAAATCCAAGTTGTAAGGTAGACGACCCCCTTAAGAAGCGCAGGTGGCGTCAGGAAGCTAGTTAGCAGCTGGTAATTGGAGGTAGTCACGCCCTCCCAGGGCGTCTCAAGGCGTGGTAGACGCCCGCCCACACTGCGTCTTCTTACACCCCTCTCTCCCTTGACAAGCGTCTTGCCCCTCCCCCCTTCTGGCACCTGCTGCAACGTGGCGCCGCTTTCCCCGCACGGGCACTACCCACTTAAGTCTAATGCATGGTAGAACATTTGGTATAGGTAAAGGGAACACCATTTTAATGCAATTCGAGTTTTTGAAGGTAATTTTGAATGTATAAACTTGAAACAAAAAAAGTGAGCGTGCAAATGATAGTATTAATGCATATTTTTTTAGTAATTTTTTATTTGGTTTTTAACTTTTATGATCTTTCCAGGATTATGTTACAAAAGTTAATGTTACAAAAGGCATAGCATAGCATAGAAGCACACATTTTTCTACTCAGTAAAGTCCACGGTCGTAGCCTATACATCTATCTTTAACCGGAATGTAAAAAAACCAAATTTCATTCACGTGTATTTCCGTCCACCAAAATCTCAAATTCAAAGCCATTGCCCACTCAAAAAATTGCTATTTTGTATTCGTAATGTTCTTTGATATTGTCTATTCACGGTAAAGTGAGCATTTTTTAAGGTCCTCCTAACAGGCATTAAACAAAAATAAATATATATTTGTTTTGCAGCCTCAGACTTTTACTTTTGTAAGTGTTGAAATGTGTACACCGAGCTTATTAGTCACGTAATGATAATTACATTGAAAATGGTTGGAAAGTTAGTAATTGGCTGAAAAGAAATATCATCAGGCCTTTACTAAATGCACACATAACTGTGAATAGCCCGTAGCAAAGAATATACATACCTTTTAATATTATGTTGACAAAATTTTGTTGCATAACTCTAATAACATGAAAATTATTGGCAGACTAGTACACTCCTTACATTGTAAAAAATACCGGACATTTTTTAACACCACAAAAAAATTCCAGCCGGACGCAAATAAAAAAAAAAAAAAGGATATGTACTTTTGCCAGGCGTCTGGTAATCCTACAAGCAGCCAATCGCAGAATGGGTACCCCAACATCGCAGGAACCGACCTGCTTCTTCGTCACAGTGTAGCTACTTAATTTACTGTGTGTCAGGCGTGTACGGAACACTTACATATCGACCACGGGGCAGTATTATTGAAATAACGCAAGTACGATATCGTTACCCTCGCGACGGTAAACTCGAATAAATCGTGGGGCTGTTCTCCACGTCTGTGGTCGTAAATCGCGTGTGCGATAAGGGCCATGCTGCCCCGCGTACTAAATGTGCTCGTCGACACTAAGCGCAGGACTTTGAACTTCTTGAAGATTTCCCGTCGTGCTGCCAGTATCTATGGGACTTCAAGCGGTGACCCTGCCATTTTACTAGAGGCAAGACTGTGTCAACTTTCAATACACGCCATTGAGCATTTTTGTGCGTATTTTACGCGTACATTTTTATATACAGCTGTTTGAAAATGCAGTTTCTTGGAGTGCTCTGAAATTGTATTTCTGACCTGCGTAACGTCTTGAAAGTACTCAATAGGCGTCCGAGGCGTGTGTTCTTTACGCACATGAGCACATTTATTTGACGTCCGTTTAACAGGTCCGTGGAGAAACGTGTATTCGATATACACTGCAACGCATTTCCAGCGGCTTATTAGCATTTATTTGCAGGCAACTGATGAGAACCACTCCCCCTCCCGGGCTTTGATGTTTTGCAGATAACACACATGATGACCCAGCTATGGATAAGGAACTGATGAAATGGATAAAGAAAGACCAAGGCGAGATAACGGAAATGGATCAGTTATTACGGAAGCGGAACATTATTTTGATAACTGTCACGACTAAAGGACTGACTAACGGGGGAGAGGGATCGAAAAGATATCCGAAGGGCCCTGCCCCAATTTCCGCTGGATTTCGATATTGAAGTATTGAGTCGTGAGTAGAATATTAGTTTAATTAGTCAAGTAGCTAGTCGCGCTATGCAACGGCATACATGTAAAATAATGGATTCCGTAATGTATGGGTAATTGTGTGGATGGCAGGTTAACCACGATTCGCAAATACTTTTGAAAGCCTTCTCATTTTAAATGAGTCAATTAGTGTATTTTATTTTGGCCTTACATGTTAACTTCCGAGTGCGGTGGAATATACCTACACTGTGTATTTACATAAATAGCAATACTTATTTATAAAGGCGGTTGAAAGATAAAAAATGGCTGAAAGGAGGAAATAACTAGGGGATCAAAAGTGCTGACTTTACCGTGGACAGCCTATACCTAGACGTAGCTGTATTAGAAAAAATCGAAAAAGTGGGAAAATTACGTGGTTCCGATTGCAAGCCAAAGGCCGAATGAATACAAGAGGAAATTATTTGGAAAAGTAAAGACTGCTCACGATAGAGTGAGCACTTATGAAAGCCCTGATTAAGATCTACTTGTACGCGCAGTGTGTATTCTTCCAACGTATGTACAATTAACATTGGCATGGGCATGACAACTTTATACATGCGTTGGTCAAGTGAACATGTGGAACTATTACAAAAGTACATATATTACAAATCTACTAATTCTTACACTTATCTGCATTAAAAAAAAACCAGATTGCGAAGTAACTCATTTCAGTATTCACAAATGTTAACCTAATACTTCTAAATAAACGCTAAGACGTAGAACTACTTCCTCTTAGTCGTTGGCAAATTTACAGGGGCGCATGTTAAAGTAAGTTTGCCCGTTAAAATATACGAAGGTACTGGAAGAGACATTTTTCAAAGTTTGATTTCAAAAGTGATCAATCTACCGTGAACAGCCATTACCCCCGCGTTACCCAGAACGCGCTCTGGTGCGGTGGTGATAAGAAAGAGTATCAAATACTTGTCTGGCCACGTAAGAAACCCCGCACAGTGAAGTACAAGGAACATGACTGAAGATTCAAGACTAAAGAGAAGACAACGGCGGTAAGCGGGAACAAAAAGAGGTCTAATGGTCACAATTTCCGAATCAAGTGAAGTTCTCGAAAACTGTTGAGCATATTAAAACGACCAAGGGTTCGAGAAGGGGTATGTGGCGTGTGCCCTTAGCTGAAGTGGACATTCTACGGTGCAGTGCATCTGTGTTCTTCTGTGAATTCGGACAGTGACAATCCAGTGTTACGACCTGATGCATTTTTCAAGGGCGCAAAGTCAAGTAGGGGCTATTGACTTGTGGATTCGAACAGAGCTTCTGTGCATGTTTTGTCACGAATATGTTGTATTTTTGCATGACTGTGCGCGTAGGTACACCTCTGCCAACGATGTCGACAATCTTCAGAAACTTGGTTTTGAGGAATTAAAGCATCCCTCCTGTTTCCCTGGTCTTCCCCCATCAAAACTTTCGTTCGTTTCGTACCCCGAAAGTAACCCACTGAGGACAAGGATTTGCCTCTAACGATGACGCGAATACATCGGTGCATTGATGGTTTTCAGCCCATCCTAAATAATTTTATGAAAAATACAAAAGGATATTGGCAGATGGGCAAGGTATATATCGAAAAGCAAAGAGATTATGACGAAAGTTGATATATTTTTTGAGTGAAATAAATTCTATAATATGAGTGGGTAAAATTTTTTACTTATCCTCGAATGTGCTTTAGTGTTTTATTATTTTGTGTTTCAGTTTTAACGTCAAATGGCACGTGAATAACTATAGCTGGAGCGAGTTCTTTAAAATTCTATACACAGAAAAACAAATGGGATTTTATAATCAAATAAGGACAAATACACACAATTATCACTACAGGTATTGGATGTTTTATTTTATTCATTACAGATTAGTTAATGTGCAGTAATTTAACGAAAACGGTGGATGTATGATAAAAACACAATGTTACATTTTGATATATACTACGAACGGTAGATTACTAATACAAAGAGAACAACCCAAAAATGATGGAGGTTACATTTTCCATATTAAAAACGGGCATCCAAACACTTCTACTTTAAAAAAAGGGGATAAGTTGCGGTACTCAGATTTAATAAATAATTTGCACACACTAAATCTGAATCAGTGAGAATTTCACTGTTTCAATTTGCCATCAGTACCAGACTGATTCAACAGTTACTCCAGTGAGTTGAACTAATGAATTAGTGGAAAAACATCGTAGATTTCCTTCTCTTATTGATTCAGTGACATTTCCCACTGATTCTTCAGTAATTTTTTTTCACTGTTTTTCAGTGGTTGGTTTCCTGTCTGATAGATCAATTAAACAGTGTGTAAAAATGACCGTTAAACAATGTGTATTAAGTGAAATGACAACGAATAAACTAATAATGCTAATACAAAATAGTTTCTAAAATGTGTTTCCTCTTTCAAAACACCATTTTACGCTGTAATATGAACATTCAGCCTTTTATTTTGCTTTTAAGTCTTTCATTTCTTTTTCATGTAATCATCATAGCTCTCTGTTTGAAGTTTTAAACTGCATATGATGTGGTGAAGAGAGTGCACTCGTATATAGATTTCGTTTTAACAATCCTAATGGTACCAATCAAACCAAAAACGAAAAATAAGGCCATACCATTTAAATCGTCACGATTTCGTTAAGCACTATAAGATATATATTTTCATATTTTAATTTTCAACTTGAATTGGTAGTGTAGATGCCCTGCCATAGCTCAGGGTTAGAGTGAGCGACTTTATAGTCGGAGGAGGGGGGGGGGGGGGGGGGGGAAGGTGGGAGTCGTGGGTTCGCGCCTCGTTCCCTTCGCGGCTGATTATCTGTTCGCTTGTCGCGCTGGGAATTTGTCAGCAAGTCAGTCAAACTTGAGCTCGTCAACGTCATTTGCACACGACACTTACAAAGACAAAAGAGATGGTAAGGTAACGGCCTATAATTAAAGCGGAAATGGAGTGAGTGTTTAATTATGGCCACCTCCGAAATGGTTTATGCTTTTTTAAGTTACTGTAAATTGCGCAATATAAATAGTAAACTAGTGTGAACATGTTTATTTCACATAATTATGTGGATAAGTTCAATAAAAATAATATTTAGTTCGACTCTGCAGTCGGCCGTCACTTATTCAATCAGCGAAATTTTTTCGCAGAAACAATCAGTGATTTTTCACTGACTCTAAGTGGAGACATCTTCACTAATTCGAGTAGTAGAATTTCGTTGCAAATCAGTGATGAGCAATCACATGTCGAAATTTGTCGGTCGAGTTCAGTTACACTCTGCAGTTACGTTAAATTGTATACAGGTTAAACTGTCTTACAGATGAGCCGTTTTTCTCAGTGTATATTTTGTATATTTTATTACGTAGACCCCGCATTGTATCGTTGCCGAAGTTCGAGTTGAATAGGCTGTTGGCAAGTCAATTCCATTGATTCTCTCTGGAAATGATTATCTCCTCGAACAGCGCCACACTCTCTGCATATGACAGAAGTCTGATTGGCGTACAGCAGCTTGGAGTTGAGCCTGCGGCGAGATAATGACGCAACTTTTGCCGGCCCCTAATTATTACACCACTGAGTTGACCTACCGACATGTCACACATGTTCAGCATCCCGCTGTAACATATTTCTACAGACAACGGTTAATCGCGGGAAAAGATGGCTGTGTGGAGTCAACGCACTACTCACGGAACAACAGTTTTCTTCGGTTATTGACGGTCGTAGTCTATGAAGCTACTATCCCATTTCATCCAAAACAGGACTTGTGCGAATGGCATGGGAAGAACTCAGCCGAGTGGAATATATATAATACAATCATAAACGTGCAGCGGATATGTCTTGGTGGTTCTTAAGGGGAATTGTGCATGAAAGCAGTACATTTACCTGATCTTCGATGTAAGTCGTTTTTCAAAGGAGTTGCCGACATTTTTCGGTGGACTAGATGTAAATAATAATTTTCAACACTTTTTTTACGTTTTTAGATATTCACTGACGTCATTATTATCGGAGCATTGGTGGAAGCAAAGAACGAATTGTTGTTTTGTTGTCTTCAATCAGTGCTCCGAGAATAACGAACACAGTGAATTTGTAACAATGCAAGAAGGTGCTCGAAATTGTTATTTACATCTTGTCGAGTCAAAAATGGTGAAAAATCCGCTGTAAAATCATTTATGACAAAAATTATATAAATATACGGTTTGCGTGCATCATTCCCCTTAACAGCAGGGTGTAGAGCGCCGATGAGGGTGAAGCGAGGCGAGTATGGAGCAGCGCCGGAATGCAAGGGCGGGGGAAACAGGAGATCCCCGAGAAAAACCCGCTGATCAGCGGCATCGTCCGGCACTATTCCCGCGTGCGAAAATCCGTGAGCTGCAGCGCCAGGAATCGAGCCCGATTCGCCTATGTGGAAGGCGAGAGCTGTAACCCCTGCACCACTACGCCCCACCGATCATAAAGGGGCCGCGGTGGTGCAGTGGCCAGACTACTCGGGGACCTCCGTACTCACCTAGTTTCAGTCTCATTGGCACTCAAGACCTCGATGTTATGCGCCCAAATCAACCCACTTCACTCCGATCATAAAATAATAGATCAGTAGTTAACAACGTTTTCGAATATTTGTTGGTTAAAATAATTTATACGATTCTCCAGTGTGTCTGCCTACTTCTCACTGGCCTCGCCAAGAAAGGAAATGTCGTGTCACAAAGCCACAGTGCAAATAAATAAGAAAATCTGCAGATGTATATCCAAGTTTACTGAATTCTACTGTATGTTTCTTTTGCAAATATCAAAGTGTCCTTATGTACGACGTGATGGTTAAAAGTTGCTGTAAATATGTTATTGTTTATTTCAAGTACCCTTCTGTTTGTACACGTATAGGTACGCCAATTAAAAAAAAATTTCTACGGAAAGTTTAAGAAGGCAACCCCAAACCGCACATGGGCTAGTTGTTATGCATAGGCACTGACGCACGTGTACCACGATTGGTGAAAATTGGCTTCGCGTACACATTCCTGAGGTGAAAAAAAAAAAAAATTTGTAATTCTAATCAACCTGAGTGGCTGAAGCAGGGCCTCTTCCCGATATGGGCGAAACACAGGCATCAACTTAAAATATTCCGTTTTCTAATTATATTCCGCCCGTGAACCCAATTCTGACCAGACTGGTGTATCGATTCCCAGCGGCGCTTTAACGCTTCTCATGTTAGGAGATAAAAATTGTTAAAAGACTATAGTTTGAATGATTTGCTAGGCCATTCAGTTTTATCGTTTTTCTTAGCGTATAGTTCTACGCCGTGTTTGTTGGAAATCAAAATGTTCCGGCCGTACTTGAGACATCGATTTCCTTGGCATGTTAGCATTAAAAAAATAGAAGCACATTTTTTAAATATGTTGTGCCTTTAGGATTGCAAGTTTCTTCTGTTGCAGACTGCTGTAAACTATCAATGCCTATCTCTTTTCTCGGACATGCGAATAATTTTTGAGTTCATGTAAAATTTCCGGCCGATCGTCGTGACAAAATTGCCAAATTTTGTTTATCTCTTAGGCTGTTTAGATTGATAAGTAAGTGTGGTTAAGAAGAGTGCTGATTGTAGGTAATTGGTGGCATTCGAAATTCGCGTTATTTTCTTGCAGAGTCCTCGAATTCACAGTCTCGTCTGTATACTCCAGTCATTGTTGCTTCTGCTACAGGGAGGGTACTTTTCACTCTACTTTTCGAAGGAAACGTAGGCCAATGAGATCACTTTTCTGCCCTTGTGTCTGTGTGCTAGTGTCACTCCGAAAATTTTTTGTACTCGCGTTAACCGAATTATGCCAAACCCGGTGCACAACTAGTACTTAGAAAGGACATCCGACTTTTGTAGTTTTATTCCACGC
This sequence comes from Dryococelus australis, assembly GCA_029891345.1. Lineage (NCBI taxonomy): Eukaryota > Metazoa > Arthropoda > Insecta > Phasmatodea > Phasmatidae > Dryococelus > Dryococelus australis. Next base: position 131,693,461 of record CM057009.1, read on the forward strand.
TGTGTGCTTATTCTCAAAATGACGGCCACTGAAATTCAATGCATCTTTTCATATCTTAGGAATTATTCAAACTAATTACATGAAAGTTTGTATTTTTGCAGTTCATCATTAAAAATATTTCATTTAGAGTGGTTAATTGTTAATGGTATGCTATTTTGGAAGATAGCGCAACATGAAAGAATAAAGGTTTTACATTTTAGCTTGGAAATTACTCAATTAGTTCCTTACTGATTCGGCAGGTAAATAATACTATGGCAGGCCATGTTAAGGTATAGAATTTAAATGGCTCAGATATATAATGTTAATTTGACCAAAATTGTAGCTCTGAAATTATCAACTACGAGTATAATTTATGCTAATACGTAACATATTTTGTTCAAAATTGAGTAAGATAGCGCCACATGGCAAAAATAAACTTTTTATGTTACTTCTCTGGAAACAATCAACCAATTTCCAATAAATTTGGCATACAAGTATTACCAAGGTAGGCCATGTAAATTATCATTTTTAGAGTGGGTCAGTCACTTATTTTAATAATGATAGGAATATGAATATTTTATTTTGAAATACACGTTCTTTTTACCTTTGTCATTGAGTACTCACATTCATGAGTAGACGAAAGATGCACACGTTAAAGTGATTACTTTTGAAATCAGCCTATGAAAAAATTTTACTCCACTCTACCTGCGTAGGGTATATTTAAACCAGCACACTGACTGTCATATGCTTAGTTACGTTGGCAACGACGGGGAGAAAGTAGTTCCATGACTTAATGTTAAATTTAACAGGCAATGAAAACATTTGTATAGGATACTTAAATATTTTCTTATACTTTTCGTTTTTATTTTTAATTTATAAGAATAAGTATCATTTTTAAAATATCAGCTACTCTAATAATTTTACAGTTGCCTTTGACCGACGCGCAAATACTGTGGTCAGGCCATTGCGAATGTTAATTTTACGTATGGTGTAAGAATACACAATGGGAATACAAATAGATCTTAAGCAGGGTTTGCAAAAATGCTCAGTATGCCGTGAACAGCATACAGTAGCATCGGCAACTCCATATTATTTCTCAAGAGGCTTCAAGTGATCCATCTACGACATATTTGATGCTCTGGAATGGAAGGAGCCAGGATGCTAATTTGCATCTGAATTCTTAAATATTCTGTTGGAGATGCAGCTTTTCTCTTGGTAACGGCTGTCGTCCATGAGAGAGGAGGCAGTTTCTAGTTTGCACGGTCCAATGATATTTCAGCTATTTTTGCATTGTCTGTATCTGATTTGCCTACAGACATTAAGGCTGTATCATGAACGTATTTCCAATAGGCTAATGAGCCTACCAAGAAGTTGTAGTGATTTCAAAAGCATTTCGGCAATAGCAAACTTTCTCAGATAATATGCTCATAATTATTATTTATTTATATATAAAATACGTTAACAACTTATGTTTCATAACTGCTATCTAAAACAAAACATGCCAGGCCTTCTCTAACACCTAAAATATAAATTCAAATAATTTATGTATTTTGCATGTAAATTTCGTTTGAATATACTATTTGAACTGGTTTGGAGCAAAAGAGAAATGGTTTTCTTAATATAGGGGAAAGTCGCCGAAATCGTACCATCACTGGTTTTCTATAAAGCAGGACTAGTGGAGTGCCCTCACGGTGAATACTTGAACTACTAAATGTATTGAGCAGTCCGTGAAAATAGCTAGTTTGTGTAAGCACGTGTTGCGTTTTTATGTAAGATAATACAGCACTTCAAGGTAAGTGTTATTGGATTTCATGCAGTTATCATTGTGTTGCGAGTAATATTGAACGTAACGGCTGGTCACTTTGTAGCGAGGCACCTGTTTTAGGTTAGAAATGATGTAAAGAGTAATGTTGTGCGCAGTTGCCTAAATCGTACCACGGGTGGGGTTCCTAATTCGTGCCGGTACGAATTGGGATATCATATTATTTGAAGCTCTGCATTTGCAATTTATTGGCATCGATTAAATGAATTTTAAATAAACACAAGTAATACACGTGTGAATTGGGGGTTACAGAATGGCGAGAAGGAAATATGGTGCTTGGAGAGAACCAGGCATGGCAAGGACTCTAGCAGCGTACAGAAATGCGAACATGAGGGTTCAACGAGTGCTGCCGCCAGTACGGCATTTCAAAACCAATGCTAAAGCGCCACTTGGACTGTAAAAACGTAATTGCTAACGACGGTACGAAGGCAGACAGACTACTACCTTGACATACGAAATAGAAAATAAAAATTGTAGAACATATTTTAAAATTCGAAGAACTACTTTTTGGTGTCGCGATTAACGATGTACGCAAGCTGGCATATCAGATAGCAGAGCACAACCACATTCCACATAACTTTAATCGAGATGCTCAAATGGCGGATTAAAAGTGGTTTTATGCTTTCCGAGCTCGTCATAAAGAGTTGACATTATGTGAACCAGAAGCAACATCCATGGCTCGAGCAAGAGGGTTCAGTAGGGAACATGTTGGGGAATTTTTCGACATATTAAAGAAAGTCATTGATGAAAACAAAATCGACACGACCCGCCTATTTAATGTTGATGGAACAGGTGTTAGTACTGTTCAAAAGAAATGCCAGAAGGTTTTAGCTAAGAAAGCAAAACGCCAGGTGGGTTCAGTCTCTAGTGGAGAAAGAAGTGTAAACATGACTGTGGTATGTTGCACAAGCGCGTCAGGGTCAAACGTTCAGCCGAGTACCTAAAGCAAACAGATGATCCTACACCAGTCAATGAAGATGCGGATCTGTGTGCATCTTCAAGGCCCACTGAAGATGCCAGTAATGAGTCACCTAACTCAGATGAAAACAATGTCCTTTTGATTGAAAAACCAAGTGATACAACTGGCCCTAATGTAACATAAACCACTTCTTGTACTCTCAGCGTGCCTATTGAATCACTTTCGCCGATTCAAAGACCCAACAAAAGATGTAGGTTGGCAAAGGCCAAACGGGCACGTGTTTTGACAAGCAGTCCATACCAAAACGATTTGGAGTTGGCGAAGGAGTTGCAAGTGGCACAGGCAAAATTAAAAAAGAATTAAAAATGAAAATCGCGAAGGATATGCCATATGACCTACAATTATCACAGTCCAGTATTAAAAAGAGAAAGACTAACGGACCTAGGCCTGCAACGAAGAAACATTCTACATCTGCAGGAAGAAACCAAGGCCTAGATCACAATTTACACCACTTCATTACAGCGTGATATTCCGATCGACATAGAAAGTGTCTTACAACGTGACGACTGGTATTGATGTGTATGTGAAGAAACATTTGTGGAAGATATGGTTTAGTGTTTAGTGTGCGCACCCTGGGTTCATGAGAGTTGTGCGGGTGTTAAGTCAGAACTCAAACATTTTGTTTGTGGGGCCTGTAAATTTACTGTAGAAAAATAATCAAACATTATTAGTACTTAAATACTACAATAATCCAGTGTGTTATTACATGCTGTCTTGTGTGTTCTCTCATTTGGTTTAATTTATAATGTTGTGGTACGATTTAGGACATAAGAGGTACGATTTAGGACACAAGTTTCTTATATCGTACCAGTTGCAGCCTGTTACGAAAGTTCTTTATTTCTTTAATGTAACACACATAAATTTACCCATAAATAGTCATACTTTTTGATACAAATTCGTAACACCTTGATTTTTTTTTCTTTTTAGACAGAAAAAATTGCAAATTAAAAAAATGTTACGATATAGGCAACTCTCCCCTACCAGGTCAGAGAATTCTTTTTTTTTTAATTTTGAAGGTTATTTTGGTCCTTTTAATTAATGTGTGGTGGTGTTCGCGTATTTGTTAAAACAGGATAAAGAGATGCATCACAAAAGCGTCAAGGTTCAAATTGTTTTCAAACGTTGAACTGAGAAAATTTTTAAATCCAATTGAGATCTCCGGTTTTTTCAAGCATGTAATGCAATTTAAATTGACAAGATAGAAGCTAGTAATCAAATCGGGAGAGAGCATTTATTCACGTCTATACAGAAATTATAACCAGCGTATGTGGAGCTGTTCATACAGTTTTCTACCGAACTGCAGGTGGTGTACTAAAGTATATTAAATATATATATATATATATATATAAATGATTTCCCATGTATACATATATATGTACATATATATATAAGTGATTTCCCATATATATATCAAGTGATTTCCCATAAACAGGTTTAGAGCACGCATATGCGCAAGAAATTCTTCATCTTTAGTTGGTAGAAAATTGTCAATTAAATTTTGTATGGCCAGACTAACAATAAGTGTGCAGGAATTAATTGACCTGTCTTGAAAACTGTTTTTAAATTTTTGACAGTGTCTCCTTGCGAATAAAATTGGTCTTTTTCTTCTATAATCTGCATTTATTAGAATGGAAAAAGGCTAAAAGATGTAATTTATCTACAACGTTTAGGTAGGCCCTAACTATCTTCCGGTTAGTTTTAACACTTCCGCCTTTCCAGTCCTCGGACCTGAAAAATTACTCCAGTCAATTGGCGCCCTTAAGACTAAACAGGATATTAATGCAGTTTGAAATATTGAAATAAAATAATATTTTTCCAAATTTCAGGAAATAAAATATTTTAAACAATAATATTAAGAGAGATGTAAATGAGAAAATCTTCCTAACTTCTCCAGATCTACTTTATTCCTCTTGGTTTTCAATGATCATATGGAATGATCATTGAATATGTCCTCAATGGATATGTCCTCTCTTTAGTAGTGTAGCACTTAATTTTTATTAGAAGGTATTGTTTAAATACTGCCTAGAGTATGCTGTTAACGACTATTTGTTTGGAAATACAATTATTTGCTGGAATGGATGTCACATACATTACCTGTAAGTAGAAAACTTGGTATAATGTAGTTTTTATTTTTGCTTGAAATAAAATAACTCTAAACACGTGATTATTGCCAATCGATCAAGAGCCCGCAGCCATTGGCGCTGACTGTCCAGGAAAGCACATTTTCCAAGGGGGCTGCTTCTACAGCCACCGATGTTTATGCTTCGCTTCCTTCCAATTTTCTCCTCTTCTCTGAGCAAACTGCTTTCTCTCTCCCTTCGTCATTTCTGTCTCTCACTCTCTTTGTCCGCCTTCATCCTCTCGTCCGCCATTCACGTATTTCCACTCGCGTCCTTTGCACTTCCTTCGTCTCTTTTTTTTTTTCGAGTGTCCATTTGGCAGAGCTTTCTCTTCCCGGTGTCGTGGCATGAAACTTTGTCCACGTTATTTCTTGAGAACGCCAGTTACAGTTGGGAACTAAAAATGTCTGGCTTCCATCTTGCTCGCCTAAATTGTCGCCTGCTATTAGCGCGGGAAGGAAGCAGATGCCGACACACTCTCATAGGAACTGCGCCAGTTGACGATATTTACGTGCAGCGCCCAGTTCGTTTTACGAAAGACGGCTCCTTACAATGGCAGTATTCGCTGCATGCGGGAAAAAAAAACCTTTTAGAAGTAATGCTGCCTTCACGATCCTAGAAACTTCGGTTTTCTTCACGAAAATAAATTTCCCTCCAGCCCAGATATTCAATATTTGGTCCACCTACATCAAACAAACACGATATACAGGAATTATCTAAATTCAACCGAAAAAATTCGGCTGTGGGTTGATCACGAAAAAATAAGTTGAATATATACGACAGTAGGAGTGGAATGATGACATTGGCGCAAGGGGACAGGGGCTCGGAGCGACGGAACTGTTCATGTTCTGTCATCCCAGTCGGCCGACAGCCCTCTTGTACGTCATGTTGGATCCACGTGACCCTGACTTTTGACCTTGACCCCGGTGACCTTTGACCTTGAAATCCCAAAAATATATATAGGCATAAAATATAAAATTTATAAAAATTATAAAAAATTTATAAATAAATATTGAAAAAAGATTAACAAATTATTCTAAAAATTATTTTTAAAATGTATTATTAAATTTCACTGTTAAAAAACTTATTTAAGAAATATTTCATTTCTGGAGGTCTCCCCAGCACCTCGCCCAGCAGACGACTGACCCCCACCATCCCTTATCTATACTTATATTCTATTGTATGCAGCCATCTTGGTTTGTAGTTTTTCGTTTGTTTACACATTGCCGGAGGAAACCATCTTGGTTTGTCGTCTCTCATTTGTTTATACATTGCTGGAGGACGCCATATTGGCTTTTTTGTTTGTTATTTGTTTACTCATTACTGAGAACGTCATCTTGGATTTAATATATTTACATCACCTAGGTGGAGTTAGTGTATTAATTCATCCACCAGGCGAGTTGTCGAGTTTGCCACGGGGCGGCAGCCATATTTCTTGATGTTTTTAAAGTGTAGGTTGTACTGTCAGTGCCTTTCAAGTTGGATTATATTTTCAATACATAGGTGGCGTTAATTTCTCAATTCAGCCATCAGGTGAGCTGTCGGCACTTATATTTATATACATAGGAAAAGTATGTCATTTTTATTGCTATTAAAAAGTAGTATTTTTTTTCATTCAACAGTACACCTACATTCATGATACGTGACTTTGAATAAATACATAAATTATTAAATACATTTTTAATTAAAATTTTTAAGCTGTTCAATTTTTAAAAAAGTATTTTTTATTTAATTATATAATCGGACATGACATTATAATATATACTATGGCACAGAAATCTCCCACGTTTTATATACACGCGAAGCTTGTTATGCGTAAAGTGAGGTGAACGTAATCGTGGCCTAAAATATGGTCTGCTATGTCTGTTAATAAGGTGCTGCAACAGTGATAAGCCTTTTGGTCCTTTTAGGCTTGGATATACGTGCTTCGGTCACTCTTATTCCAAGCTGTATTTTTACTAGTTCGTCGATTTCCAGAGCATTGCAAAATGTGCGATACAATGAAAGAATCAACCCAAACACACAATTGTTTGATGTCTTACTCTGTATCAATAATTCTGCGAAAAACCCTTGACAATGTTCGGGACGTATATGTCAATGGCGAAGTAAACTGGAGATCCCCGAGAAAACTCGTCGGCCAGCGGCATCATCCAGCACGATTCCCACTTTCGAAATTCCGGGAGTGACCCAATCTCTTCCCTCCCTCACTGATTAACTCACTCACTCACTCGCTCACTTACTCATCATATGTATTATATAGTACACGGTAATTAAATTGTCAGAAAATTACTATTAATCTCGTGTATGAAAGGAAGAACACATATATTGTGTAACACTATCAATAATGTTGCTAGAATTTACTTATACAAATTATAAAATTAATTAATAATTTACTGTTTAAATAAAAATTTAATCGTATCTCCATTTTGGATGCTTTAGAAAGCATATATTTATTTTTAAAGGAAACCATTTTCAATTAGGGAGATCAGAGTAATTACTATAGATATATAGTATTAGTAATAATGATAAAATAAATTTTAAAAATTTATATTATGTACGCCTATTTCAGTTACAAATATTATTGCTTTCGCGAATGTAATGGATGTACATATATAAATAATTTAAAATCATTTGTAAACATTACTAATATTTTTATTAAATACTTCCAGAGTAATTATTATGATCTTCCAATTTGATGAAGTATTTCTTGTTGAATGTGTTATCTGAATCGTCCATTAAGGAAACACTGTTAAATTATGATTAATAATATTAATTTAACTACCTTTGTAATAATTTAAAAAATAAATAAATAATTTAAATTATTAAAAAGAATAGAAATGTATCATACCGTGTTAGAATATATATACTTTCTTCGATTATATGCAACATAAATAGGACCATTCTTACAAATTTGGTAGTTTATATACTATTATTAAAAAAGTTATTCATTGTGTACAATAAGTTGCAGTACTCCATAGGAAGCCATTATCCTTCTACCTTAAGCACTTAGAAGTGTGCATTAGTTTGTAATTGAATCGTAAGTGATCGTCGATTAGCGGCGATTGGCTGACAACCACAACCCTAGGCTGTTGACGAAGGGGTGACCTTTTGTCTAGGAATCACTTCTACTCTGGCACGTTTCCTCAAAAACGGGGCTCATTTTCAGAAATAATGATCTGGCCACCCTCAAACCGCTCCCCGCCCTCACGCATTGTCACGTGTTACAATTCAACAACTGTTTTACCTCACGCGTGCATGTAAATCAACATGATCGCGTTTAGAATGACAGACAAACGTTGACATATTTCGTGATAATTTTTTATTTCATTTTCTGAAAGAGATTTTTATAAGGACCTCATACATGTAAATATTTATAGTCAAATTATAGTAGATTTCAAAATATATCATCGAAAAGTCGAAAATTTCAGAATAAGGGAGCTGAAGTTTCTATGCTGCTATTTAACTTTGCCAAACATGTCATGTGATCTATATCATATACATGTTAATTAAGTTTAAAGGATATTTAACAATGTGAACTCCGGTACTGGCATCGAAATATATTTTAAAATAGATGCTGATGTTTTTGCCAACACACTTTTATTCGCTCGAGAGAAAATATTATTAATATTATTTGTACAGAAATAAAATTTTAGTACCACGGAAACTTAGGTAAATGCACGGAATTCTCCCATGAAATTGCCGATCAGTTTTATTTACTAGTTTCACTTTTTTTTCAAGGGTTGTTTAGATTTTTTTTTTGAGAGTTGTTGACCTGGGAGTAATACTTCAAATAAAAAGAGTCAAAGTGTTTGTCCCCTACAACGCTTGATACAGGAAGTAAATTGTGATGATTCAGTCAGCTTACCCTACGAGCTGCGTTTTTACACTTCAGTCAATCTGAGCTAAAATGAAATAAAATTCTGTACCGTTCTAGGCCAAAACTGAACACGAAGCTTTACACGACAGAACATCTGTACGTAACCATAAAAACACCTCGCTGGCAGTACCCGTACCAAACAATGTACGGAAAATCAACAATTCGTCAATAAGTTCAGCTGTGAAATTCTGAACAGATTCACAGAGTACCAACCATTTCTAATTTATGCTAACTGATAGGTGGACGTGAAAAAGAGTGCTGTACCCTCGAACACAGTGGGAAAATAGCAAATATTTGTCGGTATTTGTGATGAATTCTGTGTGGATGAGAGAAGTTAACACATGGTGAAATCAAACCGCGACAGCAATTGAAATGTTCAGCTTTTCACCTGTTTTAAATGACGACTTCGCCGCATGCTTTCCCTTGTTTCAAAAATTTTAAATGTGGAAATTCCAGCATAAATATTGTGCGTTGGTTTTACGAATTCCCCAACAACGTGAGAATATTGTAAGTTATTGCAGTCACACGTCACGCCTATCGCATAGCCTATGATAGTGATCATCACATCTCGTCGGTTTCTCTAAGTTAAATAATTTCACGTAGCGAAGGGACCTCTCTCCGAACTGTGGATTCAAACTTCTGAAAGTAACAAAAGCTTCGAGAAAAGAAAAAAAAAAAAAAAAAAAAAAAGTGAACAACAGCGACAAACTTTGGCAAGTTGTTCCTTACGAAAATATAAGACGAATACTTATGTGCCACTTTTCTTTTAAGTGATTATTAAGGGAGCCATGCACCCACAAAAATCGAGTTTGGAAATTATTTTAGTTAAAAAAAATTTAGAAAGTACTCGCCATTAAGCGACATTTAAGTGAATATTTATTTATATAACGGAGAGCTTACAAATCCGCAAACGAGGTTTCAAATATCAGCCCCCCCCCCTGACCAACGTACTTCATTAGGCAAATGGGGGTTGCAACCCTATGTTTGCATGAAACTTTATAACAATTCACTGTGAACGATTTAGGACAAATTATGAATCAGCACGTGTAAATTAACAAAAAAAGGCCGTCTTCTCCGAGTAGTTTTCGAGAAATTCATGCGTAATTCTTAAAACAGAATTTCTGTTGCCTGGCAGGTCGGAAACAAATAATGCTTTTTTTAAAAATGCATCTTAAATTAATATTTTGCGGGGGCGCATAACTCCCTTAAAAATCGGTTTAGGAGAAACGTGTTTATGCATTTTCGTCTTACATTTTCGTGAAGAATAACCTGTTGGAGATTTTTGGTGTTTTTCTAGAACGTACTGTATAAACACATTTGCAGCGTAACTATGTTTACGGGGCGAAATGGTATTCTGTAACACAAAATGTCGCCATAGCATTCTTTCGGATGCCTCGTGATTGTCTTTATATAAAGACAGGCAAACAAAAGTATTTTAATGAACGAATGTGGAAAGAAACTGGTCGACGTATTGAGGTTAATTTTAGCACACACACACACACACACACACACACACACTCCACAGAGAAAAAAAAATATTTTTGAATGTCCCTGGCGAATAAATAGCAATCACGTTATATTTCAGCACAATGAACGGTGTCTGGAGCATATTTAATAAGTACCTGTTAATTATTTTTCAATAGTGATAATCTTCCAAAGAGGTAACGGACTTGGCCACATGTCATTTTCGAAACGAACTAGAGCCATCTGAAATCTTGTCTCATAGAGAGGCGTAAATTTACTTTAGAAGTGTTACTTGAAAAATATATCCAAAGATAAATTCAATTTATTATAGAACATGCAGTACATTAACGAGACATGTGACACAATGCTTGCTGTAATAAAGAGAAAAAAAATTTTACAAGCATACTGTTGTTTTCAGAACACAGCTTGTACAAAGTTATCTTTAAAGATATGCCTTACAGAACACCACATAAAGGACGTTACGAGAAACCATACCTAAGGGTCTATTTACTATCAAGTCTATAGGCTGTTCACGGTAAAATGAGCACTTTTGGAGGCCCTGCTGAAGATCCACATGTTTGCACGTTGTGTATTCTTCCGTCTTATGTAAAATTAACATTGTCATGGGCCTCATCACTTTATCCATGTGTCGGTCAAGTAAAACTGCGAGATTATTATAAAAGTAAATAGTTTACAAAAACTGGTAATTTTTACTATTCAATGCATTAAATAAACATACATCGAACGAAATCGTTGAAGTTATCACAAATAGACACCTAACACTTTTTATTCGACGTTAATATGAGGAACTACATCCCATCCATCGTTACCAACTTTACTAGCCACGTGTCACTCATTGCGCCCGTTAAAATATATGCAGGGTAGGGGCAGTTCACTTTATCGTGAACAGCCTATATCGCAGTGACTGTTGAGGGAAGCAGAAGTTTGAGAGTAGGGCCCCTTAGACAGCGCTGTGGGGAGACGGCTGTTCCGCCTCTGTATTGGCTGTCGTTCTACGGCCGGGGGCGGTTTTCACGGTTGCTAGGGGGGGAGGGAGCAGGTCTTGGTATCGCGCGGAGAGTGATGTCGCGCGCCGAAGAAGAAGGCGGCGGCCAATCAAAGAGGCGCTTGCTACCGAGCTTTCACGGGTCCTGGGTGGCTAGATAGCACGCCCCGATGACGTGCCGATAGCAGTCCTCTGGGCGCGCGTGAGGTCCTCATGGCCGAGGTAATTGTGTCCTCCCGCGGGCTGGTTCTCGTCCTGGAGGCGACGACAGGATGTCACTGTAGTCCATTCACGCTCGATTCCAACTTTGCTGAAGCCCTGCCAAAGGTCTACCTCCACACTCTAAAAAAAAAATTGTAATGATTACTAAGAAATTATTTGTAATTTTACAAATGCTTGTAACAGAACAAAGATTTTTCTTGTAAATCTACTCGTTTGTAAAACTACAAGGTCCGTGTTTGTAATAGACCTTAGGAAATGTTTGTACTATACTGAGCCGTATCCACGAGCTTCAGCAAAATGGTGGGCACTCAACAACGTAAAACCGTATATAGCTGTTTGCGCAGAAACTATTGGTGATGTAAAATGTAGCTGCGTGCAACAAGAAATGTATTGCAAGTTTGAATTACGCAAAACACTTAAAACAACTCGAATATTCATAACAAAACGACAATTTCAATAAAACGTGACCATATTATTAATAATTTTTTAGGGTTTCCTAGCTGTTAATACTTCGCTGTTAAAATGAGTCCAAATCTCTTAACTCAACAACCGAACCCCCAAATAAGATATCAATGTACATATTCTTATTAACCGTGTAACTTCAATATTATTTTGTAAGTACGTGTAGCTATATTCTCAGTAAAAATGAGCATTTTAGTTATTCTCTGTTACTAATCCATCACATTTGTTTTCTAGAAGAAAAAAAAAAGTAATTTTATTTACACTTATCGATCATGTCAGTTGTAATACAAGGCTATCGTTTGTAAAATTACAAAGAAATGTTTTGAAGATTTTACAAGAAAACTCTTTGTAGTTTTACAAAGGATTTTCTTGGCAACTGGGTTTCCAAGGATTTTTCTTGTAAAAGTACAAACAATTTTTAGAGTGCAGGATATCGCTCCGCCTCGTGCAAACGAAGCTCGACCAAGTCTAGAAAATTACACCAGAATTGCACTCACTCACATAATATTTTGCATGGGAACAATTTCTTACTAGGCATTGCCAAAACACATATTTTTTTTACTATTTTAATTATGTTTATTATGAATAAATATATTATAATTTTGAGATAAAATGTAAGTTAAATTTCAGTTTAACATAAAGTAAGCTACTTTATGCTAACAGAAATATAACAAGCTTGTGTTGTGATACGTGACATATATACGAAACAAGCAAACACATCGTATGTGGGGTGATTTTTATAAGGTTTGATTGAACAGACGACCTGACCTGCTTGGACGTCATACCCTCAGCATATGATTTGGCGGTTTCACTCACTGCAATATTATTAATGAAACTTCGATTAATTAGCTGTTATATGTTGTCCGCCACGGTTAATGGAGAACTTTTGGAATTAACTTTTGAAAAATTTCACTGACTCTTCCTGCACTTATTTTAACGGGCATACTGAGTGTCATGCGCTCTGTAACGTTGGTAACGACGAAGAGGGAATAGTTCCATATCTCGACGTTCAATGAACATTTGCTATGTTAATCTTTGTGAACACCGAAATGATTTAATTTATTTTGTTTTTGTTACAATATAAGTAAGCATATGAGTAAATCTTGTAAAATTTTTCCTTTCCTAGTAATTTTACTTTTTCGCCTGACTGACTCATAAATAAAGTAATCGGGCCCATGACAATATTAATTTAAATACGGCTGAAGAATACACAATGTGCACACAAATAGATCGTTGGCAGAGCTTTCACGAAGTTTACCTTGGAAAGAATATTTATAATGGCTACAATATAAACAATTCTGTAATTTTTAAAATAATTCCTTGGAATCATGTTCAAAAGATTATTTTTGTAACATTTCATGTCAAATAGAACAAATTTTACGAACTCTTAACTTGGAATGTGTAGAACTATTGTTGAATTTTAACACGCGAACTCCGTAGGCTTAAAGTTTAAATATAGAGCTATATCATGAATTTTGTAAGTTTAATAAAATATTGTTCAGTATATATATATATAATTTTAGTCTTAGAGTGACAAGAAAAGCTTTGGAAACTAGTTTTAATAATATTTGAAATCGTTCAAAAAACATTTGCCGTGTAATCAGTGGAAAACAATGTAGTTTTAGTGCCACGCCAGAGAAATTAACCAAGAATCAGTAGAAATCGCTGTGAAATATATGTACGCCAGCAACTAAAATAGTTAGTAAAGTTTGTACGAATTACAGTGGAAGAGTTTCATTAGATCTGCAGTCAGATACGTCGAACTGGAGGAATATTAACAGCTTCGATTTTAGTGTCCACTGAGACACGCATGAAACCTCAAGACGACGCAACCTCCGGATAATATACCGGCCTCCGAACCACAAGACTCCCCGAATATGTGCTCAAAGCAGTCTGAGTTGTACTAGCGGGCTGGACTCGAACCTCCTCCTCTGAAAAGTAGACTTTATCTTGTTCGACCACCGAAATGTTTTCACCTATCCTGCCTCCGTTGTTTTGTGCGAATACTATGTTTGGTATTTTTTAAAACTACCAAAATAATCTCCTTCCACATACTTTCAATTTTTTTGGGCTGGAATTGTTAAAAATATTTCAGTAGGTCTACTTCAAATATAAACGCTATGCAATGTATCTCAAGGACAAATTAAGTATCTCCTTGATTATGTGACGAGTGCAACAAATAGTCTAGATATCGATTGTACTGCAGAGTATGTAAATATGTAACCGAATAGGCTCTTAGGTTCCGTAATAATTTTTTTCTTCTAGGGGAAATTTGAAATAAACGACTGAAGTATTGGGTGGCGTTGCCGCATCAAAACTTTCCAAGAAAACGAAGGAAGGAGGAAATGAAGCCATCTTGAAAGCGGTACTTTCTTGATTCGACCGCCTTTATTTCAGATTCTTTACCGACTTATTAGCTCTGCCGAGGCTTAATCACAGAAACCCAACTGGTCACGCGAATTTCAAGGTGTGTTTTTACAGACGACTGTGTGTTCAATGTTACAGAAACTAACCGAAATGTATCTTACGGGGAGACTCCAGGATTGCAAGATTGCAAGCGGATCACAACGGTCGAGTTCTGGCGACGACCGATCGTCTTGCACACCCTGTAGAACAGTAGTAAGAAAGAAACGCTATCTAAAAGGAACTAAATGGAATGGCTGGGTGGGATCGATCTCTCCATAGCTCCCGAAACATTTCCCACCGCCGTACCTTTAATTATGCTATCAGCTGACACGGAAAACCACTCTCTACTTAGTTATTGAACTGAAATACTCGCCGGCTCCTTTTCAAGTGTCCTCGCCCACCGAAGTGGACTGGAAGAAAGAATAATAGCGCGAGCGGCCGTGAGAGTTTTTGAAGTGGCCGTAACAATGTATCAGATGACCGGACACGCGTTAGGCACGGCTGAATTATTTCCAACTTCACTGGCCGACTGCGACTTCGTGAACGCTAGTGCGTGCCTCCTTTTCCTTTACTCTCCTCTTCAAGTGAATTCAGAACTTTCGTAAACTTGAAAGTTTTCACTGCGAGAAATATACTGCACGCTCTTCGCATGGAATAGTGTCTATGAACGGGTCCAGTCATAATATTGGAAAAGCTATCCACCGAAAAAAAAATGGCAGCTTGGTGATTATTTTTGTGAGAGAAATTCACTTATATGTATATAATTTAAGTTGTAGACTGGCAAGAAAATCATTGCCAATAAGTTTGAATAATATTTGAAACCGTGCGAAAAATTTTTACCGTGCAATCTGTGGAATACAATGTGATTTTAGTGCCAGGCCAGTAAAATTAACTAATAATCCTTACAAATCGCTGTAAAAATATGAATATCATAAACTATTATAATAGCTAGTGTTTACCAGTTACACACACACGCGCACACACACACACACACAGATATATATATATATATATATATATATATATATATATATATATATATATATATATATATATATATATATATATATATAGTGAATCACACTACTTCCAGCCATACGCCCCAAGTTCCTGTAACTGAGATGTCAATTGCCAGCAGATTCTCAACAGACTCGCCTAGTGAGTACTGTTTCACGAGCTGGCGTCATGGTTTCATGTTAGCAGTGCATTTTGTCTGAACGTCAACAAACGGTGCACAGAGAAAGGATAAGGAACAAGAGGATAGTTTACAGTTTCCTGTGTTTGGAAATTCGCTGCTGTCGTTTCATGTATACATGTCGCGTGTACTGAAATTATTACGTGTGCGGCGTTTCAAGGGCATGTGACTTAACTATTGATTCTACTTAGGTGAGATCAGGCTAATTTCTTTAGACGTACGGACTTGTACGTATTAGCTAGTAACATTGAAGCCAATTCCAATTTTTAAGACAACGATATTTTTTTACCAATGTCTTGAGGGCTGCTGCCCCTCCCTTCACCTTGGTTATATGTCATTAGTTCTAAAATTATTTTAGTCTTAGCGTCTTTAGGGTTAGGCGTATATTCAATGAAATGTTAGGATTAATGACTTAAAGTGATTGTTTTAAGTAAGTTTGCCACCAGTTTGGAGAGAATTGATTGTTTTACAACTAGCGACTTTAGGGTGACTGTAAATTTTGAGTCAAATAATATTCCAGTGCTTGTGACTTTTCGACTAATGCCTTTAGAAATGCTCACTTGAGAGATAAGGTACTGCGAGCTCAAAGTTAATTAAAATTTCAAGTGTGATGGCTTTCGGACAACTTACTTCAGGGCTATTGTGCTATGCCCAGTTTCATTAAGATCGTTTGTGTTAGTAAATGTTCCAAATAAATCCCCATATTTAAAGATAAGTAAAGATGTATAGGTAACAATGTGTAAGGGTTTAATTTTAAATCGACGAAATTTTGTTGACGTATAAAGCAATTGCGGAAAAATTATTTTCGATTTCACTGCCAATCTAACAAACCCTCTATTACATAGTGATATATGGGAGAATTTACTATGGTGACTGAATATGGGTTCATGTCGATAATTTCGTCTAAAACGTTCACATTGACAACCTATTATAATTCTTAAATACGTTCATAATTTATTTCCTCAGCCCACTGTGCATTATTGCTAGGGACACCCATTTTTCGCGAAAACATTTCACGACCAGTTGTATTTCATAACACTTTAGCTCAGTACCACATTCGTGATTCGATCATCTAGGCGTTACACGTCTAAGGTGTCTGCTTGAGAATCAGAGGCATACAGTATCGGAGTAACTCAATCCTCAATGACCAGTCAAGTAAAACTTTTTTTATTTTCACAGAGACACGGTGTCAATAAGTAAAAGAAGACTACTATTACTCCCGTATTGAAATATAGCGTGTGCAGAAATCTTTTCGACAAATTTGGATGCCCCTAATTGTTGCGCTGGCGACTAGATTATCCGATATTCAATAAAGTAACGTTATGAAACAGTTTGAAATAGAAATATGTCACAACGTTGCCAATTATTATTTTTAAATGAGTATGTCTAAACTTATAATTTAGATGCCTCTAATTTAATTACTACACATTTTAAGATACGAGATGTTTAATTGCTTTTTTTTTTTTTTTTTTTTTTTTTTTTTGCTGCCGACATTGGTATAGATATTCCATAGTGTAAATTATAACATTCCCATTTAAGTACAGTATTTTAGTAAAGTTTATTTTAGAAGGACACAGTTAAAGGCAAACTGTCTCTTGTTCAACACGAGCAATGGTAACGTGGTAAATATTTATAAAGGCAAAACCTTGCCGATGGACTTGGTAGGATTACTTAATGATCTTAATGACACATATAGGTTTTAATATAATTTTCTCACTTTCGTAACAGTTGTATGCGTTATGCGGTTTGGCAGGTGTCAATAAACATAAAAAGCAAACACACTAAATGCTTGCACGATAACGATCGAACAACTGGGAAAAAACTGACCATCTTTAATATTTAAGTAAGCTTTGCTAGTCTGCAGCGTATAGGCTGATGCTAACAGTTACATCCACCATTTACAGAGTATGTTCAGCTGACGAATAATTTACTTAACGACACCAAACAGAATACTTTACTTAAAGAAAAGACTAACACGTACAGAAAATAGGCTACGTTGAATCTGAAGAGGTTTTCCATTTTTAGAAGTCGTTGTCGTCGTCAGATAGAACGCTGAGCACATGAGTATAAAAATTTTTACTGGAGTGATTTTCTCACCACGGTGATATAAATCAGTGAAATAATATTTCATGAAAGTCACTTGATAAACTACTGCCGACTGGCGAATCAATCAAATGAACTGGGAACTAGTTACTTACGGCAGTGGAATTCTCGACATGCAGTGGGAATCGCAAAAATATTCATCAGTGAAATTCAGCCATCGTATTAAGTCATCTGGCGCTGCCATTTCCAATGGTTTTTCACTGATTTGGTTCAATTCTCACTGTTTCAGGTTTAGAGTGCAGTGAAAACATCCTAAGTTATACGGAATGTATGCCTACAAGGGCTCTTCAAGATAAAGTGAGCACTTTTGAAATCAACCTTAGGACAAAGCCACTGCTCCTACCCGTATATAATTTAAAGAGCGCACTAAGGTACACGTACATAGTAAAGTTGGTAACGATAGAGGGAAAGTAGTGCAATATCTTAACGTCGAATAAAAAGTGCTATGTAACAATTTGTGATAAGTTTAAATTATTTCTTAAGCTATCTGTAGGGACAGGAAAATTTCGCGAGTACAAAGACCTTTATGCTAGACTCCACAATCCTTTGTACATTCGAGCCTCAGATGTTTGTTCATTGGCTGTTGCCCCAGTGTTACCCCACACTTGACAGTACGGGATTGCAAAGGTGACTTTATAGTGTACTCGCTTTTGAAATCTATCTTGTCCTGAAATGAAGTCGCGAAATTTTCTTATCCCTAGATATATGCGTTTTGTTTTTCTACACCGAAGTGTAGAGATGAGCAGATTAGTACAATATTTTCTTTTCTAATAATTTTACAGTTTCACTTGACCGACGCATGATTAAAGTGATTAGGCCCATGGCAGTGTTAATTTTACATGAGGTGGAAGAATATACAACGTGCATACAAGTAGATCTTAAGCAGAGCTTTAAAAAGTGCTCATTTTACCGTGAACAGTATCTATAAGAGAGTGCGTTTACACGCTTAGTATAGAAACAGTTAAAACGGTTATAAATCAGCGAATTTGACTGGAGATCTGATGAAACTACTCGACACGTAACAGAAATATTGTACTTATAATTTAAGTAGCTAATATTAGCTGATTAAACAATGATAACGACTGTTTCCAAGTAAATTGCACAGGTCTGCCAGCAAAACCCTAAGAGGAGTCCACAGATACGTCGGCAGGTAACATATCTCGTTAACTGGAGATTCAGTCAAATAATTCTACTAGTTGAAATCACTGAGTTAGATTTACAGCAGAACGTAGCTTGTAATAAGTTCACGAAATGAAGGGATGTACGTATGCATAAAAAAAAAAACTAACAATTCAGCGACTACTCAAGATGGCTGAATTCAGTGAAACAAACTGCGCGACAGTTATATACACACAATTTTCTTCACTCAGTAATGTAGCACTTTGATATAATTTTTTGTTTTTGGCCTGGGAAAAGGCTGTGCTGGATTCAATTTCAGATGATGTTTATATGCCACAAATGTTTAACGTTTTACACCAGAGTTTTAACCATTGTTTATACAATTTTAGCAACATCGTAATGTTTCGTAGCTGTCGCTTTATTCTAAACATATATTTACACAAACGTTGCAGGGGAATAAAAGACTCCTCCGCACAGTTTCGATGGAAGAAGCTCTTCGCTCTCCACAGAAAGATTATTTCGCAAAATCCGAACGACCCCTGACTAATGTCCCGACAGCTTTTAATTGGTATTGACAAAAGCAGTTGCCATTTCGCAGCGACCTCGTGTTGACATTCCGTTTCTGCTTTTGTCTGTTCGCACTCCCCTTCCTTTCCATCCCTCTGTTTTCCAACCCCCTGGCGTGGGACTGCGCCCCTGTGGACAGTGTTTCAAACTCTCCCGCCCCTCTTCGCCCACGTCGCGGGGTTCCAGCAGTTAGCCCTGGGTCGTACTCCGTTACCTCGGCAATGCGCTGAATGTGCACACAGTTAATTCCGGTACTTGTCAAGTTCCATCCAGTCTCCCGCATCAAACGCACGTGGTTATCGAGCACACAGTCTTCGTGCGTTGACGTAATTGTGGCGCCAATTTATGGCGGGAACATACTGCAAGTTAGCTTAAGAAACTAAAATATCTTCAACAGAACCACTAATTAGTGTTAAAATATTAAGGAATAGTTATGATTATACATTAAATTAATATTAAATTAACATTATTAATTAAAGAGTTTTATATATTATTAAATGAATACTAACATTATATTAATAATACTAATATTCAAATTGTACAAAATATTAATGAAGTTATTCTATTTAGAAGGAAGTATTTGTTTCATTTTTTAGAGTTCTGAGTAGATATGAAACATTAACATTAATGAGTAATATCGTCACAGATTTTTAATTGTCGTCGTTTCAATATGATTATTTGAGTGGTTTGAAGTGTTTTACTTCATTCATACTTGCAGTATGTTTATTTTGTACGCAATTTCATTATTACAGCACCCTATCAGTTTTTGAACAAACAGCTATATAGGGTTTTACATTGTTGAGTGCCCGCCAGTTTGCTTGAGCTTGTGGATACGGGTTGGTAAATGCTGTCCACGATAAAGTGAGCACTTTTGAAATCAACTTTAGAAAAAAGCCACTGCCGCTACCTGCATATATTTTAACGGGCACACTGAGTGACATGCGCCCAGTAAAGTTGGTAACAACGGAGGTAAAATAGTTCCATATCTTAACGTCGAATATAAAATGTTAGATAATAATTTGTGACAGCTTATATTATTTCTTTCGTGTTAAGTTTTTTTAATGCATCAAAATGTAAAAATTAGCAAACTAAAAAAATGTTCACTTTTTAAATATTTAACTGTTTCACTTTACCGATCCATGAATAAAGCGATGAGGCCTATGACAGTGTTAATTTTACGTAAGACGGAAAAATACGCAACGTGCATACAAGTAGATCTCAAGCAGGGCTTTCAAAAGTGCTCACTTTACCGTGAATAGCCTATATAGTACAAACATTTCTTGAGTTATATTACAAACACGACTCTTGTAGTTTTACAAATTTTTACAAGAGAAATTCTTGTACTGTCACAAAAATTTTTATAATTACAAACAATTTCTAAGTAAAAATTATTAACAAATTTAGATAATATAATGCGTATATCAATAGCTTAACCGATAATTTACTAAGCCTTCAACCGACTGACTGGCTAATATATCTGCAACAGAGACACAAATTAGTGTAGGCGTTTATCTATAAGATGTAACTGGGTGGTTTAAGTATGATTAAACTACGTTACGTATACAAGGTACATTAAAATATTTAAGTTGGTAAAGTAATTTTGACGTGTGCGAAGTTTGTTTACATGTGGTGCTGTATCCGTCGTTGTTTCTTTCAACCAATGAGGGAATATAGGAGCACTGTCATTGTTCCGTTTCCTCGTCAATAACGTATTTCATAACGGAATAATATGGCACGTGCTTTCTAACATGTGCATTAGTGCACCAACCGAACACGGCCCTGCAATATATCTACATCACAATCACGACAACAATGATCCACGATAAAAGCAGTGTTTGGTATGTCACGTTACAAAATTATCCCAAGTTCAGTTACTCTACAGGTAAAAATAACTTCATATACTCTAATTTATTTTCGAAAAAAAAATTTTAACTCGTCCTTAGTAATAAAGTAACTTAACATAACTTCGCTACCCAGTGTATCGTTATTACACCTGCACATTAGCCCACAAGACGGTTCATTCTACACTGTCAATTTTTTTCTGGTTAACTTCCTAAACTGCAAAGTAAGTTTTAAACCTACAACTGTATGGTAATAATACCACACATCAAGCTGCAGATATTGGAATGTTTAGCAGCGCTAATATACAAAGTTAACTTCCCTATGCATTTGACTGTTTCCTAAGCAAATGTAGGAACGTTACAATGAATGCATAGGGGAAAAATTACCATTCCCGCTTTCTCACTGGGCGTATACACTGGTATTGTAAATTTACGAATAATTTATTATAGTGTAAAGAAAGAAGTTCACTCAATGTAAAGTGATTACAAAACGCACGATGCAAAAAAAAATCTGTACAGAAACGAAAGGAACAATGTTGAGTTAAGAAAAAATAGGCCTATAGTTTATTGAATCCAAAAACCAATAATGAAACGTAATTATTACGCAAAATATAAAGTAATATAATATATGTACACTTTTAGTGTTTTAATTTCAAATTTCTTTATAACAATTCGTACAATCACAGTAAATACCTAGAACTATGGCTTATGAGACTGTCGGTACTAAAATAGTGTCTTAAAAAGTTATTTTTGTTCCACCTCCAACAGAAAACAATCACTGGCATAAGTCAGATATACAAAAACGCTATTTTTGAAACGAAACTATTTTCAACTTAGAAATAACGGCGAAGCAAATTGTATTTTGCTAGGTGTCCCAATATATTTATAACTTAGTTAAGTTGCAAGCTACCTTAGGAAAAAATGTACGGAGTTACCATAAAATTTACTTAAAATATATCTTAGTATAAGAGGTATATGAAATTTGAAATTTATATCAGCACCAGTTGATACACACTCCTTTAATACTATGTTCAAAACGATTATTTGGCTGCTGGCGTGATAAAACGTTAGTTGTTTACACTAAAAAAATATTTTCTGGTGGCTAGAAAGTGTTTTGTTGGTGCTCACCCAGGCAATGTATTAGTAGTGAACACCAAATATAACCAAAACAGCATGTATGCAAATAGGATGTTGAAATACAATCTGCGTGGAACTCTTTACAGTATATTGGTGGCAAGTTCACACTTTTTGAATCAAACCTCTGTAAAAGCACCACATGTATAATGTGCTTGTATGTTTCCTAACTATGTCCCGTTTCACAAGCGTTTTATATTTATGCTAACATCAGCCATATTTCCGGTTAAATTGGAATTTTATTTATAATTCGTCCATAAATTATATTAATACATCTATAATTAATATCAATAAAAGAGAGAGTAAATGGATATGTTGATAATGTCTAGTAATAAATAGTTATCATGCAAAATATTATTATACTGAGTGCGCAAAAATAAAGTGCGCTGTCCCTTTGGAGTAATTTTCTATACTTGGTTAAGCTTTTCTTTGCAAGAGGTGGAGAAATATATTATTGAATTTAGAACTTTATCAGGGCTTCAGAAAAGTTAGCGCAGTAACAACAAATGTACTATATCACATAAATCATGTGACCCTACTTCTAGTAGTTATATAGTCCATTCGCAGTTACTTCCAACCTTTCTGGAGCCCTACTAAAGTTCTTCTTCCATAATATTCTTCCGCCATATGCAAACAAAGTTTCTCAGAGTCTAGAAAATTATACCAAAGGGTCCACGCACCGTATTCGTGCGCACTCAGCTTAATGGTATTCTGCCCAAGAACTAACTCTTACAAGGATCTACCAACACACCTATTGTTTATATTTATATTAATTTCAAATAACTATAATAAAATTATCCATAAAAATAAATAAAATGTCTATTTAATAAAAAAATAACGTAATTTTATATTAATGCAGGTATAAAACGTTTGTGATACAGGCATATTAAACAACTACCAAACACGCCAAGCAGGGGTGATTTTTCAGTGGGTTGATTCACGAAGTGTGATCGTAACGCGAAAAGACTAACTCTTAAGAACTTGCTTGGAAAGTTACCAAACCAATGTACACGCTAAGTAAGAACGTGCTAATGGTAATATTCCCCCCATATATTTATTCTAGAGTTCGTACATTTGCTCAGTAAAGAGTCAAATGCGTAGGTAAGTTCTCAACTTTGCATAATATCGACACTGAACATCCCTATATTTGGAGCTTGATGTCTGGTGTTATTTACATACATTGTATAGGTGGAAATATTAGCTTTTTTTTAGGAAGTTTAACAGAATTTTTTTGCAGTGTGCACCTGTATTTCATAAAAAAATTCATGCGCAGGATACACTTCTGTATCGTACGCTTTAAAACCGAAACTGTTAAAAACTGCTCCAAATTAGCGAATTCGAATGCAGGAATGTTTAAACTGCTACACTTGAATCAGTACAATTCCACTGACAATTTTAGTTGCTATGGGATTCGCTGATCAAAAAGTGATTTCCGCTGATTCCTAGTGAACTGAACTGGCCTCGAACAAAACCTCAACACATTCCACTGATACGTCAGTAGATATCAGCTGATCAACTGATGGTTCAGTGAAGCAATTCAACTCATTTCAGTCACCGATTCATACTTGGAGCGTAGGTACACACATTCTGCTTTACTTCAGTTATTAAATGTGTTTCTTTGTGAAAGACATTGTCTTCTATATAGACAAATGTGCTTTATGGAGTCATCACCCTGCTACCTCGTATTGTAGTCACCAGGAATTTTTTTTTTATAAATGGTCACAAAAGTTTAGTGGCCACAACTCAACACAAAATTTTTTTTGGCAATGCAAATATATTGTGCCTGCCACAACCTCCTTTCAAGGTTTCAAGACGTCTGCATACGCTATGTACTTT
The DNA here is from genome assembly GCA_029891345.1 of Dryococelus australis. Taxonomy (NCBI): domain Eukaryota; kingdom Metazoa; phylum Arthropoda; class Insecta; order Phasmatodea; family Phasmatidae; genus Dryococelus; species Dryococelus australis. The sequence continues at coordinate 131,717,593 of CM057009.1, forward strand.
CAAGGGACTGCAGACCGATGTTTCTTGTGCCCGAGTAAATATAATGTGTCCCACGATTGTCAGATCGATCATTTGCTGAGCCTTCAACCGGCCGATTGTCGACCAGAGAAATAAGGCAATGAAGATTCCCATGGAGTCTCCAGTTTCGTGTAAACTGTCACGAGAGTGTCTAACATGTTGGAATGCAATCGGCTCGTTTTTATTTGAAGTGTACTTCGTGGAACAATATCTGCGTGCTTGTCGTTGTAAAAGGGAGACGATAGTTTTGGGCGCACCTTGAGTAATCAACAGAGCACTGGATACAGGCAGAGCTATCAAGTGTGTTGTTGGGACATTAAAAATATTTTAAGACTTTCAGAGTAATACCAAAATTACTGAATGTTGTGGACCAATTTATGATTGGTTATGTAACTACGAATATAGCTTTTGCAATACGACACTTCGTTTCTTTCTCTGATAAGGGTGATTAGTTCAACATGTTTATTGTTAGTGTCAAAAATGGAACTGTAAAATTATAATAGTATTTTTCTGCTGCTTTTACGGAAGTTAGGTTCTTGCAGCCACGAAAATATTACACACTAATATGCTATTTCTTTGCTTAATTTTCTCGAGGAATTTGAATAAAATTTTCCTTACTTATTTTGTTAATTTAATTTGTTTGTCTCGAATTTTATTTTTCTTTCGTAAAACTGAACGAATTTTCAGTTCTCTACATATTAGTTTTCGTGTAATCGTTATTGTTTTTGATTGAATGGGCCGGGATATTTCGTCTATTTTGATTTTCTCATTATGTACTTATAAGATTTTCTTGTCTGATGGGTGTCATAACATATATCCCACTGACTGGTTAATATATGTGCAGCATCCTCTTGAGAGATGACTATAGTTTTGCCGATATGTACACTCTGGCTATTTTGTAATTATTTTTCGGGTGGCAGATACGTTTAAAATCATTCGCCGTTTAATTTAAATTACATATGACCCAAGAAGAAACAGTGATCTGTGTTTAATGTTAGTTTCAAAGTATTATATAAAAATATTTGCAAACGAATATCATGCATATACAATAACATACCGTAGAAGAGAAAATATATAACAAACTCGTGTTCAAGATATTATTCTAACGTGGGCATGATCATAAACGCCATTAGTAAATACCTGAATCAAGGACTCACTGTTTCTAAACGTCTCCATGGTGAAATAATTTTTTTTTTCTGTATCTTTATACTTTTGAACCTCTGAAACGTAAACACACCCTTTTACACATACGGTTGGGCAACAACGTATAATATTTGCCGCAGTCAATATCTAATGAGCATTTAAGTTACTTTATAAAGGTGATCAATTGAAGAATCCCTTATAGATCGTATGGCACAATTCCCATTGACAGAATTTAAATTCATATTGAAAACTGCCAACACACTCATTGGTCAAATAATGAAAGTTATATACGCTAGTGATAATTAATTTGCAAGTTCTGTAGAAAAATCCTGTGATTGCGAACCCAAAAATTAACCTAAGGCTTACATCACAAATAATAAAATTTTCACGCGGTATCTTGTATGCTTAACAGTAACAGCTAAGTTTGAAGTTATTAAAAAGAATGCTCTTATTTTAGCTTACTTTTCACCCATTATTGCTACTTGCTTCGGCTAAGACATTAAAGCGAATAATTCATTGACAGTTACAAAGTGACTAAAACATTAATTTTCTTTAACCGGCTATTTAAAAAAAACATGACATTTATGAAGCTCGTATATTGGAGCAACAGTTGCTTTCAATGTTGCTAAAATAGTCTCCAAACACTCTTACTCTGCCAGGTGACCAGGTATGATTCAAATAGCACGCATCCGGTAATTATTTGGCTCAAATTTGTACAGACTTTCTATTTTATTTTCTTAAAGTACCTATTGCGTATTTGCTGCAAATAAAGTCTTTGAATTCAAATGTTTTCTTTAATCGTAGGTTATTTTAAACAATGAGAGAGGTATATCTAATAAGATAGTGATGGTAACTGATAATGTAAAGAAGTACTCTGTAATAACATATTTGTAATAATAAAATATTACAGATAAGTGGGAAATTATTTCAGTTTCTTATTTGACAGAAAGTATATTAAGAATTACTGTGACATAGGCCTTAACCTAATTAGTCTGCAATAATTTCATAGAGACCATTAATTAAACGACACACTGTTACTTATCAATAGTCGAATGACAACTTTAATTTGTACACGTGGCTAAATGATATCTAATGGTAGAAACTATAATAAAGGCCCTCGAATGTACTAAGTTTGCAGCAAACCAAGTATTAAAGCGGTTATTCATTTGCGATGGAGTGTATCCATATTCGCAGTTCATCTGAACACCTCATTCACTGCAACGGGGATTTGTTTATTGCAATATTTTTATTGTGATTTTATATTGCGATTTTTAATGGCGATTTTTTATTACGTAAGAGACGCAACGCGCAATACATGTATAGGTAACAGTTGCAGAAGGTACGTAAATCACGTCCGTAAAGTGATTCACAGTACATGAACTGACTTTAGGTTGAAAGACAAATTTAAGTTGAGTGGATTCCAATGAAACTCTACACTCGAAGTTTCAACATGCACCACTTGTTCAAAATAAGTACACACACTACTTAAATTGTCAGAAAAGTACGACATATATATATATATTATATATATATATATATATATATATATATATATATATATATATATATATATATATAGTGTATGAAAGAATATATACATTTTGTAACAACGTAAAATTTTTTGTTGAATTTACGTTATTTTAATATTTTAAAAAATATTTATTTGCAAGAGTCCATTTTCCGGTAATTAAAAGCATATATCCATTCTGGATTCTTCAGAAATCAAATTTTGCAGATCGGCCCCACTTTTTTTTTTCATCAAGCAAGTCCATAATAATTACTTAATTTATATATAATAAACAATTACGCCTAATAATAACGTTTACAAATAATTTTAATAACACGTTTAATGCTTATCCATCATGAAAGTTTTCTTTTTAATAACTGAAATGAATTTACATTAATTCCTTTATTGTAAATGTATTTTTAACATTAGCGCCGACATTTTCTTACATACAGCTATGTCATTTATTACGGTTGCACTACTTGAAGATGGGTTTCTTACAAAATGTGCTTTATGAAGCATACAAAATTGAAATACGCTTAAATTTATACTTAAAAGAGATTCTTAATGATTGTTTTTTTTTAATGCGCTTGAACACCTAAATACTGGCAAAAAAATGTATACTCTAAACTCAAATCAGTGAGAATTGAGACAAATCATTGAAAACAGTGAGAATTGAGCAACTGATAATCATTACTGGATAACGAATTAATATAGTGGTTAAATTTCACTGATTTGTTTGTGCTTTACTACCGAATGTCGAGATTGTAACTGCTATAAATCACTTGTTTCCAGTCAATTTGCTTGATTCGCCGGTCAACAGTAGCTTATCAACTGACTTTCAATGAAAAAGTTTTCACTGATTGATATCGCTGATTCGGATTTAGAGTGTATAACACTTCAAACTAGACGCATTATTCATTATAAATTGTACTTTTTTGACAGTGATTTTACTATTTTTTTTAATGAGTTCCGCATGTTGTACAATCGGTGTGTTGTGCTCAATTGTAAGACACAGTGTATTTCTACCTTCAGATTGCGTCTTCTTCTGTGTGTGGTTTGGAATGGGCGAATATTTCCCTTACGTTAACCAGTTTCTCTGGATTCGTGCGAGAAAAAAAAAAGTCCTCGTTCTGGCAGGGAAAAGTGATTTTTCTTCCTTGAGTTGCTGGGGGAGGGCCGGATAATGCAAGCCGTGATCCTGATAGCAGGCACTGATTGTCGACTTGCGTGCGATCCAGTATATTCACACGTAATGCAGCTCGTAAGGTCTGGACTCCGATAACGACCGAAAATATGTGGTGCTATTACAGAAAGTTGTTTGTTCGTTTGTATAGTGCCCGATAGGTATACTGCTAACTAACACACAAGTCAATTTGCAATGGCCGCCACTTCAAAGGCCCGTTCCGGATGTGCGGAACAAGGGGCAAGGAAAATGTTGAAATTTGTCAGAAAATTTTGGGAGGCGAATACTTAATATTCATTAGAAATTGGGGCACGCAAAAGTGTAACTTTCGTTATAAAATAGTGCAGCGTAAAATGTATGCCTCATTAAAAAAAATGCGAATGGAAACTATTTAACATTTATAGTAAAATGTTGCCGGCAAAGTTTAAGATTCGTTAAAAAAAGTCCCAAAAAAAATTATATTTACTAAGTCTTTTCGGATTGAACTATACAGTACTATACGTAGGCAAAAAATAACATTGACGATATAGTCGGAACTGGTAAAAAGAACGGCAAATAACAATAAAACTATAATCGGCATGTGTGTAGATGTCGGTCATAGTTGATTCGATAGTTTTGTCAGCTAAGCCTAACACATTTGTTGAATCGTCGTACATATCATGCACAGAATCAAAATATTTGACTCGTGATACACTTTCTTTTCTGTTATGATAAATGCACATCTGATTACACTCAGGTTTCTATTATCAACCTTAACGGAATTAGTCCCCACGCCGTAAAAAAATGGAGGAATGATTTGTGTCTTTACATATATAGTGAAAATATACGAACAGTAGAAAAATTTATACTTGAATGATTTAACACGTTGCACATTGTTACGGGCCGATTACTATAATTATTTAATAACAGGAGTGTAGGGCGCTTGAATATTAGTACCGTATGCTCATGATATCTCAAAAAATCAAGGATCTCTCCAAACGGCAAGACTTCGTTTGTCCAAATAGGTATTTTGTTTCTTATTATGTACAGAAATCCACTCATTCGTGTGGACTGGGGACAATAACACGCGCTGCAAATTATAAACATGTTTTGTTCAAAGATATTCACAAGGGACTTCGAGGTTTTGTTGAATGCAAAATTGTATACAGTCTATAGGCCTAACATTTAAGTTGCAGACATCAGAGAAGAAATGTATTCGGTTTCTGCCAGAAGGCTACATTATGAATTGTGTAAATAATAGTGAGGACGCCAGTAAGCGTTATAATCTCATATTTATCATTTAATATCTAATTAGGAACAAAACGACAAGCTCAGAGCTACAACATATAATAAATGTAGGCGGGTCTGCTGTAAAAAAAACTACTCACATTCAAAATAAGTCATTCGTTGCCTACTCAAAAGTGCCAGTAAAATTCACGCGTCGTTTAGAATGGAAATGTCTTTTTGGTTTACAAAACTCAGATATTTCATGTGATAACACGATTTTCTGTGATAGCAGTGAATGGAAGCGAACAATCTTTGGTTTTAGATCCTCGTTTTTCCATTCCCACAAAGAGCAATGTGTGTGTAAAGCAATCTTTACGTCGTAATGCGTGTAAATGTAATATTATAAGCTATGATTCTACCACTTGGTAGGTTAAATTTTTCTAGTAATATTTAATGTAGCATCCTAGACAAGTCTCGCAGATTTGTATTCACGCATAACATTGTTAGCATTAGCATTAATAAAATGTTTCTGGCTACGCTGAAGGACATTAGAATATTGTTATCTAGAAATGCTTTAAGCATGAACAATTTTGTATTCGTATTGTATTTGTCATTATTTCTCCATTATTTATTCATTATTTACTTTACAGTTAAGTAATGAATGCCGCCCCTGTCAAGGCATAAGACATAACTTAACATTTATTATACAATCGTTTTGTCTCAGATGCTGGTGTTATAGCTGTCAGAAATGTAACCATAATAAAAAAATCTTCATTTCGTATTCATTTACCTGGCATGAGAAATTACTCATGTAAGTCAGACCCATATCCACGTTAGGAATTCTTCCCATTAATGCCTTATCCCATAACAATTAATAATTACTAAGGCTTAATTTTAAGAAATAGTTACGAAAATATTCGAACTACTTGAAGAGATTTGAAAGCCAAAAATGAATTACGTTTAATTTATATTTTATTGATCTATTTGTGTAATTTATTATATTTAACGTCACTGCTCTGGAAAAAATATATATACTTCATAGTTCTGTGCCACAACTCTCATAATTTAACTGTTTTTGGGGAACGCCTAACTCATATAAACAAAAAAAAATTGAGAAATAATATTTTCATCAACTACTTCAGTGAAATCACACAGAGAAAAAAAGTTTCTAAAATTCGGTTGAACACAAGAGGGGTTTTAGCACTTTTTTTTAAATTATAATTGCAATTGAATTTTTCAGCAAAATAACTGTTTCGAAACATGTCGTAAAATGTCTGAAGACATTAAGTTTTTTTTTTCTCATTTTCTGGAGATTGTTAAATATAATTTATTTGTTTGTACGGAAAGTATTAAAATGTCAATTTAGCCGTGGAAAAGGGCGAAACATAAAATATGGGGTATAATTTGCTTGGCGCGAATGTGAAATTGGGATTTTTTTTGTTTTGGTGCGCAGCGGCCTTCAAATGGTCGTGAGGATGGGCCCGCAGGTAGCAGAAGTGAGATGGGCGGCTGTTGCGCGGCGCCAGGTAGTTAGGGTAAAACAAACATTTCCGAAGGAAAAGTAGCAATCGTTGCAGTGTTTTTGTGGGTCCCGACTACAATGATGGGTTTCCCCAGCCGCCGGCCCTATCCCGGCGCTCCGGAACATGTTGAAGGAATGAATGGACATGAATAAACATGAAAACGCCGGCCGAACACAGTTTCTGCCTGGGGTCGCGTCCAACTCTCCGGCGGTCTAGCCTCCCACGTGGTCTGCCCTGTCTGGCCAAGGCCCGGCCCGGCCCGGCCCCATGCACCACCTTCCACAATCGCGCGATGCCTTGCGTTGCCGTGTCACGAGCTATACTTCCCGTTTCACAATTAAAGGCTCTTCGCGATAAAGTGAGCACTTTTGAAATCAACCTTGGAAAAAATGTCACTGCCCCGACCTGCATATATATTAATATGCACACTGATTGACATTCTCCCAGAAAAGGTGGAAACGATGGTTAGAAAGTAGTTACATATCTTAACGTTTGTGAAAACTTAAATAATTTTTCTTCGCTTTGTGTTTTTTTTTAATGCACCGGAGTGTAAAAATTACCAGATTTGTAAAACGTTTAATTTTCTAATATTTTCACAGTTTCGCCATGAATGAAATGATGAGGCCCGTGGCAATGTTAATTTTACATAAGGCGGAAGAATACATAACGTGCATACAAGTAGATCTTAAGCAGGGCTTTCAAAAGGGCTCATTTTACCGTGAACAGCATATAAGCGATTGTCTGCCGGCGACGGACGCCGTATGAGTGGGTGCTGCCCTACCACTTCTGCGATCTAGTTTGAAGCGTTTTTCACAATACTGCAATGCGTTGCGTTGCGATGAGCTGCAGCCAATCAGAACAAAACAGCATCGTCAACGCCGACCGGCGGCGTCGACGATGCTGCATGAAGTTCGTGTATCTGCGTTGCCGGCGGCGGACGTCAACAGATGAGAAGAAGAAGAAGATGAAGAACTCTTGTTTAATTTCAGCACTCACGGCTTTTTCGTTTTGGAAACAATCACGCATTTGGCGCAAATCAAGCTTTCTGTGTAATGTTTCGTAGTTTTGATTTTTTTTAAATATCTTTCTTTATTTATCTGTTTTCGTCCCAACATACCAATTTTTCGTATGTCTTTTGTTCAATATTCTGGCCAAAAACTTTAAATTTCTTTTGTGAGAACAGTTGGCAGCATAGCACCCATCGCCGACAAACCATCGCACTATTGTGAAACCACAAATGGAATCTGGCGCCGATCGTCGGCGTCAAACGCAACGCGTCCCATCGCAACGCGGTATTGTGAATAGCGCTTAAGAGTGAGATGGAGGTGCGCGTCCAAGGTCAAGAAGAGAGGGAGCGATACGGGCGACAGTAACACGCACGCCTAGTGCCTCATCGCTCCTACGCGCAAGGCGTGCAGTGTTACCGTCGCAACACTGTACTGTGCAAATTAGATCTGTAACAGTAAGGTTTTATTACACGCGATGAAAGACCACAGGTTAAACTACGCACGCATATTTGTACGTTTCTGTTACTGCTTATGGAAACTGCATTGACAAGCTTTAAAAATGCGATATTTGACCATTTTCATGATTTTTTTCTCCAAGAATTCACTTAATAAGAAAAAGTAAAAAAATAGGGGCATAGAAAACCGTTTTTTTATCTTTTATGACAAGAAGTCGTATTTGCAGAACATTTATTTACCGAGATACGCGTATTCGCGCAAACAATTATTTCACAGAAAATGCTGGGGTCCATCCCACTCTTGAGGGTGGAAATTACATTTTCAGACCCCACGAATGTCGCGAAATACACGCGTAAAAAGTTGAAACTGTATGTTTAAGTGGTAGAAGATAAAAACAGAGTTGTATGAACGCGATGTATGGCAAAAACCTCGCAGGAACGAGACATAATAAGACGAAGAATAATTATTTTGATGTTACTAAACGAATGTTAAGACATTGTCCGTATCTATAAGAAGCACATCCACGCAGCAATAATAAAAATACAAATACGAAAGCGTAGGCGTAAACACGATCGTCGTTTTCGAATTGTAAAAAAAATAGATGTTTTTATTCCCCTTGTAAACAAACATTCATTCATTCATTCTCCTTCTTCTTCTTCTTCTTCTTCTTCGTCACAGGCTGACGCCGACAATTGCAACGCAAGAATTTCGCGCAACGCACACGATGCCGACGCGCTGCGGCGGAATCTGCTTCATCCTGATTGGCTACCGCTCATCGCAACGGATCGCAACGCACTGATGTAGAACCAGCTTATGTATGAGGTAGACCGATCTCGCTGGCTGCGCACAGTCAATCTCCGTGTCCCAACATTCAACTGTTTTCCTGCCAACACGTCTAGCGAAAATGGTGTGGTTTGAATTTTAGGTTAGAAAACTTATTTGTAAACAAAGCTTTGAGAAGAATGAGTATACTTCCTCCAACCAATTTCTAATGAAGTTTGATTAAATTAAAACTTGTAAAAGTATTTTATTAATATAATAGTGATTGTCATTTAAAAATTAAGATATAAACAAACACGTTCATCACTGTTGACCATGTGACTTTGTCAGTTGTGTAGGATTCGGGTAGATCAATGCTGGGTACATGCGTAGAAGACGAATAAGCGGTTTACCTCATATCTAGTCTATGGCCGGTCCCCACTACTGCCAACCTAGCGCCTCTGACGTCACGACCACATCAGGGAAATTTGGGTAGTGCGCGCACCCTAGCTTCGCAGCTGTCTCCCCGTGCCCCCAACGTTGGTCTGCTCGAGCAACGTGGATGGGATGTGAGTTTGGAACTCTGTTTGTGCAAAGAAATGCTTCAAGAAGTTCGTATACTTCCTCTAACCACTACATTAAAACTGGCAAAAGTGCTTGTATTGTAAAAATTAAGATGTAAACAAACACGTTCGCCACTGCTGAATCATGTGACTTTGACACTTGTGTGGGTGGTGGGGTAGGTCAATGTTAGGTACATAACGAAGGAGACGAAAAATCCGCCTACCTCATATTTAGTGTTTGGTACAGAAACGCAACTACATGCGGCGCTTCCTGACATGTATGCCAGTGATTTTTTTATTTTTATTATTTGACATGTACCCCGAAATAATCAAAATTACGGTATGATTATACAAATCTGCGAAGCAAACGAAATACCATAAGTATGTAAAATACGATTTAGCCTTTTTTTTACAACTTCGTCAATATTTAGATTTTAATTAATTTTTACGTTTTTTTTATGAGATGCAGAAGCATGCTACTGATCAAATATTTAGAAAAGGTATTCAGCTTACATACTCAGAATGTTCATCCGGAATCACTCTTATGATATATATTCAACTCACTATTTTCTGCACAGTACACACGACGTATTAAACGACTAAATATGAGTAGCATACAAACTGTACAACCAAGTTACCAACGATTCAACTAACAATGCTACACAAAATTGCATCTTGCAAACGACAAGGGATGTCGCCTCAGTATAACAAAAACTGACTAATTGCATTCATGCTAATAGTATGCACATAGGCCTACACGATTCCACATTTTCACACTCGCCACTCACTATCAACAGAACTGCTTTTGACACACGTTTCCTATTCGTTACATAGGCAAATTGATTAAAATTGACGATTTGAATTATATTATACAGTGCTTTACTCTGTACAACGACGATACAGAGGGCAGTCAAATTATAACAATTTCGTTTCGAGCAGTACAATTTGGCACCCCTGCACAGACCAGTGACTGGTAATATAGCTGCTCGTAGTTATAGACTGTTCACGGTAAAGTGAGCACTTTCAAGGCTCTAGTTACTTTTTCCTTTCAGTCATATTTTTTACTTTAACCATCTTTTTAAATAAATATATTTTATGTTATTATAAAATACAGTTTAATTTTCCATTGCACTCGAAAGTTAATATCTAGGGCTAAAATATAATATTTTTATTGACTATTAATGCAAATGAGAGGGCTTTCAAAAGTGCTCACTTTAACGTAAACAGCCTGTAGCTGGAATACTAACGCGGTAATGTTAGCAGCAATAAGGAAAACTAGTGCCATATCTCAACGCCTTGTTAGGAATTTAATCTTCAAAAAAGAAACAATATTAATAAATTATTTTTACACAAGTAAAATTAAAATGTGTACTGTATTTTTATACCATTTCACAGATTCTCGCAATGGACGTATGAATACAACTCACAAGACTATAGAGAGCGTTAATTTTTGCACGTCAAAATGAGCGGAGAGAAAATAAGCTATGTCTTGCTAGATTGCAGTTCCAGCCAATAAGGAATCTTCCGTAGCGTGCGATATCCAATCAGGAGCAAGACCCGTTCTAAGCTAGTGTTCACGTCAGGGACACTGCTTCACATCTCGGGACTCCCTTTTTCCGCGAAAAAAATTCCTGTCTTTCTGTACTTTAAAAACTTCAGCTCTTTAGGTCTGCCAAGTATAGTCTATTCGTGATTTATTAACACTTTTTGACTCAAACCTTTGAAATATCACCCCATGTATTATGTGTTTGGTTGTTTCCTAAATACGCCATGTATTATAAGCTTTTTATACTCGTGGTAACTTAAAAGTACCTTAAGTTTTGTTAAAGTGAAATTTCTGTTATATTTTATCCATGAGTTGTAATTTTCGTTTATAATTATAATGAATGAAAAGATTGGGAACATAGGTGTATTGGTACTGCCTATTAAGAAATAGTTTTTATGCAAAATATTATTACATTAAGTGTGCACGAATGCGGTGGGTTGTCCCACTGGCGTGATTTTCTAGACTCGATTAAGCTTAGTTCGCATAAGGCGGAGGAATATCCTGGAAGTAGAACTGAAGCAGGGCTTCAGAAAAGCGTGAGGTAGCCGTGAATGGATTATATTCCCGTATTGTAAGTGCTATACATTATCCTGGGCTGAAACAAATATCCCGTATGGACATACTACGGGACGTCATATACTGTAGGCCCATCCCGTCACAGACTTCTTCGAAAATGTACTGAATGTTTAAGAAACACAATGTCAGAATTTCATCATTTCCGCAATAAAAGCAGATTCAGTCTGACGCTCTATCCAAATGGCCACTTACAGTTACAATCGACGCCGACAGGTGTCATTAATTTACAAATGCGTCCGCAGAAGTACAGTATAGCTTGAAGAAATGTGTGCAATATTCTTCCAATGTGTTTCAGTGTCGCCTGTTTTAAAGCCGATTAAATAGGAAATTTGAATCGCACGGAATTATGAATACAGTTGTAACTAGTATTTTGTTGTTGTTTATGTTTAGAGAAAACGTTGACTGAGGAAATGCAATACTGCATTTCTATTTTATAAAAATTATTTTTGATAGTTTCGTTGGTGCCAGATACCGTGTTTCGAGTGGCCGGAAGTATCCCACACGGCAGATATGAAATAATTGGCAACCCTGGCACATATACAATTCCGCCACTGGATTGTCCCAACTGGTAAACGTCTTATGCCTGGTTGCACCATCGTGGTTCGAAACTCGATCCGAGATCGGATCTAAGATCGACACACAAAACTGTTGCACCATTCGAGCTGGACTGGAGCTCGAGATGAAGTTCATTTCAAACCGCCGAAATTGGCGGTTCGAAATCTCGATCCGAGATCAGCAGCCATCGTCAACAACTGTAGTTTGAAAATACGCCAACAGATGGAACTACGTTCAATAGTTTTCTTGGGAAATTAAAACAACATAATACGCACTTGAATATTATTCAGTAAAATTCGTACAACAATAATTCACTTAAAACAGATAAAACATCGCACATCTAGTTCTATCTATAATGAAAAATACACCGACTTCCATGACGTCATATATTACGAACCAATAGCAAAATTTGTCTCATACTTAATCTCGATCTCTCACTTCGGAATCAAGATCGACGAATAGGAGATCCAGAACCATGAAATTTTGTTAGTACAACATTTTTACATTGGAATCAAGATCAAAATGGATCCTGGTTCGGAAGTAGGATAATTCGATCTCGGAATGGAGAAGATATGTTGGTACAACCGGGCATTATGGTTCTGCCCGCGTACAACAGACATCCAGCACAAAGGTAACCCAATTCCGTTTGGTCTAACCAAATACAACGATGTCTTCTCATGTCGCAAAAAAAAAAAAAAAAAACACCACATGTAATCCCGTGCGATAACCTGGAAGGAACTCTTCATAAAACTCGGGTGTCCCTACATTGTCACCTATTCTTTGGTTAAATTGAATTTTTTTAGTGTACTGCCTATGGGGGCGAAATGGCGGTGAATGAGCGGCAGAGGAATGATTTGTCGAGAAAAAGGGGGAGTGCCCAGAGAAAAATCTGCATTATAATATAAAACCGGAAATCGAACCCGGTTTTTCGCGGTGTGAGGCAAGTTAGTTTATCATTACATTGACCGTGGCTCCGTTGTTCAATATTCCATTTATTCAGCGCTTCCGAAATCCACCCTCAAAAAAATTCCTGTCAGTGTGAACCCGTTTATTGAAACACAGGTATAAACTGTATGGCTTAAGAGTTACAATAGCAGTGTCATGGTTTCATACGACTTCAAAACTGCAATACGTGCTTTTAACATTAAAAGTTGTTTAAAAAAATCGATGTCGAATTAACAGTTGACTTTATTGTAACATATTTTGTTTGTAAGAATTTTCTGCGGTAACTTAACTGAGAAGTGAATAATATTTATAAGGCTTATGTCAGTATCAACTTGCATGTGCGGTGAAAGAACACACACAGAAATGAAAGTAAACTCGTGCATGAATCTCATAAATTTTTCATTAAGTGATAATTTGCTACTTTCGTTGTAACTTACGAAAGCAAGAAGTCCGCATATTCCGTTTAATCTTTACTACATGCGACTATTTACTAAGGTAACAATAACCACACTGATCTAAAAGCCAAGAGAGTTTTTGTGCTAAACTTCATGTGGCAACTTCTTGAAAGACACACACACACACACACACACACTTATATATATATATATATATATATATATATATATATATATATATATATATATAAATTATTGAAAATTGCGAAGTATTCAGTTTGTTATAATTTACTGCCAGTTTTGAGAAGCCCGTAGTTGCTACTGGAAAATCTCGTGGATATTTCGAAGAACTGCGCTGTAATTAAACTGCTCTAGTAGAGTTACCAGTTTGCTATATTCACGAATAATTTTGAACTACGATCAACCAAATATCCATGACATTGTCCTCAGCAGTCCTGAACAAAGAAATCCACTCACAAGAAACAAATACGCAGCCATATAAATTGGAGAAAAAAAAAAAAAAAGAAATGGAAAATTGAACAATCTCGCTTAGATGGGGATGGCTATAACACAGGCTATAACACAGGTCGGCGATGAGTTTTGTGATCGTTAAAGAAAATATAAAGCAAAGGCAGATAATGGTGTTGCTGGTAGGTAGTACTGCAAGTATTTTTTTAAGTTTCTGCCAAATTCTTTTAACCTCTAAAATGTTATTTTTGTATCCTACTTGGATAAAATATTTTTAAAAAAATTATTAGGACCTATTAAAATTTTTACAGGCCAATCATATATTAAACCAGGAATACGTTTCTGGAGGACAGTGACCGTTACATTCAGTAGTATATTCCAGAAGAATATTTCTCCTATTTAAAACTCCAAATGTCACGGTTATTTTGTCCAGTTCTTCCACATTGTTTTTAGACGTTTCTAAAATGTTGCTGAGATTTAAGAGAGATACATGGGTTTAATATTTTCATATTGAAATATTGTCATTTTCGAATGATTCCCTATAAAATAAGAGTACTCGAATTTGGAAGGTGATACGTATTTCAACATGGTTGATAAAATGGAAATGTAGGTTAATGATAGTTTCTGTTAGCGGGCAATAAAATTATGATGCCTCTCAGAAATGTTTCTTCCAAAGAAGAGAGTTGAATGAAAAATTCCTAGCAGTGACAAAGTATTAACCATTTAGCAAAGAACGAAGAACTCCAAGACAGTTTAGGAATAATTATTTTGCAGCAACGTTCATTGTTGTGACAAATTTAATTTTCAGTTTCTCGAGTTTATCCATTCTCTGCCTATTACGCTAAAAGGATCAATGGAAACAGATTATTCTGAAAAAATTATTGTGACGTACTTATTATCAATTTCTACAAGCGTTATAAAACATAAGTGGTGATTCATTTAAGAAGGTAAGTATATTTCTGCCATAAAATAGTAATCAATATTTCCTTTACGCATAAGATAAAAAATATAAACTATAATTTTTGCAAATAATATCCAAGGACTACATTTTGGAACACCTTTTACTGTGAAGCAAAAAAAAAAAAAAAATCACCTGTTTTGTACCTTGAGACAGTATAAAGTAGCATATGAACAAACCATTTAGTAGTCACTAACATAGGTGATACAAGGGGCATTTTACTATTAAGAACGTACGAAGGACATAGTATTAAATATATGTTACACCGATACCATTACAGTGCTGTGTTCGCTGAATTCAATATCACCTCGTAACAAATTGCAATTTTTCTTTCGTCCTACATACAATCTTCCATATGTTTCTTTCTTGCAAAGGTTTAAGTAGGTATGGAAATTACTATTTAAGATGGAAAGTGAAATAAGTTACTCACCATTGAGAAGAAAAACATTTTTCTTAGCAAACATACATATTTCAAAATGTTTCACGTTGAACATAATTATAAATTCTGTAATTATCTTGTGTTCGTGTGTGGAGAAAATATTTACATCAACTGGTTAAATATCTGGTAGTATTAACTCAGATATCACCGCAAAACTTTGACTAAGGTACAATGTCACAATTTCCGTTAGAAGATAATAAAACAGCGAGGTCGCTCACTTTTTAATAAACATCTTGTAACATACAGTAATTGAAAAAAATAATTGCTCAATTCCACAACATAAAATCTGGAACTGAGTTGACTGGGAAATGTGTGTATATATTTATCATTCAAATAAAAAAATTTTAGTTTTAAATAAGTAAAATGAAACAATTTAATTCTGTCAAAAATGTTCTGCTCTTTAAAATGAAAACTGAGAATTGAACCATGTTGTGGTCAGAGTTTGACATAGTGGACTATTCGAAAGAAATTTTAGAAACACTTTTGTTAGTTTTAAGAACCCATAATATATGGTTTTGACAAACTGATAATCTTTATTATTTCAAACACTTTAAAAAATCAACAGAGAAATGTTGGCTAAATGCCAATTTTCATCAAACTCGGTTCAGTCGTTTTCATGATTAAATAAAATTTTAAGCTGTGTATAAATAATTAGTATGTCTTATTAAATGGTGATTTAACAATGTTCTGCCAGTCGTCAAATGTGAGGCGAAAACTAGTGGCAAGTGTAGCCTAACTTCCTACGTGGAAAATGTAAAAGCTTACATTTTCGTTCTATAGTTACATTGTCCGGAGAAATGTTGAACATCTACACGTACAAAACAAAGCATTTCCGGAAACATTATCAGATAATATTGTTTTGTTTATACAAGGTTCTAAATCCGTATCTCTAGTACTTCCTGCCAGCTCTCAAATATTCTGTATTTTTTACAATAACTACTACAAGATGCATAATTAACTCGGAAACAGGTAAACACAAAACCCCAGGGTATAATATCCACCATTAATTGGGGCCGCGTTATTACGAAGCTGAAAGTAATACAACGAACTTTAACAGGCGCTTCTGTTAACTCCTAAAAGTGATAGTGATCAACGTTTCAACCGCCGAAGTCGAAATAAAATACTATCTCCCGACATAATCAGCAACGTGTGTTTCTTTAAAACTGGTTTTTATCAAATTTCTTTTTCGACAAGCTACAGTTTATGCTAGACCGTTTTGATATTACTCAAATTGCTGCCATAAAATTCTGCTCCAACATTCAGGGCATTTTTTCTTAAAGAGTCTACTTGAGATAGTATTGTACGATACACCGCACAAGCAAATTCATATTATATTCAATAAATGTACAGGCGCGTATGAAATTATAGTCACAAAAATGCGTGTTCCGATTCTCATTTCGGTCCAAGCTTAAGAGTTTGTTGCAAGCCCGAACTGGGGTCTGAAGCTAAGATAAATATTTCGGTTTTCCTACTTTTCCTATAAGACATTTTAGCCGCGGTATGTGATGGGTTTTATTGACATTTATTCCAATTTTCCTACTGCTACAACACCATGTTCCAATGTAGTTGGAACATGATGTTTTGATGTTCCCAGTACCAAGGCTACACACGAAAAATCTAGCTCAAGTTCAGATACAAGCGCGGTAATACACACACACACTACCACGCGTAGACGTTTCCTCTTAACGAGAGCTAAAATAATTTTGGCAGGTTACGTAATTCCTAGGCTAGAATAGAGAGTAATCTATGTACTAGAATTAAGGGATATCCACAATAATAAACTTAGGCAGTACGAATTAAGCAGTAGGCAGTATGCTCCCAAAATTCAACTGACACAATAGCGACGTAACTATTCGATCAAAATGGAAATGAAAGGCCATTATAAATGAGTATTGTAACCTACAGTATTAAAAAAAAAAACTGAATTACAGTATATTCATTTAAATGTATGCTTTTCGGTAACTGGCTGAACTTTAGAACACCAAAATATTTCCTCTACAGTAAGCGTGGCAACTACATCGTGTTGGAATAGGTTTCAGCTAATGCATTGGAGAAATTTATATTGCGTACATCTTACGGTTTACTGTCTTAAGTGTCTTATTGTGTTAACTCCGTAACCTTGCCGTCTTCGTCGAATACAGCCGTTCTAAAGCTTTCAATTATTCGTTTTTCCTGTTGTTACGCGCAGAGACCCCGGGCTTTGTCGGGAGAGATCAAGCGGTGTTGAGATTTCAAACGTATGGCAAAGCTGTTTATGATAAATAAAAGAGTACTTTTGAAATCCCTGTTTTAGATGTATTTGTATGCGCACTGTGTGTTCTTCCACCATGAGCAAGACTAACATTGTCAAGAGTCTCTTCACTTTATTCATCCGTCGGTCGAGTGAAGTGCTATAATTATTAGAAAAGTAAATATTTCATAAATGTTATAATTATAGACATACGTGTATTAAAAAAACGGAAAACAAAATAAATATTTTCAGTTTTCCCAAACGTTTAGCTAATATTTTTCTTCCAACGTTTAGCCATGGAACTACTTTTCCTTCGTTGATACCAACTTTTACTGGACACATCCTAGTCACTGTGTGCGTTCAAATTAATGAAGTTAGGAACAGTGAAATTTTTTCAAAGTTGGCTTCAAAGCTGCTCTATTACGTCTGTTATAGGCCCACTCGTTTCCTGCATCGTCCTGCAGGACTGTGAAACAGTATTACACATGTATAATCCATCCATGGGTTATTCACGCTTTTCTGAAGACCTGTTAAAGTTATATTTCCTGGATATCCCTCCACCTCGTGCAAACTAAAGCTTATTTAAGTCTGGAAAATTACACCTAAAGGCAACGCACCGAGTTCGTGCGCACTCACTTGTAATTATATTTTGCATGAGAACTATTTCTTACTAAGCGCCACAACACACATGTTTTATCACTTTTTTTCAGATTTATTATTAATGAATTATTATAATATATAAATAAAATACAGGTGAAATTTCAATCTAACGAAAAATAATATAATCTCATGTTAACAGAGGTATAAAACGCTTGTGATATGTGGTATATTTAAGAAATAACTATACACGTCATACATGGGGTGATTTTTCAAAGGTGTGGTTAAAAAGTGTAAAGAAACTGTGAATGTACTATGGAAAGAGATTGAGCGAATCACGCAGACAGCCTAGTTCATAGGACGAAGTGCTCATCGAGAAGGCTACAACCACTGAACAATTGTCAACGTCTGGAGTGTGCAGAGAGATCTCAAGTTCCTCCTGGCCGTGAAATGAATTCACGAAATTTTTACGTCTCTAGTAATGTGCAGGGATGGAAAGTTTCGCGCTTTCAATGACCTGCAGACTAGACTACACCCTCTTATGTGTTTTCGAGCCTCAGCGTTTGTTCGCTGGCTGTTGCCCAAGTGTGCAGCCAGTTTTACCCCTGATCAGGTAGCACGGGAATCGATGCTTGTTTCCTTGCAGGTGTTTTTAGTTATTGGCTGTTCACGGTAAAATTAGCACTTTGGAAAGCCCTGCTGAAGATCTACTTGTATGCACGTTGTGTCTTCTTCGGCCTTATGTAAAATTAACTGTGCCACAGGCTTCAGCACTTTATTCATGAACAGCCTTTATTCAGAGTTCACTTGGACGTGTCTAACAAACGATTCGAAATGCAAACATAACAGAAATGTACATGCGTTTGAAGTTTGGCTTGTCCTAAGATGAATTCGAGAAATTTTTCAGTCCCTAGAAATATGTTTATTACTGCAGAGTCTTTTAGAGTGCGTTAAATTAACTCTAATACAAAACGATTTGACTGGCTACAAAATCTATTATTTTACAATATACGTAAGCATGTATGTTTCCCATTATTAATATTGCGTGTAGCACTGCGGTGAAAAAATTTATACATCACCAATTTAATTTGAAGAATATTACATAAAGAAATGCATTTACACAGTAAAATTCCGTATAATATTTGCAATGTGACAGAAGACGATATATTTATCAACATTTCCGATGTGTTACATGTATTAATATGAAGGTTTCGATGCATATTAAGGATTGTGTGATCTAAATCGCACCATAACATAATACACAGTTCGAGAATTAGTAGTAGACACCTGGTTTTTCGCTAAAACTTTGGATAGCCAGACCGACTCCAACGTACCGGACAAATTTCTGCAACGTGCCTGTCATTAACGGCATTAGCCCGTGCAAGACAATTGATGGCTAGAGACCTGCGAAATACGTGTTCTTATTTAAGGATATTTTATACTTAAGATTATTATCTTTTATTACGATGATGTTACTGGGCTGCGTCCATTGTTGACCACGAGACTAAATAAAAAACCCACACACACAGAACTCAGCAAGACAAAAACGAAAAAAAAAAACCTTCTTACAACACCACAGACAGGAAATGATGAAAACTGTTTCCTTGTCAATAGAAAATAAATATGTATATAAGTGAAACGACAAACAGATGGACAAACAACTTATTATTACAAAACAAGACAGACGACAAAAGAAAACCAATATAAAAGACAACACGATGACGAAAACGGAAAACCCCCACACATGTGAAAAAAAAAAAACAGTGCAAAAATCAGATGACACAGTAAACAATAAAAACTAAAAACATGCACAAAAATTACAATGAAACACAAGTCAGAAAAAAAAGTATTCCTTGTCAAATCGGAATGAAGGAAACACAAGTAGACTATACTACGGATGTATGGAAACTACTTTTCCATTCGCGCTGTTTGAGTAGGACACCCTGGCGTGGTAAATTTGCACGCAATTTCTTAGACTGCACGACCGGTGATTCGGAACCGAATTACAAAACGAAGTACAATAAAACGAAAATTGTAAAACTACACATTCATAATACGAGAATTTACATGACGTAGTTGCAAAAGAACATATACTGATGTTGCTATTGCTTAGTAAAACAGTGAGAAATGTACATTACTGTGAAACTGTTTTTTACTATTTTGTAAGTTAAAAAAAAACACATACACTGTGGTGAAATTACAATTGCGATTACTGTGTAAACTTACTTGCTGTGGAGAAAAAGTACACGAATTTTGGTTTATTTTCTTCTACGTAGTAAATGTAATTTTACACCATTTAATGTAAAATTTGTTGTACAATGTACATGTTATTTTACTAATTTGTAAGACAAATTTAATTCAATATAGAGTAAAAACCATTGATATATGTAGGCGTAAAATTACACCGACTTCAGTGGAAATTCTGTTGCAACATTATTTGTGCTTAATTAAATAAAACTATTTTTTTGCAGTGTAAAAATGAGAAATCTCTGTCCATCACGCCAAGAACTCTAGTCTCCATTAGTCTACGTAGCCACTTAACATCCATTCCAACAGCACAGAAGGACAGCACACACAACTGGCTGTCTGCAAGTTGAATTGTCACTTGATTGCGCCGCGCGGATTTTCGACATAAAAAAAATCCAGAACAGAATTGGAACTACTTAATGTAATTTGATGGGGTTAGGTTTACTGACAAGATATTCGAATTCTGGTAACTATCATATACGGCAATAAATGATAAACTCTATAGTTTTTGATTCGAAAACTGCTCATTTTTTGCGAAATGTTAGCAATATAAACAACATAGTAAGTAAATATGCCGACATATTTACTTTAAAATTAAATATATTATACATAATTAATAACCATATATCATCGGAATTTATATATACTGAAGAATTCACCCACGATGTGACGTTTCATAGCCCTTAGGACCTTTAACATCTGTCAAAGGATTTGTAATTATAGAAATGTTCAAGGTAATTCTGCGTTCTGTGCAAACCACTTCTTTCTAATGAGATCTGCATGTTGTACAGTTGGGCTGGAGTTCACAATAGGTAGCCACTCCATCCATTTCTACCAGAAGAAATGAAACTACTTTTTTACCTAGCTGCCTGTCTCCCTTGGATCATACGTATTACTTATGTTAATCCAATTTATCTTATGTATCAATGAAGAAAGAAAAATTATTGTACTTGCCGATGCTATGTAGAATGTACTGCTTCCATCCATGAGCCAGTGGCTCCGGAAGCTTTCTATCAACAAATAAATAAAATAAAATAGTTCTTTAAAATACACGCAGTCGCGGCCAGATAAAATTTGAAGAGTGTAATTTCTGAAGTACACAGTTAACTCCACAAAGCTACAGTCGTGTTCATGACGCCATGTTTATTGTCATTTGCCAATATTTTTATAAATTGATTTATTTTTACTTTGTTATCCATAAAATAAAAACGGGGCGTTGAAATGGCCGTGGGCTTCACGCAAACACGCCTGCGTTAACCCATTCATTCCCGAATTAATTTCCAAGCTCAAGTGTTGCAGAAGTTGAATATTTTGATGTACGCTGTACTTGTGTCTAGCGTGCGTCTCTTAAGCAATGAACAACGTGCTACGTGTTTGTTATTGCCAGCATTGACCATTCACATATGAGAGGCGCAGAAAACTTCAAGAAATCAATTTTCTTACTAAGGCGATGGTCTAAACACCGGCCAGTGATTCCTTGTTATGTACAGTGCAATCCATGAACATCCTTCATGTGCGAAATGTCCTCGGTCATGGACACGGGGGCGGAACGGATGAAGCAGGTAATATATTCTTCTGGATATGATAATGAAGTGGATGTTACGAAACATTTGGTTCTTGCGGCCTTCGATCGACAGATCTAAACTAGATCATTCGTTTGACACGAAAATCAGCGCTCTGGCACATCGGAGTCACGAGATATACTGCCGGGAAATTTCTCTCCCGCGCTGGAAAAAAAAAAATGTGCCGACGGTCGCCACGGATCTCCACACGAGCCTCGCGCAAGTGTTGTGCAGACTAAGGGCCGTGCTCGCATCATAGTCGTGTACCCGAACGAACGAAGGTGAGTTCGTTTCAATCGTGTTGTTGGTTACGAAGTTATCAGTGTCGGCAAATGACGCATCACCTTTGCAAAATTTTTTTCAAACGATTTTTAAAACGCGTTTCCGTTAAGTGTGAAATTTACAACTTTTCAAACATTTCGAAAAAAGAATTTTTGATAGTGGTTAGGCGGGGCAGGAGAAGGGTGTCGAGCATGGAATAAACAACGCCTAAAAAAAAAAAATTCATATGAAGAACAACAATGTGTATGGACACCTGTAATTTTTTATTTTACTACTTATTTCCACTGTTTTGTAATACCGTTTTATTTTTTATTTACCTAATTTATCATTTTAATGAAATGTAACTGTTTCATTGATTTTTTAAAAGTGTCTTTCATGTTTGGGGGGTGGGAGGGTTGAACCTGGGAACACCACCCCCGTGTCTGCGCCATTGGACAGATCACCAGGGGCCGCGTTGTCTGAGCGGTTAGTCTGCTCGCCTTCCACCAAGGCGAAGCGGGTTCAATCCCCGGCCGGGTCGCTCCCGGATTTTCGCACGTGGGAATCGCTCCGGACGATGCCACTGGTCGGCGGGTTTTCTCGGGGCTCTGCCGTTTCCCCCGTCCTTTCATTCCGGCACCGCTCCATACTCATCTCGCTGTTGAGAGCCGCCCAGATCTCTTCACTCCCGCACTCACGAGCCGAGGCCGGACGAAGTTTAGTGGCCGCGCTCGGGCAGGCCGGACCTGTGCCGCTCTGCACACGGCCTGATTGGTCGAGCTGGGAAGTCTGCAGCCATGGCAGACCGTTGGCGCCTGGCTCTCCCCGCCACTTCAATTAACTAGACAGCACTTAAACAATATCTGCAGTTGTGTGGAGGGCATTATATGTTTACGACCCCTTCCGCTGCTGACAGGCATATCCCTCCATTCCCTTACCCCCTCCCCCTCATCTTAGTTTACCCATTTCCCTTTCCCATCACCTACTGTTTGCATTCTCGAAATTGTTTACCTCAGTTTCCCAAAGTGAGTGATTTTCATAAAGAAGACATTACCTGTACCCAAGGTCGTCCGTCTGTCCCCTCAGGGACAGGCATTTTACTTACGGATGTCAATGCAAGCAACCCCCCTCTCCCACTTTTTCTAACCCCCAAAGTATAATCACTACTCACATAGCAAACAATTCTATAACTCTTACGCTGATGATGTTAAAACGAAATCCGTTTCGTTCTTTAGAGTATTTTGAAAACATGTGCCCGACAGTTTGTTCGCCCGCTGTAATAACGGTTTAATATCTGGTTAAGTTGCCCTAAAATTTTTATTACCAAAATTAAAATTGAAAAGCAAGCAAACCATGGAACAAATATGCATGGGATTCTGATGACAAGGAGACATTTTGTGAACTGCAGATTTAAATATTAATTTGGTTAAAATTTGAAATTTGCACGGAAAATAAAATAATATATATATTTTTTTAACCCCTATTTATCCTTTCAGTAGTTTTTCGTAAAACAATGTTCCGCCATTGTCATATTTCTTCCAGATTATTATTTCGCGTCAACACGAAATAATGCGTAATGTGCGAAAATTGAAAGGAGGAAAAATTAAGACGTTTGAACGACAGACATCGCCTACAGTGTTCTTATCGGGTCCTAATGATTAAGTTGATATTAGCATTGTATTAATATGCAAACATACATTATACATAGAGAGAATGAAATTGTGGCAAATTAAAATGTGCATAGATACGCGAATCAGTATTTACTTTACTCACAAATACACGTATTATCGAGGAAACCGTATGGTAAAACATTTCCTGTTTGTGAAGCGTCCTTCAGAGACTTTATGAAGGTTTCAACTGTTATTGCATATGTTTGTTGTGCAACGAATGTCGCACTTGTAAGAACGAATATACGTAGTCAATAAGATATTGAGTGCTTTGTTTGGAAAAATTCCATCAAAGTAAGAAGGAAACCGTATGGTAAAACATTTCCTGTTTGTGAAGCGTCCTTCAGAGACTTTATGAAGGTTTCAACTGTTATTGCATATGTTTGTTGTGCAACAAATGTCGCACTTGTACGAACGAATATACGTAGTCAATAAGATATTGAGTGCTTTGTTTGGAAAAATTCCATCAAAGTAAGAAGGAAACCGTATGGTAAAACATTTCCTGTTTGTGAAGCGTCCTTCAGAGACTTTATGAAGGTTTCAACTGTTATTGCATATGTTTGTTGTGCAACGAATGTCGCACTTGTACGAACGAATATACGTAGTCAATAAGATATTGAGTGCTTTGTTTGGAAAATTCCATCAAAGTAAGAAGGAAAATTAACAGACTTGTGGTTTATAAAATATTTAACTACAGTATTTTCATAAACGTTCGCGGGGAATTTGTTATTTTAACATTTTTATCAGGTAGCTTAGCGTGAGTATATACCCTCTGTACTACCCTGCAGAAACAAAAGGTATCTTGAGAAAAAAAAATGCTATAAAATATGTACAAAATACACTCAGATGAACTCAACCTTTTCGCAGGAATGCTGTTCTTTGATTATAAAAGTTAGAAATAAAAACACGAATAATATACTCTATTAAATTAGGAAATATTATTAAGTTAGGCCATTTAAATCGCAGCAAACGTTTAGCTTTAGTAACATTCTTATGGGTAGAGTATAAGCTATGTTCCGCCCATAAGATTTTATTGTTGTTTAATAAAAAGTACAAATAGTCTCACTTTCTGTGGCATGAACTATCGGAATTATTTAAATATATAAGTGTTCTTGGCCATGTTAGTGATGCTAGAAGGGGGGAAAGAACCGGTTTTGATTTGCACTTTAGATATGTTTTAATTGTTTAATTTCACTCAATATTATGCCTAAAGTTCCAGTCGTCTTGTTTAAGTCTGAATTGGAGAGGATAAAATTATCGAAAAGAAAATTATTCTTAGAAACGGAATTAATAATGCAGTACACTCAAAAGAGCCCGTTATGTTTTCTTACAAACTGTTTTCTTCGATTCCACATCTTGTTGATTATCGTTCAGTAATAATAAAGAAACATATTTAATGTTCCGTGGTTGGCAATAATCGTTAGTGGCCCAAGTAGTTGATATAAAATGGGCTAGAGTGCTCATGCGAGTTGCATACTACTACCTCTCCGTGTTCGAAAGTATGAGTGGTTTTATTCCTATAACACTATCAAAAATAACGTGGTTATGATTTAAGGTTAGAACACATTTATGTAATAGCTTTGAGATGTTTATACTTTCTATAAACGAAATTTAATAAAACTAGAATGTATTCAAGTTTGTCTAAGTATTTCTTTCTTATAAAAATATTTGTGGGTTTAAAAATCTTAAGTAAATAAATTAGTTCATAAATAATTACCATGCGACTTCGGCAGTTGCTTTAACAGTGGAAGGTACACATCTAGCATCTGGATGTCTCCTTTAATGTGACAGATTTGAATTTTATTGTGCCAATTAGTTCAAAATCAGCAATGCTATTCTTATATTTATAAGAAATACCAACTAGTTGATGCACTACTGCTACTTTGAGCAATCCAGTTCCGGATGTAGCAATAACTTCAGGAAAACTACAATCGAAATTATAATCAACCACATCTCCTGACTCTGTAATTTCCAAAGAAAATGTCTTCCAAATAGGTTACACTCTTGTTTGTGATGACAATGGTTACTAAAGGGTATACCTCAACTTTCATCTATGTCCCAAATCCGATCAGCAAATAAGAAATGAGATCTAAACTGAGTGCCAACACTTGCTCTTACACTCTCCCTGGCTCAAGAAAGATAATATATTTCATAGTGTTGTGATTTAATATTTATAAAAGTAAATAAACGCCAAACCATTTCAAAAACAACTTTCACACGCTTTCTACGTATAATTATGAGCATTTTAAAGTTAAATTTTACGCAAAACAAGTTTCGAAAATTTATACGAGCACAATGTTTGATTTTACACTATTGTTTGTGAAAATTGCAACATCCAGAAAGAATGGCCCGAATGAAGCGGAGGATGTGTAGAACAGTGTAACAGCAATAAGTGATTACGATTGCAGAGAGATGGCGTACACGTAGGTCTAGCAGCGTCCTCTCTTCTGTGAATGGAGAGGTCCGTGGTACGTCAAGCTCAGTCAGTGAAGAGCCGTCAAACGGAGTGAAAGGAGGTGCCAGTAGGCCTCGTCGACGTCAAAGGGCGCCATATCAGCATGAGAGTGAGTTCGAACGGAGCAGAACGATCGGTCTCCGGGAAACGGGTTTGTCATACCGTGACATTTCGGCTCGTACAAGGCGTACTGCTGCAACAGTGATGCGTGTGTGGCACCAGCGGATAGAAGAGGGTCGCACACAGCGACGAGTGGGTACTGGACCACGCAATGTGACCACAGCACGAGATGACCGCCATCTTGTCCGCATGACCGTAACGGACCGGGCAGCCTCGTCCACAGTGTTGGCTCGACACTGGAGCACTGCAACAGGCGTAGACCTGTCTGCGTTGACGGTTAGACGCTGCATACTGCGGGCTGGAAAGACGTCGGCATCCATTGTCTAGAAACCGCGAACGCCCCAAACTGCAATAGGCACATGAATACTCTCGTTGGCGTGCTGAGTGGCAACATGTAGTGTTTTCTGACGAGTCCCGCTTCAACCTGTCCTACAGTGATGGCCGCAACTGTGTTAGACGCTACCGTGGTGACCGCAATCTAGCAGCTTGCATTGAGGAGCGGCATAGCGGACAAACGCCATGTGTAATGGCGTGGGGCGGCATTGGATACAACATGCGATCTCGATTCCTACGTATTGAGGGCAATCTGAAAAGCAACCACTACATCAGGGAGGTTTTAGAGCCCGAGGTACTGCCACTCCTTCAGGCAACTCCACATGCCATATTTCAGCAGGACCATGCCCGGCCACATGGAGCGAGGAATGTGCAAGCCTTCTTGAATGAAGGACGGGTAGCACTGCTTCCCTGGCCTGCATGTTCGCCTGACATGTCGCCCATCGAACATGTGTGGGATATGATTGGTCGGCGACTTGTTAGTCACGGACCTCCAGCAACCACTGTTGATGCTTTCTGGACTCTCATACAACCCGCGTGGAGGGAGATTCCCCAGGAACATATCCTTGTCCTCTTTGATTCAATGCCATGACGTTTAGGGGCTCTGATTACAACACTTCAAACCATACTGAATTCTCAACGACAGAGATCACGTACAGTTCTGTAATCCTAATCATTTGTGCATTGTCATGTAACTTACTTAATACGTGGTTTAAAGTTCATTTCAATCACATGTATCCTTCTTGGAGTTGCATTTTTCACAATCGTTAGTGCAGCTGAAGTGTTTCTTTTAAGTGTTAGGAACACCACGAAGATATTACTTTGAATGCTGGTAATTTGTTCCCCAGCAATTAAGTTCCAACTTCTGACTATTTGGAATTTAAACTTTATTTTAAAACCTAAAAATTTAATTAGTTTCGAGCCACATAAAACATATCCACGAGATTATTTTACCTCATTCCAATGACATCACAGTTTAATACTAATTGTAGCCAAACATGCAAAGAATGAAACATTTTTACGTTTGTATGGCGAAAATAGGAAGTAAACATTCGAGTAACTTCCATAATTAATTTGTTTAAATAGGTTTTTCATGTTTTTTTTCCCTTTTTTTATTTATATTAATATTTGATGTAATACCATAGAACTAAAAAAATACCCTGAAAATATAGACAATAAATTTGGCAC
Source organism: Dryococelus australis (assembly GCA_029891345.1). Lineage (NCBI taxonomy): Eukaryota > Metazoa > Arthropoda > Insecta > Phasmatodea > Phasmatidae > Dryococelus > Dryococelus australis. The sequence goes on from CM057009.1 coordinate 131,745,500, forward strand.
TTGCACTCCTTTATGTGTTCACCCTGGCTTCGCTTGAAGTGGATTCCAGAGTTCTGGTAAAAAGCACATGATCAAAATTGGTTGGATATTTAGCAGTGGTGCCTAAACGCGAATAGCATTTAAGAATCGAAGATATGGCAGACTGCTGACTGTTTTCGTGGACGTCATCGTAATTAATTGTGTGCAAATTTTTATCGAATGTTTTCTACATGTTTGAAATGTTAGTCAATCAGAGTGAGAGATTGTTGCGAGAGTGTGGTATTAACGATAGTCGTAATTATGTTTATTTCGTTTTGGAAGCAGCGGTAAGACCATTAAACAAGTATAAATAAAACAGTAAAAAAATACCGAAGAAATTATTACCTGATGATGTAACAGCATTGCGTGAAAATCATCGTAAACATTAGTGTTTAACACATAAGTACCAGTGAATTCCGTTCCTGTAACACAGCTGCAGGGGTAAAATCATAACAAATGAACTCGGTTATTTTTGTGCTGCAATAAATATCGTGTGACAGGTTATTCCATAGAAACCTCCATGAATGCTTGCATACAGATTCCTATATTTAGCAGGCCACATAGAAACTTCCGTCCAAGCTTGCGCAGAACATTGTACCGTGGAAAACAGACTTAACTCTCGAGAGGAATATGTACACAGACACATTTTCTGTGAAATCATTGTTTGTGCGAAAACGCGTCGTTTGGAAAATAAATTTTCTGGAAATAATTTCTTTTGCCTGAAAATAAAAAAAAACAATACTCTTTGCCCCTATTTTTGTAATTTTATCATATTAAGCTTAGGCTAATCGTGGGAAAAAAACCATAAGAATGATCAAATATCTCATTTTTAATGTTCGCCTATGTATAGAGATGTGCAAAACTCGCGTTATTATTTGAGAAATTTTTAAACTTGAAACACTTTTCCTTTGCAATACTTTTGCCATTGGACCATTCTTAATTTGACACGCCCCGGGTAATTCTGCTACATTAAATGAACACTTAACAATAATGTGGCCCAATAACGTGCAATTCACTCAGAATAGGAGTGACTTAGCATCTGGGAAGCAGCCAACGGATAAATGAGGCCGGCTCGAGTATATATAGGACAGAGTATTTTACCTTTACGTCAAAAATAACGCAAATTTTGCGGGTCCTTGCCATTGCAGTTTCCTTAAGTGGGAATAAAAAAATACTGTTACAATTTCCCTCTCTAGAAATTAAGTGGGCTATAACTAGTTCGTTAAGGGATGAAGGTCTTAAACAAATAAAATAATTAATTATAATATCCTTATTTTATTTATAATAACTACAGGAAAATTCTCTGAACTCAAATTCTCACAATCAATTGAAATCTTTTACTGTTCACAATTGACACCAATTAATAAAATTTATAATTACGACAAAGAAATCAATGAAATTAAATAATTAAATATCAGTCCCAATAGACAGTGTATCAACCTATTCAATTATTTTATCATTTATGCGTCCATATTTGACAGTTCGAATATATACAATAAAATCAGTATTACACTTCCATTCAGTCCCATCTCAGTTCAGTCCATGTCCCGCCAGTCGCAATGTTCTAGAGTCCTCCAAGCGCCCTCACGCACAGTAGGCTTCACTTGTCAGTTTCACACCCTCTCGTCCATTCAAGCCACGAACACCTCACTCGCCGTCGTCCTGCAATCTCCAGTCGTCGTCCACATTTCACTGTGCTCGCGCACACTCGGCAAGGTGGTCTCCATCAAATACTGCCGGCCGCTGGATTGCGGCAGTGTGTGTGTGTGTGTGTGTGTGTGTATATATATATATATATATATATATATATATATATATATATATATATATATATATATTGGAAGCGACTTATGAAAATCAAACTTAAAAAAACACTCCAGGCATAACATGTCAACCTGTTTTTTTCAATAACATATGTATTCCACAAATATATAACACTGTGGTTAACTTTAGAGTACTTTATTATCGAATAAATGAAACTCTACCTTAATATCTTCATAACTTGTTATATTTATTTCTTTTTAAATATGAATTAACAACAGTGAGAGCAGCGACGTGTTGGCAACGGCCGGTAAGAAAGAGTTCACATTAATAATTTTATTTTAACCTGGTTTCTTAGTATACTATATGTAAATTAAACGGTGCCTATTGAAATATTTAAATATTTAGGTTGCCCCGATGGCAACATATCTAATTTTTACAGTTTAAACCAGCAACGGAAAATATCGCGAGTAGGCCGTAATGGTACGGTGTTGTTTTATCGAACGAGAGCAACTTTGAAGCAACTGTCTGCTGAGCGAGGCTTGGCGCTCTTTCTCTGTTTTTGTCTCACTCACACTCGGGAAGTTTCACTTCGCTAGTACGCGGAAATAATTGTACATGTTTTCAATTTCAGCGTATTTCATACTTATTACAGCAAAATAATGATTTTTGAATTTGTAATTTACAACCGAAAAGAGATTTTAATGTTTGGATACTTATTGTAATATATTTAGATAGGATGGCGGGACAGAAACAAAGTGAAGTTGGCAGACGTGGCGAGCCGTGGTATAGCATGTTGCTGTTTTACCAAACGAAGCGTAAATTATACTTACTCCAAAAAATACTTCAAAGTACCACATCATGTTTGTAGACGTCGTGTTTATTAAACATACCAAGGCAAGTTACGATGTTGTAATAAATCTGTGTTTCCACGGCAGTAATAAATATACTGTGTCGTGTGCTTCGTTAATCGTTGCGTCTGAGAAATGGCGTACCTTTGTGCATCGTGGTCGATACGCTGGCCCTGTGTGTGTGCGTGATTTCAAATATTTGGTATTAACTATATATAAGTTGTAAATGTGAACTGTTTTTATGGCGAAGTTATTGATTTGCATTCACGTCTGTTGATTCATCACAACGTTGTACCTTTGACCTGGTGGGTGTATGAAACACAGTCGTGTAACGTGATTTACCACCAATCAACAAAATGACCAAGCCCAGCCCCAATAGATTTCAATAAACCTAATACACAGTAAGTAGCAATACATATAAATATGAGAGGAATAAAAGTTACGGTAGGCTTATTTGTGTGCATGTTCACCCCTATAATTTAAGTTTCTATAACAAAAAATGAGCGACAAGAGTTACGTGCTTGATTTAAATGTCGCTTTTTCGTTGGACTGGCTATTCCTTCGTTATTCGAACTGAGGCCGTCCTTTTAAAGAAATAACCCAAGACATATCAATAATATAAAGTTGAATACTACAGTTCATTACCCCGCAGTTGTAACAGTGTTTAACACAGTCGCGGCAAAATATTAACATGCATTACGTATAATGTGCTATGTCGTGGAAAACAAATATGTTACTGTAACGTAACCATAATAACTATAGTTAATTCAGCCATATATAAAACATCATAAAGCTGACCTAAATAATGTTATAGGCCTAAACTGTGAATATTCGTACGAAATGGTTTTTGAAATAGACCTTAGATAGAATTATTTGTAAAGTTGTAAACAGTAAACAACACATTTGACAGGTATAAAAGTAGAAGTCACAGTTCAATGTTTTTGAAATAGACCTTAGACAGAATTATTTGTAAAGTTGTAAACAGTAAACAACACATTTGACAGGTATAAAAGTAGAAGTCACAGTTCAATGTTTATTTTTAGGTGTAGCGAAAGTATACGAACACGTATACACACACACAATGTCATGTAAACATTGAGTTTGACAAATGCTTCATGGCAGTCACATGGCAATGTTTGTTTACGTTGGGCGGAAGGATACGAAACGGGCCTGCAAGTAGATATTTATCAGGGCTCCGAGAAAGTTGCTTCCAATGGGGAATGGACTATAGTGTCTTAGGCCGCCACCTAGAATCTTCCCCAACTCTCGTGATGCGTCGCGGAGGGCTGAGGTGCCAGCCAATCTCACCAGAACATTGTTGGATAGTCGCTAAACGTATCGGAAACTCTAGCAGGAGAGAGGAGGTCTGTGACGCCAGCAAGTCTCCACGCGATTCCCAGAAGGGAGTTCAGGAGGCCGCGAGAGCATCGTTCCAGGAATAGGGGAGGGCGAGGTGGGTCTCCGATTACCGCACGGGGCAGCTGAGTCGGTGCCAGCTGCAGCACGTGACAATTCGACCATATCGGCGTATTTTAATCTACGCGTTTGGTAAAGTCCCAAAGTTACTGACATAATTTTCACAGCACAGCGTCACTACGGAAACACTGAACGTCTTGCGCGTAGGAGCGATGAGGCGCTGAGGGGTGAGTGCTAATGTCATCCGTATTGTCCCCTCACTTCTTGACCTTGAACGTGCAACTACACACTCCTCTTAACCCTTTCAGAATCACTTATATTTACAACTTCATTGTGTCGCAAACAAATAATTTTATAATGCGTGCTTTACTTAAGTCGGCACAACACTTGTTTCGTAGTCACAGCCAATGAGCTGTAGGCTATGTGTTCGGCTACAGTAATATGATACAATTATGACCTAGCCCTGTAAAACGGTTTGCGAATCATTTTCCCACAGGTATTATCATTGTCCATTGATCTTTGCAGTGTACAGTACAGACCAAAAACTACCTACGCGTGCGTAATGTACACAATTGTGTACACTGGATGTGAATGGGTTGAGGCAGATTCCCACTTGCCATTTTTGATTTATGGAATTTTTTGCACTACTCTGGAAATACAGTTTTGTATCATGTTTTTTTTTTTTGGAATGACAGAGCACAGAGCATTGCCTAGTGCATTGTTTAAGATCAGTATTTCTTGATTACTGTTGATATCGTCACCTTTGTAATCGTTCGCAATAATTAATCTCGTGTTTCACCTCGACAGCTACCAGCTAGAAATTAATGGATGTAGCGAAGCTGTGGCAGTTCGACACAATTTGGGAAGCTCTTATTTAGGATACGTCGTACGGGACATTTCAACACACATCCCGAAATAGAAGATTTGGCGAGAATCGATGAATCCAAGATGGCGCTTGGGAATCCACCTTAAGGCTCGGCTTCACATCTTTTGCAGAAATTCTTCATTTCCATGTCGTAATTTCGGGTTTAAAGTAATTATAGACAATGATTGGCTATAGAGAATTTAAAATTTAAGGATTTCTTTATATTTTTGGGATTAATTCTTACTGCGTGTAATTTGCTAATCGTAAAATGCCGGGAATATATTTATATAGTATCATTATGCTTCTGCCTTTTTTAAGGCCAGCAAATAACACACAGTGAAAATTCGACGCAGAAGTATTAAACAACTCGTTAGATACGAATTCTCTACAATCGAAGATTTTCAATGATTTCTCTGAAACGTAAATTGTGACACGAAAACGAAGAATTTCTGCGCAATAGCTGAAGCCCCGTCTTAACGGCCAGAGGGAATGCGTGTGGGCGATCGCTCGAAGGCAGTTTGCTCTGCCGCGACGCGTGCAGACATTCGCACGGTCATCAGGTTGCAAAGTTATCTCTCCCTCCCTCCCTCCCTCCCCCTCCCGCTCAACTAAACCCGTATGCTCTTCTTCTCATCATCGCCAGAACACTTCCAGCAGTGCCTGCCCTTTGGCCTCGGGCTGCGTTTCAAACTCTCGTTCATCTTGCAACTTATCGGCTCGGGTGTCAGACGACCCACCTCCCCCCCCCCCCCACTTCCAAACACATGCACACATTCGTCGGTGTACACAGACTAAGATGTATTAGACCGATTTTTTTTGTCTTCTGCGGATGTACCCAACATTGACCAACCCCCACACAGGGATGTTGATATCGGGAAAAATATCGATAGTCCTATTTTTTTTAAATTGGTTATTTATTAAAGAACCTTTGCAAGGAACGATATAGCGAAAGAACCGTACCAATTTTCGGTACATTGGAATCCGATATTTTATTTATTAAGGGAATTGGCAAATGTAAAACTGCTTGGAATATTAGGATCTTGAGAGCAGAAAAATTTGGCGCCTGTTTTTGGTATATGTTGCCAAAGTAAACATTGTCATTTTATCAAATTCAATTTTAGTATTCAGAACAGAGCTTATTGAAAGAGCGTTTTAAAAATATTTATTTCTGATACCTGGAAAAAAGATATTGATTTCAATAAAATATCGCTATAATATATATAGACAATTTATATCGACATATCGTTGATATACTGTTGTCATTTCAACATAGAGATATTTTATCAACATCCCTAGTCGCCACACTCCAACACAACAGTCGAAGACACACGGTCAGCGGTGATGAACGTGTTTGTTTAAATCTAAATTTTCTGAAGACGAGCCTTTTTTGTGAGAATAAATTTTTTTACAAATTTTAATATAACTGCATTAAAAAATGGCCCGAAGAAACGTAAAACCATCTCAAAGCACTTATTTACATAAACAGTAGTCTGACCTCAAATATTAACCACGTCATTGTTTTTACGGTCGTTTTGGAATAAAAGCAGACCATTGTTTGCTACACTGTAAAAAAATATGTTGCACTCTTGCAAGAAAGATACTTGGAAACCCACTCGCTAAGAAAATATTTCGCAGAACTGCAAAAAGGTTTCTTGTCAAATATTCAAAACTATTATTTGTAGTGCTACAAATTATAGGATTTTATTTTAACTGACATTACTAAGAAGTGGAAATAAATTTATCATTTGTTTGGTTTTTCGAAACCAGTGCGATGCATTAATAAGTGAGAACAAGGAAAATTTGTTTCGAAATATAGTTCATGAAAAAATAATCCACCTTCCTGGCACAGGGATTCAAACCCATGGCTTCTGCTTTACTAGCACGCACCTCGAGCGACGCGACCATATTTGCTAACGAAATGCGCATTTATTTTCATAATAACTACATTGAGATACTGACTAAGCAAGGACATAGTTTCACGTCTTGGGAAGATCTAATGTTAACAAATAAATAAGTGCATGAAAATTTCACATTTTAAACGACCTGTAGGCTAAAACTCCACTGTACTGTGTACTTATTTTCGACAATCCGCTTTCTGTTCATTTGCTGCCCCGGTGTTTTAGCCAGTTTCAACTCAGGCTAGGTGAAACGAGATTCGTCGCTTGTTGTCTTGCAGGCCTGTTACTGAATTACAAGTGCGCTTTGGCGTGTCTAAGAAACTGTGAACCAGTTGTATACATAACAGAAATGCAATTTCACATGTTTAAAGTCTAGTTTGTCCTGCAATTAATTCGCGAAATTTTTCAGTCCCTACGAATAAGAGCATTTTCGTGCTTCATTATACCACTAAATTCCTGCAGACGGTCTGCACATTCGCAGAGTTGCTGTTTTGTAATAGCAGAATACATTGTTTTATGAACGTTTGTCGGGACTACAGTTATCAGCTTTAAATACCTACAATATATATTTTTAATACATTTATTCGGTTGAGAAGAACACATTTATTTCAGGTTATAAGTACTGTGCAGATATGAAGCATTAACAGTTAATGTACTTTAGCATCACGTGTTATTAAAGTTGTCTTCTTTGTTTTATTAGAATCATTTGAGTGGTCTTTTAATATTTTACGTTATCTGCATTTATATGAAGTTTATTTTTGCACGCAACTATGCCTTTATCAACCTTAGTTTCTTGCACAAAAAGCTGCATACGGTTTTATGTTGTTCAGTGTCTTCCATTTTGTCTGGGCTCGTTGATACGGGGTAGTATTACAACTAGAACTAGTGATTTTATTCGAAAAAAAAAAAAAAAAAAAAAAAAAAAAAGTATATAATTACATTGTTGACTTCAATACTTTAAGCACCCAACAGCAATTATGGTACTGCCATTGGTTGCTGTCATCTTGAGAAGGAGTTTTCATAATTGATCGGAGCACTCAGAATTCAGTAATATTGGCACGACTCCTTCGTGATTCGTGTAGAGACAGTTAACGCGTTTCAAAAATAAATTCAGTCATTCAAGGTAGGTAAATGACTCTACAGTATTTTGAAATATAACTTGCCTTGAAATCTTTTGGAGTAATAATTTCACTTCCCCTGATTATAACTACCGTGAAAGAAATGACAGATTCACCTTCCAAAATTCTGCACCAGAATTCATCGATTTTTGCTACTTGTGCACAAGTAGCAAAAATCGATGAATGGCCAAAGTAGAAAAAATTGATAATGCCCGAATTTCGTGATAACATATGCGCACATGATAGATTTCAATACCCCACGGACGTGCCAGCAGTTTTATTTTGCTTATTGGTGGCGTGTCTTTGTGGGAACACATTTTCTTACTTGACTGGCCAATCATAATTACCTATGTATCTCCTATACTGTACGTCTGTGATTCACGAGGAGACACGAAATACGCGTAACATGTAGATTATCTAATCACGAAAGTGGGTATGAGCTAAAGTGTTATGAAATACAACTGGTAGCGAATTCTTTTCACGAAATTCGGGTATCCTTAGTAATAAGATTTGGCCATTCTGTATTAAAATTACTATCGCCTAGCGGCCGATTTGTGTACTTTAGGGCCGTCATCATCTAGTAGCTCCACGTTGATATATATTTTTTAAAATAAAATGTTATTCACGGACAATTACATCATGAGTTATGCGTCACTTTGTTCACCTGTTTCGGCGTCGTTCGTGGTAGATAACAATGTTGCAACTCAGGAATCTTTAATAAATCACCAGCTCCTTCGCACGACAAATCGATTCAGCGTGCGAATGTTAAATATCCGTCGGAGCAAAAAGATGGGAAAAGATGTTTGACTAGCGTTGGGTGCATCCCGTTGTATTCTTTACTGCCCCGGGAACACGATAATGCGAATATATTGCTCTGTTTCCTCATACCCACAGAGGTTAACAACTGGAGTGGTTATTGGGGAGAAGGGGAGAGTTCTGACTTGTGTCGTGCAAATACGCAACAAATGTTATGCAATCGATATGCTTATACTTGCAATAATAAAAATGTATGAAATCATTTTCATTCGGGATGAAGAAGCAGAAATAGTATTTATAACTTATATCGGCACTTCATTGCCCCAGAACGTTTCTTGCGAATCGTCAGCACAAAACTTTACGTGGTTATTTAGTTTAATGCATGACATTGGGCGACTTTTTTCTGAAAATATTACTGAAGCAAATCGTAGGCTTTAAGGTGCCGACGTTTCAGAACTGCTTCTAAAAACAGTACATTTGTTTTAAACGCTCGGATTTCTCCTGTAGGGTAAACACAAAAAGCGCCAGCACTAAATTATGTTAAATGCTGTTTACGATAAAGTGAGCACTTTTGAAATTAACCTTAGAAAAAGTCACTACTCCTAAGAGCATATATTTTAATGGGCACTCTTAGAGATATGCGACCAGTGAAGTTGGTAACGATGGAAAGAAAGTAGTTCCACATCTCATCGCCGAATAAAAAATGTTAGGAAACCACTTGTTATAAGTAATGATAGGAAAATTTCGCGAGTTCAATGACCTGTATGCTAGACTCCACAATCATTTCTACTGTCGAACCTCAGGTTTTAGTACATTGGCTGTTGCTCGAGTGTTACCCCACATTTGACAGTACGGGATTCGCTTCTTGTTCCCTTGCAAATCGGATATTGGCGCGGAGTCGTCCAGGGAGTGTATAATAAACTCTGATACAATTACAAAGGTAACTCCAGTGTACATGCGTTTGAAACCTATCTTGTCCTGAAATGAAGTCGCGAATTTTCCTATCCCTAGTGATAAGTTAAATTATTTCTTTCGCTTTCTGTTTTTTTTTTGTAATGCATCGGAGTGTATAAATGAGAAGATTTGTAAAATATTTACTTTCTTAATAATATCACAGTTTCACTTGACCGACACGTGAATAAAGTCACGAGGCCGACGGCAATTTAATTTTTCATAAGGCGGACGAATACACAACGTGCATACAAGTATTTACTAAGCTGGGCATTCATAAATGCTCATTTTGCAGTGAGCACTCTATAAACGACTACACAGAAAATGTTTTCTACATCTGTTGGAAAACGTTAACTAATGATCAGACATCGTCAGGTATGACCGCGCGGAAAAATAACCTCTCTAGTTGATGGTACTTGCTACCTGGCCCGATCGATTCATTACAGTGATGCGTCGGATTTGCCACGTCACCGCGATTGCTCCGTCACGTAAATCCCGTTCTAGAAAAAAAAATAGTTCTACATCGCCTCTAATCGCACATTTGTGAAAGCTTGCGCGCTTCTCAATCACGCTTTAGTTCCGTCATGAGCTATCAGAATGCAAAGGGAATAAATAAAGGAAAACATTTACAGAAAATTTAACAAGGTTTACTGAAAGGTCATGTCTATTCATTTTAAGGTACGTTACAAAGATATATTTTAGTATGCTACAAATAAAAAAATATGCAAACATTTTCTCGTGTTAAAGAATTTTCAAAATTCGCGGAAAGAATTCATAGTGTGATTTCAAATATTTCTTGAAGTAATTTATAACATATTTTCTAACGTGGGTTAACTCATTTTGGTAGGTGAGTTAGTTTTTATTATCTATACTTGCAGAAACCACCACAATTGTGGTTCTGACTTGACGTTATGCAAAACACACGTGGTCTACACTTGCTTATGCGAATAAATCGTACATGGAAGTAACGTCCATACGTAGAGTCGTGTTTTGCACAAACATAAAATAATGGATTTTAGTTTGTCGCGAGCACACTCAAGAGCGGGGTCTAACTGAGCAAGTACAGTCCGCCTGTTGACGTTTGTCATACGTAGGGATGGGAAAAATTTGCAACTTCATCTTAGGCCAAGATAGATCTCAAACGCGTGTACACTGAATTCACGTTTGCAATTGGATCAGAATTTATCAGGCACACCCTGGAAGACTATGTCCCAATAAGCCGCCTTGAAATGGAACAAGAAGCGAATCCCGTACTGCCAAATGTGGGGTAACACTGGCGCAACAGCCAATAAAAAACATCTGAGGTTCCACTGTACGAAGGATTGTGGGGTCTAGCGTACAGGTCATTGAACTCGCGAAATTTTACTATCCCTAGTCATAAGTGCAGTGATTCTCCAAATTCTATACAGATATCTTTAAGTATCTGATGGGTTCTTATTTCAAAGTGATTTATCTTATTTCGATGAGTTAGTTTTTATTATTGGCAGGCCTTAAAAAATTAAAGAGAGATTTTTACAAGCCAAAATGCGAAAACTATACGATTTTTTTTAATGTAAGGAAAATGTACTCATCAGTAATGTTTACAATTTAAACGGTGTTTCGTACAATTACAAAATAATGCAATTATTGGTAACTAGCACCCTTAAAGAGATCACACAACAGCGACAATCACTAGTAACAAATGTCCGTGAAAACAATTTCCTGTTCCCTTCCGTGGAACAGATGTAGGAATAATTTGATGTAAATGAGGGACCACTACGGTTGGCTCCGGGACTATAGGCTGTTCACGGTAAAATGAGCACTTTTGAAAGCTCAGATTATAATTTACTTGTATGCACGTTGTGTATTGTTCCGTCTTATGTAAAATTAACATTGCTATGGGTCTCATCGCTCTATTCACGCGTCGGTAAAATGAAACTGCGAAATTATCAAAAAAGTAAATTTTTTACAGATCTGCTAATTTTTACACTTCGATGCATAAAAAAAACCACAAAGAGAAAGAAAGAATTTAAATCATCTCAAATGGTTACCTAACACTTTTTATTTGACGTAAAGATATGGGACGTCTTTCCCAACCATCGTTAAAAACTTTACTGGGCGTATGTCACCAAGTGCGCCCGTTAAAGTATAGGCAGGCCGGGTCAGTAACTTTTTCCTAAGGTTGGTTTCAATAGTGATCACTTGTTCGTGAACAGCCTTTGTCACGGAAGGCGTAGCGGTGCAGTGCTCGCACGCGACGATCGACAGAGATCGCGCACAGCCGGGAAAACACGAGCGGGTAACAGTCGGACCTAGGCCTTCGTGCTCGTCAGGCAAAGGAAGGACAAATACAACACATCGAGGGACACGATTTTTTTATTTGTTCGCGAAAATTTTCCGCTAGCCGTGCTTCGAAGCATCTCAACTCGAACCCCGCTTTCCTAACTGACTGAATTTTAACGCTCAGTTTCGCCCGCCGTCTTGAATTCTCCGTGTCGAACTTTATTTCCAGCGAAATAAGCGAATAGCCAATTTTAATAGCACCAGTTCAGAAGTAAAGTAAAAAAAACCTATAGCTGTAAAACTTGAAATCTATATTTACGCACCAGAAAACAAATAGCTCCTCCAACAGAACAATACTTTTCTTGTTCCCACAACAATAAGTATTGCACACTCTAAATTCGAACCAGTGGGAAACCACTGATTCGCAATGAAATTCAACTACTATAATCAGTGAAAATGGCTCCACTTAGAATCAGTGAAAATTCACTGATTGTTTCAGTGAAAAACTTCACTGATTGAATTAGTTACGTGAAACAATTCCACTTATTGAATAAATGAACATCTGAGCTACCACGCCCAGTCAAATTCGTCAGAGGAAAATATTTGTCTTATAGTGTCGCTGCGAATTCGTATAGTTTGAATTTGTTTGCTCATACTTTTCGTTTTTGGTTTGATTGGTACCGCTAGGATTATTAAAACGAATATTACAAATGAGTGCGTTCTCTTCGCCGCATTAACTGCAGTTAAAACTTTCAGACAGTTTGATGTGACGATTACATGGAAACGACATGAAATACATAAAGACGAAATGAAAGACGTGAAAACGGGATGAAAGGCTGTGTGTTCATATTACCTCGTAAAATGGCGTTTTGAAACGCATTTTAGAAAGTTTTTTGTATTTGTTTTATTCGTTAATTCGTTGTATGGTACTTCACTTGATACACGTTGTTTACGGCCATTTTTAAACGATGTTCGACGGAAATTTTTACTCGCAGTTTCACTGATACAGCAGTCAAAAATAATTAGAGATGGAGAAAGTTGCTCAGATGTTTCACTGGACCATCAGTCAAAAAATAAACCACTGAGAAAACAGTGGAAAAAATTACTGACGAATCAGTAGGAAATGTCACTGAATCAATCAGTGAAGGAAATATGGCATTTTTTCACTGGTTTATCAGTTAAATTCACTGATATGACTGTTCTATCAGTCAGAGACGTTTGACTGAGTGAAACAGTGAAATTCTCACTGATTCAGATTTAGAGTGTAATAACATATCTGAATATTCTGTTACTGTTTCCCTCAAACTCGATTACATAACGGTTCAGTACTAGGAACAGAATATCCTGTTGGGCTATCACGACACTGATTGTTAGGGGAACAATTAAAATATTGTTCAAGTTATTCTTCCGGAGGTCCATTCTGTTTACTAGCAGAAATGCAGTGCCCTGGTAGGAACCATATGTACAGTAACAACTACGATCACAGACTGGAATACAAAATACCAGTTCTGTTGTTACGACTGCCTATGCAATATTTATATGGTACTTAAATCCCATCTGATAGCTAGACACATGCAAATTTCGCGTTATTATTTGGTATCATGTTGAACTTCACAGCATTATATATATATAGCGGAGCCAGCGTCGCTTCTCCATTGGTTGTTGCAGAGATGCGTGAAGCCACGCCCTTTCTGACTGAACTGCGCGTGATTGGGGCACACAATCGTGAAGTGTTCATTTATTGGCGCTGAGTTATCCGGGCGTGTCAAATAAAGTATGGTGCAATGACAAAGTTATTGTAAAGGAGGCGACTGAAAACTATCCATTCAGAATGTTTACCATTCCCGAAATTTTGGCTACATACTTGCGCAGAAAAATCCGGAATGGTGACCGTTTCAATTTAATTATCAAAGCACTGCGGTACTTAATCCTGAAAAGTATCCCTTGTAGGAATGGTTACCATTCCGGATTTTTGTACCAAAATTCACATCCCAGATATCCTGAAAAGTGCCCACAGTCGGAATATTTACAATTCCGGTATGTGTTTTTTTTTTTAGTTGTCATCCATAAGAGCCTGAACACTGTCCACTGCCGGAATGGTAACCATTCAGGACTTAAGTGTGAAAATATGTTGACAATATTACAGCAATATTACAAATTGTTCAAAAATATGTTAAATTGCAAAACACATGCACATACACATAATTTCTAAATGCAAATAGGCTACACACGACAATCATTTATGGGGATAAATGATTGTCGTGTAAAAATTGCCGGCTCCCCTTGAATCACTGATTTGGAGTGTTACTCCCCTGCTGGCGCTGGGACTCTGGCTCGGTGCATAATGTTTGGCTACGCTTGTACAGTATTTATAAGTGCAACTAATTGTAAACATTCCGACTGTGGGCACTTTTCAGGATATTTGCTATGTGAATGTCGGTACAAAAATCCGGAATGGTATCCATTCCTACGAGAGATACTTTTCAGGATTCAGTAATGCAATGGTTTGCTAATAAAATGTGAATGGTTACCATTCCTAATGGATACTTTTCAGCCCGCCCCCTCCTTTTTTTGCAAAGGTACACGCGTTAAAATTTTAACGTGTCCCCAAATGATACCGCGAATTTTGCACGTCCCTACAGATAGCTTTCCGTGTTTTGGCAGTCTAGAAGGTTTCTACAGCCATTTTTTTCAGTGTACCTATCTGCAACTAGTTTCCTAATTTTATATATATATATATATATATATATATATATATATATATATATATATATATATCGAAGTCCACAGCAGACTAGCTCTGGTTAGATAAGCGCAAGGAATTTGCATAGACCAAGTTCGGAGAGCTGCAGTTGCTTTACATATCTAGATGGAAGTATCCTGAAGCTAGCAAAAAGGCAGACAGATATCCGCACGGAAGAGAGGACGCAATTAAAATAATTAGTTCGCTGAATCATTAGATAAGCGCTGCGATTTATTTACCGCGCGGCACCGCATTACCCGTGCTTTGCATTTGAAGTAATAAGTAAACTAATGGTTTTCGGAACAGCGAAGCAGGCTTGATTTGCATGATCCATAGCACTGATCTGGTTTCAAATAGCATTGTGATTTGTAAATGAGCAATTCAAAATGGAAAAGTAGCTTCAGACTAACTACATAGAGACCTGAAAAAATTCGCGTGTTCAATGACCGGCAGTCTAGACTCTACAGTTTTATGTACAAATATGCCGATATTAACTGTACTTTGGTTGTCTGCTATCACAGTGGAAGGCGACGATTGGGCCAGCGTTCTCCAGGAGGTGTCAAACACCGCGAGTACCAATGGCTAAAGTTACATAAACACACGTGTTTTGAATTTTTGCTTGACCCGAGATGAATCCGCGAACTCCTCAGGTCTCCACTAATACATTAAATTTTAAACGTAAAAATTTTTAAATCAGTGACTTCCGTTCTCACAGACTTTTACAATTAATAACCATGGTTTACAAAGACATTTCGCAGTAGTAACACCCCACACTGCCTTATCCACAATATATCCAAGGTTACACAAAACGTTTACTATTGACACATCAAGTGATACAATGCAACCATACTCGCAAAGAAAACAAAAATCTTTTGCACTATTTCTCACACGCTAAGGCTATTCTTTAGACAACCTGCAGGTTGGCATGTCTTGTCCTTAAGAGCTGCATTTTTTTTAAAAATACAAATGCCACTGCGAGTGACCTTGCATTACTCGATATATGTCATTATAAAACTCTTTCCTTATGCGTGCGTTCACATACAAATCAGTAATGGCCTCTCAACGAAGAGTAAAGTGGAATTTTGTCGATGGTTTTCCAAGCCGAGTCTTCCCGTTTAGCGAGTGCCCTGGCAGACTATTCCCACTGATAAATCGTTTGTTTACAAACCAATCCTCCTGAAATATTGCATTTATTAATTTTTTTTCACTAGCGCCACGCAGTACTTGAGAACTGGGAGGTGAAATAACCGGTTAGTCTAGCCGCACACGCCAGCAAAATGGCGACTATAACCAGCAAAATTCGCCAATCAGCGCCGGCCAACTTGCTCGCCGTCAGGCAGGCCAGCCAATAGGGAATCTTTCGTGAGACGCAGCAGCCAATCGGACACAAGACCCGTTCGCACATCATCCTCGCGTCGCCAATCAGATAGTGAGCACGCCCAGATTACCGGGACCGCCTCGCCAGTTCGTTTCTGTGTGCGTATCTATTCTTTGCTAGCACACGTGAGGGATCCCAGGTGCCCAGACGTCTGCCTGAAACTGTAAAGTATAAAGAAGTATATATATAGGCTGTTCACAGTAATTTGAGTACTTTTGAGGTCCTACTTAGTTTTTCCTTTCAGACGTTTTTTATCCTTTAGCAAACTTTTAAATAAATCTGGCCATGCAAGTAATAAACACAGGGTGTATATTTCACTCCACTTGGAAATTAATGTATAAAACTAAAATAAAATATCTTTAGTGACTATTATTCCAAATGACAGGTCTTTCAAAAGCGTTCCCTTTACCGTGAATAGCTTATACCCATGGCGCCGGAACTCTATAGATTAAATCAGGTCTCTAAAATATAGAGCTGTTAGCGAGTGCCAATGTAGAAAATAAAATTTTTCTGCACGGAAGTTATTGAATTCTATAATTGCTATATATTTATGAAGTATTTTTATTTTATTTGTGGGTTTAGTTCAAAATGAAGGAGAAAAACTTACGAAGTTTAACTTTTGAGGACACTATCTCTTGAATGTAGTTGTTACTGTGGCAGCATTGCATCATAAACCCGTTTTTGAGCAAGAAGCAAAACGCGGGATGCCAATGTGTTTATTCATTGTGATAAATAATTGGTTCGTTCGTGACAAATGCGTGATAAGATTACGTAGTTTTTACCCTACTGCGGATATACGGATGAGAATGCACCTACGTTACCATTTTTTCTTCAATATCGGAAAAAAATCATATAGGGGCCTATACAAGAAAACTACCGAGGTTAGCTGAAAATGTTTTTTTAGGAAAATTAAAATATATTTCATATTAAACATTACCGACAATTTCTTAAATTAGTACTCAAAGCCTAACATCTGAAAAATTAAACCTATTTTATTAAAAGCTTTCGAATAACTAATTTTTTTAATAGCTAATTTTAAGTTATAAGTTTTCTTGTTAATGGACGCATTATTACCGGAATCCCAAAGAAATCAAGAGCGTGACTTCTAACATTCACTTGCTACACAGTATCTTTCTTACTTTGAGAAGTGAAGTGAAGAGTTTTGAGAGGTCTTGAGAGCCGACGTAGGGTGACTGAGGTGAGTATGGAGCGGCACCAGCATGAAAGGGTGGGGGAAACCGGAGATCCCTGAGAAAACCTGCCAACCAGCGGCATCGTCCGACACGGTTGCCACATCCGAAAATCCGGGAGTGACCCGGACGGGGAATGAACCTGCTTCGCCTAGGTGGGAGGCGAGCAGGCTAACCGCCAGCCACCGGGACCCCTTACCTTTTAAAATGCCTCTGGAAAGTATACTTCATTTTAACGTGTTTCGCAGATCTCCTTCTTTTAGAGTGTAACGAGTGCTGTCCACGTGGAAATTCCTCTTGTATGGAAAAGGGAAATATTATGGGTGAACAACTCGGAAAATGAGTGGACGTGTGGACTTACTTTGCGCTCGTTTTCACTTGCTAATTAACAATACCCCAAAACGACGTCCGAAAATATAATATTCTTACTTTTTTGTAATGCGCGATGTTGTATGCCAAGAATGACGGCAACGCTACACCGTAAAATGTTTTATGTATTGTAGGGGGGGGGGGGAGGGGGGAAATTGAAAGCTGGTTGTCAAGACAATATTTTAATACTGGAATTGTATCATAGTTATTATTTTCTACGCTTTGATATGGGTAGATACTGCAGCATCAAATTTTATTTTTAACACGGCGATCCATAATTACTTCTGTAGGTTTTAAAATACATAATTTATTTCAATTTTAAATTATATATTTTATTTCGTCTCTACTTTTATAGGAATTGTTTTTAATACGTTCAAAATAAGTATCGGGTAATTATTTCCAATAAGTAGGGCCACATCTTTTTCGCGAAAAGATTTCAGGACAACGTGTACTAACAAAACAGTAGAGCTCTGTAATTGGCTGAGTTTAACTGTCAGGCGTTGTAGGTGCCTGCCAGCGAATCAGGGACACTCAGTTTCGGAGTTACTTAGTTCTGATTGGCCCAGTGAGGTAACTAACTGTCCCCCGATAAAGACACGTGGCCAATCACGAAATGAGTACTGCACGTATTCCAGAGTACATTGGAGTCTAGCCTTCACGTGAAACTTATTGCGATACCAATGAGTTGTTTGATGACAGCAACCGGATTTCCAGTAGCAAGGGCTTCTCACAGTTGACGTAAGTTCTTCTGATAAGCCTGCTCATGATCTAGTTGTATTCATACTGTGTATTAATCCACCGTATGTACATTTATTAGAGTACTGCAAAATTCACGTTATTATTTGGGCACACGTTAAACTTTAAACACGTATACATTTACAATAACTTTGTCATTTGACCATACTTTCTTTGACACGCCCGGATAACTCTGCGCCAATAAATGAAACGCTTCACGATTGTGTGCCCCAATCACGTGCAGTTCGGTCAGAAAGGGCGTGGCTTCACATATATGCAACAGCCATTGGAGAAACGACGCCGGCTCCGGTATAGACAGTGCTGGAAAGTTCAGTCTGATGCCAAATCATAACGTACATTTGGCATGTCTCTAATCACTGGTCATTGAGCTTCGCAGTGTGCATTACAGAGCAAAAAAAAACCTATACATAGGTAATGTACACAATTGTGTACACTGGGTCAGAATGGGTTCAGATGGCCGCCGAACGATATGCAGAGTTCCAGCAGAAAAGGTTTTATTAAAAAACTATCCAACGTGTCTGACTGAGGTCTGATTACGAATAACATTTAAGAAACGTTACGCGTTTGTATAAGTTTTTCAGGTCCTCCATTTCTCTCTAAAGCATTTTTTGTGATAGTGAAAATGGTTTAAATGGTAGTTTTCATGGTCATTTTTAGGCACGAACATTCTGGTACAAAACATTAAAAAAAAAGAATAGCCACTTGCAGCAATCCTTTATTTATATTATTGCGTCATAAAATGGTAAGGATCCCAGCTGAAAGTTTCATAGAGGCGGGTTATCGACGGCAAGACTGCACGCCAATTCAGTGCTTTGCGCGCAGAGGCGATGACACGAGTTGATGCGCTTGTTTCGGTCGCCCCTAGGCCTCAGACATGCAAAAGTCATTCAAACAGGTGGCCACCTTAACCCTTTCAGTCACAGTGTCCTATAACCGGGACGTAGCACATGGAGTGCCTTACATGGTCTCCACTGTACACAGCAGATCATATCGTAGAATGAGAAAGGTTACATACGTATGGGAGATATCATTCGCTGCTGAGATTATGATCCGTAGCCTCATAAACAGACACCTGAAGAATGCGTGGATACATTTTGAGGCAAGATAGAATTCAAAACACGTGTGTTTATATTACTTGAGCCATCGGTCCACACGGTGTTTGACAACTCCTGGAGAACGCTGGAGCAATCGTCGCCTTCCGCCGTAACATCAGATAACCAATGTGCAGTTAATACAGGCATATTTGTACATAAGACTGTAGAGTCTAGTTTACAAGTCATTGAACTCGCGAATTCTTGAGGTCTCTACCCATAACCCACTGCTGCCAGTAGCGTAAAACACGGACAGATTTCTATTGGTCCCGATGTAAGACAAAACGTCATCTAGATATCAGTACAGTTCCTTACAAAACATTTGTTTGCTGAAATACTTAAAAAAGAATTATATATATAATTTTTTTTTACTGAAAGGGTTAAACACTTGTTATAGCAGTTCGATGAAGCGGATTGCGAGGCGCCGGTCGCGAGTAGGGCTGTTTGAAATATCGATATATTGACAATTATCGGTATCAAAAATAATTTATCGACCGATATGTAACTTTGAAAAATATCCGTATATAGATGTTTCGATATTATCGAAGTTTTCGGTATTGTCGAAATTATTGGTAGTATCGAAATGTTAGGTATTGTCGAAATGTTTTGTAGTATCGAATATTTCGGTACTAAAGATACTTTCGGTGCTATCGACAATTTTGGTATTATCGAGAATTTAGGTATTATAGATGTATCGAAAATACCGAGTAACTGCTAGGAAAAATATCTATATTAAATTTTTATGATATCGAACAGCCCTAGTAGCGAGTCGATCCCTCGCTGTTTGCAGTTCCAAGGCCGCTGATGGGCGTAGGTGAGAATCCGGCTAAAGGCTTGCTCGCCTCCGGGCGCAGGGTGTTAACGAGCTCGCGTGCTTGTTTGCGTCCGAGGACGAAGAGGACAGATAGTGCGGGAGGGGGAGGGGAAGCTTGCCCGCACACAAACAGCGCAAACACAATAACAGGCCGGCCGGATGTGTGCGATCCGTCGAACACTGCCAATTAAACGCAGCGGCGGACGCCCGCAGCGAGCGGCTGCGCCCCCGTCTCAAAGCTCCCTGTGGGCGACACCCCTGCCAAACAACCCCCTGCGACGGTCAGCTGCACCGTCTAGCAAACATCAACCACCCCTATCCCCTACCGACATCGGGAATCCGCGAAGCTGTCTAGTTTCCGTTCCTCGTTTTGCTACCGCTTCTTAAGGAGGCCGCCTGGTTCAAGGAACATTGCACGTCTGAGGCCTAAAAGCGTGCGAGCGCTAGGGGCGATCGAGACAAGCGCATCAACTTTCTCGTCGCCTCTACGCATAAGTAGAGACCCCGAGAAATTCGCGAGTTCATTGACCTGTAGGCTAGACTTCACAGTCTTATATACTCTCATACAGATATCAACTGTTTATTGGTTGATTGTTGTGGTAGTAAAAGGCGGTGGTTGGGCGCACAATTTCTTCCATGTTTGTTATTGGCTTATTTATCTCCAAGAGGTGTCGAAAAAACACGTCGACGAATTACAAACGTAGATTAACATGAACTTACAAGTGTGTGAATTCCAACTTGTCTAGAAATGAACCCACGAAATTCTCGAGTCTCTACGCATAAGGCACTGATCTAGTGTGCAGTCTTGCCGTCGATAACGCTCATGTATGAGCCATTCAGCGGAGACCCTATCATTTTATAACTTAATAATACAAATAAAGGATTGGTACACGTCCCTAATCCCTTTTTAACGTTTTTTACCGGAATGCTAGTACCTAAAAATTGCCGTGAAAACACCCGTTTGACCATTTTCCTCATAAAAAAATGCTTTAGAGAAAAATGGAGGATCTGAAAAACGTATAGAGACGAATAACGTTTCTTATCACATTCAGACCCAGTGTACACAATTGTGTACATTACGTACGTGTAGGTAATTTTTGGTCTACACTGCACACTGCGAAGCACAAAGACCAATGATCTTACCAGTGGGTAAATTATTCGCAAACTGTCTTTCTGGACTAGGTCATAATTGGTTCATATAACTGTATCTGAACATATAGCCTTCAGCTCATTGGATGTGGCGCGAAACAAGTGTTGTGTCGACATAAGTGCAGCACGCATCATCATTATTTTGGTTTGCAACACATGAAACCATAAATTAAAGTGGGTCTGAAGGGCTAAATGTTATCCTTAAGCAGACCTCACCCAGACACTTTGGAATGTATTATAATAAAACGTTTTCTGCTGGAGCTCTGCACACTGTTCGGTGGTCTGCCCAGGCGACCACCTTATCTTCCCATCGATTCACTGGCCTGCGGTCCATTTCCACTGATACGTAGAGTGCTCACTATAATCCATTCACGGTTACTTCACACTTTTCTGAAGCCTTGCTAAAGTTCTAATTCCAGGATATTCCTCCTCCTCGTGCAAACTAAGCTTAAATATGCCTGGAAACTTACACCAAAAGGCCAACACACCAAATTCGTACGCACTCAGCGGTAATAATATTTTGTACGATAACTATTTCGTACTGGTCTTTATCACCACGCATGTTTTCTCTCTTGTTTGTTTATCTTGCTTATAAATGAAGACTTATATTTTATAAATATAATATAAATAACATTTCCAAATAAACAAAAATGTCACTTTTATGAACACAATTATAAAACGCTTGTGATACGTGGCATATTAAGATAAACACGACATTCATAAATCCGAAAATTCGTGTACTACAATTATGGCCAGTGATTTCTCGTGTAAAAATCGGAGCACACAGTAGATTTCAATACTATATAGACACCTCAGCTGTTGTACATCAATTGGTTGCTGGTGTCATTTTCGCATTCGACTAAGCAACACAGGATACTGTAACTCCAACACTGAACATATTTGATTGTGCGGAAACAGTTAACACGGACCAGAACATGTCTCAGCCAATCAAAAATGCTGGGCGAACCTAAAATGAATTGAAGTGTACTGTGTCTCGAATGATTCCGTGAAATATCACTGCCCCCCCCCCCAACTATAATCAAATAATTATAGTGCCATTTTGAGTTCTAAGAATGTTAAATTTTTTTTAAATTACAAACAAATATGTTAATTTAACTGCAAAAATTGGCATATGTAAATTAACATTGATATTTTACAGTACAGCCAATAGGCCGGGAGTGGAAAATTTTCGCAAATTCATTTTCAGACAAGCTAGACATCAAACACATGAACATTTCTGTTATGTTTGTAATTGGAGTACAGTTTGTGAGACACGCCCAGGTGAACTGTGAGCTAATGACCGACATGCAAGGAAACAAGCATCGAATCCTGTGCCACCTGTTCTGAGATCAAACTGGCTACACACTGGGGCAGCAGCCAATGAAAAGAAAGCCAAGGTTCAAAAACACATAGGACAGTCAATGGAGTAGATCCTACAGGTCGTTTAAAACTCGATAGTTTCCTGTCCCTTCCAACAGGAAATATTTCGCAGCAGGCAGTAGCCAATGAGACACAAGTCCCAAATTCAATGCCCCGAACCGCCAATCAGTATTTGGGCTAAAATTACGTTTCGCTGTGGTGACTACATGTCTCTGGGTTAATGGCAGTATCAGTTTGTATATTTGTCTGTTTCTCGTGTCTCTGCGCATGTTAATCACTAAGTACTTATGAAGATCACTATTAAATCCTTTAGCGGGTGGATTTCTCTTTTCTTTGTGCACCTTCTTGTCTGTTGTTATGACTCTTTAGTTGTCCTTTTCATGACATTCAGATTTATTTTATCCTATTTAATTTAGGTTAGTGCTTTGTTGTGTTTCTTTTTTTTTTCTCGGGGCTTTCCCCGAAAAGAAATGTATGTGTTTCATGATTGCTCAGGTTTGAATAATTTGTTTTACTTATTTTCTGTGTGGGTGGAAGAGTCCTAGTTGCTGAAGTGCACAGTCTTGCCTATTGCTATGGTTTTTTGGTTCTGTAGTATATACGCTGACCTCATTATATATATATATATATATACATACATACATATATATATATATATATATATATATATATATATATATATATAACACACACACACACACATATACAGACACAGACACAGAATGTTCGGAAACTGAGTACTCAAACTCCAGACGTAGTTTCTTTGGACCAATTGTATTACGAAATCCTTATACGCGTACATCCGGAAATGTATTTTGTATATAGTTTAATTGCGTGCAAAGTTGTGGTGTACGACGCCTGGAGAAAACAAGGCGGTGCGATCACGTGTGTATGATAAGTTGCATAGGATGCAGGCGCTCGACGCTGCGTATCCAATTATTAGGTGTCGCGTGTCTGCGACTTATCGAAATTGTCCTACACGCATGATCTCACCGCCTTGTTCTGCAGTGTTGTACACTTCAACTTTGAACTTAACTATTTGTAGAGATATGCAAAATTCGCGTTATTATTTGGGGACACGTTAAACTTAAACACGTATATCTTTGCAGTACGTATGACTTTGGACCATACATTCTATGACACGCCCTGGGTAATTCTGCGCCAATAAATAAACACTTCCCAATTGTGTGTCCCAATCACGTGCAGTTTAGTCAGTAAGGACGTGGCTTCACATCTATGCACCAGCCAATGAAGATACGACCCCGGCACCGGTATAGACAGTACTTTGAAATTCATCCTGCTGCCAAATAATGACGGGAATTCGGCAGGTCTCTGCTTATTTGATATAAAAATACGTCTGCGGATGTAAGTATGTAGGTATTTTGTGTTACTTTTGGTCGAAACGAACTACGTTTAGAGTTTGAGCACAGTGGGTTGGGTTGCACACAAAGATTAAAATTAGGTAGACAGAATATTCGTCTTCTGCGCATGTATCCAACATTGACCTACCCCAAAGGAACACATCTGTCCAAGTCATATGCTCAACAGTGATAAAAATGGTTTTTATATCTTAATATTTAAACGACAAACACTACTATATGAACAAAATACTT
This sequence comes from Dryococelus australis, assembly GCA_029891345.1. NCBI lineage: Eukaryota > Metazoa > Arthropoda > Insecta > Phasmatodea > Phasmatidae > Dryococelus > Dryococelus australis. The sequence continues at coordinate 131,769,879 of CM057009.1, forward strand.
TTACCAGTTTGAATGTAATCATACTGCATTACTAGGCATAGGAAAATTTCGCGAGTTCAATGACCTGTAGGTTAGACTCCACAGTCCTGTGTACACTTGAGCCGCAGATATTTGTTCATTGGCTGCTGCCCCAGAAATTAGCCAGTATTACTTCACACCTGGCAGTATGGTACTCGACACTTGTTTCCTTGCAAGTTTGCTATTGGCTCAGAGTCGTCCAGGGCGTGGATAATGAACTGTGATCCAATTGCAAAGGTGACTTCAGTGTACACGTGTTTGTTGTCTAACTTGCTCTGAAATGAACTCGTGAAATGTGCCTATGCCTATGCATTACAAATTGGCAGGGACATGCAAAATTCGCGTTATTATGTGGTATTAGGCCGAACTTCACAGTACTGTATGCACTAGTGCCAAAGTCTTTTCTCCATTGGCTGCTGCATAAACCTGACTTCTCGCACATTCTGACTGAACTGCGCGTGATTGGGGCACACAGTTGTGAAGTGTTCATTTATTGGCGAAGAGTTACCCAGGGTGTATAACATAAAGTATGATCCAATGACAAATGCATTGAAAAGGTACACGTGTTTGAAGTTTAAAGAGTCTCCAAATAATTACGCGAATTTTGCTCTCTACAAATTGGTTAGAGGCAGTATACATATATTTCAAATCACTTGTTTACAAATCAGTTTTCTAACCTAAAATCAAAACCACGCTAGACGTGTAGGCAGGTGAGCAGTTGAATGTTGGGACACGGAGAATGGTTGTGCGCAGCCAGCGAGATCGGTCTACCTCATCGTGAGTCTATGGTTGCGGCCACATGAAAGGAACCACCACGTTATATCAATTCCGAGCACTCAGCTCCTCCGTGGCAGGCGGTCGCGGTTGCGAATCTCTCCGCGGTCTGCTTGGCGGCGTGCATGCTGAGACACGAGTTCGAGTTGGCATGCACACAACATGCGGAGAACCAACACTACCCGGCGAGTCGGGAGATGCGGCTGGCCTGCGTGACTTGAATACTTGCGGCGGCGCGGGTTCGAGCCCAGCTCCTTGCATAGGTCAGAAGTATTCCCCCACCTCTACCACCCCTCAGCAGGGGAAATTCCTCAACATTACCTGACTGCAGGTCAAACCCACAGTAGTAATCCTTCAAAATTGTTGACATATATATTCCTGTAGTAATGTTCACTTGGAAATGGTTACTAGAATTATTTTCCTTATTGAAATGTAATCACTAATCAAAGTAATACCTACCAATCTAATAATAGTTATTAGTATAATTTATGAAACATAATTAATAAATATTCCTCTTGTGTCCTCACAATACATCACATATCATTATAAACAATAACATAACGTCGTATATTGATGTCGTCCGGCTCACAAAGTCATCATCAATATTACAGATACACACAAAAACCAACAAACTAACAACACAGACACAAAAATCACACAGAATGGACACCTTACGAAAACGACAACAGCAACCGTCGGCCCCTCTGTCTCCGAAGAGGATGGCAGGGTGAAGGCTCAAGGGAGGAGGAGGCAGAGGAATTGTAACTTTGACATTTTAAAAATATAACGTTACATTTTTTTTTTAAAGATTATAATAAAATATAATTTTAAGCCTCTGTAATTTAAAAATTTAACGTGTTTTTAACGTTTATAATGTGACAAAATTTATGTTTCGACTATTTTCCAAATATGTTTAAAATTCTAATAACTAAGACCAGTTATGGCCTTCAGTTGGGTACTGGTGCCATTTTATCTGCTCTGTTCTGACTGCAGGCCTCCGTCACTCCTCGTGCAATCTGTCGTACGGCGCGGCGTACACTGAGAAAAAAAAAAGTTTTACTGAGAATGAAACAAAGTTTGTATGGCGCAGGGTCCGCGGTGGCTGAGCGGTTAGCCTGCTCGTCTCTCGCAAAGGCGAACCGGGTTCAATACCCGGCCGGGCACACTCCCGGATTCTTGAATGTGGGAATCGTGCCGGACGAATCAGCTGGTCAGCGGGTTTTCTCGGGGATCCCTCCTTTCCTCCGCCCACTCATTCCGGTGCCGTTCCATACTCACCTCAGTCACCCTCATCGGCTCTCAAAACCTCGCTGTTAAGAACTGGTCAAATATCTTCAGTCACACTCATATGGCGCGACCAATTTATTTATTTGTATAGGGGCAATGAAAAAAACATTTTTTATACAAGTAAATCATTTTGTTCTCATTCGGTTGCCCAAAACCGTAAAATTTGTTTGATGCAACTAAAGATTTGTTTGGCTGTACGCAGATTAAATAGTTTCAGTTATTATTCAAAAATTGTAAATACAACCGGGATTCGAACCCACTACGCTTCCGATCGAGCGCTGCGCCTTAAAAACCTCATTCTAAGTGACTACTTGTAAAGTGGGAATGAGTTTAAATATATACAATTCAAATACTGGACTAAATGCGTTAGTAAATATTTCAGGTTTTACAGATTTTCTTCTTAGTTTCTTGTAGAACTTGTTTAATCAGAATTCTTGTACCACTATTAAGCATAAATAAATACACTTACAAGCACTAATCTTCACAAAAATTAATAACAAATTCTCGAGCTGTATTCCCGAACCATGGCAATCAAATGAGTGGGCAAACAATATTATATTGTTGATTTAACTTATTTTTAACAGTATAATTCGTTTAGTACAACACACAGGTTATATTTATTAACGTGTTAATTTTGTTAGATGAACAAAATCAATTTTGTTGATTTCATATGTTGTTTACTCAACCAAATACTTTGTCTGGGCAACTAAATGTATGCTTGGACATATATAAATAAGTATTTATGTTGTTGGATCAAAATTTTTTCAGTGATCGCGCGATACTAGTGGTGGCAGTATTTTCGTGGAAATATTCTAAGACTAGATGAACTCCAAAACACTTTGGCTTACATCAACTTTCGTGATTGGGTGGTTTTCATTGCTACGAGTCCTAGCTATTTACACGCGTATCACCGAGATTGTTGAGTATGATCATAATTCTGATTGGTCCAATCGTAAACCAAGCGAGTGAAGAGTAAGTGAAGAGATTTGGATGGCTCTTAAAATTGAGGTCTTGAGAGCCGATGAGGGTGATTGAGGCTAGTAGGGAGCAGCACCGGAATGAAATGGTGGGGGAAACGGGAGACCTCATAAAAAAAACCCATCTACCAACGGCATCGTCCGGCATGCGAAAATCCAGGAGTGACCCGGTCGGGGATTGAACCCGGATCGCATTAGTGGGAAGCGAGCAAGCTAACCGCTCAGCCACCGTGGCCCCAAATCGTAAAAGAAAGCATCATAAATAACATAAGAATAATAATGGCTAGAAATGATTATGTTATATAGGGGGAAAAATTGACTGTTTGCTAGCATTCAACTTACTGTACATATTTCCGACAGTTTTCTTTTCCTATTGGCCGTGATGCATGTATGAAGCTACTATTCCATTTTTCTGGGCCAATGAGGATTCAGATCTTTTAAACCAGAACGTTTGTAATTGGCCTGCAAAGAACTTAGCCTATTCAAAACATTGGTCATCCAATCATAAAAGGATAAACCAGTTATAGTGTTGTCGAAGATAAGTTGAATCAAAAATGTTGTCGTGAATTTCCATCGTCCCTAATAATGGCGAAACAGCCACTTTTACCACGAAATCCAACAGCACACGCCAGCAAAGTGGCGCCATCAGGTGACCCGGATTTCGGTTCTCGTTTCGTTGCGTGTATTTTTAGTAGCTCAGAGCTTACCTGGGTTTGTCTTATGTGTAGAGACCTGAATATTTCCCGAGTTCAATGACCTGCAGCCTAGACTCTACAGTCTTATGTGCAAATATGCTGATATTAACTGCACAATGGTTGTCTGCTGTCACAGTTGAAAGCGACGATTGGGCCAGCGAGCTCCAGGAGGTGTAAAACACCGTATCGAAAAATGGTTAAAGTTATAAAAACACACGTGTTTTGAATTCTAGTGTGTCCCAAAATGAATCCACGAATTCTTCAGGTCTCTACTTATGTATTGCCATACAATTGCAAAATTAAAAATATAGACAAGTGTTTGAAATCTAGCCGAGCCTAAAATGAATTGGCGAAATTTTCTAGTCCCTCCTATACATACTTGTACTACAAGTCAAAGCAGAAAATTTGTTCGTAGTAATGCCTAAAATTACACACCTAGGGAAAGATTTGATCCAGCAATGAAGTTGCTTGTTTGTATAGGGCCTAATACATATTTAGTAGCAGCAGCAAAATCTTTTGTTGAGTAAACAAAACTTGAAAAGCAGCAAAATTGATTTGGTTAACGTAAAAAAAATACACGCTTGAATAAGCGAAACCTACGTGTCGGGCCAAAATAAAAATTATGCTGTCAACAAAACACTTAGAAGCTGATCACGATAAAGTGGGAACTTTTGAAATCAACCTTAAAAAAAAGTCACTGCCCCTGCTTGCACATATTTTAACGGGCGCACTGAGTGACATGCGCCCGATAAATTTTGGTAACGATGGATAGAAAGTACTTCCATATGTTAACGCCGAATAAAACGTAGTGATGGGGCCCATGGCAGTGTTAATTTTACATAGGGCAGAGGAATACACAACGTTCATACATATAGATCTTAACCAGGGCTTTCAAAATCTCATTTTACGGTGAATAGCCTATAGTTGAATCAGCTATATAGACTCAAAAATTTTTTTTTTGTACTTTTAAAAGAAAAATCCTTGGAAACCCAGTTGCCAAGAAAATCCTTAGTTAAACTACAAAGAGTTTTCTTGTAAAATCTGCAAAAAATTTATTTGTAATATTTCAAATTATAACTTTGTATTACAAATGACATTATGGAGAAGTGTACGTAAAATATTTTTTTTCTTCTAGAAAATAAACGTGATAAACTTATAACAGAATTTAAATGTGAAAAAATATATCAGAATAAAAGTTACAAAAAAAAATCACATTGCCAGCACGGGGACTACACCACACACCCCTTGCTTGTATTATTAAAGCGGCACATTTAACTACAAGACCATCTTGTCTGGCGAAGTTCGAGTATATTTTTACAGTAAATATTACTTCAAGTACCTACAAAATTATTAATAAAGTTGTTTGGTTAATAAGATAAGGTGTATTAATTTCATTTTATGAGTTCTGTTGTTGAGTTATGAGATTTGGACTGCTCTTAACAATGAGGAACTGAAAGCTGATTATAGAGTTCTGTATAGCTAGGAAACATTAACAGATATTAAATAGTACGGTTATGCTTCATTATGATTATTTCAGTTTTTAAAACTGTTTTACGTTATTCGAAGTTGCAATACATTTCTTTTTGCACGCAGCTACACTTTACATCACCCATAGTTTTTGCACAAACCTCTACTTACGGTTCTACTTTATTGAGTGTCCGCCATTTTTTTGAAGCTCGTGGAAATGGGTCGGCCAGTGCACCCTTAATTCTAATCAGTGGAAAACCACTGATTCGTAGTGATATATATATATATATATATATATATATATATATATATATATATATATATATATATATATATATATATATTTCGGCCACTCTTTGTTTGCCTTCGTTCGAAAGTAAAGCTCGAGTGTTTGTTTGTAATCTTTGTTACAATTAGGGTAGTGACAGGGGTTGGTTTATACATTTTTATGATAAGTATGGTAAAAAAAAATTTAATGAAAGAAGTTCACCGGAAAACTAAAAATTAAAACTGTAATTTTTATATATATTTTTCCGGACTTTATCTAGTATTCGCAGTGCATGTAATTGAAAATATTCTTATTTCAACAATAGTCACTTCAAGTGAGGTTGCTACTGGCGCGGCGTAGCACTCGGACGCAAGAGACCTGAGTTAGAATCTTGGTCGAGATTTCGTTTCTTTTATTATAATCAAAACATTTTAATATACGTAGAGTCATAAAACTTTTTAGAGAAGCCGAACAAGAGCAACAAATTAATTTGTTTCAATAACAAAATAATTTAGTGCCCCTATACAAACAATTAATTAGATCCCGCTAAACACACTTTGTTTGACTGCAAATTTTTACTGAGAAATGGTTTTGTAGTTTTACAAAAGTTTGTAACAGTACACAGGTTTCTCTTATAAAAGCACTCGCTTGTAGTACAAGGACCATGTTCGTAATAGACCTCAATAAATGTTTGTACTATACTGACCCGTATCCACAAGCTCAACCAAAATGGCGGACACCGTATATAGCTGTATGTGCAAAAACTATGAGCAATGTAAAGTGTAGTTGCGTTCAAAAGAAAAATACAATATTGCATGTTTGAAGAAAGGTAAAGACTTAAAAAAATTCAAATGATCAGAACAAAACGTCGACAATTTAAAAAAAACAACATGCGATGCTAGTACCTACTCTTTAACTTATTTAGTACGCATCACTCTTAAAAATTAATAATAATGGTTCTTTTTAACAGAATTACTTCTTACATTTTATAAGTATTTTTATGATGGATTTTTGAGGGCAGAAATAATTCTTGATACCGTAAATCAAGTTGGATTTGTGAATAAAAGTGCGGGCTAACTATGCAAGTGCCGTGGGTTCTAGTCCCCGTGCTGGCATTGTGTAATTTTTTTTATTAGTGAATATTTTGAAACGACTTTTCCCTATTCCCAGTTTTTAATTCATCAAATTGGTTTTAAAGAAGGAAAGAATAATTTTATGCCCACTTCTCAGTAATATTAGTTATAAAGAGGGATAGGAAAAATTCGCGAGTTCAATGACCTGTGGGCTAGACTCCACAGTCATGTGTATACTCGAGCCTCATATGTTTGTTCATTGGCTGCTGCCCCATAGAGTAGCCAGTGTTACTTCACACCTGGCAGTATGGCACTAGCTACTTGTTTGCTATTGGCTCAGAGTTGTCCAGGGTGTTTCTAATAAACTGCGATCCAATTGCAAAGTCAACTTCAGTGTACACGTGTTTGACATCTAGCTTGTCCTGAAATGAACTCGCTAATTTTCCCTATCCCTAGTTATAAATAAGCCCATCAATTTAAATATTACAAATATACGTTTTGTGGATTTTACAAGAAATCAGTCTGTAGTTCTACAAAGGATGATCTTCGCAACTGGGTTTCCAAGGATTTTTTTTAAAAAAGTAAAAGTGAAAAATTATGATTTTTTTACATTGTTTATTCGACGAAAATTTATTCTCAGCCCATCCTTACGTCTGACTGAAAGAGTGTTATTTTCCAAGCGGGCTGCAAGCGCGAGGGATATTTCGCAGCGTTCTGGAGTAGCTCATCTGCTTTTGATTCCAGCGCTTGAATGTAGCGGCTGGAGTTAGTGTCAGGCTGCGGGGGGCTCTGCCCTGCTCCGCTGAATGGCATTCGTCCGGTCGGCTCATTTGACGACCTCGCACGCAAACACTCTGGTCGTCGGGTTCTGTCGGCGCAGGGGCTGCCCACATTGTGACCCCGACCCCCTCGCCTACCCCGGCAGACCGTCTTCCTTCCTCGTCGCGCGCCAGGACGGCTCCCTCGGCAGCGGACGCCAGCCGGACCCGTTAATGAGGAACTCTGTTACATCACACGTTTCGCAGCCTAACAACCCGCATGTGATGCGGGACTAATCCCCTCGACCGGCATTTTCCGACGCGGTGTGCCTTCGTTGACGTCTGGCTTTGGCTCCCTACGCGTAGCCTGTTCGCGCTACCTTCACACGTTTTGAATCAAAGCTTTGGAATATCACCCCGTGTAAGGCGAGCTTGTAAGTGCCCTAAATATGTTAGGCATAGAGACCTGAACAATTTACGGATTCAAAACACGTGTGTTTATATAACTTTAGACATTGGTCCACACGATGTTTGACACCTCCTGGAGAACGCTGGCCTAATCGTCGCCTTCTACTGTGACAGCAGACAACCAATGTGCTGTTAATATCGGCATATTTGTACACAGACTGCAGAATCTAGCGAATTACATAAACATGACATAAAATTAAATAACTAACGCTATATTTTTATTGGCACTACAAATTATCTGATGTGGAAGGAAAACCTGTTTACGCAAACGTTACACGTAGAAACTTTTTTTTTTTATCATGAGACTCCCAAAGTTGTTTAATATAAATATATAACATAAAGGAAAATTATTTTATGTATAAATAAGCTAACTAATACGTGAATTCGTCGCGTCAAGATTCGTCTGCATACACGTTACATGACCTGCTTAAAAAAATTAAACAATGTAAAACAAATACATTTGAAACCTCAATGTCAAAACTGATGTAAGAGCCGAGCGGTCTTTAGTCCGTCCGTCTATCAACGCAAAGTCCGGCAGTTCAAGGCTGCCTGTTTCTACAAGTAACTTTTCAAGTTCTGGAAAATAGGTTCAGATAGCAGCGCATCCTATGAGTCGATGACGGAATTACAATAGACCACACCAAAATGGTTAGGGCCACCATGCTGCTCAGTAAAGGCAACATAACTACTATATGTTACTGCTGGGTGCACAATCAACTCTGTAGCGGCATCAGAGCAGCATTGTAGGGAATCCCATACTGGATTTTCGTTATGGACCCCCGAATTTCGCGGAAAAAAATTTCTGTACCTGAGAGATTTAAATACACTGCGAGCGTACCAGCAGTTTCCTATTGCTTATTGGCGGCGTATACCTGTGAGAAGACAGTTTCTTAGTTGACTGGCCAATCAGAATTAAGTTACTCCGATACTGCATGTCTCTGATTCGTGGGCAGACACTTAAGACGCGCAACAAATACATCACCTAATCATCTTAGTGGATCTGAGATAAACTGTTATGAAATACATGTGGTCGTGAAATCTTTTCGCGAGATTAGGGTGTCCATAATTACAGTCAGAACCCTGCTCGTTTGTAATCGCAACATATATCCTGTAGAAAGTAATGACGTCACTGATTTGTGACGCACTGACATTCTACAACATGTTCTGTTGGAGTTACCACATACCTTTAACAATATTTGTAGGGTAGCCACAACCAAACAGACTGTTGACCCTATTTTTACAGTCTTGGAGGGTAACGGCTACAGAATTATGGTTCCTACAACTATATTTTTCTTTCGGTGTCCTGTAATGTGGGCGTACTCATTGCGTGATTGGCTGTGCGAGGATCTTGGGACGGGCCTTGCGTCTGATTGGCTACTAGAGCCTGCGATAGATACCCCATTTGACGTAACTGTCGGCTGGCGAGTAGGTTATCGTGTGTTGATTGGCGAGCGGTGGTCCAAACATGTTGCTCTCCAATAGAGGTGGGTCATATAATATTAACTTGTTAATTTATACCTGATTTCCCACTTTTGTCAGGCACTACAAACGAGTACATTGCCGAACTATCAGATACGTTTAGTATCAGTTTAAAATCCATCAATGTGTTGTATCTGCTATTACATACAAAGTTTCGAGGTTTCTTAAGATCTAAATCGATACAAAAAATTCACCAGGAAATCACTAGATTGTTAACAAAATATATAAAATTGTTTCTCGCAGTTTGAAATGATAATATAGAAACACGCATGAAGAGGATAATTTATAGCTCAGTTTTCGTCTAAACAATTTACATTTAGCATGTTAATGTACGTAGAATCAAACAAATCTTTAGTTGCAGTATCCAAATCTTTGTTTGGGTCAACCAAATAAGAACAACGGCACAATTTGGTTTCAACAACGAAATATTTCATTGCCGCTATACAAACAATTAATTTGGTTCCACCAAACTAACTTTGTTTGATTCAACAAAACCTTTTATTTACTATGTATAATTTAATTCAGTTGTTTTAAAATTATTACACCTTTACTTCATCATTATTTGTTTTGGCGTGTTGTGAAGTCCATTAAGATTCTGACAAGAACTAAAGAAACCACGAAAATACTTACATCAGTGCGAATTTTTTTTTCAGTATACGAGAGAAATTGTCTTCTTTTAGTGTAGCTGAAGTTACACTCGGATATAGTGTTATGTTTGTTACTAAAAGTGAGTGTGTCTCAGCCTACATTAAAATAATTCGTTTCCTCTGTAAACAATAACAAAATTCGCGTGGATCTAGTAACTGTGTTTCGTTAGTGATTGTTAGGATCTTAAAAGGACTTTGCAACAACGTCATGTAGATTGTTTTAACTATGGCTAGATATTTTATGGGGCGACAAATCATTTGCACCCCATTGATTGACAGCCAGCCAATAATAAAATTTTATTCATTTGCAATAAGCGTGTCGGATATGGTAAGAACCAACAGGAAATTTGAGATCAACAGGAATGACGTTTTTAAAATAGTTAAGAGACCTGAAGAATTCGCGGATTCATTTTGAGAAAAGCTAGAATTCAAAACATGTGTGTTTATATAACTCTAGCCATTGTTCCACACGGTGTTTGACACATACTGGAAAACGCTGGCTCAATCGTCGCCTTCCACTGTGACAGCAGACAACCAATGTGCAGTTAATATCGGCATATTTGTACATAAGACTGTAGAGTCTAACCTGTAGGTCATTGATATCACGAATTTTTCAGGTTTGTAATAGTAGTAGATATGAGTTAAGCAAATCCAGTTCGTCTTGGACGACAGTAAATATGGCCAGAGAGGGAAGTGATAAGGAGAAATCGAATGCAGTGAACCTGTGCGGAGGTATCAAAACCTCAAGAAAAAATCGCGATTGACTTCTGTCATCTAGGTATCAATTTCGACTCCTGTTATCGGAAAACCAGCCGGTGAGTTCCTCATGGCTTACGCGATGTCGGCAACAGACGTCCGCGGCCTTTCCGCACGGTCAAGCGTTGGCGTGGATCAACAAGACTTCTCTTTGAAGAGACCGGTCAACGGTCGCTGCAAAACCTATGAATCGGGTTTGCGCTATCACGTTCCTTTCAGCGGGGTCGGCGGAACGACCCACTTCTATCTGCGTGGCTTCTGCTCTACGCGCACAAACGGAAGCTTTGTGCTGTCCCTAGGAATCGTTGCTTACAGTCGGCTCCTTTCATTTCTGCGCGAAGCTCTTCCTTTCGATCCAGTCCGATGTACCCACCTGACGGACGGTAGGGGCCTAGTACTACTCTCAACCCCACACGTTAATGCCAATTTTTTCATTTCAGGTGTGGCAGCCTAAGAGAAAAAATACTTATGTGTACGGACATGCAATATTCGTGTTATTATTAGGATCCAAGCTGAACTTCGCAGTACTGTATGTACTAAAGCCGGCGTCGTTTCTCCATTGGCTGCTGCATATGTGAAGACACCCCTCTCTGACTGAACTACACGTGATTGGAGCACACAATTGTGAAGTGTTCCTTTACTGGCGCAGAGTCATCCAGGGTGTGTGTCACATAAAGTATGGTCCATTGACAAACGTATTGGAAAGGTAAATGTGTTTCAACTTTAACATGTCCTTGAATAATAACGCGAATTTGCACGTCTCTACTTAGGTGAACAGTACCTAAGATTTCCTTACAAAAATGACCCTTTGGATCCTATTGAAAGGGGGATGTTTCGGCAAAACCAATTTTTTGCAGAATTTGTATTAACACGTGCGTTAAAATATTTATTGTTTCTCCTTTGTTTTAAAGCCACATTCTGACGCAAAACAAAATAAGTATAATTCTTTTGTCGCACAGGAAAATAATGCTTAAAGCTGTCGGATCCAAAAAAAAAATATTAATTTTTTATTTGTACTAAACATTGTTCAACTCGTACGCATTGTATGTGATGACGTTTTCCTCGAATATAAAAATTTTACACTCTGTATTATTTTAATAATTTGAAGTCAAATACAAAATTCTTCTGTTTTATTGTAGACGTTTTAACAATTACTAAGTCGTAGAGATGAAAGAGATTACAAATTAAACTAATGCTATGGGCTACCGTATGACATGTATATTCATCAAATAAAAAGTTGTATGAGTTATGTGAAAAAAATTAATAAAAAGAAATTTTCGCTTGTACTTAATATTTTAACCCATTCAGGCCCAGTGTACACAATTGTGTACGTTGCGCCCGTGTAGACTATTTTTGGTCTTTGCCGCATACTGCGGAGCTCAATGACCAATTATCTTAAGTGTGTGGGCGAATTATTCGCAAACCGTCTTACTGGTCTAGGTCGTAATTGGTTCATATAACTGTAGCCGAATATATAGCCTACAGCTCATTGGCCGTGACACCGAAACAAGTGATGTGTCGAGTTAAGTACAGTATCCATCATAAAATATTTTGTTTTTGCAACACTTGAAAACGTAAATAAATGTGGGTTTGACAAGGTTAAAACAAATTCATGAACTGTTATTTTGTGATTATATATGTGTCAAGCAGTAGCCCACAGCATTAGATTTAGTAGTATTTTTTTGTTTGTACAATTTAGCATTTGCTATTACGGCTGCAACGAAATAAAATTATCATGTATCTTACATAAAATTATTTAAAAAATATGAAGTGTATTTTTTTTATTCGAGGAAAGTGTCATCACATACATTGTGTATAAGTCGAACTATGTTTGGCACAAATAAAAAACTTTTAAAACATTCTGAGGCAGAGAAGAGAATTAACCCCGCGACTTGGGTGCGTGACTATCTCCACTACACGCTATCCAGTGCGCTACCAATTGCTCTATCTTAACGTATCTCGCGGGGTTTCATATTGTGTGCGTCCCACAACATTTAACGACACAAAGTGCAATACTCTTTCGTTTGCGGAATAACTTCGTGCTCTAGAAATACATGCTAATTTGGCAGACACGTGGACTGCTTTCCAAGGTGTGAAAGCTGACCTAAGTCACATTTAGTTATCATTCTATGCCTTAAATGTTTAAATATACACGTTTCATTTTACGAAGTTACTGCTGTTCACTTGTGTCCGACATTTCACAATGTCAAATAATTGTAAACTGGTGTTGGCTGGACATTTGTTTAATGTCGTGCTAACATGAACATTTTGTTATATGGGTTATTTTTTTCATCATACAACATTTGGTTGCGGCAACAGGCTTTGTAAACATTAAGGTTTCAACAGTATATTTGGAATCAAGTAACATAAGACTTTGTAAAATTTTGTCGCACAATCATTAAGCATTCAAGACCCAGTTTAATGTACTCTTCCAAGTGTTGCAAACGAAAACATTTATGAAGCGTGCTGAAGTCAACACAACACCGGTTTCGTTGTCACAGCCAATGAGCTGTAAGCTGTATGTTCAGCTACAGTAATATGAACAAATTATGGCCTAAACGGGTAATACTGTTTGCGAATCATTTACCTATCAGGTAAGATCATCGGTAGAGACATGCATAGAGACCTGAAAAATTCGCGAATTCAATGACGTGCAGGCTAGAATCTACAGCCTTATGTACAAACATGCCGAAATAACGCAGCGTATTTTGCAGATCATTACCAACAACAAAATTAAAGTTGCAAGTGAGCACGAGCATATTGAAGTTCAGGCCACACGTAAATTCTCTAGCAAAAAAAAAAAAATTGGTGGGCCTAACTTTTATTCATGGCCATTGATGTATTAGGCAGCGTTTACAGAGCAAACAGAAATACGCTATCAAAATAACGTTTTCGACACTTTAAGGAATAGTGCTGGTCAAATATTTTCCAGAATTTTCCGTAAAATTACGGACACGTCGATTTTTCAATAACGAAGTTTCCGTAAACATTACAGTAGCTTTCCAAGAATTCACACCACCTCTAGGTAAATTTGCTTCTTAGCATTTCTGTACTTCCGGCTTTTAAATAATTTTTACGAAAATAAAAATGCTTTAGTTTTCGCTATGCTTGTATTTAAAAATAAATGTAAAACTTCCGGGACATTTTGGTGTAAAGCGAGATTTGAATATGAATCAAACTCTTTTACGGCCTTATTCTTACCACTGACTAGAGACCTGAAGAATTCACGGATTCATTATGAGACAAGCTAGAATTCAAGACACATGTGTTTATAGAACTGTTGCTGGAGACTTGAAAAATTAGCGGATTCATCTCGAGACAAGCTGGAATTCAAAACACGTGTGATTATATAACTTCAGCGATTGGTCCGCACGGTGTTCGATGCCTCCTGAAGAACGCTGGTCCAATCGTCGCCTCACTGTGACAGCAGACAATCAATGCACAGTTGATAAAGGCATGCTTGTACACTCAACTGTGCTGTCTAGCCTATATGTCATTGAACTCGCGAATTCTTCAGGTCTCTAACTATAGCCTTTGGTCCACACGGTGTTTGACACCACCTGGAGAACGCTGGTTCAATCGTCGCCTTCCACTGTGACAGCAAACTACCAAAGTGCAGTTAATATTAGCTTATTTGTACATAAAACTGTAGTCTTTAGCCTACAGGTAATTGAAATCGCGAATTTTTCAGGTCTCTACCTATTACCTTCTGTAATAACTTTGGGTAAAACCACGTTATTTATAGTACCTTGACGCATGTAAATCTTGCCAGCTTCTAGTAATAATTGCGTGCTTTAAGAGTTGCCTTTTGTCCCAGATGGCTAATGCTTTTTTTCGACGTTTAAAGAAATATGTTTAGGTGGCGTAGATATTCCTAACCTGCTAAAGGAACTATAATTTTCTGGTTACCGGCGGCCAAGAAATCTTCTTATAGACTCGGCATTTGCTCGTAACCGAAAACCGCAGATGTAGGAAACTCAGATACGTTTTTGCAATTACGGATCGTGTAATCCGTGAATATAAGAGAAGTTTTAACTGTGAAGACGGCGGCTTAGGCCTTTTCGAAACGCATTCATTAACGAGTTCTATGGACTATTCGCGGTTTCGCTACAATTTTTGAATCTAACGTTTGAAAACTCTACCTGTCTATGACAAAATTGGTTATTTCTTACATCTGCCATGTTTCGCAAGCGTTTTACACTTCTCTTATTGTAAAAATTTGCCATTTTTGGTTAATTTAAACTTTTAATTCTAGTTTATCCACAAATTACAATATTTCATTTACAATGAACTAGCAGCCCGCCATCGCATCGATAAGGTTTTCTGGAGTTATTGAAATACATATATGCGACTACCTGTGATAACCTGTGACTACCAGTGACTACCTGTGACTACCCGCAACTACCCGTGATTACCTGCGACTACTTGCGCCTAACTGTGACAACCTGCGACAACCTGTGATTACCCGCGACTACGTGCGACTACCCGTGACTACCTGCTACTAATTGTGATTACTTGCGACTACCCGCGACTACCTGCAACTACCCGTGACTACTTGCGACTACTTGCGACTACTGGTGACTACCTGCGACTACTTGCAACAATTTGTGACAACCTGAGACTACCAGTGACTACCTGCGACTACTTACAACAACTTGCGACAACCTGAGACTACCAGTGACTACCTGCGACTACTTGCGACTACCTGCGACTACCTGCGACTACCTGCGACTACTTACGACTACCTGCGACTAGCGATTTTTTTATATAAAAAGATACACAATTTATTTTAACATTGTTTCAATTTTTCTTTAATGGTTTTGGTAGAACACTCTTACGAAGCAGCCAAGTAGCTCATTTTTCTCCGACTTGGTTATAAATTTTGAAATTTATCAAGGATTTAAAAAAAATGAAATATAGCCTATGTCCATATAGAAGAATGTAGCGTTCTTACAGTGAACGGATTATAAGAATTGGCCCTGCAATTTCAGCGATAAGACGTTACACATAAACAAACAAACTCACATTACCTGTTTATAGTATAAGTATAGATATGAATAAAAACAGTGAGAAAACTGGCGTGTTCGTATTATTTCGAAGGCAATAGTTCCCATGCAAAATATTACTACACTGAGTGCACACGAATGCGGTACGTAGACCCTTTGGTGTAATTTTCTATAATTGGCAAATCTTTGTTTGCAGGAGGCGGGAAAATATCCTGGAAGTAGAACTTCAGCAGGGCGACAGAAAAAATGTAAATAACCAATGGACTATGATATTCCAATCGCGTAATATTTATGCGCGCATGTATGTGCACCCAATGTAGTTCTTGCAACCACTAATGTGTAAGAGGCCTGAAAATTCTCGAGTTCAATTACCTGTAGGCTAGACTCTACAGTCTTATGTACAAATATGCCGACATTAGCAGCACATTTGTTGCTTGCTGTCACAGTGGAAGGCGATGATTGGGCCAGCGTTCTCTAGGAGGTGTCAAACACCGTGTGGACCAATGGCTAAAGTTATATAAACACACGTGTTTTGAGTTCTGGACCAATGGCTAAAGTTATTTAAAAAACACGTGTTTTGAGTTCTAGCTTGTCTCAAAATGAATCCGCGAATTCTTCAGGTCTCTACTAATGTGCCGAGCAAAGCGTTCGTAAAGTAGTGCGCCAACAACCGGGCATTTTTTTTTTTTTTTTGGCGTTCTAAATGTTTCAACCGTGACATGTCGTCGAATGAGTTAGACAATACCTGAGGTACTAGACGCGTTACTCGGAACTAAGTCGATAGCTACCTGTTACCCAGTTTTCCGCGATATAAGAGGAACGTATTTATTGTCACTGTCGCTAGTAACCAGGCAGGCAAGCTACATCCATGTTTGGGCGATACAGAAACACACCGCGCATGAGGTAGCTTCGTATGTTGCGGGCGAGATACAGCCGACTCAACACGAAGCGATCTTCGCCAGTGAAAAGAGGAAGCCGCACTCTAAAAATTCGAATGAGTGGGAGATATAATTACGAGATATAAAAATATATACGATATTTTACTATCTACATTGCGCAATTTACTGCAATTTAAAAAGTAAAAAAATCTTGGCAGGTGGCCAGGATTGAACTCGTACATCCTTTCCAATTTGCTCGTAGCTACGAAGTCAAGTTGTTAACATAGGGAAACGTATATGTATTTCATCATCGAAAGCGTACAGTTTTTAATTGTATACCCTTACTTTCCGATTTTCGTTTGATTGCTACAGTTAGAGTAGTTAAAACGAATAGTTTGCCGACATATGAGTGTACTCTCTTCACCACATTATATGCAGTTTAAACCTTCAAACAGAGCGATGTGATGGTTACATGAAAACGAAATGAATTACATAAAAACGGAATGAAAGATTGAATGTTCATGTTAACTCATAAAATGGTGCTTTGAAATACGAAACACATTTTAGAAAGTATTCTGTACTTGTCTTATTAGTTTATGCGTTGTTATTTCACTAGGTAATCATTTGTTTAACGGCTATTTTTACACGTTGTCTAACTGCCATTTTGTACACGCCGTCTAACTGATTCATAAGTCAAAAAACAAACCACCGAAAAACAGTGGAAAAAATGACTGACGTATCAGCGGAAAATGTCACTGAATCAATAAGTGAAGGAAAACTGGCATTTTTTCACTGATTCACCAGTAAAATTTACTGAAGTGACTATTGAATTATATACTGATTGAAGCAGTGAAATTCTCACTGATTCAGATTTAGAGTGCACTCCTTGAAACCCTATCGTTTCGCATTTATGTTCAGCTTCGTACATTTTGCATACATTCTTCGTATAGTCTATATTCGGATTCATGGTAATTACTGACAATGTACGATTATAGAAAATTTACATTTTACGAATTGTTTAGTATTTTTGTGCGTAATTTGAATCGTGTTTTACCTGTTTGTTGTAAGGTGCCGAGAACTGTTTAATACAATGTAAATATTTCTCGACATTTACAACAAGCAGATAAGACGCAATTAACAAGAAGTTACTTTTCTCAACATGGGTGCAATTAATCTTTAAATAATTACTTAAAAGCTGAGTTTGTGGTAAGGACTTGACTTCTATTTGGAAGCATTAATTTTAATAAATGAGACCAGAAACGTATACAACAGTAGTGGGACTATTACAAATACACACATGCCTTACACGAGACTTGAACTCAGAAAACCTTGTGCTTGTAGCTAGCGTGCAATCCACTGCATTACGGTGGTCGGATTCGGAGAGGAAAATTACTTACAAAATTAATGTGTCCTCGCATAAACTAATATTAAACGGCATACACAATGGTCGGTCACTATCGCAATCGCAGTGTTTCTGGTATGTAAAAATAATAACTGACTCACTTACCGAAATTAGTTCATTCGTATTGAAATTAGTTACTACGAATTACTAGAAGGAATTTCTAAAATTACGCTACGAAATTCTTTTCGCAGTTTTAAAAAATTGCTTAAAGTAACAAAATTTTTGTATATATTTTATTTGTATTACTGTTAGATTTTTTTAAAATAAGTTTCGGTACGCATGTCTTAAAATGATTGAATACGCAACCTTTCAGCCACCTTTTTAAATTTTCTGTAAACGATACCGTTTATTTTATTTGCAAATCTCCAAAACACTTAAATGGTGAATTTGACACTCCGTGTTGCAAAAACTTTTTTATGCAATAGAAGAATCCTTATAAGTAATGTATAATTACTTAATGGAGTTTAGTACAATTACACAATAATTAGGGACAGGGTCAATTCGCGAGTTTATTACAGGACAAGATAGACATCAAACACGTGTACACTGAAGTTGACTTTGCAATTGGATCGCAGTTTATTAGACACGCCCAAGACGACTCTGAGACAATAGCAGACTTGCAAGGAAACAAGTAGCGAGCGCCATACTGCCAGGTGTGAATTAACACTATCTACTCTATGGGGCAGCAGCCAATGAACAAACATTTGAGACTCGAGTATACACATGAATGTGGAGTCTAGCCTACAGGTAATTGAACTCGCGAATTTTCCTAGCCCTAACAATAATGCATTTTTTTGGTGGCAATCACCATTACTTGGAGGTGACTGGCGATCAGGGTCGAAACAGATTATTGGCAATTGAGGCCATTTTACTGGTGTGTACGTTGACATTGACTTCTGTACTGAGAAAAACAGGTTTTGTTGAATCAAACAAGATTTGTTTGGTGCAACCAAATTATTGGTTTGTATAGGGGCAATAAAATATTTTGTTGCTGAAACGAAATTATTTTGTCGTTCTCATTTGGTTGCCCCAAATTGTAAGATTTGGTTGGTGCAAGTAAAGATTTATTTGGCTACACTTACATTAAACAGTTTGGGCAGATAGAAAATAATTTTTCTAGTTCGACCGAGTCTCGAACCTAGATCACCTGCGTCCGAGCGTTATGCCTTAGTACTCTCAGCTAATGTGACAACTGATAATGCCGGAAAGCATTTAAATAAATATACTGCAAATATTGGGCAACATGTGCAAAAAAATATTTCAAGTTTTACAGCGCTCTAATATTCAGTTTCTTGTTGCATTGTTTTGTTAATGTGTTTATACGATTCTTAAGCATCAATAGATGCACTACCAATCACAGTTACTACCCTATTTGTCACAAAAAATACAAACAATCTCTCGAGCTGTATTTTCGAACGAAGGCAGTCAAATGAGTGGCGAAACAAATATAGCCCTATACATACTGTAGATCCAACAAAATATTTAGTTGACAGTCAAATATTTTTTGGCCCAAAACAGAGATTATTCAAACACGTTTTTTGTTAGACGAACAAACGGAATTTTGTTTCTTTTCAAATTTTGTTTGCTCAACAATATATTTTGTTAGGGAATCTACATACACAGGATGTAAACGAAATGTGTTTACAACTGTACAGAACAGCGTGCAGGGCTCCGAGACGAGCAATTTGATGTAAGACACTTGTGGTCCAGAGGGTCGGGAAATATCCGTAAATCGCTTGATAAACGTGTACTAAGATATGTGCAGCGCGCTGCTGTGGGCCCGGCCTTAATCGACCTGCTGTATGAAACACCTGTGTCATAAACCGAACTGCAAAACAAAAAAAAAAAATTAAACAAGCAATGTTGTGGTAATTGTCATCTTTTAAATGAGTACGTATGTAGTATCTTTCATGATTTCTGTAACTTGTCGGTAGTATCGTGACAATGCAACATGTGCTTCAAACAAAAGCAATTACTAAACGTTTCCTGCCCGATTTGACCTCTGCACAAACTAGCTTCAGCTGACCAGCAGGTCGATTAATGCTGGGCCCACAGCGGCGCGCTGCACGTGGCTTAGTACACATTTATCCAGCGCTTTTACGGAAATTTCTGGACCCTATGGACCACAAGTGTCCTACATCAAATTGCTCGTCTCAGAGCCCTGTACACTGCTGTGTAAAGTTGTAAACACTTATCGTTTATACCCTATATTTGGCCCTATACAAACAAATATTTTGTTCGATTTTCTCTCAGTGTGTATACTTAAGTAGGCGGAGTGAAGAGCGGGAAGGAGAGATTTGGGTGACTCTTAAAAGCGAGATCTTGAGAGACGATGAGGGTGGGGTGAGGTGAGTACGGAACAGTGCCGGAATGCAAGATGCAGGGTTACTGGAGAGCTACGAGAAAACCCGAAGACCAGCGGCATCGTCCGCCACGATTCCTACGTGCCAAAATCATGGAGCGCTCCCACCGGTTATCGAATACCATTCGTCCAGGTGGGAGGCGAGCAGTCTGTCCACTAAACATTCGCAGCCCCTCTTAAGTAGGCCGCTCTATATTCGTGACTACCAGCAATGACACTTGAGAATTTAATATTTTGTACTGGAGAATAGAAACGTTTGCGTGCACGGTGAACTCCAGGTATATACGCCAGCAGAAACTACCTCACTGCCCAGAAAAATGGCGGAACATAGTTGGTCAATTAAAGCATTGTGGAATAACTTCCCAAATTGCAGTCCGACTGACAATAGACCATCGACAACACCCAATAGCTAGAGACCTGAAAAATTCGCGAGTTCAATAACCTACAGGCTAGACTATACAGTCTTATGTACAAATATGCCGATATTAACTTCACATTGGTTGTCTGCTGTCACAGTGGAAGGCGACGATTGGCCCAGCGTTCTCCAGGAGGTGCCAAACACCGTGTGGACCAATGACTAAAGTTATATAAACACACATGTTTATAATTCTAGCTTGTCCCAAAACGAATCCGCGAATTCTTCAGGTCTCTAGCAATAGCCAATCAGACAAAAGGTCACAAGTGATCCCTTAGTCATGACGACCTCCCGTGGCGCAGTCGGTAGGTGCGCCGCTGGTCTGCGGTGCGAGAGGTCCTGGGTTCGAATCCTAGGTAAGACAAGGGTGTTGGTTCAAGTTCGGCCACAAGGTAGTTTATAAGCCGTTCCTTAATAAGCCTTCAAGCATAACACCAGGGGACGTTAATGAGCTCTATCCAGTCTAATCATATCGCGAGATGAAACATGGAACGCATGCACCCACTCGAAAGGAAAAGTCATGCCGTTGGAATTCTGTACGCTTCACCTGTTCTGTGACTCGTTCAAATGTGTTATTACAAACGGGACTCGATAGTTTACTGCCGAGGCAAGCAATATTTCCACGCGTATTTATCGTTTTAAATCACGCGGCCGCATGCACACACGTTACCTCTGAAAGAAGGTGAAATATTCCGAAGGCGGAGCCAGGTTGACAGTTACTTACGAACGAGGATATGGCTGGGGTAGCGTTGGAAAATAAATAAATAAACCCCGAGGCGCAACCAACACGTGGATTTGTGCGAGCCGAAGCGATAAAGCCGACAATCGTAGATACTTCTTCGGCGTTATTGCCTCTGCGGCCTTCGCGGGGTCAAAGGGCGGATATGGAAATCCGTGATCCTAACTCCTGCCTATTTTCCATAGATACGCGTTCATATTTGTAAGAGCAACGCGCCGAGCCCGACCGATTCGCACACTTGCACATAAGTCAGGGAGCTTGATTTTGTCGATGATATTTTCGCGCTTGTTGTAGGTGCGTGGGTATCCTATGTGTACATCCGCACATTGTCGTTCGTTGGCGGCCACGCGAAAGAAGATTGTTCTGATAATGAAACTCTATGGTTAAAGGGCAAATATTTGGGGTAGTGATATTTCGCGAAAAGATTTCAAGACAAGTAATATTTCAGAAACACTGTAAGGTAGTTTTTAGGCTGTTCACGGTAAAGTGAGCACTTTTGAGGTCCTGGTTACTTTTTCCTTTCAGCCATTTTATGTACTTTAAACATATTTTTAAATAAATACTGCCATGTAAGTAACAGAGTGTGTATATTCCACCGCACTCGGAAGTTAACGCCTAAGACTAAAGCAAAGCATACTTATTGACTGTTATTCCAAATTAGAGGGCTTTGAAAAGTGCTCACTTTACCGTGAATGACCTTTGCCTATCTTTATTTGTTGAATTAGTCTTCGAAACGTGTTAACTGCCGGTACACCAATCACGTAGGGGCCGTACCGATGTTGCTGAATTCTGAGTGGCCCGGTCAATAATGAAAACTCCTCAAGTAGACAGCAACTAATGGCAATATACAAACTGCCGTTGGTTGCTTATAGAGTTAGAGACCTGCAAAATTATTTGGGGACATGTTGAACTTGAAACACATGAACCTTTACAATACGTTTATCATTGGACCATACTTAATGTAACACGCCCTGGGTGACTCTTCGCCAATAAATTAACACTTCACAATTTTGTGCCCCAATCACGTGTAGTTCAGTCAGAGAGGGAGTGTCTTCACATCTATGCAGCAGCCAATGGAAAAACGACGCCGGCTCTAGTGTATACAGTACTGTGAAGTTCAGCCTGATTGCAAATAATAACGCGAATTTTGCATGCCCCTGCTTATTGATGTCTACCGTGTACTCACATTTTTATGCGAAAAATCAATAGCTCTAGCAAACGTCTAGAACTGGCCCGAGTAAAAAAAAAAATATATATATATATATTCAGTCGCGAAAATTCAGCATTTTTATCTTTTGAAAGAGCGTACAACTTGTCAATTTTTATTTGAGAAAAAAATGTAGAAAGCACACTAGGGGGGAATGCGTTCGTCTTTCGTTGTTATTCGCCGAACCGCGATTCGAACACGCGCACACGAAGAGGTAACCTTCTGGGAGGCCCAACCCGCCGACATAATAACTTACAATAGTGAAGAGTCAAACTTGATAAACAACTACGTAAATTGTATGGCACGGCGCGCGCCCGGTTTATAGGCCAATAAACATGCCGCGACAGCTGCCACGAAGGACTGTAAATCAGATTTTACTGTCGTGATTGCTTGTTTTAGGGGAGTTGGTGGATGTAGGAGAAGGGGGTGAGGCTGTGGGGGGGGGGGGGAGGTTGAGGCCATCCACCCAAAGATGAACCATGCAGTCAACGCAGGACGCACGAAGGCAGGCTTATCCCGCGGCGTCACAATAGTCCGTCAGCTTCTGGCCAAAACCTCGACCACGGAAGACTACTGCTTGTTTCCAGTCCGTTCACGACGACTTCAAACATTTCCGAAGCCCTGCTCAAGTTCTACTTTCACGATATTCCTCCGCCTCGTACAAACGAATTAACTTTTGTCTATAAAAATCACACCAAAGGGACAACGCACCGATTCCGTGCGCACTCAATTTAAATAATAATTTTGCAGGGAAACCTTTTCTTACTAGGCGTTACGAACACTACTAGGCGTTACGAACGGCGTTATATTCTCTCTGATTTTATTCGCATTTTTTGTAAACGAAATTATATGATTTTTGATGACACTAGTAAAATTTCAATATAACGAAAAGGAATATTCTTTCATGTTAACAGAAGTGTATATATATATAGTATATGATACTTGCCATATTTAGGAAACAGCCATTCACGTAATATATCTGGGTATTTTTCAAAAAGTTTAATTAATAAAGAGTGAAAATATCCTCAATAGACTACACACTGCTTACATTCTAAAAATTATTTTGTACTTTTACAAGAAAAATCCTTGGAAACCCATTTGCCAAGAAAATACTTTGTAAAACTTACGAACAGTTTTCTTGCAAAATCTGCAAAACATATAGGCCTTTTTGTAATACTACAAATGATAGCCTTGTATTGCAATTTAGATTATTGAGAAGTGTAAATAAATTATTTGTTCTGGAAAACAAAAAAAATGTAATGAATTAATAATACAGAAAAAAAAAATGCACATTGCCAGCACGGACACTAAAACCCACACCCCTTGCATTATTAACCCGCAACCTTAACCACAACACCAACTTGACTTGTAAACTCAGCACTTATTTATATAATAATAAATATAAAGTTTTACAATATATTAAGGCATTTATTTTATTAAGAATAATCAATTTAATTAATTTTAAAAGTGTTATGTAACTAGGAAACATTAAATGTTGACGAGTAATATGGTCACGTTTTATTGAAATTTTCGTTTTATTATGTTTATTTGAGTTGTTTTTAATGCTTCACGTTATTCGCAAAACATTAATTTTTACATACACACATTTCTTTTTACACGCAACTACGCTTTATATCACCCATAGTTTTTGCACAAACATCTATAGATAGAGCCCCGAGTATTTCGCGAATTCATTCCGTGGTGAGGTAGACTTAAAACACTTGTTCTTCTCTCCTGCTACTGTGATTGAACAGCAATTTATTATACACGCCCCATTTAACTGTAAGCCAGTAACAAACAGGAGGCAGCAGTGTTAAGGAGCGTTTAACAGTTCTGTACGGAGGGTTCACTTGATCGTAGCAACCAGTAAGTGTATAGAGGACTGTCCAGTTAACTCAATCTGCGAAATTGTCGGTGCTCTAGCTATAGGTAGAGACCTGCAAAATTCGAGTTATTCTTTGGGGGCATGTTAAACTTGAAACACATGTACCTTAGTAATACTTTGTCATTGGACGATACTTTATGTGACATACCCTGGGCGACTCTGCACCAATAAAGGAACACTTCACAATTGTGTGCCCCAATCACATGTAGTTCAGTCAGAGAGGGAGTGTCTTCACATTTATGCAGCAGCCAATGGAGAAACGATGCCGGCTCTGGTGCATACAGTAACTGTGAAGTTCAGCCTGATGCAAAATAATAACGCGAATTTTGCATGTCCCTAGGTAATACACAACTACGTTACATACTTTTTGAAACCAGATTGTCTGACTTCTGACAGCATTTTTTCTTGTAGGGAAACATTTTAAATATATAAATATATATATATGAAACTCGAAAGCAAAATTATATGGGCTTTAATAATTGTTTTAATATCTAAGAAAGGCTTTCGCTAAAATAAATAACATTCCAAAAATACTATTTTTTTTAAATAAATGCCTTTATGTTTATATTTTGGCGACACTAGCTCGTACTTCTAGCTCCTCATCGCTTCCGACGCGCAAGGCGTGCAGTGTTTCCGTCGTGACGGAGTACTATGCAAATTAGATCTGTAACAGTGGGGTTTTATTACACGCCATGAAAGCCCACAGATTAAACTACGGCCGTACATTTGTACTTTACTCTTGTCGCTTAAGGAAACTGCATAGGCAAACTTTAAATATGCGGTATGTGACCATTTTCACGAATTTTTGAGCATCGCTCGTGGGTGGGGGGGGGGGGGGGGAGGCATTTTTTAGTTCAGTTTGCCGCGTCTCATAACTTCCGCGTAATATAACTTTTGACTAGAAGAAGCTACGACGCTCGTTTAAGTTTTAATCGCAAGCTCTCGTCAAGATCAATCGATTGCGTGTGTAAAAAAATTTGTGTGGCGTGGTCATGAGGAAATTGTATGAGTTTGATGTAAAAAAATTAAGAAAACTTAAAGACACTGTCAGCCTATTTTCATAATAAAGCCAGTGGAAATACATAAATCGTATACAGTTGGAAAGAGCATCTCAAAAGCAATCCAGTGATACCCATAAAACACGTAAAATAAACATCAAGGCGTCCGAGCGCGTCAACACAGACGTATTCACGCGAAACAAATGGCCGTATCCCCAGCACAGCCAAACCCAATTTTTTTCTCCAAGAATACACTTAATATGACAAAAGTAAATATATATATAGGGATACATATATATATTTTTTATATTTTATGAAAAAAAGAAGTCGTATTTGCAATACATTTATTTACCTAGATACACGTAATCGTGCAAACAACTATTTCACAGAAAATGCGGGGGTCCATCCCACTCTTAAGCTTTGTTAGCATGAGGCGCAGGAATAGCCTGAAAGCAGAACTTCAGCAAGGCTTCAGGAAAAGTTGGAAGTAAACGCGAATGGACTACATTGGTTTAATATAACTGCATGGCAGTTTCTTTAATGTGGGCTTGGTCACTCTCTGATTC
The DNA here is from genome assembly GCA_029891345.1 of Dryococelus australis. Lineage (NCBI taxonomy): Eukaryota > Metazoa > Arthropoda > Insecta > Phasmatodea > Phasmatidae > Dryococelus > Dryococelus australis. Next base: position 131,796,004 of record CM057009.1, read on the forward strand.
GGCCTATGAAAGGCTCTGGGGACTGGCTTCTTTTCTGGTTGGTTGCTGCGTGTTACGAAAGGTTCCCTATTGGCCGGGCTGCCGTCTGGCAAGTACGTTACCAGGTGCTGATTGGTGAATGGCGTTCAAACGTTTTTCTGGCCAGTGACGCCATTTTCTTGGCGTGTGCGTCCAGAGCTGGCGGTATAGGCGGTTGTTTTACCTCTGTAATATTAAGTACTCTCTGCTGTTTCAGTGTTTTGAGAAAAAGAAATGTCGGTGCTTGTGCTGACTAAACAAATAACGTGGAACCAAACCATATGTAGAGACCCGAGAATTTCTGGTCTCTAGCCATAAGTATGGATAGAAAAATTTCGCGAGTTCAATGACACGTAGGCTAAACTCCACATTCCTGTGTACACTTGAGCATCGGCTGTTTGTCCATTGGCTGATGCCCCAGAGAGTGGGCCAGTGTTAACACACACCTGGCAGTATTGGATTCGCAGCGTGTTTCCTTGCAAGTAAGCTATTGGCTCAGAGGCGTCAAGGACGTGTCTTTCAAACTGTGATCCAATTGCAACGGTGACGTCACTGTATACGTGTAAGACGTCTTTCTTGTTCCGAAATGAATTCACTGAATTTTTCTATCCCTAGCCACAAGCAAGGGCATCCTATTTCCTCGCAAACACATCCTGTTAAGTTGTATTTAAAAACACGTATGCTAAGATATATTTTCGCTAACGGATAGTTTGGAGGTTTAAATTGGAACGCATCTTAGACGCCTGTCATTGAGTTACAAACGTGCAGTTCTAATTCGGACTGAACCCACTTCATCACCACAATGTCTTCTAACAAATGACGACGGCCAACCAAAAGAAATCTGCCGATGTCCACGTAGGTTTTTTAAGCCTAGCTTGATTGGAACTGTTTTCGCGAAAACCCCACCGGCAATCGAACCCGGTTCGCTTGGTGAGAGGCGAGTAATCTGACCACTAGACCACCGCAACCCCCTAGTTTCCCAAATTTTTCCTTCTAACTCTACAGCTGAAAAATTATATATATACAACACATTATTTTATAAAACGTACTTAATTATTTATGTAGCCCAATGTTTATTATAAACGCGAAGTCTACAACACTCTCTTGTTAAAATTCTACATTAGTTTTACGAATTTCACAATGTGTTTATTATTTTTTAAAATTTGTATTTAGGAGTCTGTGTCACCCGTCATATATAATGTCTTATTAATTTCTTCCTGATTCAAATTTAGGAGGATTTATTAAAACATGTCACAATAGAAACTTAGCTTATTACCTTACCCATTATCACGAGCATGGTGTATGAACTACTAATGCATATTTATGCAACAATTAACTAAATACAAAATTTTATTTACTAATTCTTCTTATTTTTTAAATGACAACCAGGGAAAACCTACCTATTAACCATCAGGTACAAAACATGCACACAACCATGAAATGAAATGTAATGCTTCTTAAAGGAAAAGTTTCAGCAATGGCCTTGACTCTTCTGTTATGACAATAAAATGAATAATTTCTCTATAAGGTGTGATATAGCCCCTTAAGTTATTTTTAATGTAAGTACAAAATTCATGGCAACTCACTATCATATAATTCCTTGTACAATTGAATATACATAGGTTGTCCACGATAAACTAATCACTTTTGAAAACCCTGCTTTAGATCTTGCATGCACATAGTGTATTCTCCCATCATATGTAAAATTAACATTACCATAAGCCTAATAACTTTGTTTATGCGTCGGTCGAGTGCAACTACGAAATAATTAGGGAAGAAAATATTTTACAAATTTGCTTAGCAATACTTTTTTTATGCTTTAGATGATCAGGAAACATAAGAAATAGTTTCAGTATTCACGAATGTTTACTTGTCACTTTTAATTCAACGTCAAGACGTTTTCCCTGTGTCGTTACCCATCTCGCTCGCATCAAGCCACTTATGCCCGGTTGCACCAACATCTCCCCCGATCTGAGATCGAATGATCTTAGTTCCGAACCAGGATCCAGTTTATTCGTGGTTCCAATGTATAAGTGTTGCGCCAGCGAACTTTCATGATTCTGATTCTCCGATTCGTCGATCTTGGTTCTAAAGTAAGAGATCGAGATTAGGTATGAGTAGGGATAGGAAAATTTCGCGAGTTCAGTGACCTGTACGTATGGCCACCTGTTTTTTCGCGAAAAGATTTAGGAGGAGGCTAGACTTCAGTATCCTAGGTGCACACTTGCAGCCTTTATTTGGCTATTGGCCGCTTGCCTTTGTGAGTAGAGCGCCTCTTACATTAGTGAGCCAATCAAAATTAAGTTTATTATATACTGACTGACCGTGATTCGCAAGCAGACAGATAAGACCCGTAACAATTCAAATTATCCAATCACGAAAGCGGTTCTGAAGTAAATTGTTTTGGAACACATCTCGTCCTAAAATCTTTTCGCGAAAAACAGGTGCCCCTACCTGTACGCTAGACTCTACAATCCTTTGTATAGTCGAACCTCAAATGTTTGTTGTTGGCTGTTGCCCCAGTTTTTCCCCATATTTGACAGTGTGGGATTCGCTTCTTGATCCCTTGCAAGTCGGCTATTGGCGCGGATTCGTCCAGGGCGTGTATAATAAACTATGCTCCAATTGCATAGGCGACTTCAGTGTACACGCCTTTGAAATCTATCTTGTCCTGAAATGAAGTCGCAAATTTTTCCTATCCTTAAGTATGAGACAAATTTAGCTATTGGTTCTTAATGTATGACGTCATGGAAGTAGGCGTATTTTTCACTATAGATAGAACTAGATGTGCGCTGTTTTATCTGTTTTAAGTGAATTATTGTTGTACGAATGTTACTGAATAATATTTAAGTGCTTATAATGTTGCTTTAATTTCCCAAGAAAACAATCGAACGTAGTTCTATCTGTTGGAGTATTTTCAAACTACATTTGTCAACGATGGCTGCTGATATCGGATTGAGATTTCGAACCGTCAATTTCGGGTGTTCGAAATGAACTTCATCTCGATCTCCAGGCGAGCTCTGAACTCGAATGGTGCAACAGTTTTGTGTCGATCTTAGATCCGATCTCGAAATGAATTTCGAGCCACGGTGGTGCAACTGGGCATTAGTGTACCCGTAAAACTATATGGCAATTAGGGGAAGTGACATTTTTCAGAAGTTGATTACAAAAGTGCTCACTTTATCGTGAAGGGCCTATATATAAAAAAAATTACAGCGTATGCACTGTACTGTTGACAACTTGATGAGCTGCAAGAAAATAGCGCGGAATTCGCGCCGGGCCCCTCAGCCAATCAAAAGGGGCACAGAAATGCTTGGCAGGCAGCTGCGGCGTGTTGCCTCGTGGAAGCGGCCCGTTTGACGGACGGCTGGAAGGCGTTTGTCTTTTCGAACCGACGGAAACGGGAGGGGTGAAGGGAGGGGACAGCTGGGGCCTTTTACCGAACATCGGACGCCCCGAGGGCCTTTGTCTCACGACGTGAAAGGGACCTCTACCACCCCCCCCCCACACTCACCAGCCAAAAACATACCAAGCACAGTCCCTGCAGATGGCACCCTATTCCCCATTCCTTCAGCGGCAGAAGTTCCTCTGAAACACGGCACGGTTGTATTAGGTTGCGCCAAACAAACTTGGTTTTATCCAGCACTACCTTTGTCCAAGTGTAGTTATATACAGGATGCAGTAGTGCGATCGAGTCGTGAGCAGAGCCCGGGAAATTTCGCGCATTCAGTTGGCTACAAGCAAGAATTTTTTTAAATATTTATTTCATTATCCCTCGTTAGCAGTACAGCCATCCAGGGTGTTCAATTCTACCATGACTACTACAATTTAACTAACAGTATGTTAGTTATATAGATTAACATTTTTTTTTGTGGGAGGGCGGCTGTTTGTCTGGGAGCACGTAATTTAAGCTACAAATTCTATTTCTATTCAAACGGATCAATCACACTTCCTAGGAAGGTGGTGAGCTATTCTGTCCCGACCGAGACAGCTCCTCGACGGGTATCCTTTCGGCCGCCCTTCGTTTCGTCGTCCCCGCCGGAACAGACCAGGGACCGGGATTCCCACGAATCCGCCCGCGCGACCAGACGCCGTCGGGCCCGCACACAGCTAACTAGCCTTTCGGCCGGTCCGTCACCCTTCTGCAGCAACCTAAGCATTGTCCAGGACATCGAAGTACTCCTTCTGGACACCCAGGCCTTCGTTTCCCGGCGGACGAGGGAATGGAGCTCCGTTCTTACGGGTGCCCCCCCCCCCTTTTTTTTTACACAGACACATACACAGACATCAACCAACATATTATCACAAATCACATATTTCCCTCATTTAGATTTTCTTCTCCCCAGTTCCTTCCGTTCTTCTTTCATCCGTTTCATATCTTGTCTTTCTTCTTCTCTTTCTTGCTGCTCCTCGTCTTTCTCTCTGTACTGTTCTTTTACTTACCTTCTCTGTTCTCCTCCCCATTTTCTTTCCTCTTCTTCTTTCTCTTCTTTTTATTTCTCTTCTTCCTTCTTGTTCTTCTATTTTTCTCCATACTTCCTTCAATTCTTCTTGCATTCATTTGGAATCTTGTGTTCTTCTTTATGACTTTTTCGTGTTTGGAGCTTTTCAATTTTTAATATTTACTGAAAATTCTGGTTCTTATCTAAAAGAGAGAGTTATTTAATTTAAACAATAAAACACTAGACAAACACAAACACTCGCTCAATAATTCCCTTAGTTCCAGCACACTCTCATCCGCTCCCTAGATTACTCAGTCAAATCATCATCCATAGTTTTTACCAAATCATATATTTTACGAATACTTTCGTTTATTATTTTACAATTTCCTTGTCATATATATTATGATTTTGTAATGACCATTTGTCATTAAAATGTTTTAATTTCTGTTCTAATTCTTTCATTTCTTCTTTAAACATGTCACACAATTACATAATATGGTATACTGTCTGAGCTCCCTTTTCACATTGACAACTGTCGTATTCTATTTTATATTTTAATTTACATACAAGCTAGACTGTTCGCATCCCACCTAGGCAAACCAGGTTCAATCCCCGGCCGGGTCACTCCCGTTTTTCCGCATTTGGGAATCGTGTCGGACGATGCCGCTGGTCGGGGGTTTTCGCGGGATCTCCCGTTTTTCTTGCTTTTTCGTTCCGGCGCTGCTCCATACTCACCTCGCTTCACCCTCATCGGCGCTCAAGGCCTCGATGTTAACAGCAGCCCAAATATCCTCACACTCACTCACAATCCTTTGTTTACTCGAGTCTCAGAAAGTTGTTCATTGGGTAGTCCTCCGGTTTTTAGCGGAGACCAGGTATAGGCTGTTCACGATTAAATTAAGCATTTTGAAAGCCCTGCTTAAGATGTACCTACACGTTCCGTATTCTTCCATCCTATGTAAAATTTACATTGCCATGGGCCTCATCGCTTTATTCATGTGTCGGTCAAATAAAACTGTAAAAATATTAAGAAAGTAAATACTTAAAAAAATATGTTTATTTTTACACTTCGGTGCATTAAAAACAGAAAGAGAAAGATATAATTTCAATTTATCACAAATCGTGACCTGACACGTTTTATTCGACGTTAATATATGGAACTTCTTTCCATCTATCGTTAGCAACTTTACTGGACAAATGTCACTCAGTGCGCCCATTAAAATATGTGCTTGCAGGGGCAGTGACTTTTTTCTAAGGTTCATTTCTTAAGTGCTCACTTTATCGTGAACAGCCTTTAGCACGGGATTTGGTGTTCTTTTACTTGCAGGGTAGGTGTTGGATTTAATTCGTTGAGGGCGTGGCTTAAAAACTGCGACCCGATTGGAAAATAAGGTCAAATGTACATGTGTTCGAAGTCTGTATTGTTCTGAAAAGAATAAGCGAAATTTTCGGGTCTGTAGTCATAGTTGGTTCATATAACTCCAGCCGAACATATAGCGTACAGCTTATTGGATGTGACAACGGAACAAGTATTGTGCGAACAAATCATAAAATGTTTTGTTTGCAACAGCTGAACCCGTAAACTAAAGTCTGTATGAAAATGTTAAAACGTTTAATTTTCTAAAAATTCCCACGGTTTTATTTCTAAGAAGCAATGAACAAAGTGAGACGGTTAATGCCAAAATTAGTTTAAAATATGGCGGAAGGATACTTTCGTATCGAAAGCCGACTTTTTTCGAAGTGCTCAATAAACTGTGAACAGCCTATAGGAGCGGGTTCGAATTGACAGACTCATCGTCGTTTTCCGGATGGGCCTCGGCGCCGGACAGATAACCCGCCGGGTTGAGCCAGGGAGGAAGTGAGACTATTTTCCAATAATCGATGAGGTCGCGGTCGAACCGCCTCGCGCCTTTGATGGGTTAGCCGGGTCGATTGTTAACGCCAAAGCTGTGTGGCATCACCTTTCTCCGAGGCACAATGTAACAAAGCCCTCAGCTTCTCGCCCGAATACGTAGCTTAGCGGGACAATGGTTCGCTCCAGGACGAAGTAAAATCTTGCCCGTTAACCTTCAGTATCTTCCAGACGACCTATGGAACTCACTTTCTACGTTGACGCGCTCGGACGCCTTGCTGTTTTTTTACGTTCCCGGCACCGCCTCACTGGATCATATGGGGTTTTATTGATATCACTGGATTGCTTTTGAGATGCTCTTTTCAACGGTATACGATGTCTATATTTCGACTTGGCTTTTCGACCAGTATATGCCGACATTGTGTTAAGTTTTAATAATTTTTTGCATTAAACGCATACCTACAGTTTCACCATAAACACGCCACACAAATATTTTTATACACTCAGTCGATTGATCATGACGAGAGCTGTCGATTGAAACCTAAACAAGTGTCGTAGCATCTTCTAGTCACAAGTTATATTACGCGGAAGTTATGAGACACGGCGAAACGAACTCAAAATTGCGGCGCTTCCCCTCCCTCCAGCCCCTTTCTCACCCTTGTGCGATGCTTTGCGGTCTTCACTCAACGTAACATATTCTATGATCCTTTGGCAAACGAGTGGTGTAAGTGAATTTTGAATGTAGACGACAGATTCGGAGCTGCAATGCCACACTTTATACCCCGATTTTGTTATCATCGGATTTTCTGTATTACCTCCCACTATGGTTTCAAATTCGAAGACGTATTCAGGTCAAAATTAATATGTAGATGGTGTGAATATATTTCTTTGGCTCTCACACAACCAGTCGTGAACACTGAACAAGGCATGAAACTGTTGAAGTGAAGTGAGGAGAATTGGGCCGCTCATAACATCAAGGCCTTGGGAGCCGATAATGAGTGATTGAGGTGAGTATGGAGCAGTGCCGGAATGAAAAAAGGGGGGGGGGAAGAATGGGAGATCACCGAGAAAACCCGCCGACCAGCAGCATCGTCCGGCATGATTCCAACATGCGAAAATCCGAGAGTGACCCGCCGGGGATTGAACCCGGTTCGCCTTGGTGGGAGGCGAGCAGGCTAACCGCTCAGCCACCGTGGCCCCAATTGAGCTAAGTGATTTGAGGATTAACTGCACTTCAGAATGACATTAAACACCTCCTGGATGACCGCACTTACTCAGCTGCAGTTTCGGAACTGCTGAAAGTACTCGTTTATGAAAGTTTACGTCGGAATAGGTGTCACGCACTGAAAGCAATTTACTATACAAAACCATTAATTTCGTCAAACCAAATACATTTGGTACGACATAATTTTTCTTTTCTCTGACGAGGGGCCCGCGGTGGCTGAGCAGTTAGACAGCTCGTCTCCCACAAAGGCGAACCGGGTTCAATCCCTGGCCGCGTCACTCCTGGATTTCCGCAAGTGGGAATCGTGCCGGACAATGCCGTCGGTCGGCGAGTTTTCTCGGCGATCTCCCGTTTCCCCCGCCCTTTCGTTCCTGCGCCGCTCCATACTCCCCTCAATTGCTCGCATCGGCTCTCAATTTTATAATTAACAAACGGACGCACATAAAATAAACTATAGAAATTATTTCCTACAGTATTATTACAATTTTCTTACACACTATCGTAGTAAACATTATGACGATATTCCATGACGAAGATTTTCTAGCAAATTCTGCTTTGTGAAGCATCAATAATGGAAAATGCGCTTAAAATTTGGTTAAAAATACAGACTATTTTAATCGATTATTTTTCAATACTTAAAAAGTATATTTAAGTAAAATATCTTATAACGTTGCATAGTATATACATGCTTCTTTCAAATACAACATAAATCACACTTTTCTGATAATTTTTAAGGTGTCTGTACTACTTTTTAGAATGAATTCTTCACGTTGTATAGTCGGGTGCAGTGCTCCACAGGCAGTTGCTTCACTTCAACCTTAAGAGCCGCCCAAATCTCCTCGCTCCCTCACTCACCTAACACACGAAGTGGTGAGTGACCGCTGGTCACTATCTGATGTTTTCCTTTGTGTTTGGGGCGCATGCGCGGCTTGCCTTGCACCTCACGTCTTTTCTGTATGAAATATGCTTACTGGAGGGTGACACGGATAAAGTGGTGGCCCGGGTAATCCAGTACTCGCGTCACGTCGTATGGTCCTTAAAAAAGAGGCGCATGGCACTTGTGTTACGAGAATACCCAACCTCCTGGGGCAAATGTGCCTTTACTGCGCGGAGCCCTGTGAATTCAATTCCCCCCCCCTTTTTTTTTCTTCTCCGCCATCCACTGGCATTTAAACACACAATTTATAGAATCATTGACTTATTATTTTGAGTATCACACTCAAAAAATTTTGTAATTTTTACTGAGAAATTCATGTTAATTTTACAAATGTTTGTAACAGTTCAAATATTTTTCTTGTAAACCTACAAGGTCAGTGTTTGTAACAGACCTCAGGAAATGTTTGTACTATTCTGAGCCGTATCCACGAGCTTCAGCGAAATGGCGGACACTCCAACAACGTAAAACGGTATATAGCTGTTTGTGCAAAAACTATTGGTGATGTAATGTGTAGCTCCGTCAAAAAGAAATGTATTGCAAGTTTGAATTACGTAAAAAATTAAAACAACTCAAATAATCACAATAAAACGACAATTTCAATAAAACGTGACTGTGTTATTCATTATTTGTTAGTGTTTCCTAGCTACACAGAACACTTAAATCGGCTCTTAATACTCCGTTCTTAAGAGCCGTCCAAATCTTTTAACTCAACAACTGAGCTCTTAAAAAGAAATACACGTACCTATTCATTTAACCCGTCAAACTTAAAATATTATTTTGTATGTAGTTGCACCTATAGCTACAGTAAAATTAAGCGTTAATATCCGAACTCAAGTTGTTCTTGTGGTTAAAGGTGCGGGCTATTAAGTAATACAAGGGGTGTGAGTTTTAATCACCGTGCTCGCGAAGTGTAATCTTTTTTTTTTTTGTAAATTAAATTTTGAGTTATTTTTGTTTAGTTGTCCTCTGTTACTAATTCTTCACATTTGTTTTAGAGAAGAAAAAAAGTAATTTTATGTACACTTCTCACTTCTCAATAATGTCAGTTGTAATACAAGGCTATCATTTATTATACTGTAAAGAAATGTTTTGCAGATTTAACAAGAAAACGGTTCGTAGTTTTACAAAGGATTTTCTTGGCAACTGAGTTTCCAAGGATTTTTCTTGTAAAAGTACAAAAATAAATTATAGAGTGTGCGTACGACACGGCGTGCTCTGCAATGACGGTTCGGTTCGTAAATGATCGACTCGTATGAAGTGTCGCAAGGGGTATAGAGCTGGAATTTGCATTCGGGAAGACAGCTCGAGACGATTCCCTGCCATCCGTCCTGGTTTCGGTCCTCCTTGGTGTCCCGGAAGGACTTCTCGCGGATGCTGGGATGGTCCTTTCCCCGCTCGCTTTTGTCCGAGTCACGTCTTAAACGACCTTCGTTGTCGACGAGACGTTAAAGGCTGTTCACGATAAAGTGAGCACTTTTGAAATCAACTTCAGAAAAAAGGTACTGCTCCTACCTGCGTATATCATAAGGATCCTATGTACTGAAACGTTTTCTGTGAAATCGTTGTTTGCGCGTAGACGCGTGTCTCGGTAAATAAATGTTCTGAAAATACGACTTCTTGTCATATTAAGTGTTTTAATGGAGAAAAAAATCGCGAAAGTGGTCGAATATCACATTTTTATAGCTTGTCTATGAAGTTTCTTTAGGCGGTAAGAGAAAAGTACGATTGTACGGGCGTAGTTTAATCTGTGTGCGTTCATTGCGTGTAATAAAACCCCACCATTACAGATATAGTTTACACAGTAAAGCGTCACGACGGAAACACTGCACGCCTTGCGCGTAGGAGCGATGAGACACTAGGCGTGTGTGTTAGTGTCACCCGTATCGCTCTCTCGCTTCTTGACCTTGGACGTGCAGGTACATAGTCCTCTTAACGGGCGTCATGAGTGACATGTGCTCAGTAAAGTTGGCAACTACGGATGGAAATTAGTTCCGTATCTTAACGTCGAATAAAAAGTGCTAGGTAACAATTTATGATAATTTAAATTATTTGTTTCGCTTTCTGTTTTTTTTTTTTTTTTTTAATGCATCGAAGTGTAAAAATGAGCAGATTTGTAAAATATTTGCTTTTATAATAATTTCATAGGTTCACTTGACCGACGCATGAATAAAGTTACGAGGCCCATGACAATGTTAATCTTACATAAGGCGGAATAATACACAACGTGCAGACAAGTAGATCTTAAGCAGAGCTTTCGAAAGAGTTCACTTTATCGTGAACAGCCTTTGGCTGCGTTTTAACTCCTCGTAGACTATGCTCGAGTGCAGCTCGAGCAAAACTAATTTGAAAATTTCTTTGTCGTTCAGAACGAAACTTGCATGGATGTGCAGTCTTTGCTCGGCTAGTGTTTAACGCGACCTCACAAGAACACGACAGCACAGTGACAATGTTACTGCTAACGATAAAAGAGGTTTATTTGTATAGACACTCAAAGGGGCCTGATTGATTGTAAATCCTTTCATACGATAAAGGATATTTGAATGGTATGTAGATAAGTGGGCTTAATGTATCGTCGACAGCGAGGTCATTAGAGACGGTGTAAGTTGCACAGGGAAGAGTGATTGGGTAAGGATTTGGAAGGAATCGGCCATGGCCTTTGTTAAGGACCCATCCCAGCATTCGCCTGGAGTGATTTCGGAAAACCATGGAAAACCGAAATCAGGATGACTGGACCGGGAATCGAACCCGGGTACTCCCGAATGCGAGTGCAGTAAGTTACCACTGCATCACCTCGCTCAGTACATTTGATTGTGTCAGTATAAGATCGGCTCTCCATTGGTCGATGACCAGTCAATAATGAACACTGTAAAGTACAGGGTAGTGTCCGGTGTGGTATGAACCAATAGGACGATGGTGAGGTCTAACACAGACTCCAACAGAACCGGTTTTCTTGCAGTAGCGTATATTGGCAACTCACTTCTAATTTGTCTTAAGTGATAGTAAATGTGTGCACCCCTCAATGTGTCAATGTGTTCATTTTTTGACTAACGTTACAATTTTAAAATTATTTGTATTTTTAGAAATATATTCTTTGGAAACAAGTTGACAAGATTATTTATTTTAAATCCAACCGAATTGGAGAAAATTTGGCGAAACTTTAATGTAGACTATGTAAAACCTATGTTCAAATGAACAGGAAAGTACTGAAGATCCTAAGTTTATCATAAAATTGAATTATATTTATTCACTCCTCAGTTTACTAACACAGGGCACATCCGTTTAAAACGCATTCTTAATACACCTGGATTAAAGACAGAGCATACATAAGTAACGTATAAACCACCCTCTAATGCCACTCCGTTGTTAACACTTTGAGGACTACACTCGAGTGTAGTTCGGGCGAAACTTGTTTCAATATTTCATTCCACATAAAAAACAAAACTGGTCCGTGTATACTTACATCAATTCCCTATTTCATAAGGATTTTAATTAGGAACTAATATAACATCAACAACGAACTTCGTAAATGAACGACACATATTTGTATAGTTACGGAAATCAACACGATGGGATGTGGATGCATCTTGTTACATACGAAAGAACATTTGGTTGGAAAACGGTAAACACGGCACTCGATTGGTTGGCACTGGTGTCGTTTTGTCCATTAGAATGACGTTAAGCGACTATGGTGACCAACAGAACATGGTGTCCCTGCAGCGGTACGGTTATAGGTGACTTAACGCCAAGCTTGACTTTAAAGCTGGTAAAAGTGTGCCGACCTCAAAGTGTTAAAAGGCGATGATTTATAAGCTGCACTGTCAATCAGTGACAGTTGGTGAGCTGTTTTTGTCGTCGAATCCCTATCGCAACAACTCGCTTCAACGGCGTAAATGTTTCGAGCCGGAATGTTCTTCTGGTTGACTGCACCGCCGGACGGAATTCACATATGCAGCTGACGTCAACTGCTGTGTGAAACGACCGCCTATACACTTGCTGGTGAATAGTTTAGCAGGCAATCACTGCGGCTCTCTCTTTCATCCTTCCTCCAGCTCCTTCTTTTTGCTGGACTTAGCTTCCGTGCAACATGGATTAAAACCCCTGACAGACTGTCAACATTTCCCCGGAAAACTACATCAAATAAACTTGATTAAAGAAATTTGGAAGGTTTAGACTGCACACCAAAACATCATAACCGCCGCCATGTTTGTCTGAAAGTGTTTGATGACACCAGTTTCCGTCGAAAATTGTGTTTAATGGACTAGTTAAAAAAATTATTTTATGTTTTTGGCGAATTAAGCCGGTTAGAATTATGCGCATCACAAACAGTAATTTCCAACGCCACCAAACATTTGAAATGATGACCAACAAATATGTATGAACGTGAATTGTTGAGCTCAACAATTTATATGATAGCCTTCATAGAACGAATGCTGTTGGAAGTGAGCATTTAACAAGAAAAGAAATTATCAAAAGCGATAATTTTCATAGCTTAGCAAATATCTACGAATAATATAAAAATTCGATCCGGAAGTGAGTATAAATCAATAAATTCTTAATTTCTCCTGCAATGGGTTGCATAGTAACATAACAGTTACATCCTGCCATAGAAATTAGTTTTTAATAAAACTCAGACTAGGTCCGTTAAATTAAAATATTTGACACAATGACATACTTTCAGACATAATCGAGATTATTTGGCCAACTTAGTTGGGTGGAAAAATTTTGATGTCTGTATCTTATTCCCAAAATTTATCTTATTAGGGCATCAGCGATGGGGTTTTTACTAGCTTACCCTGGCAGGATATAACATTGCGAAGAAAATTAAATAATCAGATACAAGTTTTTTTCTTTTCTAGATACGTGATTATTGAAGTTCGTCAGTGCGGAAATAATACAAGGGACAATTTTTAAGAAATAACCATAAAGACTAAACTAACCGCACAGATATGAATCCTGATCGAGCGAGGTGGTGCAGTGGTAACTCTCTGGACTCGCATTCGGGAGGACCCGGGTTCAATTCCCGGTCCAGCCATCCTGATTTCGGATTTCCATGGCTTTCCGAAATCACTCCAGGCGAAGGCCATGGCTGATTCCTTCCCATTCCTTCCTCTTCCCTGTGCAACTTGCACCGTATCTAATGACCTCGCTGTCGACGAGACGTTAAGCCCACTTCTAAAGGCTGTTCATTATCAAGTGAGCATTTTAGAAATGAACTTTATAAAAATGTCACAGCCCCTGCATGCATATATTTATTGAGCGCACTGAGCTACATTCACCCAGTCAAGTTGGTAACGATTAATGGAAAGAAGTTATATATCTCAAAGTTGAACAAAAAGTGTTAGATTATCATTTGTAATAACTTAAAATTATTTCTTTCGCTTTCTGTATTTTTTAATGCACAGAAGTGTAAAAATTAGCAGATTTGTAAACCATTTCCGTTTCTAATAATTTTTCAGTTTCACATGACTGACGCGCGAATAAAGTGATGAAGCCCATGACAGCGTATATTTTACATAAGGCGGAGGAATACACAACGTGTATACTGGTATATAATAAGCAGGGTTTTCAAAAGTGCTCATTTTACCGTGAACAGACTATACCTACATTTAAATCCCGTAGCGGGAATTGCAGATGTAGATATAGTCCAGTCGAGGCTACTTTCAACTATTTCTGAAGCCTTGCTGAAGTCCTACCATCTGGCTATTCCTCCCCCTTGTGCAAGCACCAATGGGACAACACGCCACATTTTTGTCCATTCAGTTTATTAATATTTCTTGCATGAGCACTATTTCTTATAGGTAGAAACCTGCAAAATTCGCGTTAGTATTTGGGGACATGTTAAACTCGTAACACATGTACCTTTGCAATACGTTTGTCATTGGACCACAATTTATGTGACACGCTCTGGGTGACTCTGCACCAATAGAAGGACACTTCACAAATGTTTGCCCCAATCCCGTGTAGTGCAATCAGAGAAAGGAGTGACATCAAATCTATGCACCAGCCAATGGAGAAACGACGCCGGTTCTAGTGCATATAGTATTGTGAAGTACAGCCTGGTGTCAAATAATAACGCGAATTTTCATGACCCTAAGCGGGCATTATGAACACACCAGTTTTCTATCTGTTTAGCTCATAATAATTATTTATAAAATACTTTAATTTGCATATAAAATATGAGTTGAAGTCAAATTTAACCTATAACAAAGTACTTTATATATTGACAGAAGTATAAAAAATGACATATTTCGGAAACAACCAAACACGTTATACATGGCGCGATTTCTCAAAGATTTTATTCAAACATTGTGAAGCTACCAAGAATGTAATCTACTCTCAATACGTCACGCTTCAGAAATCGAGCAATCGAGCACCAAATCAAAGAGTTACGGAATGTCGCTCGTCAAAATTCAGCTGTTATTCTTCCCTTGCTGGTTTCCACGTCTTTGAGGTGACGTTTCCCTACTCGTCAGAGCCAGTCAGAAAAAGATTACACTGACGAAGAAAGTTTGACATCTGCGGGCTGTTATAAAAATATGGACATTGTAATCTTATTTATCAACTAGGGCTTTTGGGGTCGTTATCTATAGATGGTAGAGCTTAACTGCAAATGAGGTGTTTTATTCATTATGTGAGACGTAGACAATTCAACACTGTAAGAGTTACTGTGGCTGGGAGATACTTTAAATGTTATTAAGATATTATTATAATTTAAGTTATGACTATCTCACGTCATGTCTCTTTATATCTAAGTTGGACAGTCCCCACCCGAATCTTGATGCCGGAGGCTGTATCTAGCTGATCAGACAGCGGGGGTCGGACACACCCATTTTGTGATCTTCCTTGACTGCTGGTCGGATGTGGAAAGACGACGGAACCTGCCTTACAGTGACCTATATCGGTGCGTCGTTTAGGCATCCATGTCCCTAATCGCTGGCTGGTGGAGGGTGTTTTTGCAAGCGGCCTCGCCCGGTGGCTGCTGCAATAACTTGTCGCAATTTCTGGCGTCCTGATTTTACTCTGAAGTTATGCTGGCGAGTACGCAAGGATTCCCCAGCTAGGACACTTATATAAGATCATAACAGGGGAACACCTAAGCTGCGTACTAACATAATGCTCTAAACTGCTGTAACGATGTCACTTAAAAAGATCTTAAACGCTATCTGCTGATGCAGCAGAATGCACTCACAAATATATAACTACTTTTAACACCATAATTTTATCATGCTCTGGCTTTAATGTTTTCCAGACAAGTAAACTAGTGATGCTAAAAACGTAATTAATATTTTCCCTCAAGTTCATGTTTTGTAGTTAATTGTAATCACGTAGTGCTAAGTTTAGGATAAATCATAAATTTTATAAGTAATTCACGGAATTTAAGACATAGATTTGTTGTATGTTTTGTACAAAAAATTTATTCTTCAGAACACTGTTTGTACTGTTCATATTCTGAAGTTACGTATACAGTATATTGTTTGTTTATTTTGTAAACTTAACATGATTTGTTGTAAACCTGCTCCAAGCTAAACACTTCTTGTATAAATAAATACATAAGTGAAATAAATAAATAAGTAAAACGTTCTAAAAATAGTTTAATTACGAAGCTAGAAATGATATAAACTGTTTACAAATGCAACCTTTCACGAAATATTTTGGTGAAAGTAAGGCGGCCGTACCGATTACGTACTGAAATGCATTAGAATCTTCTGGAGACATAAGGTCTGGCTCTTAAAGATATCATGCATTACCACGTAATATAAAACCCAGTGAAACACATTCGAAAAAGAAGTTATTTCTGAAGAACAAACATATCATGGAATTGCACTGTCGTCTGATTTTATTAGTTATTGTGATAACCGTAATATGTTCGCTAAATATGGATGTGACGCTGAAAGAAAATGCAAACGAAATAAAGTAATATTTCAAGGCAATCAATTGAGGTTTCATTATATTTGATAGTTTATGGGTTCATTATAGGAAAACTGGCGGAATAATTTTGTGTCAGGTGGTATATCAAACTCCTTTAAATTTGTTTTTATTTCGCATTTGGAATTTAATTAATTCATTCCACTGCAGAAAACTATGAGCTGATAATAAACAGCTGGCAGTAGAGTGACTGCATAGGTAATATTCAGTCCTAAAGAGAGTATATAGTTAGATAAATACGGTCTAACATGTCGATAGCAAGATAATAAAATACAGAAAGTGAGTGCGTAGAGAGTTATGGATACTAGACTACAGATTGATTGAGTGAAATATTTTGAACTTTATTAAATATTATTTTTAACTGGCAGAGTCAGAGACTAAATATGAGGTAGACTGATCTCGCTGGATGCGCATAACCAATCTCTGTGTCCCAACACTGAACTGCTTTTCTGCCAACACGTCTAGCGAAAACGGCATGGTTACGATTTTAGGTTAGAAAATGTATTTGTAAACAAATACTTAGAGATGTTTTTATACCTCCTCTAACAAATTTGTAATGCAGTTTCATTAAATTCGAATTTTTTAAAGTATTTTATTATTATAATAGTGCTTGTAATTTTAGAGTTAAGATATAAACAAACATGTTCATCACTGTTGACCATGTGATTTCGACAGTTGTGTTCTTTTGGGGTAGGCCAGTGTTGGGTACATGCGCACAAGACGAATAAGCGGTGTACCTCATCTTAAGTCTATGGGAAGAGTCACATGTTTTTCGTAAAAAGATTTCGAGCAGGTATGTTTTAAATTGAAATTACTTCAGTTCAGCTCCACGTTCCTGACTAGACGATTTTCAACTGTCGCTGCGGCGGCGACTGCCGGCGGCAAATCGCAGAAGTTCGTTATCGGAGAAACCTAATTCTGGTCCGCCCAGTCGAATAAGGTCGAGAATCGTGGGAGCCATAAGGGCTACACTGCTACGTCCATCAAGTGCGCCATCGACACTAAGCGCAAGGCTCTGAATTGGTGTACTGTGTTCTATAGGCTGTGCACGTTAAAGTGAGCACTTCTGAGGCCCCTTTCAGCCATTTATTTTAAACCTTTAACGAACTTTTAAAGGTATGTTCCACCGAAATCGGAATTTCACGTATAAGCCTAACATAAAATATATTTGTTGACTGTTATTCAAAATGAGAGGGCTTTCAAAAATGCTCACTTTTCCGTGAACAGCCCATAGTCTTGCTGCCTGTACTCATTCGATTTTAAGCAGCGACTCTACATTTATATTGGTGGAAAGTGTTTGGAAAGGTTAAATGCAGCTCCCTTGAGTATATCTGTATGTATCTGTCCCGTATATTTTGTGATACAGAGCGTTGAAGGGGCCATTTTTAGTTATGTTGCACTGTAAAAAATGTTGTACTTTTTTCTAAGAAATTCTTTGTAATTTCACAAATACTTGTGACAGTACATATATTTATCTTGTGAAAGCACTCAATTGCAAAACTACAAAGGCCGTGTTTGTCAAAGACCTCAAGAAATATTTGTACTATACTGATCCGTATCTACGAGTTTCAGCAAAATGGTGGACAATAAAAAACGTAGAACCGTATATAGCTGTTTCTGAAAAAGCTATGGGTGATGTGAAGTGGGGTTGCGTACAAAAAGAAATGCATTGCACTTTTGAAAAACTTTAAACACTTAAATTCTCTCAAATAATCATAATAAAACGACAATTTAAATAAAATGTGACCGTATTGCTTATTAATTATTAATGTTTCCTAGCTAAACAGAACTCTTAAATCGGTTTAGAAAAAAGCCACTGCCTCTGCATGCATATATTTGAATGGGTGCACTGAGTGACATTCGCCCAGTAAAGTTGGTAACGATGGATGGAAAGTAGTTCTATATCTTACCGTTGAATTAAAAGTGATAGGTAACAATCTGTGAAAACTTAAAATTAATTCTTTCGCTTTCTGTATTTTTTTAATGCACGGAAGTGTAAAAATTGGCAAATTTGTAAAGAATTTCCTTTTCTAATACTGTTACAGTTTTGGTTGGCCGACGCATAAATAAAGTAATCAGGCCCATGGCTATGTTAATTCTACATAAGGCGGAGGAATACACAAGGTGTTTACAAGTATATCTTGGGTAGGGTTTTAAAAAGTGCTCATTTTACTGTGGACAGCCTACCATTAAAAATCGACCTCAAACGCTCGCATACGGTTAGGTGTCGTGGTATCTCGCAATAGTGGAAAATCTCGACGGAGCTGCAGAGATTTCAAACGTGCCTGGTTGCAAAAATAATTCCTAGGGTGGGGGGGGGGATCACCACTTCTCCGGTACGTCGATAAGTTGTTGCAGTCCTTCAAGAAATGATTTGCATACAAAGAGAAAGGGGAGTGTGTTTGTGTGCGAGTGTACGGGAAGAAATCGTATTTCACTTCGCCTTTAATTACTTCTGCGAGAGGCGGGATCGGCAAATGCACCGGACTGCAGTAAAAGGGAGGGTTGGAAAGGAAGAGACAGTGAGAGCGAGTGAGTTTTTCTTTGGTGCTGGACAACTAAGGCCTTCTACGCCAATGATAATGAAGCGTGCAGGATGTGAAAAAACGGTGCAATATAACCGTGGGGCTGATTAGAGCAGCTGCACCAGAAATCCTATCGGCGAACTGTGACGTCCACATGCCGAAGTTCTGATTTCATCCCGAAGGGAATTGAACCCAGTTCGCTGAGGTGGGCGACGAGCTGTGTAACTGCTTCACCACAGTGATCCCTAAAGCAATAAGACAGGAGGAATATTCCAGTAAACATCAGTTACAATTGTCGTATGTCATATATTCATTACGTAAAAGTAACTTGTGACGTCACATATCATAAATGAATACGTGACATATCATTTCCTGATACTGTGAATGCCAGGGTAACTACGTAAAGCTTCATTACTGTCTATCGTTTATTGCGAGATAAGAACATTTCCTGATACTGTGAATGCCAGGGTAACTACGTAAAGATTCACTACTGTCTATCGTTTATTGCTATCGTCTATCGACTGCTCTGTCCATGGTACAGTGCTTCGCCTGCTCGAGCGGGTGGGCCGAGGGATGCGATGTGGACCAGAAACATGTAACAGTATACATTTATGACGCCTTGTTCCCAGTATTACATCGCGATACGATAGTGACTCTAATCATTTGGTACGAATCATATGATAAGAAAATAATTAATTTTTGTACCCGCAAAACGTAGGAAGGGTTTAACGTCTCGTCAACAGCGAGGCAATTGAAGATGGATCAAGTTGACCAGAGAAGAAGGAACGGGGAAGGAACCTGGGCCATGGCCAGTAATAAGCAACAATCCCAGCATTCGCCTGGAGTGACTTCGGAAAACCATTGGCAAGTAGTGATCAAGATGGCCGGACCGTGAATCAAACCTGAGTCCTCCCGAATACACTCAAGTCCAGTGGCTCGTCATCCTGGTCGGGGGATTATACGAGCAGAAGAGTTGGAAACTAAAGAGAAATTAAACCGGGTTCAATCCCCGGCTAGGCCACTCCCGGATTTTCGAAAGTGGGAGTTGTATCGGGCGATGCCGCTGCTCGGTGGGTTTTCTCGGGGATCTCCCGTTTCCTCTGTCCTATAATTCAGACGCTGCTCCATACCTACCTCATTTCACCCTCATTGGCTGTCAAGACCTCGCTGTTAAGAGTGAGTGAAGATATTTGGACGGCTTTTAACGTTGCGGTCTTGAGAGCCGATGAGGGTGATTGAGGTGAGTATGGAGCACTACCGTAATGATGGGGCGGGGGAAACGGGAGATCCCCGAGAAAACCCGCCGCCCAACGGCATCGTCCGGCACGATTCCGCAGTGACCCGGGCGGGAACTGAACCCGGATCGCCTTGGTGGGAGGCGAGCAGGCTAACTGCTCAGCTACCGTGGTCCCCTCGCTGTTAAGAGCCACTCACTCGCGCTTCTATGCGCTTGCGGATTCTATGCCAGAGGTCTGGTTCCACAGGAAATGCGGTGCGCATGCGTGGCCCGACGTTGGAGCGGTTGTTTTGGGGTTGTAAGGGGCGACGACGGGTCTGGCTGGCTCGTGCGGGTTTCCTGAAACGAAATAAAAGTTACGACTTCCGAAACACGGGCTGCCGACACATCGCAAAGTGGGTTTGGCGTGGAACCGGTTATCTCAAGTGCGTGCGTGAGTTGGACGCCGTTGACGGCGCGTTCAGAGAGCACACGACAGGCGTTCGTCAACGCACTTCCGTCGCACGCGACCGCCCGTCGCCGCGGGGTCAGTCAAATACAAATGAGGAAATGGTGCGTAGAAGTCGAAAAACGGGCCGGGCGATTCCAAAGAATCCATTGCCGCTGCACGATGGAGGGTTGGGTGTCGTTCAGTTCATCGGCAACAGCGGCCGAGAAAGGTTGGGCGAGAGCTGCCCCGCACATGTGCATATTACCTGTCGAACAAACGTATGTCCCGCAGCTCGGGACTTACGCAGCGCGGTGTTTAACTACGCGGCAGTAGATAGCGATGTTATAAGTTTGGTATGAAGCTTACAGCGCCAGCATCGTCACGTGGTTTCACCCCCTCCAGTGGCATGCGTTTGGGAGAACCTCCACTATACTACCTCCCCCATCTTCCAGTGGCGTTTATTCCATAGACGCAAGGTAAGCAATGCTTATCCTATACACATTGAAAATGTTTGATACTTTATACTTTTCGCCTTCATTTAAACACATTTAATTCTGAGTTTCCCGTTTCCGATTCGACAAAAAGAGTTTTCGTAACTCTCGTACTGTACACACATAGTGCTGCTATCTAGTATCTATTTCCACAAACCGGAGCGACTAGTGGTGAATCGAACTCACAAGCAGCAACACACCACACGCTCGACCGCGTTCCTTCGGCAGGGTAAGAAGTCGTTCTGTTTACGTCCTCCAATCCAACATTTTCCCTTGGAAAGTGGATGAAAATGTTCGAAAAAACGGGAGAATTTTACTATAATTTTTAATATGCTCTCTAAATGATATTCAGGTTAATTATTATTACATTCATTTCGTTTTCGTTTTTATAAATAATGGTAGGTAATATAAAATGGTAAATACATGTGGAGGGTAAGCAAAGTTGGATGGTGCGTTTGTTACTAGAAATTGTTTATCCTGTAAAAAAACTCACTTCACGACACTGCCATCTTCCCTCCGTCAAAGTTGCGCGAAGATTATTTTCTCATTTGAACTTTAGTATAAATAACGTGAAGCCTCCCCACTCCCTTCACCCAATACCACTGCTACCCATTTCTGTACACGTTTTGTTATCCAGTCATATGATAGTAGGGATGGCGATCTCCTGACACAATTATAGGCCTTCTCAATACCACTATCAATTCAGTCCCCCAAGTCGGAGAGGTGGGAATCCATTCCAGCAGTCGAGGGCATCACCACTAGGTATGGTAGTATAACCCCAGACTCACCCAGGCAGACTCATTGACCGATGTGAGTTGTACCTTGAGGGTGTTTCCCCCAAATGGGTCCAGTAGTTCTTAATTACTATCCCGTAGTTGTTACTAATTACTGGACCCGTTCAGGGGAGGCACCCGCAACGTCAGGCTTCTGCTGTAAAACTTTGGTTCTATAAGTAAGTTCTTCAAGATGTTTGTACACTTTCTGTAACCTGGTTTTTATGCAACTAGAATATATTCAAGTTGGTCAAAGTATTTTGAGCATATAAGGGAGTGGGTTTCACTGTTTCCCACATGGCAGTTGTACTGACATTTGACGAGTCACTGTTGTGCACATACACATAGGAGCGAAGTAAGTCTTTCTACAACTTAAGTCCATGGCCTCAAATTCACTGACTGCACTTGACTGAAGAAGTGGCATATTCCCATCGAGTTCCCCTTTTACATTCCAGCAGTTATACAACTGCCAGTATTCTTGTCCACATTTCCACCAATATCTTCAGTCATGTGTTCCACAATTTCACTAAAACTGTCCATATGTACTATGACTCGAAATTTCTCCAGAAACTTCATTCTGGTGGTCACTTTTCTTTAGCGCTGTCTATCTGCAAAGCCACCTTTTCACTGCCGCTGGTAGCTGCGTTGGCCACCATTTAATTAAACCCATTCTCCTGATCCGCTTTTTCGCTGACGTTGCGCACAATTTAACCGGTTTTGTCAATATTTCTAATTAAATTTTCATTTAAACCTTCAGTTTCCTGATTCACATTTTCACTACACATTTAAACTCCCAGTCCATCATTTTTTTAACACTGCTAACCCATATTTCAGTCGCAATGCACATTTTCCAATCTTATAATCCACGATGCCCGGCAATCTTCTAATAAATTTTTTCAGTAACACTGTCACTCTACTGACCTACACTTTAAAAGATACTGTGGATTCTCTTGTCATTTAACATATCTTTGTATCCACTAGTTCACGATTCCTAGTATTTTCTCTCTACATTTCCGTTTACATTGTCTACTTTCTTGTGCAATTTGTGTAACACTGCACTATCATGGCGCATATTACTATCTACGCGAGATTGCAAACGATTTGTTTCTTCATATTAGAGAATTAAACACTTCTGAGGCAACTATTGATTGAGCATTTCACTGGTCGGCCAATCAGGCTAGGAGATCTCCGAGTCAACAACAGTCCATCAAGAAAACAAGGCCAGTATCCCGTTCTACGTGCCAAGGATAAAATTTTCTAGTCAAACGGAGAAACTGTCAATAATCAGATAGCCTGGTCTCAAGTTTACAAGGCTCTGGTAAGTTAGAGGTGTAGGTCGATGATTTGTAACACCATTACCTCCTTACTCTACTGTCAACATTAGGGTGGTGTTTGTGTTGCGGCAAAACAATTTTTGCGTGGAATTGCTGTTAAAGTTTTGTATTTAAAAATTGTCACGTTTTTTCTTTGCTTTGAAACAAACCTTACGATTCAAAATGAATTAAGTACAATATTTTTGTCCCAAAAATAAATATTACCTGTAAATGAAAAAAATTAATGCAGCTACCAATTTATTTTTAAATATTAACCGGAACTGTTTAATGCACGTATATTCAAACAAATCTTTAACTACAGTACACTAACCAAATCTTTGCCTGGGGTAACCAAATAAGAACCAAATTATTTGGTTACGAGAACCAAATATTTCATTGCCTCTATACAAACAATTAATTTGGTAGCGTCAAACAAACTTAGTTTGATTCAACAAAACCTTTCTCCCTGTGTACTTTTATGATATAGTAGTTATGTACAGTATAGGCTGTATTTAATAATCAATTCAGTAGGATTTTTAAATTGAGTTATTTTATAGTTTTAATAGTTTCGACCATGTTTAGAGATAGATAAAATTGTCGCGTGTTAAATATTCTGTGTGCTAGACTCCATAGACTCCACAGTACGTCACATACTGTAGTTGCTTGGATATATAATGTTAATAGCCTTCTGCAAAACTGAGATAGTATTTTTACGCTTTTCCACATAATTCGGTATCCTTTTTTGAAATATATACACTTTTTTTGAAATATGTACACTTTAAACTTGAAGTAGGGAAAACCAAGCCAAATAAACGACAACCAGGATAAATGGTCCCATTTGAAATTAGCTGTAAGTTACTAAGTGTTACGGTGGCTGAATATCACTGACATTAAGGTCGCTTCGAGGTGTTTATACATGGCGGATGCCTGTAAACTGGTCATATTTTCAAAGTTGCAAAACAGTCTGAATTTACAATACGCATGCTATGTATACTACCGAAGGATGAAATATTATTACCTGGCAAAACAATTGTTGTTCCTTTGACATTGCATTTTGCTATTCAGCCTTAATAGTGGAACATAGAGTAAGGAACACAAACGCTCGATATACTTTGTTTTCGCCCCGGTATGGCTCCACCCACATCCACTATAGTTTACCAGTTATAAAATAAGTTGGAAAACTTACTTCTAATGTAATTTATTGTGTACGAAAATATCGATGTCTTCATCTCAATCTTGATAGAACGACCAGCATTAAAGCAAAACTTACATCGTATCTTTAGATATTAAAATGAATGCCACGCGGTGACATTCCCGTTCATTGTGCTGACTTACCAATCTGCAAGAGCGCCTTAATACTTTGTAGACTATGCTCGAGCTACACTCGAGCATAGCTAATTCTAATTTTTTTTTTGTTCAGAACGAAACTCGCATGGATGAGAAGTCTTTGTTCGGCTAGTGTTTAACATATTACCTCACAAGAACACGACAGCTCAGTAACAATGATATTGCTAACGATATAATAGTTTTTTTTTGTATCTACACTCAAAGGAACATGATTGAATGTAAAACCTTTTATTCAATAAAGAACATTTTATTGGGTCAATATCAGCTCGGCTCTCCATTGGTTGATTACCGGCCAGTATTAAACGCTGTAAAATATTAGGTAGTGTCCGGTGTGTTATGGACCAATAGGACGATGGCAAGTTCTAGCACAGACACCAACAGAACTGGTGTTCTTGCAGTAGTGGGTATACGTGACTCACTTCTAATTTGTCTTAGTTGCCAGTAAATGTGTGCAGACTTTAATGTGGTAAACGACGTTCACTGGCTAGTTTTTGATTCTCTGATATAACTGAATCGGGTGTAGGTTATATGGTTGGTTCTGGGTTACCTATGTTTTTTTTTATGTTCACCTTGAACGAGCCTCACAAGGAACACTAGGGTACGCCTTCTAGTTTTTTAACTTTAGCATAAAACGAACTGTCCTCACGAATTTTCCCACTCTTTAGCCAAAATTTGGTTCAAATAATCGTATTTCTTCCAGGGAGATTAAAAAAATAAGTACCTTTAAAATTTACGAGGGCGTGTTTCACGTAAAAAAAGAATTATGCTACCAGATCGCGCGTTTTCGTTGAGCTTCGCATGATTAAAATAAATTTTACCGTAATCGGTTAAACCACCTCGTGCTTGCCAATTAAAACCCGTTCTCATTTGAATAGCTCATATCTTCCAAAAATGGGAAGAATAACAGATAAATCTTTAAAAATGACAGTTTATACCTTCTGTTATTGACGGGTGCGCCAAGTTTAGCCCAGTTCTAGTAAATTGTTTTAACGTTTCGCAACACCTCAATAATTAGGCTTACCGTTCGAAAAATTTCAAATGATCGAGAGAAAAGTATTTTTTCTCCCCCAGCGTAGCACCGAAGAATAATGTTTCATGTAAAACCATGGTATTTTAAAAAAAAATGTTATAATCAGCGCATCCATGAGTTGTTTGAAATATTCTTGCAATAGAAACAAACACGAAAAACGAGCCAAGAGTGGCTGTTGTCGAAGTTTATAAATAAAACGTATAATAAATCCCACAAAGCAATTTTTTCAGATTTGTAACAAAATAGAAAAAAAATACAGGACGAATTTTCAAACGAAAAAGAGACAAGCTCGTCTAAGAAAACCTACTGTATTTTCCTGTGTCATATTTGTCTTTCAGTCCGAAATTTTGTCTTTTTTTTTTCAGTGTTCGTCTGTGCTGTCTTACTTGTGTTGTCCTTAGTTTTTGAAGTTTTTTTTTTTTTCGTTTGATAATTCGTTATATCATTTTATTTCTGCTCTTTCTATTTTGTTATAAATCTAACCAAATTCCTTCTTGGGGTTGCTATACGTTTTATTTATATATTTTTAGTACAGCCACCCTTGGCTCGTTTCTCGTGCTTGTTTCATGTCTCAGACTCGATTTTCTGTGACGAAATAGTGTAGCAAAGGAGTTAGTATGTTCAAAATATTTGACATAATAAACGCATACACACACAAAAAAGTTTTAAAAACTCCCGGGTATATATTTACTGGACAGACATGTACCGCCATCAGGTGGTCGTTGATGAAAATAAATTCCTAATGAAGTCTCGTACACAACGTATGCGCGTTCTGTTAGTACTGCATGAATAGTCAGCGAGTTCGAACTTTTCGGTTTTGTGTGTGTACGCGTGGTCCTATAACCAAGCAACGAACGTGAATTAAATTTGGTTTTAATGTTGGCAAACATGCAAGGGAACGTACGAATTCATAAAAAAAAAAAAAAAAAAAAAAAAAATACAGCAATAAATAATGGGGTATGCCAGATATTATCTGGTCAACTCCGGGGAATTTATCGCAACTTCATAAAAATGTGGCAAAATACGTCGAAAAGCGTGAATTGAAGGCGATCGCGGAAGATGACAATATTCATTAATAGATAAAGTAATAGCTCGCGTTTTAAGGGAGTTTTCCAAAGAGAAATTTGTTATTTTATAATTGTATTACACACTCATCAACTTGTAGACATTTTCCTTAGGTGAATAGTTTTTTAGAACGCGTGTTTTTTTTAAAATGACATGTCATATTCAAAATTTTACTGTTTTTGTAATGCACAAATAAAATTTAAAAAAACTATTTAATGTCTGTGAAATGAAAACCGAGACAAAAACCTTAAATTTAGCAAGTGAAGTACTTTATACCTGTACTTAATATACATCAGTTAAACTGTTAAATGTGGAACAACGGAAAAAGATATTCTTCGTCTTGAAGTTGAGTTAAGCGAGTGAAGAGATTTGGGCGGCTCTTAGCAACGAGGTCTTGAGAGGACACGAGGGTGAAGTGAGGTGAGAATGGAGCAGTGCTGGAATGCAAGGGAGAGGGAAAAGGGAGAGCCCGAGAAAAACCCGCCGACCAACGGCATCGTCTGGTACGATACCCACATTCGAAAATCCGTGAGCGACCCCGCTGGGAAACGAACACGGTTCGGCTAGGCGGGAGGCGTGTAGTATAACCACTACATAACGATGCCCCATGATCTTGAAATTATCGCATACAATTATTATAAGAATTTTTTTTCAGCCGGCCACGCAACGTCAAGTATTAGGAATATTTTTTACTAATTTATCTAACAATTTAACTACGGGTCTGCATTCCAAAGTATAGATAAGCATACATAAACATCCGAACGTACAAGTAGACGTGGGCGAACAAGTCGACATGGGCGTACATGTAGAAATGGGATTACATGTAGTTTTTAGTGCACATGTAGATATTAGCATACATGTGACTATGGACTTACATGTCGACAAAGGTGTATATTTATATATGAGCGTACATGTAGACATGGGCGTACATAAATGTAAATGAGTACATGTAGATATGGACGTAAATGTATATACGTGTGTACATGTAGATATAGGCGTACATTTCGATATGGATGTACGTGTATATGTGGGCGTACATTTAGATATGGGTGTAGATGTAGATATGGGCATATATGTAAATATAGGCGTTCATGGAGATATGGTAGTACATGCACATATGGGCCTATATGTACATATGGGCGTATATGTAGACATAGGCTTACATGCAGCATGGTCGTACATGTAGACATGGACGTACATGTAGATATGGGCGACACTTTAGACATGGGTGTTCATATAGAGATGTGCGTACATGTAGATGTGGACGTACATGTAGACACGGGAGTAGATGTATATATGGTTGTACATGTAGATGTGGGAGTACATGTAGATATAGGGGTAGATGTAGATATGGTTGTACATGCAGATTTGGGCGTACATGTATACATGGATGAATGTGTAGATGTGGACGTACATGTAGACATGGGCTTACATGTATATAAGGGTGTACATGTAGATATGGGCGTTTATGTAGACATGGGCGTACATGTAGACATGGGCCACATGTAGATATTATCATACATGAGATATCGGCGTACATGCATATAAGGGCGTACATGTTGATATGGACGTACATTTAGATATATGGGTGTACATGGAGATAAGGTCGTGCATGACGATACTAGCAGTGATTATTTTTAATGGTTGATTTCAGAAGTGCTTAATTTACTCTGAACACACTGAAAAAAATTGGGCTAAATAAAACAAAGTTTCTTATGCATAACCCAATTAATTATTTCTATATGGGCGCTTCACTATTTAGTTGTTTAAATATGAATTTTTATTGCACTTATTTTTTTTTCCTAAAGCTGTTAAAGTTTGTTGGTGCAACTAAAGGTTTGGCTCTATGTGCATTGAACAGTTTCGGTAATATAAATGCAAGTGAAAGCCCGATAGCGATTTGAAGCCAGATATTTAGCTACGCCCTAGAAAGCACAGCTAGAATGAGTACTGAGTAATTTAGAATGTTTTCAAATCTATACAATTCAAATTGGCATATAAATGATTATGTAAATATTTCAAGTTTTGCAAGTCTACGTTTTAGTCTCGTTTTGAATTGGATTAATAATATATTTATACCATTTTAAAGCATTAATAAATGCGGCAGCAAGCAAAATGCCTACCTTAGTTGTCACAACAATTGCAAACAAACTCTCGAGCTGCATTATAGAACGAAGACAATCAAACTCGTGACCAAGCCAATATACAGGGAGCGTATCGTAATTCGGCCGGCAAACTTCGGCTGCAAGTTAATCACAAAAAAAAGAAAGTTGAAAATATACCTAACCCACGACATATGGTCTAACGTGAATCGTAAGGCCAGCCAGCGTACGTCTTTAAAATTGAACCTGAAACACCTGTTTAATGTAAATATTGGAGAAGACAAGTTAGAACACAGATTGTCTGGACGATGGGTAACTGAACAAAGATCTGGAGTCACCACAACACCTGTTGCTGTTATAAAATTTTTTCATATAAATAATCACGCTCACTGCCTTTATTTCGAACCAACCCGCACGGCGCGACAGCGTATTTGGGATTTGAATGTTGGATCAGTGGGGTGAACCCGTGCGTTTTTTGTGAAATAATTGTTTGCGTGACTACGCGTATCTAAGTAAATCAGTGTTCTGAAAATATGGCTTTTTGTTACAAAAAACTAAAAACAATTATCTTGTCTCTATTTTTTTTTTTTACTTTTGTCATATTAAGTGTATTCTCGGAGAAAAAAAATTCGACACGGGACATAAATTCATGCTATTGAGGTTTACTGTATTTTACAAGTTTTATGGAAGCCGATAGAGAAAAAAAAAGAAAGGGCAACCATACAGAATAGTTTTTACTAAGTACGAGAGCAAATATTTTACCTGAGTGAATTCTGCCGAGATATTTCTGACTCCGTCAATTTTTGTGTGTATTCGTGGCGCAAGACATCATGCGAAATTGATACAGTAATGCTGTAAAATACTTGGTCGTTAAGTTGGCAAAACCTATTATCTAAGATTGCCATTTTTACTTTTTTTATGCTGGATTTCAAAAACCAGTAAACATCAATTAACGTATTTGGTGTTGATTTTTGTCCCTCGCCCCCTTAAGCGGCGAGAGAAACACAAACGTACGGGAGTATATTAACCTGTGGGCTTCCATGGCGTGAAATAAAGTCCCAGTGTTGCAGATATAATTTGCACAGTACAGCGTCACGGCGGATACACAGCACGCCTTGCGCGTAGGACTGATGAGGGGGCCATTTGTTTTTCGCGAAAAGTTTCACGTGAAGGTTAAACTTCAGTATCCTATTTTCACACTTGCAGCATTCATTTGGCTATTGGAAACTTGTATTTTTGAGACGAGAGTAGTTGCACACGTGAGCCAATCAGAATTGAAATTTCTCCGATAATGAACTTCCGTGATTCGCGAGCAGGCAGACAAGGTGCGTTACAATTCAAATGGCTCAATCACGAAAGTGGGTCTGAACAAAAGCGTTTTGGAACAGTACTTGTCCTGAAAGCTTTCCGTGAAAACCAGGTACCTCTAGCGATGAGTAGGGATATGAATAATTCGCGACTTCATCTCAGGACATGATAGATTTCAAACGGGTGTACACTGAATAATCTTTGCAATTGGATCGGAGTTTATTAGATACGCCCTCGACGAATACACGCCAATAGCCGACAGGCAAAGGAACAAGAAGCGAATCCCGTAGCGTCAAATGTGGGGTAACACTTGTGCAACAGCCAATGAACATACATCTGAGGTTCGGCTATACAAAGGATTGTGGAGTCTAGCATAGAGGTCATTGAACTCGCGAGATATTCCTATCCCTAGCGATGAGACACTAGACGTGAGTGTCAGTGTCACCAGTATCGTTCCCTCGCTTCTTGGCTGCAATCAACGGAAAAGGTCGTTTTGTGTAAATACCATAAGTAGAGACCTGCAAAATTTCCGTTATTATTTGAGAACACGTTAACCTTCAAACACATGTACCTTTGCAATGAAGTTGTCAAGGGTCCGTAATTTATTTGACAAGCCCTGGGTAACCCTGTGCCAGCGAATGAACACTTCACAATTGCGCAGTCCAATCATGCGCAGTCCAGTCAAAAAACTTGTGATTTCACATAGCCAATGGAGAACCGACGCCGGTTCAAGTATATACAGCACTGTGAAGTTTTGGCTGATGCCAAATAATAACGCGAGTTTTGTAGGTCTCTAACCTTAAGGCTCGCCGTTTCTGTGCAGTTGGTTTTTTAAATTTCAAAACAGTACTTACTAATACCTGGCAGGTGGGCAATCCGATCACCCGATAACACGCTGTTGCGGCTATCAAGTGGAGGGGAAGATTCCAAAGAGAGAGGCACGTAACAGCGACACTCTAATAAACAAGTGCTTCAGGATCAGCTACAAAAAGAAGGCACCGTGCTCAGGGATCACTTTAAACCATAGGGCGTGCACATGTTTGCAACTCATGTTTTCGTGATAAACCAGCAGCCCACATTTGTTGGTCGTATTTAAATAAAGGCCGTTCACGATCAAGTGAGCACTTTTTATATCAATCTTAGAAAACTGCAACTACCCCTGCGTGCGTATATTTTAGCGGGCTTATTGAGTGACATGCGCCCAGTAAAGTTGGTGACTATGGATTGGAAGTAGTTCCATATAATAACGTCGAATAAGAAGTATTGGGTGACCGATTGTAATAACTAAAATTATTTCTTTCTCGTTTTCTGTTATTTAATTCGTCGAATTGTGAAAATGAGCAGATTGGTAAAATATGTACTTTTCTAATAATTTCACAGTTTCACTTGACCGATGCATGCATAAGGTGAACAGGCCCAAGGCAATGTTGATCTTACATACGACGGAATAATACACAATGTACATACAAGTATATATCAAGCTGGGCTTACAAAAGTGCTCATTTTACCGTAAACAGCCTATACCATGTATACATGTGAATAAACTTAATATTTTGTTGACAGCTAATTTTTTTTTCCGCCCGACACAGACGTTTTGTGTATTCAAGCATGTAATTAGTTAGATGAAAAAAAAAAAATCAATTTTGTTGCTTTTCGATTTTGTTCCTCAACGAAATGTTTTGTTGCAGCTAGTGAATGCGTGTTTGTCTCTACGCGAACGAGTGTTTTGTTGGTCGGGACAGACCTTTGCGTGAGAACAGCCCAGGACGTGCGCGAGATCTCTGTAGCTGTCGGCTGATGTTTCAGCCACTAGTTAAGTGCAGCGTCAGCGGAAGCCCGGGTTTTGCCTCCGCGAACCGCAAGCTTTGTTGGAGTTACGTACACGTTTTAACAGCTCCACGCGCCGGCAAATTACCGCCATTGCTGGTGATAATTGTACTCGCCTTTAGCGCGAGCACTCCTGCTAACAACGTGCAATTATGTTGCCGAACGCAATGGTCTGACCTGGCCGCGGTAGCAGACCACGCACGTAAACAACCAACTTGCCGAGTGCCTTAACGTTGAAGCCAACATCCACCTTTACTTTTCTCAACAGTGGAATGTTAGGAAAATATAATATTATCCGTGAGTGTTAAAGACTTGACCTCAAACCATTTGCAGTAATCATTTGTTTTCGCGTCATCATTTTTGATTCATAGTAATTTCTGACAACTTACGGTTGTTTAATATTTTTGTGGTAATTTTAATTGTGTATTATCTGCTTGTAGTAAAAATTCGAGAACATACTTATGTTTCGTTAATATATTCCGTACTTTTCACAACAAGCAGATAACACACAATTAAAATTACGGAAAAATGTATTAAACAACTCGCAAATTGTAAATTTTCTTTACTCGTACCTTGTCAGAAATTACTATGAATCCGAAATTATAATGCGAAAACGAAGAATTTCTCCAAAAGGGGTAAAGCCGGGCCTTAAGAAAATTCAAGTAGTTTTTTTAATGGCCGTAATTTCCAGAATTCTAAACTTTCTTAGCTTGACCTATTTATATAGTTAAAACAACAACACTCCTGTTCTTTTAGTGTTATGGAATTTTAAATAATCACATCTTCTCTGTTAATCGTCAC
Source organism: Dryococelus australis (assembly GCA_029891345.1). Taxonomy (NCBI): domain Eukaryota; kingdom Metazoa; phylum Arthropoda; class Insecta; order Phasmatodea; family Phasmatidae; genus Dryococelus; species Dryococelus australis. Next base: position 131,828,653 of record CM057009.1, read on the forward strand.
CGGAAAACGGCCAGTCATATCTGAGTGCAGAAAGTTTTGACTGATAATTTCTCCAGCAAGCGTAGCCGTTGGCCTTGACAGCTAAGGTGTTACGGTCACGTGTTGCACGGACTGGCTCTGCGATGCTTTAAAAGGCGTGGTACATAAATCTAACTCTGAATACGTTGATTGAAGGTTACAGGTTTCTGGAAGCCTTGTATGAAATTCCCCTCCTTCTAGGCAACGGGATTCAGTGGTGAGATGCATATTAGCTGCCGCCCCTACATCAGACACACACTATAGGTAGGGACATGCAAAATTCGCGTTGTTATTCGGAATCAGGCTGAACTTCACAATACTGTATGCACTACTGCCGACGTTATTACTTCATAGGCTGCTGTATAGATGTGAAGACACTCCCTGTCTGTGACTGAATTACACGTGATTGGGGCACACTTTCGTGAAGTGTTCCTTTATTGGTGCAGAGTCACCCAGGGTGTGTCACATAAAGAATGGTCCAATGACAAACATATTGCAAATGTACATGTTTTTTCAAGTTTAACATGTCCCCAAGTAATAGCTCGACTTTTGGAGGTCTCTAACTATAGTCTGTTCACAGTTACTTAGCACTTTTCTGAAGCCCTGCGAAAGTTCTACTGCCAGGATATTCCTCCGCCTCGCGCAAACAGAGACTAGAAAATTACATCAAAGGGACAACGCACCATATTCGTGCGCACTCAGTGTAATAAAATTTTGCATAAGAACTGTTTCTTACTAAGCATTAACAACATAAGTTCTCCCTGTTTTTATTAATATTAATTACATATAAAATATTATAATTTATTGATAATTGCAAGTAAAAGTTTATTTTAACCAAATAAGGCAATCCCCTACTTATGCGATAACACAAGGACAAAAATCTTGTGATACACGACATAGGCCTATATAGGAAACAACTAACTACTAACTAGGAAAAAAGTACTACCTTTATTTATTAAATTTGCAATTTTCCCATTTGTTGATGAAAATCCGATACACATGCAGCACTAGTGCTACCTGGCTGCGAGAATTGTTATTTGCCAAACTACAGTATTAGCATTGGTCCTCCCAACCCGAGTAGAATAAACCTTAGATGTACTATAGCCCGTGTCAGACTATCAAATTTTCGCCTTCAACTATATTTGACTATAAAATTTGATGACAAAATACAGCAATCAAAATTTTCCTTCCAAGAAATTTGATCAAGTAATCTTTAATATGTTTGAAAATGCCACACACTGTAAAATGTTTTACTAGTAGAATCTAATTTGAATTATCGTTCAAAAATTGTTTTTACTGTGAGATATTGTTTTTGTTTTTTCCATGCAGTCTAGAAATGTTTGTAATTTATTTTCGCTTCTTTAATAAATTCATATCTTATTTATCAGAGATGTTTAATGCCTCTTGAGTTTGTAATAGTATGTGCAATATTCACTTAAAGTAGCATTCATGCCCAGACAGCTTCTACAAAAATTAATTATCTTCACTACCTACTTTGCTATTCGTTATTTTAAAGCTTCTTGACATCCATTTCTGTCGTGCACGATTCTGACTGGCTGAGACCGTAAAGCATCAACGACATTTTATAACCGCTCCAATCTTCAAATGTTTGATGGAAACTGAAGCCATCCAAATTTCTTACGTCACTAACTCAATCAGTAAAATTTTTTCACTGAAAACATCAGTGTTTTTCTACTTATTCTAAGTGGAGCCATTTTCACTACTTCGAGTAGTTGAATTTCACTGCGAATCAGTGGCTTCCTACTGATTCAAATTTAGAGTAGAGTTCATCATAGGTCCATATTACTGTAGCCGAACATACAGCCTACAGCTCATTGGCTGTGACAACGAAACATGAGCTGTGTCGACTTACGTACACCCCACATTATAACTTTTTTTTTTGTTTGATACACCTGGAACAGAAAATTAAAGTGGGCCTGAAAGGGTAAACACGATATAATTCACGGGGTAAAATAAATACAGGTATAAAATAAAATGTTTGCAATATGCACGTATTTCGGGCGCGGAAAGTACGACGTGAAGAAGGACTGAGGTGATGTTATCGTGCAGTGGCGAATCGCAATCGTTCTGTTTTGTAACGTCAAGTCCCTGCACGTGAAAGTGACGGTGGCTAGCATTCGCAGAAGGATAGGTGTATGTGATTTGTGGCAAGCCAGTTACTAGAAAGGCACTGGTACATTCCTCTACCACAGGCGGTTTTTTTTTTTCAAATAGCGCTGCTCTTCCATTGCTGCCGACGTTCGTTTTATTTATTTTTCGCCATACGAAAAAAAAAAAGAATGTTCTGGTTGGATTCAGTACAAATGGCGAACAATTAAGAACTCTCTGCTAGACTTAAGCTTCTAGTAGGGGAGCGGTAGAGTTATAGCCCACTAAGCGGGGAACGATGTCCTGGACAATCTTGAAACGATAACGCTTAACATAAAATCGTATTAAAAGCAGAATATGGCAGGCTCTCTGGCCTTCTGTAGGGGTGCTTATTTCGAATATCTATTTGGAAACCCCATAACATCCCTGTAAACAGTAGTAGAGGCGTGCCGGTTCTGCTTTTAATTCGATTTTATGTTTGGGGTTATCGTTGCAAGATTTTCCAGGACATCGTTCCCCACTTAGTGGGCTAGAACTCTTCCACTTCCCTACTGCTTCTACCGCTGTGGTCTGCAGAAAATACAACCCAGCCTTAAAACAATTGAGCTGAAAAAATTCGCATTCGTCTTGGAAAATTTCAAGCTCTGCGTATTAAAAAGAGCAAATATTTGTTGCTATTTTAATCATGTAACTTTAGTTAAATTTATTTGTTTTGAGTACGAAATATCGTTTTTCTTTGGAATGAATATTTGATGGTACTATCGATAAGAAGCGCTAGTATTTTCTTCTTTAGAAGGATAACTTTAGATTTTACGCTACAAGTAAATTTTTCAAGTTGTTATTTGGTCGTCAACACTTTCTACTTTCAAGGACAAATCAACCTAACTGTTTTTGTTCTTGTAAAATATGATAATTCTCCGATAAGTAGGCCTCAATTTCGATTCGGGACAACCAATTGCACAAAATAAAATCATTTAATGTACGGAATCGATTTTATTAATGCTACATATTCTCTCTTTACCGATAATAATGTTCAATTTTAATTATTTCTTGGTTCAGCATGATTTGCACAGTAATTAATACAGCGTTAAAGAAATCTGGGTTCGAGGATTCATCCTCATTTAAACAGCTTAGCAGAAAATTTCACATTTTTTTTGACATATCGGTTTAGGTCTAGGCAAGGAGCTCCCAAGGATATTCGGCGCTGTCGTAATAGAGCTTCCCAAAAAGAAAAATCTTCTCCGGCTTCTGAAGCTCCACGGAGAAGCTAAACGCGGCCTACGAGAAGGCTTTGAGCGCTGGGCGATAGAGATCGCGTTGGAAAGATGACAGAATTAGCAGCCAGATCTGTTAAGGCCGAAGGCCGAGGTGGCTTGGCAGGTAACCGAAGTCTCTGTCGCAACAATCTCCGGGGTCTCTAGCTGCATGACGTCTACGTTAGGTATGCTCGCGTCGTCACAGCTAAATTTATGAGAGGGTTCTCATTAATCCCGCAACTTTTGAATGAAATACGGATACTCTACTGATTCAGTTGCCGTCACTGCAGAATATTCTTTGTTCGTTTACAAAGAAAATAATTCGAAACCCTGTTGCCAAGAGAATCCTTTGAATAACTACAAGAGTTCTCCTTGTAAAAAAAAAACCTAATAAGTATACTTGCAAGATTAATATATGCAATATTACATGTGATAATAACGCATTTGGAACATATTTGTAAGCAGGTAATCTGAATTTATATTTATGAACATTCTCTGTAAAACATATTCATTTACAAGAAAACTAACTCACAAATATTAACATTCACGTCAAATTTAAGAAAATAAAACAAGCAATTGAGCGACAACATAAGTTCTAAACTATGAGTAATGAGTTCAGAAAAAATGACTAACAACTATACCTACTCGTTATTGATCTGTTATAATGATTTAACCACGTACACTATTAAGTTGGCAAAAGAAAAAGAATTCTCAGTCGTTAATGATTTTTTATAATACACATTTATAGGTGGTTTACACATTTCCGCAATAGCCATTTTATAGCTAATTGCATACTTCTCGACTAAAAGCGGTTTCTGTTGACTACAAAAATTGATCGAGTTTTACATCAGAGACAACACTTGTAATTTTACAAACAAGATATTAGCAAGCAATAATCTTTGTACTTATACAAGTACGAGCTAGTTTCGTATAGGAAAAAACCAACAATAAATTGATGATAACTAACGAGCCCACTTTCCTCTACATGGCTGCAAATAAACTTTAGTGAAGTTACAGAAATCTTAGATGGTAAGTAGTTGTTGACGTCTCATCAACAGCAATTTCATTATAGATGAAACCAGAAACATGTGAAACAATACAAAGCCAATTAAAATACTCAAGTGTCTTACCCGGAATTCGAATTCAGAAACATTCGTAAAATTAAGCTGGCTTGTAATCACGGAGGTAGGATCCGGAGCATCAACTTCGGATGTAAATCTGTGCAATGTTTTGAATGATAAGGTTCACTAACCTGAAATATTTACACTGACATCATTTTTAAATAAGTGTCTGAGCCACAAAAAAAACACAAGTTTACATGGCCTACCATAACGCTACTTGTGTGAAAAATTTGACGTAAATTGGTTGATTGGTCTCTGAGATATGGCATAAAAACCTTATTTTCTTAAATGTGGCTATCATACAAAATTGCTTAAAAATAGGATGTGTACACAATGTTTGTAAAAGGTAAGGCCAGCATAAAAAGTTTGATTGAAATTGTTAAATGGTTAAATAGATATGCCGAACATATGAAAATATTTATGTGGCCCCCATTTTTAAAATCTTTATCTGACCTCATTTAAATCATCCAACTTTACTGTCTTGGCCTTCTATAGGTGTGCAAAATTTTGTGAAAATTAGTAGATTTATTCCGCAAATATTACAAAATATTCCGTTTACTCACCTGACACTAATTTGCAAAAAATCTGGCAAAGGAGGATCTCTGTATACATTACGGTTGCCTGGCCCTCGAGATATGGTATAAAACATCCATTGATTATGTTTTGCTGTTTCGTAGATAAAACATTCGGGGCTAAAATATTTATGTGGCTGACATTTTGTAAATATGTGTGTCTGATCCTCTCAAAATTTATCATTATGCATAGCCTGCCATAGCGATAATTGTTTGCAAAATTTTGTAGAAATAGTTTGTTTTTTCGGAGATCACATAATTTTAATTTGTCAGTTGATACTATTTTACAGAATGGCGGACAAAGAGATTTTCTGTGTATACATTTCATTGTTTATATATATAAAGCCACCATACAAAGTTTCATTGGAAATTATTACATGGTTTAGACTATAAAATATACAAAACTAAAATAGCTATATGGCAGCCGTTTTGAAAATAAGTGTATGACATACCTTAAACACATGAGTTATCCTCCAATTGATTCCTCAGATATGACAAAAATATTATTTATTCGTGTAGCACTATCTTACAAAATGGAGGATAATTGAGGCTCTGCGTAGACACGTTTGATGTTTGTTATATATACTCCAAGCATACAAAGTTAAGCTGGAATTGATTAAATGGTTTGGAAGATAAAGCAGACTGTGCTAAAATAGCTAGACAGCCGATATTTTGAAAATAGGTGTATGACATCTGTGAAACATATTTGTACATATCAAATGCAGCAGTACTACTTGATTGCCAAATTGGGTAGGAATTAATCAATTGTTTCCCAAAAAATTACACAAAAAATTGATTAATTAAAGTAGCGCTATCTTTCAAAATGGCGGAAAAAGTGGTTTTTGGCTTATTTGATGCTTGTAATACATACTGCCAGTGTAGATAATTTGGTTGTATTTGGTCCAATTGTATGGTAGTTATACCAAATAAACCTACAATATTGATATGTCTGCCATTTTGAAAATCTTTGTTTAATAAATTTTGATTTCTTATATTTACCTGATATATCGTAGTATTTCTTACGTGGCAAATTTGGCGAAAATAGGTTGCATAGTTTCCGAGATATAAAATAACAAATTTAATTTTACATGCGGAAATATCTTTCAAAATGGTGGATAAAAGTGGTTCTTCTTTAGCTTATATGATGCTTGAAATATATACCGTCAGTGTACAAAATTTGGTTGAAATTGGCCAAACGATATGGTAGTTATATGAAATAAACCTAAAATATTTGTATGCCCGTAATTCTGAAAATAATTGCCTAATAAAGTTAATTTACTTATATTTACTGGGCCAATCATATTATTACTTACTTGCCAAATTTGAAGAAAATTGGTTTGAGTAGCTATCGAGATATAGGTACCATAAAAGCATTATTTTTTCATATGGCACTTTATTCCAAAACGGGGAACAAAAGTTTTGATGTTTGGTTTTTATGACGCTTGTAATAGATACTGTGAGCGTACAAATGTATGCTGCCATTTTGAAAATAAGTGCCTCATTAATTTAAATTAGGCTACTTATACCTGGCCAATCATAGTATTACTTACGTGCCAAATTTGGCTAAAATCGGTTTAGTAGTTATCGAGATAAAACGTAAAATTTTTATTTTCATGTTTCGCGATCTTCCAAAATGGAGGACCAACAACAATACTCACCTATGAATTTAATGCTTACAACTTGCGCTCTTAGCACACAACATTTGGTTAAAATCGGTTGAATGGTTTCCGAGATATGAAATATCGCCCTACATTCTAAAATGGCCGCCATATTGAAAGTAAGTGCCCATCAGGGTCGAAAACCATAAAAGTTTGGTGTCCTTACTTAGTACTATATGTGTAGGGCCTACCGAGTTTGGTGAAATTCGGTTAACGCGTTCAAAAATCGAAAGGGGGACACACACGCGACCACACGCAGCCTTACAGAGAGGAAAGTGATCTCACTATGTAACAGCCGATGACAGATGAGGACCTTTAGCAGATCACCGCGCACCCAAATAGTCTGTCGAGTAAGCAGATCATCAAAGAAACGAACAAGTTCATTTCGTTTCTATCAATTATACCTTTTCTGCAGTCTCGCATCGGCGCACGAGAACGAACGGAACTTTCGTTTCTTAAACTAGAGAATTCGATGCAGTATAAATAAGAATGTTTTTCCCCACCGAGTGTGGTGGCGCAACGATAACTGACTGGACTTGAATCCCGGTCCTTTCAACCTAATCTCGGTTTCCCATGCACTTAACGAAATTATTCTCAAATTTACTATATGAGTATAAGTAGAGTGAGAAAGCGCGACTAGTAAAGTTATATCCCATACATTCATGCTAGCGATACTACATTTTTTTCAGGAATCAGTCAAACAGGTAGGAATCTTCCCAACTTCGTATAGTAGCGACGCTAATCATTCCATAGTTGTAGCCAGATGTGTGGTATTATTGCCATACGATGTGTCGGTTGAAAACTTCCAATTCAGTTACAAGAAAAAAGATTTGTAGTGTACTTAGGTCCTACAGTAACTAATATTTAACGCAGTTACAACTCGTCATTTTAAAAATTAAGATACAAACAACCACGTTAATCTTTGTTGACCACGCGACTTTGACCTACCCCACATTGAAGGCTGCTCACGGTAAAATGAGCACTTTTGAAAGCCGTACTTAAGATCTACTTGTATGTAGATTGTGTATTCTTCCTCCTTATGCAGTATTAACTATTGCCGTGGATCTCATCACTTTATTCATGCGTCGGTCACGTGAAATAGTGAAATTATTAGAAAAGTAAATATTTCATAAATCTTGTCATTTCTACACTTTCGGCGTATTAGAAAAACAGAAAGCGAAAGAAATAATGTAAGTTATCACGAATGGTTACCGAACTCTTTTTAATCGACGTAAATATGGAACAACTCTCCGTCCTTCGTTACCAACTTGACTGGATGCATGTCATCCCTTGAAATATACGCCGATATGGGGCAGCGACATTCAGCTAAGGTTGATATCAAAAGTGCTCACTTTATCGTGAACCGACTGCCTCATCTTTAGTGTACGGTTGAGAAGGTATTTAAAGCGGCGTGCAGTATATCTTGCTTGAGAAGTACGTCGCTTTCAGCGCCCGTGTTACGAACAAGACGCCGCAGCGGGACTTCCGGGCGGATGTGTCCGCGGTTTGAGATGAAATATCTTCCTCCATTGTCTCACTTCCTTGCGAAACGAACCATTTAGCGCCGCGGTCCTGAAACTTTTCTCACCTCGACGCGTTCCTTTCAGCATCCAGCGAGAGACCGCATCCTTCCTCTTCACCTGCCGTCAAGTTACTTTCGTTACTTATTTCTTCGTCTCCTCACGGAAAATTTCGTCTCTGCAATGAAAGCATCATGTTAAATAAACTGAATACGTGCACTTAATTTGATGCTGGCACGCGATAACAAAGAGAATAACACTGTTATTACGGTGTTTACGGTAAACTAAGCCATTTTTAAAGCCCTACTTTAGATCTACTTGTATGCACATAGTGTATTCTCTCTTCACATGAAAAATGAACATTGTCGTGGCCCTGGTCAACTCATTCATGGGCCGTTCATGTGAAACTGTGAAATTATTTAAAAAAACTGACTTTTTTTTACAAATTTTCTTGTTCTTACCCTTATGAGAGTTAGCAAAACAGAAAGCAGAATAAATAATCTTCAGTATTCACAAACTGTCTCATCATAATCACCTATCGAATCGGTACCCATCGATGCAGCAAAATGAATTGACGGCAACACTTGCTGACTCCCGGTAGACGATTTCGTGCAGCTCTCGGTATGTTCTTTCGATGTATCGCCTCGCACAAACTGTATGGCGCCCAATGTCATAATGCTTCATCGCGTAAAACGAACTCTTCATGCCGACGAGCATTCTAACCATAGGTGAAAACCCGATCGCAGAATCGGTACTGGCGACAACCAGTTAGCGATGATGCAAGTCACCGCTCGTTGATCGTTGAGGTCAAAGCCAGGCTTTCGTATTCGTAATTCATCTTCGTGGTATGATGGGAGAGAGCTTCCAAATCGATGTTCACCTCATGCTGTCAGAACGTTAACTGTCATGTTTTCTATATACATGCGGTTATTTTAATAGAAAAAGAGAGAGCCTAGTTCGTTCCTACAAAAGGCCTTCCACCGTAAAATTTATATATAAAATATATGGGAGCACTCTGAGAAAACCCATATAATCGTTCGCCCCAGAAGAAAACACGCCGTTACTTAAATAACAACTTATTTAAATATGCTTGTAGGCATATGTGTATATATATAAATTTAAAATGATTTTATATTCCCATATTTATATATACATAATTAAGTTTAAAATTATTTAAAATAATTCTTTATCTACATAATTATAGAACTACACATAATTATGTAAAAATTAAATTAAAAATAATTTTATATTTATATGTGTATGTAAACATAATTATCTGTGTGTTTTCTTCTGCGGCCAGTGCAGTTAAGAGATCTACTTTAAGGCTGTCCATGACCCATAACTTTTTGATGGATTTTGAGTGAGTATATTTTATGATTTCTTGACACAATGCCAGTGATAATTTGACTTAATCAAGACATCACTATAAAATAACATTTATAGTGCTTTTAATATAATTATAAGAATTTAAACTTTCAATCTTCATATGTATAAGCTAAGAAAATATTATTTTATCACAAATTTTGTTTTTAACTAGGGTGATTATTGAAATCACGGAAGTGGCAGGCTGCAATTTCTCTGAAATCCGAAACTTGACCTATCTGAGGTAAGGTTTAAGTTCTAGCTATTTCGATTTTAAATTTGACCTCAAAAGTCAAAACTGAAGTACGGGAGGACTGCATAAAAATTTCCAAGAAATATATCTCATGTCATTCTTATAACATGAGCAATTTTTCTGAGCTCTTTCCTAACATATCATGTACTACCGTAACCCGTGTATTTAATTTTGAAAAGTATTTTTACTCTGTTGCCACATTATTTATAGAATATTATTTTAAATCTGAAAAAGAAACCACGTTATACAATAAAATTATAGAACGCCTTTACCGTAAATTGTTTAAGCCATATATGAACCTAGTTGGTATCAAAAATGGTTCAGAGAATTTATCGATAACTTTTTGTATGACAAGACAAATAATAATTTTAACACGTTCTTAGACTGTTAGATATTCATTGCATTATTATACTTGGAACACTGATTAATCATAAGAAACATTATCGTATTTCTCATTTTCCCAGACTGGTCCGAGAATAACAAATAAATTGAATATCTATACCATATTTGCGATTTATTTACATTTTCAAAATAAAAATTTGGGAAAATCACCCTCTGTATGAGGTGTTTAATTTTTTCCTAAATATGTAATAAATCGCAAGCGTTTTATACTTCTGTTAAAATAAAAGAAAACCGGTTTTTGGTTAAATTAAATATTTACACGTATAAAAAATATTATAATACTTCATTTGCAATTAATACGAATACAAACAGAGAGAAAATATATGCGTTGATGATACCTAGTAAAAAATATTTCTGATGCAAAACGCTATTAAATGGAGTGCCAAAGAATGTGGTGCGTTGTCTTTATGGTGTAATTTTCCAGACATAGTTAAGCTTTTTTTGCATGAGGCGGATGAATAGAATAGCCTGAATGTAAAACTTAAGCAGGGCATCAGAAAAGTTAGAAGTAATTTTGAATGGACTATAACAAGGTAAGATGTTGAAAATTATTATTTATGTCATGCCTTGCCAAATATTTAGGCAAATCCTCTGGGGGAAAAAAAAACTTAGGGCGAAAATCAGGTATACATACTGCTCTCGGGCTCCATTCCCTTTAACGGAAAAGGCGGGAGACCGAGCTGCAAGCAGACTTGTTGAAGATGTAAGGGAAGGGGGTGCCTTATGGGCTGAGGAAGCTTGAATGGCTATGACCTATGTAATCTCGCTGACACCATCAGCCTATCATTATGAGTTTGCCCCTGCGAAGGGGTCGCAGTCTGGGGCGACCGCGCGCGGCCATGGAAAAAGGAACTCCAAGCGGTTCGTCTGCGCTGGATGGCTTCAGTTTCTGTAGAAACGTCGAGTGATGACAGCACACGTGCAGGCGCTGGTTTATGCAAACGCACCCTGACCCTAAACACGGCTCGGAAACCCCCTCGTTCTCGCCGATCCTCCCTTCCTACCAGTGGCGTTTATTTCATACACGCAAGGTAAGCAATGCGTACCCTATTATATATATATATATATATATATATATATATATATATATATATATATATATATATATATATATATATTGGAAATGGTTGACTCTTTATAGTTTTCGCCGTAACTTTAAAACACATTTGATTCTGAGTTTCCATTTCCGATTCGAGAAACAGATTTTTCGTAACTCCCGCACTGTACACACATAGTGCTGCTATCTAGTATTTATATCCACAAACCGGAGCAACTAGAGATGAATCGATGAATCGAACTCTCAAGCAACAACACGCCACCGCGTTCCTTCGGCAGGGTAAGCAGTTATTCTGTTTGCGTCCTCCAGTCCTACATTTTTCCTTGGAAAGTGAACGGAAGTGTTCGGGAAAAAGGGTATTTTCTTATAATTTGTAAAATGCTCTCTAAATAATATTCAGTTCAATTATTATCACATTAATTTCGTTTCCGTTTTTATAACTAATGTTAAGTATTATAAAAGGTTAAATACATGTGGAGGGTAAGCAAAGTTGGAAGTTGCGTATGTTAGTAGAAATTGCTTACCCTGTAAAAAAACTCACTACAAGCCACTGCTTCCTACCCTATTGCGAACTATTCGCACTGAGGAACTCACTTTTGTGTTGATCAAAAATTTCGACATAGACCTCAAATTTTGTCATTTCAATATTTTGTGGCAACCACAAAAGGCTTGTTGTGTTCCTTAATCGCAGCAAAAATGTTAAGATACTAGCTGTTCTTCTGGTTTGTGGGGTTTACAAACAAGTTTTGCGAGTTGCGGTAATTGAAAGGTAAAATTGATTCATCAACCACCAAACTTGTAAATTAGGAATCGAACCCGGTTTTTCTCGGAATTTAATAAGTGGCGCGCACGCCAAGGACTGAAATATTAACCTCGCGGAAAGTTTTTTTTTCTCGAATAATTTATTTGTAACGTTTACTTGCTTGGAATGAAGGAATCATGCAATACTTCCCTCATGAATTAGTCGGTTTTCTGATTAAGGAAATTGTCACAGACAAACATGGCATCATGGCCAGACAAAACTTGGCCACTTACAATACACTAGCACACATGCGTATAACTGATGCATTTCTGCATTCGTAGCAAAATGTTTACAATGTACGACACGAATGCTGCTGCTGCCATCTAAATATTTAATGGCAAACCATAGCCATATTTTCAATGAGCAAATATGTCAGTGAGCACTAAAAAGCTTTAGTACCTGTCAGTCTACGTTTTATTGTGCACCACAATATGTTTTTATCTTCAGCAAAATTTCGTCTTACAAAGATTCAACCAGATAGATTTTGTAACGTCTAAGAAACATTTTTTCAGTGGACACTTCAAAGGGGCACGAATAAAAAAGCAACATTTATCCCAAATGATACTCGAATTTTCGGGTAATGACTATACCCATTAGGCACGTTGCAAACTGAGACCCAGTGTGTACATACTGCACGCGATGATAATTTTTGATCAGTACTCTACAGTGTGAAGCTCAACGCCTTGTGATCTTCACGGAGGGTAACTGATTAGAGAACCGTTTTACTGCTCTACATTATGAATGGTCCTTATTCCTACGGATGAAAACAAAGCCTAAAGATGATTGGTTGTGATAACGAAACAAGTTAAGTGGCAACTGTGTGGTAGAACTGAACCCAAAATTTGGTTGAACTTTCATTGCCGAGATTGACTACGAGAAAAGGAAAAAGATAACAAAAAACACAATATATGGACAAGGACATAAAACACATTAAAAAGTGACAAAATAAATAAGCACCTAGTTAAACAAAGATGCAACGATTTAGTCAGACAGCGAGTGACGCAGAAACAATGACAGAGCAACTATAATACGACGAAAAAAGTGAAAACTACAAGCGAAACCCCAACAGCAGGAAGTCACAGCTCAACAGATGTGAAACATATATCTAAGAAGAAAAAAAAAACGGGTACATTAATAAATAAAAAAAATCATTCCATCCATAACTCTTATTAGCCTCACTCCTTTTGTGATTAGGGTAAGTATTTTTGATGGGGCTAAATGAATTGTTATTGGAGATAAATAACCAACATTAATTATTAGATCATCTTAATTCTTACTGGTTCAATAGAAAGGGGAAACATTAAAATATACAACACACCCATTAACGAAAAAAAGTCAGACCGTTACATAATTCACTGGATGATAGCAAGAAGTAATTTTTTCTCAAGGTAAGTAACTGCATATAGTAATCATGTAAACCTCAAAACCTCGCACTGGGATCAGTTAAGGCTCGTATACACAGAGAACTTTGAAGCCAAGGTGACTACCAGCTAGAGAATATTTCCAGCTTTTCGAATTAATGCACTTATTCGTTTCCACATATGCATTACGTGTCTTACTTTGGAACGAGTGAACATATCAATGTGTACTTCACATCTCAAAATTTTACATCGCACAATGAAATTATTTCGTACGAGCTCTCTGATGCCAGTGTGGTGAAGAGGCTTAACCAATGATTAGATACACTTTATTTCACGATTTTCGTTCTTTGTATGTATTTTTTCTTGCTGCAATTTTTTGTTCCACATCTGTTGTGCTGAGTACTTCCTGCTATTTCGTTTCCCCTGTAGTTTGGGCTATTTTTGTCATGTTATAATTGTGATGTTCTTAATGTTTCTGTGTCGCTCGTTGTCTTAAACTGATTATTGTCTCTTGTTACATATAAGCGATTATTAATTTAATCACTTTTCACTGTATTTTAGTTTCTCATCTATATAATGCATCCTTCGTTTTTGTTCCTTTTTTCGTAGTCACTCTAGGCAACAAAAGTTCAATAAAATTTTCACTTCAAGAACAAGTGCTGTATCGGTCTAAAGTACAGCACGCATCATGCAATTTCTTATTTGCATCAAAAGAAGCCATGCATTATTAAATCGGGCCTGAAATTGTAAAACATATTTTTGTTGAAGTTCCGTAAACACATTCAGAATCAGTGTACATATTCGTGTACATGTTGCAGAGAATCGTTATATTTTCCCGTTGCTGAACACTGCAAGGCTAATTGCTGAATAGTCTTCCCTATAGACAATTGATTCGTAACGTTGGTATTTATTAGATTAGTTTACTATTTGTTCATATCAGTATAGTGTATTCGCGGTATCTTTACCCTTTTTAAATGGAACCTTTAATAAAACACCCCGTGAATGACGCGTTTGGTTGTTTTCTAAAGTGTCGTGTATCACAAGCGTTTTATATTTGTTTTAACATAAAAGTAAGTTATTTTTCGTTTAATTAAACTTTTATTAATATTTATCTATAAATTATAGCATTTTGTTTATATCTTATATTAATAAAGACAGAGAGAATGTAGGTGTGTTGATAATGCCTAGTACAGGCTATTCTCGGTAAAGTGAGCACTTTTGAAAACTCTGTCAATTGGAATAATAGTAAAAAATAAAGTATCAAATTTTAGCCTTAGATGTTAACTTCCGAGTGTGGTGAAATATACAAACTGTGTTTATTACTTACATGGCAACATTTATTTTAAAAAGATGGTCAAAGGATAACAATTGGCGTAAAGAAAAAAGTATATGGTCCTCAAATGTGCTCATTCTACCGTTAACAGCCTAATGTATAAGAAATAGTTCTTATGCAAAATAATATTACACTACGTGAGCACGAATGCAGTGCGTTGGCCTTTTGGTGTAATTTTCTGAGCTATGTTTGTATGAGGCGGAGGGATAACGTGGAAGTAGAACTTTAGCAGGGCTACAGACAAGTTGGAAGTAACTGTGAATGGAGTGTATCACCGAACTTAAACCTAAAGCTCACTGGCTGTAATTACGAAATGGGTACTGTGTCAACTTAAATACAATTCCTGTAAAGATATTTCTTATTTGCAACCAATGAACACATCAAGTCAATAGTTTCTGAAAAACATAATGTGTCAGTTTTTTTTTTGATGAAATCAAATGCTTTGTTAAAGTGGGTATTTTTTTTGTTACGTAAGCTTATAAATACATAAATAATTAGGGGCGGATGTACATTTCAGAACGGGCGCTGAAAATGAGAGCAAGATTTCAGCAGGAAGTGGGAAATCTATTTCGATTCGTAATAGTTGAGGAGTGAGACATATTTAAGTGACACGCAGAGATTTTCAATCCACACAAGATCTGGAGCGGTCTGCTTCGCAGTACTCTTTAGTTCAGTTATAGGAATAGTTTAAAATAACTGGGTTATTATTTGATGTTGCTGATTGAATGACATGATAAAAGTTCAAGGTCTCAACCAAAACGCTGTGAGAATGGAAAACACGTTTTAAAGCCTGTCAGGTATTCCAAGTAGTTTTTAATGTACGTGTAAGGTGAATGGAGTGGCGATAATTGAAAACAACACTGAGGATCTGAGAAACGAATATTCCTCATACCTTAATAATATGATCCCTTTGTAAAAAGTAATGGGAAAATTACTTTGCAAGTGTGAGGTAATATTTTCAAACTTGTGTGGGAAATAGAGTTTTCCTTGCGGGTAAGGAAAACTCTGGAGTAAAATTCACGTACATGGCAGTGGAAAATCGCATAAATGGATGGGAAAATTACCTTATGACGGGTGCTTCTCTTCAGCATTGTCTCAACAGCTAAGTGGGAGGACGGGCGGAAGCAAGAAGCAATCCTTTAACACACTTAGATCCATTAATACTGCCACGCTGTCGTCGTGGTGTAATGGATAGCGCATCCGCCAATCGAGATAGAGGCCCATGGTTAGAGCCCAACCACCAGCAAGTGTCCAGGATCTTGGAGTTGAGGTTTCGGTTATTATTCGTCACAGTATATAAGCAATAAAAAGTTAACAGTATTAACAATCAGGAATGTTTTTAAATTTTATTTTATTCTACAATATCTTTAATATTCCCTTACTTGTATGGGATTTCCCCCCATTTTCGCCAGGTACTTTTTCCGTACGATTAGGGAATAGTACTTTACTTGTTATGTAAATTTACTGTACACTGAAAAAAATATTTTGTGGCGGCCACAAAATTATTTTGTTGGTATTCACACTGCCAAATTTTTTGTGGTGCACACAAAAAATTCTGTAGGTGTCACAAAATAAGATTTTAGTGGCCAATATACTTTTGTGGCCACTAAAAACTTATTTTGTGGCAGCTATAAATTTTTTTGTGTACACCACAAAAAATTGACAGGTTGCATAATAAGAAAATTTTTTGTGGCCGCCACAAATATTTTTTTCAGTGTACAATTAAGAGGTAATTTTACTTTACGTGTAGAGGAAAAAAGCTACCCTTACATGTAGGAAAATTTTCCTAATTTTTTTACAGTGCACGTTAAGTGGATCCACCATCTTTTAGAATACTGTGCTTAGCCAGGCAGAGACAAATTAAAACAAAAATAATACCAAAGCAGCCCTTAAAGTAGGCACCCTTGTCGACATCCATTTGTAATAACTCAAGGCTATCTTGGGCGTGTTTATTCTAACATGTCTGGAGCGTTTTCGTCAACGCGTTACTGGGATAACGAGAAATATTCAACACACAGAAAATTCTTAGTAAAGTTTTCCGTCGCTTGTTTCAAACGTAATTGGAGATTTTTAGAAAGCCGTGAACACTAGACACATTCTGGAGCCGCTAATTGGATCACACTGATACTGCGACCGATCGCCATTTCAAAACCTGCTTATTGTGTAACCGACACATGTTGGAGATCTGTTTCAAAGTTTCGTAAAGAAAGATTGGAAACGAAAGCACGACACACCCATGTAATATACAGAAATACATTTTAAGCACAATGAAGATCCCGAAATCATTTGTCCTGCAAAACAGTTTTTGCTACTAAATGATGAAATAAATAGAAACCAGGGAGTGAAGTTACACAGCAAGGAAGTTAAGTTGTCAAGGTTGCTATCATGCTGTGAAATACATAGCTTAATTTTAACAAACCGCTGAATAGTCTCATACTATTACTACAAACAACGCATTGCATTTCTATAATCAGTTTTTAAGTAAAACATGCAAACAAATAAAAATAAATCATTCAACAATAAATATCACCGCCTCACTATACAAAATAACGTAGATTTATTGAGATAATAATAGTTTTTATGTTTGCTTAAGTAGACTACTTGTTTTCTACAAGGAAGGTAAAAAATGTAATTTGGTATTGGCTTTATTTTGTGGCAGACGTATATCTCCAAAAGAAGGCGCGAACAAAAAGGCTGAAAACTTTTACTACTTATATAAGTTATCACGTTTGCTTACATCTTCACAGGTCTCGTACTCGTATGGACCCGGGCTCGACTCCCAATACCGTCTGTCCTAACTTAAATTTTTCTCTGGTTTTTCCGAATTCCTTTGGCCAGATGATGGCCAAAACCTAATCCCTCGTTGCTGTGCCGATCGTCTGATGAGCTTGTTCTGTCTCTAATGAACTAGCTGTCGGTGAAATTTCCAACCACTAAGTACACTGATTTGTTAAGCTGACAGGAGGAAACGTTCAGTGGCAAGAAAAAAAAATTCACCCTGTCTTTATTTGTAGTGACAAATTACAAATTCATTGGAGTTGGAGATGAGCAATGAGAGGTGGACATTCACTAAAATAAAAGTTACGACGTTAAAATGAGATAATTTTAAGCACGCTTTCTTGTGTTTACACGAACATGCATTAATTTTACGATACGGTAAGAACAAAAAAAAAAAAAAAAAAACTTTCGCAATATGATTTGCGAATGTCCGCTCACTAAAGTTAACAATGACCAAATTTTTTAAGTTTTGAGTCGACGTACCTTCCATAATTCCATTAGCTCCACTCCTTTTGTAATTAGGGTAAGTATTTTTGCGGGGATTAATTAATTGTTATTGGAGACAAATCACCACCATTAATTATTAGATCATTATTATTACTTATTCAACGGAAAGGGGAAACATTCAAATACACACCACAGCCACTAACGAAAAAAAGTCAGATCCTTATATAAGTCACTGGATGATAGCAAAAAGTAATTTTTTCTCAGGGTAAGTAACTGCATTTAGTAATCATGTATACCTCAAATACAAAATTTTTTCTCACACTGAGATCAGTTAAGACTCGTATACAGAGAGAATTTTGAAGCCGAGGTGACGATCAGCTTGAGAATTTTTGCCAGAATTTGGAATCAACTTACTTATTCATTTCCACACATGTAATGTATGTCTCTCTTTGGAATGAGTGAATATATCCATATGTATTTCGCATCTCAAACTTTTACATCGCACTATGAAATTATTTCGTACGAGCTCTTTCACGCCAGTGTAGTGAAGAGGCTTAACCGATGATTAGATACACTTTGATTTCACGTCATGAAATGGAACCAGGCTAGACAGCACAATACTCAGTTCACTCAAGCAAACGTTTTTGATTATTTGCTGCTACCATAGTTCAATCACACGGAATTAAGCCACGTGTATGCTAAATGTACACTATTTGTCGAGACGTTGCCAGAGCGTGTCTGATGAGTGGAGGTCCAATTACAAATGTGAATCTAATATATATTTCTATGACACTTAGCATGTTACGAAATTATAATTAGAAATTACAGTGTCTTTCGATGATGTAAATTGAACTATCCACAGGGAAATCTAATTAATAATTAGATCACCCCGTTGGTAATTAGAGGTTCTTAATAAAGAAATCCGGTCAAATTTGGAGAAACTCAACCAAGGAGAAAACAGTTCCTGCTGTTGAAGAAGGCTATGGGCAGGTCTCGCCATGGGTGAATTGCCAAACTATAAAACCAAAACTTTATTTGAACTACTTAATATACATTAATTAGGTTTGTTCTATCGATTATATTTTAACTTGCACAACTCTCACGTACAGCAATTGTTGATAAAACAGAATTTTTTGAATTAAAATTTGAAGACTATTTCTCGAATTATAACGGTTATAATCAACGAAATAAGTAGTGTACGTACAAACTTCCGTTTTAAAATGTACAGAATGTTTATTATGCAGTACTCCACCACTACTAAACTGAAAACAAAATCCCTTCTTAATTTAAAACGAGTTTCATCCACTTGAAAGTTGCCTTTCGAAAATGTTGTCTGAAACATCCTTTCTCTACTATGTATAAATTTAAGTATTTTACAGGCTAAATAAATTACTTTCGTTTGATATACTGATTTCGTGGTGTATATTCCAACATTTTTTTTTTACCACAATTGGGCAGTTTTTAAATAGACACATATATAGACATTATTAACTATTGCTGCATACGATAGTTACCGGGATTCAAATTACGTGTCAGCTAATCTAACTCCATATAAATGTACAGAGTATATAAAATTATACTATCAATCATTTTTTTGGGGAATTCGTGCTGAGTGTGACCTTTCCGTAGCCTTTAATATCTACTAAATTATTTTGTATACAAACACCGCCATAACGTTTTCATTGGTCCTACTTGCTATAATCCATTCACGGCTACTTCCTACTATTCTGGGGCCATGTTGGCTGAGCGGTTAGCCTGCTCGCCTCTCACCAAGGTGATCCGTGTTCAATCCAAGGGCCGAGTCACTCCAAATTTTCGGATGTAGGAATAGTGCCGGACGATGCCATTTTACCATCGCTTATTGATTCAATAGAATTTCTCACCGATTCATCAACCATTTCATACCCTTTTTTTTCAGCTCAGTTAAACATGGTATATAAAATTATATGACATATGAGTTAATGAAACCTATAAAATATTCTTTTCAGAATGTGGGTTTCGTATTTTATAATATAATTTTAACAGGTAACATGAAGATCATTCCTTCGTTCCGTTTTCACATATTTCTGTTCGTTTTCCGTATTTTAATCTGGTTTTCCTATGATCAGAAATCTGAACAGCAAGAAACACAATATTTGAATTAACAATCCTGATGTTGTCAAATGAACTAAAAAAGGAAAGAAAGTCCATCAAATTTAGTTTTACATAATTTTTAATAACCTCAATAAATGTTTTTTCGTCTCACTAAGTAAAATCGGCTTAGAATATCACTTGGAGAGGTGATTGTATAGAAGCGGTTATATGTGGGTTCGAATACCATGGACTACATAAAATTATTATTTTTCTACTGCGATAAGTTTCACATAATCAAGAGTAACTATCGTAAATACGTTCATTTCTCGTAATTATTTGGCTAAATTAACAACAATATTCAAATTACCAAATGCAGTTGGCTCATTACCTTATTCAATGAGTGAACTTATTTCACCGAAAGAACCAGTGTTTTTCCACCGTTTATTAGTAGAGGAATTTCCACTGATTCAAGTAGTTGCATTTGACTACGAATCAGTGGCTCATTAACAAATTAGAATTTTGAATTTATTAAAACAGATTTTAATATACCGCGAATAGACCATACCGAAGAAGTTGGGAAAAATATTTACTGGTACCTTCTAGGCTGCTTCCCTTCCGCTCGGAACGTTCAGTGCATGCGCCATCACTTGTCTGTTTCCGAGGAAGCACTTTCCCACTGACCCTGACCTACGACACTTGATAAAGCCTAAAGAACTGCGTTCACTATCGGGGTTCCAGCCTATCGTGCCTCTGGAGCCTCGCAGTCAATTAGGTCACCGCGCTAGTCGAGATAATTTAATAAAAACCTTCCAGCAGCCTCATAACTCAAATTGAATGTATTCCTTCGGTCGCGGCAGCACCAAAGAATTTATAATTAGGTTCACATGGCCAAGGACTCCGGTATTTCACTACAACCAATACATCAGCACTATACACAAATGCAGAAATGACCAAAAACCCTACAACAGAAAATGCATTATATGTATGCATTATATATGATATATATAGACACACACACGTAAATATACTATTCGTGTCTTATTTAAGAACTTCTATGATTTTTAACGCTATACATTCTTTCACTAAACAATACTTTTTTTAAGGTTAAATATATGCTACAACTTATCTTACATATGTTTCCTATTACAGTTTACGTTAGATTCCAGTTTCGATACTTTAAAAATAAACAAGGAACACGTGGTGTAGGAATCGATACAACCCCTGGCACATCGTACCAGGGGCCGTGATGGTAAAGTACCCGCCTCCCACCATGGCGAACCGGGTTCGATTTTAGGCGGGGTCGCCCCCCGGATTTTCGCAAGTGAGAGTCGCATCGGACGATGCCGCTGGTTGACGGGTTTTCTCGGTGATCTCCCGTCTCCGCCACATTTCGATCAATGGACACTGCATTTATGAAATTAAATTTTTCTTTCTCTAAGCACACAAAATGATGAATTATCACAATGTTGACAAGTTGAAAGTTTCACTTTATCGACGTATGAATGGGGTGAGGCGGTCCACGGAAATGTTAATTTTATTTACGGCGGACAGATATAAAATGGGCAGCACAGCCTAAGCGGGGCAGTCAAAAGCGAGAGAACAGCAGCTGTGCTAGTTAAAACTGATAATGCGTATTACTGTTGTAATTTACCGAGTCAAGTTCGATGACGAGGACTTCGGACCACGTGGCTCAGATTTGAATCTACCGAATGCGAGCGAGATATCAGTGGTGTTGGCGGATGTTTGGTAATCTTGCGCATCACGTTATGGCTATTGCATACAAAAAAAAAAGAATTATTTTATAATTGCACCAAACATGGTTCAATTTGCATGCGTTGAATGTAATACCATTTTCTTCGAATAAAAAAATACTTTATATATTTTAGTACGATTCGATGTCAAATACGAACATTTTCTGCTTTGCTGCAGTGATTATAACAAATACTTAGTTGTACAAATGACAAAATTTACGAAGTAAATTAATGTCGTGGCCTATAGCGTGACCAACGTGTAATCACCAAATAACTGACCAAATATATGAACAAAAATTGTTAAATATAAAGGAATTTTTTAATTTTTTTAGTGCTGGAACTCTTATTTGGTGATAACATATGTGTCAAGCGGTAGTCCACCATATTAGTTTATGTTGTAAATTGTTTCGTTTGTACAATTTAATTTGTAGTTATTATGGCTGCAGCAATACAGAACATTTTTTCTGACATCAAATTATTCAAAACATATCATAAGTAAAACTTTTTATTTCAGGACAATGCCATTACATACAATGAGTTCAAGTTAAACTATATTTGTTACAAACATAAAATAATTCATTTCTTAGTAACCAACATGTCTTAGTAAATTTTAAAGCATGCATTGAAAAATTTATTTTCAAAAAATTTATAGACAGCTACAAAGCAGAAGTATGCAAACATTTCCTTATTTTAAGACATTTTTAAAGTTGTGGAAATATTTAATAACGCGATTTCAAAGATGTCTTGAAATAGCCTAACTCTTGTCCTCTTGTTTCCGTGTAAATCTTATTACTTCAGTAAGTGGGCTAGTTTTGTTATTTTTTACGCCCAAACACTAAAATGGTGAAATTGAAATGCTGTTATGGAAAAAATATTTTGTATTAATTTTTTAATGAGGAAATAGTACTTGTAAATAATGTCTACAGGTTGAAAAGTAATTTTTACAAATATAAACTATTTACATTTTTGGTGTCTAGCAGCAGCCTTAATATACCGTCTCGTAGTGGTAAGAAGATAATCAAATAGTAAAGACATTTCTTCCACACGAGGACACATGATAAAATAAAAGGCCAAATCCATTAATGCACACGAATCCTTAACTTAGTGTCATGAATTTGTAAATAAATATCAGAAGTGGTAGCTGGGTTCGCGGCTTTTACAGAATTTGGTGATCTCTGAAGTTATTGAGGTAAGTAAACTTTCCGTATTTACCTCGAGTCGCAAATTTGATAAACAAGAAGAACGTGCAGTTTTAAGTCACTCGTAAAAAAAAAAAATAAAAAACTTGTCATAATGTATTGTCATGTCAATACTTTCTTACAGCTATCTCATATCAATTGGAGTAGGAACTTTTACATGCGATACGCACTGAAAGGGTAAGTGCAACTAAATCAAGTTGACATAATAAACTTCTGCAGCGAATAAAAAAAAAGCCGGTTTAATCTTTTTATATTCTTAAAAACCATAGAAGAGGGTGAAGAGATTTGGGCGGCTCTTTACATCGTGGTCTTGAGAGAACCATAGAAGACACAAAAGACAAACTTGCAGGAAGATATGAGGAAGAGAATGGCGAAGAAGGCGAAAGAATGAGAGTTGGGGACGGGAAAACAAAGAACGGCGGAGAACAAGCAGGGAGTCAGGAGAAGAACCGGGTAAATAGAGAAGAAGGAGATGCGATCTTAGATGTTTTCAAGGCGAAGTACTGCTGACACAAGACAGGGGAATGTAGAGATGATGATCAGCTCTTTCCGCTGTTCTTGCATCGTGACTTATATTTGCAACTTCGTGTAAAGAGAAAGGTAACTGGAGTTTTTTCTTCAGTTCAACTCGTCAATTACGCAACCACAGACAGCGCATTCCGAAATTTTTGTTCATCACATTGATATCACACGTTGCTTCATGGCTAAGCTCAACATGTCGTTCCAAAACACCAAACTAACAATATCTCACATTAATCATTCACCACCACAGCAGAAACCAGGAAATATTAAATGAATTTCTGCAGCATCATGATCACTCACGACCAATTCGCGGCAAAATTAAAGTCTTTATTTTCTTGCTAACGAATTTTCTCATAATTTTGCACAATTTTCTTTGAAATTATGGAAATTTCCTGCAATAGACATAATTTTTAATAATGGTTTCTGCAGGGACATAACGGAGAAAGTATTATTTTCATAATGTGAGTTTTATATTTATATCTTTAAAAAATCATTAAATTGTTTGATTACGGTTGCAGGAAATTGAAAAAAGGGTAAAAAAATCAGGCTTGCCTAATTCCCTATGTGTCGATCTGTTGTAGATACACAAGTAGTATGATAAAAATGTTATTTTTTAGAGTAAAGCGACGGATGTATATTTTAAATCTTCTGCAATGATTATTACATTGTTAAAAAGCTTCATTTTGCCGCATGTGGTTCATGGTAAGTGATGATGTCTGAAAATAAAGGCGTCAGCAGTGGTCGTAACATTGCTGGCGCAAGGACCATCGTTTACGTAACAAAGCGGCTATTAATGCTTTACGTATCGTCGGCAATTTTTGTTCCCAACACTCGAAGGAATAAAGAAAACACAACGAGATTCCGTATTTTATGAAATAATCTTTAAGTACTGGGTACAAAAGAATTTCATTAACTAGAATTGTTAAAATCACTAACAATCTCTTTATTTGAATTTTTAATGATATTTTAAAAATAAATGACGATTAATATTGTATCACATGCCTTTGATTAACTTGATATAAACCGACAAAAATATCTGAACTCCGTATCAATGCAATCTGGTGGAGTGATGGAATAACACTGTTTTACTATCGTGTCCCAATTCCGATTTTCATTTGTTCAATGCGGAAGGCCTTGGATGAAGATTATATTTTGGTTTGTGGTATTTTTGCTAGCGCAGTAAGAGAAGGCAATTCTTTCATTTTACAGAAACATGCACTAAGTTTACAAAATTATAGGCAAACTCAGACGCAAATAAAATAACAATACAATAAACATCTAACACGTAAAAGTAAAAAATTTTCAACATTATGAAGTAAATGCTAAAATAAGCTGCGAAATTGTCGAAGATCTTCTGCCGGGTGATCTACGCTAATGTAACATATAATTTCAGATTCACATTTAATCACAGAATACATATGTTTCCACAGCAGTCTATATATATATGGCTTAAAATGGGCGTTGGCAGCAATCTGAACAATTACGAGCATTGGAAAATATTTTCATAGTATACACCGTCAATAGTATTGTAGTGACATCAAATTTATTATTTACTGGCTACCAAACTGTTTTTTGTTACATTCCACAATTAAAAACAACACAAAATAGAAAAAATAACAACTCAATAAAAGAGAAAGAAATTACAAAAATGCCGAAAATTTTGTATTTAATTAAATATTGTTTTTCCTTTAAACATGGACCATTTGTTGCGCGCTGAGGGTAACGCATTTCTTATCTCCAGTAATGCTGCTAGGAATTTTTATTTTCAGTGCGAAAATGGGTTAAAAAATCTAACACTTATGAGAAGAACTAATTGCAAAATTTGTAAAGGCTCTCGAAACTGTGTTCCATAGAATTTCACAGAAATGCAAAGACCTACAATCTTGTTCCTGTTCAAATACAACATTTTCACATGAAAATAGGTTCGACAGTCTTATTATTGCGTGTACACCGTACAAGTTATTAACCTTACCAAAAAAATGATATGTACTACGCTTTACCTCTTTAAATTGTGTATGCATGTGCGAAATACCGAATGCATAGTTTTTATAGAACACTCTGACTTGATGGTTGCAGCCATGTTTCTTCTAGAGACGTTGGTGTTAAGCTTTACTTTGTAGCTTTTAGAACTCATATTACTATTCACTGTTGTCGTGTGAAACCGTATGAATGTATGATAGATGGTGTTAACAAACATTTTTACGCTTAGAGGTTTTAAAAAGAATTGGAAGTATAGAATTACAATTTTTTTAAATACAAGAAGTGAGAATTTGTATCTACACAATTTTCCCTTTCTTTCTATAATTGCGTGGTATGTAAAGGGATAAAACATTAAATTACTCTATGACTTAAGACTATTTATCTGAACGATGTGGTGAAGCGGCAGTGAAGTCGGGAGGACTCGTTTTCGATTCCCAGCGATGCCATTCCGTTTCCGGTTTTCCGTGGTTTTTCGAAATCGCTCCACGCGTATGCTGGGGTGGTTCCTTGATCAAGGCCATGGACGACTTTGTCTCCTTTTCCCCGATTCTTCCAGTAACTGGATCTTTCTTAAACATCTTCGTTTTCGGAGACAAAAGTGTGTGTGCGTGCATATATAACAGAATGATTCACGATGAGTTACCGCCACTCATAGGGATCACTCCTTGCATAATTTGGAGCAACATATGTTATATACACGTGGGCCTTATTCCCAATGTTTACAGAGTAATTGGAAACATTTGAAAAAAAAAAAAATGCTAATAAAATATTAACCCTTTCAGAAGTAAAAACAAGTGATGTATTGTCAGACCATATTGTTTAGTTTAGCATCACAATTGCGTTTATCAAGTTTACGAAAGATGTTCAACAATGTTTCCGTCTACTTCCATACACTTGGCCGCACGCTTATGAACCACACGTGTTGTTCTACGTAGCTGCACACGGCTGTCTTAGATTTCTGTAGCGGCATGCATGACACGTGCAAGGAGTTCCTCACGTGTTTGTGCAGTAAACAATAGCCTTCATCCATCCCCCATGATGGCAAGCTCATGGCAATAGGCCTACGCAATAATATAGGCATTTCCAATTTATCAAATTATTCTGTAAATGTTGGGAATAGGACACACATTTGTATGCCATATTTTGCTCCAAGTGTTGTAAGGAATAAGCCCTGTGGGTGGCAGTAACTACTCGTGAATCATACTGTGTATATACACGGTGATTCTCAATTAGACCGACAAACTTCAGGAGGCGATTCTTCATGAAAAAGAAAAACAAAAACATATGTGGCACTTTATAACTAAACCGAATATTAAGGGAGATACGAGCCCTTAAAAAAACGAGATTTAAAGTCGTATTTGTGCAAAATATCGGCTCTTACGTTGAAGGTCTCGATAACATACAATAATGTTCCGAAAGTTGTAATTGTATTTTACTTCGTTGCCGATATTTTTCAAAAAATACTACTTAAAACATCGTTTTTTTAAGGGCTCATACCTGCCTTAATATTCGGTTTAGGTATAAGGTGTAAGATATATTTTCCTTTTAATTTTCATGAAGAATCACCTCCCGAAGTTTGTCGGTCTAATTGCGAATCACCCAGTACCTTGCTCTAACGTACTCAACATGGCAACGAAAATGAAATTGTCGTCGGTAGTTTGCGCTTGGCTAATTTAAACGCTCGAGGGCCATTAACACAACCACGTTTCAGCTTTAATTGATGGAGGCTGGACCCCACAGATATTCCCTCCCTTTCGCTGCTCAACCCTTCTCTTGCGGATGCCATCGCTCGCATAATTCACTCACCCTTTACTGCAACGTCCCGTGGTGAACAGCGATGCCTTAACACGACAGCGCAAAAATGATTTAACGCTACACCTACAGCATGTAACTAGAGTTGTGAGAATGTAACTTTATTCTCACGAAAAGAAAACGAAAAATATGTTATGAACGTCCGTGAAACTGAAACGAGAATGAAAAATAATGTCATTAGAACTCAGCCTTAAAGAAAGATGAACGAATTTAATTACATTTTAGCAAGTTATTCATTATAACAAATTCATTGCAATATTAAAACAAAAAATGTGTGATATGGACTATTTACCACAATGGGTATTGCCTACATATAAGTTCTTTTTATATGTAGTTATTTAATTTATAAAATATTGAAAACATACAAAAGATTTACAGGCAAAAAATGTCTTTGCTGGTTCACTGAATGAACATTCATTAACACCCGAAAATTCATAGAAATCGGAAATTTTTGTTTCTTTACAACTGTCGGTAACCAAATTTCTTATCGAAACGAGGATGAAAGTTGTTACCTTTCGTCTTCGTTTCGGTATACCGAATAATCGTACAACCTTACATGTAACATACAAAACCATTCTGATTCCGTTATTACATTATGCTTACTCAATATACACAATACATATATATATATATATATATATATATATATATATATTTCATATTTTACAAACAATCTTTTCAGAAAACTAAATGCAAAACTTTTTTTTGTAATTCTTAAAATGAATTAATGTGTGTCTACAATACGGATATACACACACACACACACACACACACACACATATATATATATATACTAAATCATAAATATGATTATATTGTGTCTCCATGATTTTAATAAATATAATGTTTAAAGTATTTGCTAGTTAAAAACATGAAATCTTTATAACTTCAAGTCACAAAGTGTAGTAAAATTTCTCAAAAAAACTTGTGGTGTTACAAAGATGATCTTAGTAACTAGTCACCAGAAAAAGTTTTTACTAAATACAAAAACTTTATAGACTGTAGGATTTCTAAATATTTATAGTTTTATTCATGCCTGATTTGTGAACATTGTACAATTTCGGTTTCGTATTTACTGGAAATGTTGATAGTACGTATAATATATTATATGCTAATAATTATTAAATATTTGCCAACCTTTGCATCTTATTCGGTTACACGATGATTTACGCAATTAAAAAGTTGGTTTGGATATAATTTTATTTTTAATTTTAAGTGTTTTCGATATATTTCATTTACAGTTTAATATAGTATAGCAATTTCACTAAAAAAAATCTTAAATCCTCCTTGTATCTAAATATAGTGGCAAATAATTATTATGCGTAGCCTACGCACCATTGTAGTTTCCCCAAAAATAGTTCTGTTATTACGGTAGATATTCTGCAGAATAACAGAGCAATTAAAGAAAAATTTCAACATCTTCTTTGCAGCCATTAAGAATTCCTTCCTAATTTTGAATTCTGGCAACACGTAGTTCCTTCAATCCGTGTCAAGATGGGGTTACAGGCTGCTAATCACATTTTGCCTCTCCACAGATCGTGTGGTACCCGCTATGAACATCACATTATGTTAAGTTTATGGAAGTCAATCTAGATAAACCAAAAAAGAATATTCATACGAAATTGTTGTTTGTAACTTAGTGAGCTAACAGTTTCATAGAGCGATCTACTACTGTGAAGCAATTTCCTGAGCTTTACAATATTAAATGTAAGGATATTATGCAAAATACATGCATCAGTCTGGAAAAATATTTGCCCACAGTATTGGTAAAAAACATTGTCTAGAACTGTTCCTATTACATTTTTGCTCCCAAAATCCTGTGAACTACTTTTAACGCATTTGACGTAATCTCTTACGTCACAGTCACTGTTAATTCCCACTTCAGTTATCTTCTACACCCTAAGCTTTGCTCATCGAAATTGCCGTACTGTCACAGGTCACACATGGAACCTGCAGGGTCCGCAGGTGTGCGAATGGCAAAGAATTTTCCCATACATCTACCATGACGTTCCTACATTTGCTCAGGAAAGAGTCAATTATGTAGAGTAGCGATGCTAAACATTCATATTTTTTCATCGCGATACGTTGTATTGCTTCGATATGACGTAAAAGTTACAAATTCCATTTGAGTTTAGGAAGTTTAAAATAAATATTTTTACAGTGTAGGTATAGGCTGTTCACGATAAAGTTCACACTTTTGTAAGACCTGCTTAAGATCTACTTGTATGCACGTCGTGTATTCTTCCGCCTTATGCAAAATTAACATTGTCATGACCCTCATCACTTTATCCATGCATGAAATTATTAGAAAAGTACATATTTTACAAATATGCTCATTTTTACACTACGATGCATTAGAAAAACCGACATCGAAAGAAAAATTTAAGTTATCACAAATGGTTACCCAACACTCTTTATTCGGCGTTAAGAAATGGAACTTATTTCCCGCCACCGTTATCAACTTTACTAGGTGTATGTCACGCAGTGTGCCCGTTAAGATATATGCAGATAAGAGCAGTTACTTTTTTCTAAGTTTGATTACAAAAGTTCTCACTTTATCGCAAACAGCATTTACCGAGAAATTTCATAGGGTAGCTTTAAAAAACTTATTATCTGTCGTAATAATTTAGTTAAGACTACGTGGGCGTACACTAACTGCATTATAGTTGTAGAATGAAGCAACAGTGGCGTGAGGCTCTTAAAGGCTGTTTACGGTAAAATGAGCACTTTAGAAATGAACCTTAGAAAAATGCCACTGCCCTTGCATTAATCTATTTTAACATGCTCACTGAGTGACATTCGCCCAGTAAAGTTGGTAACGATAGCTGGAAAGGAGTTCCATATTTTAACGTCGAATAAAGAGTGTTAGGTAACCTTTTGTTATAACTTAATATTATTTCTTTCCCTTTCTTTTTTTTATTCATCGAAGTGTAAAACTAAGCAGATTTGTAAAGTACCTACTTTTTTTGTTAATTTCACCATTTCAATGGACCGACGCATGGATAATGTGATGAGGCCCATGGTAATGTTAATTTTAAGTAAGGCGGAAGAATACACAACGCGCAAATAAGTAGATCTTAGGTAGGGCTTCCAAAAGTGCTCATTTTACCGTGAACAGCATATACACGTTTGAACACCTCGAAGGAGACGGGCCAGCTTTCATCTCCACACGACCCGGTCACCTGCGGACAAATGCGCCAACTTGGAGCGGGATATTTCGATAGTATCTAGAACACGCTTCTTACGTATTTTCGCCTCCTTTTTTGTTTTATTTCCGACCGCATACACTAATGAATGATGGCACGAGAGAAAACATTTAGCCATGTGCCTCCTGTGTTGCTTTCGGAATAAATAAAGATGATCGCAGCAACCCAGCCGTCCTGAGTTCTCGATCCTTCCCGGCTGTTCGTGAGATTTGCGATCGCCACGTTATCGAAGTGTTTTCACATGCATTATGCATTGCGCTGCGAGTATGGCTCGTCGCCGTACCGTGTCCTTGCGACGACACGAACTGAAATTTGTGATCATGTACTTCATTACGCGTCTTTAGGAAGAAATTCACGTGGGCGGAATACTTATATACCTTCTCCGAGTGGGGGAACTACTAGGGTCACAAAAATGGTTTGCGGTTGAAGTAAAGAAACTGCCTATGGATCATTGCACCCGACTATACAACGTGAAGAACTCACAAAAAAAGTACTACAGACATCATAAAAATTGTCAGAAAAGTGCGATTTTTGCTGTATATGAAAGAAGAATGTATATATTTTTCAACATTAATTTTTTTTTAACTAAAATAAGCTTTTTAACTGTAAAAAATAATCGATTAAAATAATATGCGTTTTTAGCAAAACTTAGTGCAGTTCCGTTTTGGATGCTTCGGAAAACAGAATTTACAAGAAAATCTACGAAATGGAATAACGCCATAATATTTACTGTGATCATATGTAATAAAATCATAGTGATAATGTAGCATATCTATTTTATAATTAACTTTATTCACGTCAGTTTCAGCCATAAATGTTTGTGACAAATGGATGCACATAAAATCAGTTATAAAAATTATTTCCTTTATTACTATTGCAATTTTCTTACATACAATCATAGTAAACATTCTGACGATATTCTATTACGAATATTTTCTTGTAAATTCTGATTTCTGAAGCATCCAGAATGGAAATATTCTCTAATTTTGTTAAAAACACAGACTATTTTAGTCGATTATCTTTTTACATTTAAAAAGTATGTTGTAATAAAATATTTTGTACAGTTTCAAAACACATACATTCATCTTTCATATACAGAATATATCGCACACATCTGAAAATTTTTATGGTGTATGTACTACATTTTTAAGAATTATTCTCGTTGTATACGGGTGCAGTGCTCCATAGGCAGTTGCTTTACTTCGACTTTATTCTCGGGCAGTCCATAAAAAAAAAATTTCTACGTGTCTTGTACCGTGAGCGTACTTCTTGAGTTGTTGTATACTGCCTGCAGCAAATTTCGCTGTTTCAATGGGTTTCCTTTGAAAATGATACTGCGTTGTAATTTTGGCTGTGGTTGCAATGTTAAATTGTCTTATAATACAAATTATATAATACCAATAAAACATTGTCAAGAGCTACCAAAAGATACGTGTAAAATTGCTGTCCATGCTTTTCTTCGTCATAGTTGTAGTTCAGCTCATTACGTCAAAGTTTGAAAACGCGAAAGTTAAATACAAGTGAAGAAGTATTTTCATATTTATAAAAATACAGTTATACCGGAGGGAAATTCAGTAGCACTGGGAAAAGATCGTGCTTGTGGGACTCCAGTTTTAAAATAACACGCTATGGTAACAGTTTACTGTGCCATAGCCATTCAATTATTGTCTATAAAATTACATTAGCATATTTCGTGCAAAAATTTCTATTTTACCAATATCTACGTAGTGCTGTGTACGAGATGTGTGTATAGGCTATTTGCGGTAAAATGAGCACTTTTGAAAGCCCTGCTTGAGATCTACTTGTATACACGTTGCGTGTTATTCCGTATTATGTAAAATTAACAATGCAATGGGTCTCATTACTTTATTCATGCGTCGGTCAGGTGAAACTGAGAAATTATTAGAAAAGTAAAATAATATACGAATATGCTCATTTATACACTTTGATGCATTAAAAACACAGAAAGTGACAGAAATAATCTAAGCTATCACAAATGATTACCCAACACTTTTTTCGACGTTAATGTATGGAACTGCTTTCAACTCCATCGTAACCAACTTTACTGGACACATGTCACTCACTGCGACCGTTAAATGTATGCAGGTAGGGGCAGTGACTTTTTTAAGGTTGATTTCAAAAGTGCTCACTTTATTGTGAACAGCCTTTAACAGTGCATTCCACTTACTCGCCTGTAGAAATCAGTTCATTAACAGAAAAATCCAGTAAAATTAATATATATATATATATATATAACGTATAAAAATAAGCTGATCAAACCAGTTTATTCAGATACAATGCGCAGAAGGCTACAGACGATAGGTCTTCCGGTTATCGCGGTATCTGAGCAAACGGGAAATAAAACCGGTCACCGGAAATTTTTTTTAAGCAAGCGGGTTTTTGCCCGAAAAGTCATCTTTTTTGCCCCAACGCCACACGAGCTTCACGCCTGATCGGGTAGAGTCACCGATGATCCAATTGGCCTTTCGGACACATTACACAACCTTCCTTGTTATTTGTTATTCGGTTGCTAGCGTCGTGGATAGAGCGATATAGCGTCGGCTGGGTCGCTCCATACTGCGTTTCTTTAAATAAGTTTTCGTTATTGGCCCAATGTCTTCGAGGGTGAGTCAAGTAAAGTATAGTTCATTCTAGGTTACTTCCTACTTTTCTGAAACCCTGCTCAAGTTCTACTTCCAGCATATTCCTCCGCCTCGTGCAAACATAGCTTAACGAAGTATAGAAAATTACACCAAAGGGACAAAGCACAGTATTCATGCGCACTCTTGTCTAATAACAATTTGCACAAGAACTATTTCTTACTAGGCGTTACCAAAACACCTATTTTCTTACAGTTGTTATTACTATTACTTATAAACAAAATATTGTAATTTATAAATAAAATATAGATAAAATTTCGATTTAATTATTATTTAATGTTCTTTTGTGGTAACACAAGTATAAAACGCTCGTGGTTATATGATGTATTTAGGAAACAACAAAACACGTCATAAATGGGGTGATTTTCAAAGGTTTAATTCAAAAAGCGCGAAACAACCGCAAATGGACTATATATGCCATGTTCGTACAGTGTCAAAAATTTCAGTCCATTCACAAAGGCTTTACGGAAATATGATGTTTATATATATATTATATATATATATATATATATATATATATATATATATATATATATATATATATATATATATATATATATATATATATATATACACACACACACACACATAGAAACGCGTCTATAATGGCACTAAACGTAACTTAGCTTCGGAGGTACTAAATACGGAATATCTCAGTATTTTCGACATCGTCGGGTGTCAGGAACGAACATTGCCGAGGATACACGAAGCTTCCTGCGCCACTACAACTATAGGCTGTTTATTGTAAAGTGAGCACTTTTGAGACCCTAGTTAATTTTTCCCTTCAGCCATTTTTTATCCTTTAACCATCTTTTTAAATAAATATTACCGCGCAAGTAATAAACACAGTGTGTATATTCCAACGCACGCGGAAGTTAACGACTAAGGTTAAATAAAATATACCTATTGATTTTTATTCCAAATGAGAGGGCTTTCAAAAATGTTCGCTTTATTGCGAATAGCCTATAAACATTATCGTTCCTATGATTATCGTAGCTAGGATATTCACGACACATAAACCTATTATTGGAAACGCCAGAAAGTAGCGCAAGCCACTTTCAACAGTTGGCAACACCACAATTACTCCAACATGATCACTAGAAACTGAAAATAAAAGTCGTTTTTTTTTTTTTTAAAACATCGTACCTTTAGGTCGCGATATGGTAGCAGAATTGTAAGATTTGCGGTCGGCTAACTTTTCGACTTCTGTTCGAAACCCGCTCCAAAACAAAGAGTTAAAGAGTTTTTTTACACTGTGGGAAACACAACGGAAATTAGTATTTTAAAAATATTTTATTGTAAGCTGGTATTATAGAAAAATCTAGTAGCAGATTTACAGAGAGTTAACGTGAACTGTCGGACAGTTTTGTGATATTTACATAAAATCTGTTATTAAAGAAACAAGCTTGCGTGATTTAAGTAAATTTCTGGATTTTCGTTTTACTGGAACCTCTCTGTGATTTCACGGAATTTTTTTTTTTGTGACAGTGATAGCTGACTGAGCACTTTTGGAACCGTAGCTAATGTTCTACGTACTTACGGCCATACGTAAAATTAACACCGCCAGGTTAACAAATGCCGCATAGCACGTAACACGTTTGCAGAGCTGCTTCGTTAAGTCGTTTAGCAGCGTCACAAGATGATCGTTCTTTTAACCAGTTAAAATGACCGTTGCACGTATCAGAAAGGCCATCAGTTCGCAGCGGAAATATCAGGCGTGTTTGATGTGATCTGATCGGACGTGTGATTTCTGCGAGGGTGCGATGTCGTTGTCGTGTCGACGGTTTCTGAGCTGCCGACTTTACATGTGACAACTTGTTACAGGAATAAACCGACATTTTCTCAAGAGTCCAAGCAAAAATCCTTCATGTTCTGAAATTGTTCCCAGACTTGTGTTTGTTATACAACGTGTCCAAAAAAAATTACACACGCCGGAAATACCGATAAATACAATATGTTTATCGACATAGTTATAAGTATAATGATTCAAAGTTGGAACTATAATGTCTTAGACTCATGGGTGTTACATATATTCAAACTAACGCCCTTGATTTAAGAGACAGCTGATATCGAATTGTAATGGCGTAGTAAACGGCGATATCTTCTTAACCCATTCAGACCCAGTGTATACAATCGTGTATATTACGCACGTGTAGGTAATTTTTGGTCTATACTAAACACTGCGAAGCTCAATGTCCAATGATATTACCTGTAGGTAAATAAATCGCAAACGTTCTTACTGGTCTATAGCTCATAATTGGTTCGTATAATTGTAGCCGAACATATAGCCTGCAGCTCATTGGTTGTGATGAAGTTGCAAACAAAACATATCAAAATTAGTTTTGTTTGCAACACCTAAAACCATATATTAAAGTGGGTGTCAAATTGGTTAAGTATTTCGTACGTCAGGCCCTCAGCCTATAATAAATGAAGGAGAATTGTTGAAGAAAGGAAGATTAAGAGATAATTTATTGAATGTAATATAATATCTTATTTCTAAAAAAATTGTTACGTTTATATTCTACATTACTCATTGAAAAAAAGAACGTTCAAATTAAACGTAATAATTGCATTTTGTTTCTCTATAGCACTAACATGTTTTGTGTTGTATTATTGGCTAGTCCTGTGCAGTAAGTACTGAGAGAGTAACGATGTAAATAAAGTGCAATGAAATGTTATTTTTTAAAAAATCCCTGCTTCACTCATATAAATTTAATTTCTATAGTCTTGTGTGACTGGTTGAACCTTGCATTGTCGTTACAATAGTTCAGCAGACATCTTTGTGGCAATTTCAGTAACCGTGTAAGAAATATTTGTGCTCTAATAACATTCGTGATTATAAATACGAGAGAAATAACAAATCTTTAAAAATTATATTCACTAAAAAAATTTTTTTAGGACAGCTCCAAGACTCGAAGCCCCAATCTCCGTGTTACAAGTATAACGCCAGTCACCAAAGGACCATATTGCTCTATTATGCTTCGACTAATTTTGATACGCAGGTAATGTACGGTAGTCAAATGGGCCAGGATATACTGTCACCACTTGGGTGGAATTGAGGTAAATGATCTGGATAATCAGTGCACTTCAGAATGACCTTGAACGTCTGCAGGTGGACTGTATATTTGCTCAGTTGCAGTTTCGTAACTGAAGAGTAAATTGATTTATGAATGTTTACGCTTGGGCACGAGTTACGTACTGAAAAATACAATTAACGCCAGAAAACATTTAACATCGATAAACCGTTATTCTCTGTTTCATATAACTTCAATAAATATTGAATGTTCTCGAAAAGAAGTACGGCCACCATGTATCCCTCCGCCACAGCTGTTCTGTCGGTGAAGAAAACGATCTTTGTAAACAAACTACGAATCCAATGGCAAGCATTGAAAGACTGACAACTCCTGTCCAGTACTTAGGCTATTATAACTGGTTGCCATCCCCAACTGTTTTATTTTTGTTACGCTCACATAATATACTAGTTAAGGTTCTGTTTTATTTTATTGGTGGGGTGGGGAAATATAGTTTAATAGTCTTTCGTGAGACGTGATTTTTTTGTGTTTCTTCTTATGAGAGTGGCAATTGGAACTGGCATTGTTTTGATGATGAAGTGGGAAATTTTATTCGTACGGAAATAGAATTCGCAAAAGTTTTAACTTCAGAGAAAAATCTAAATGCCATAAATGTATCGCTGTTTGTACCAATGCGAGAGATGCTCAACAGATAAATTTCATTACATTTCTTATATAAAGAACTAAACTAAAAGGGCGCTTATTTAGGCCACGTACATTTGAGAGCCTCCCGCAAGAACAAAACGCAATAAATACGCCACTGTTATTAACGATGTGCGAAATGTACGTTGTAAGCCTAAACATGTTAAGCAAATTTAACTTTTACATAAAATTCGTTAGAGATTCGATCAAATAAAAGTCCAAATACATTAAAAATATTCTAACAACCATTTAAGAAAATATTATTTACAAAACACACAAACTTACTGTTCACTTCGTAATTCCTTAACACGTGATGAACTTTGGATGTTTAATTCACTAAGATCACTTTCGGCTACTGATGCGAAATAATTTATTTTCTGACTTATGCGATTAACAAAACGCTTAACTTTTCCTGAGAACAACAAATTCAAACTTCACGACGTAAATAATTTTTCGCCCGCGCTTCCTGAAGCTCACAGAAAATGGCGGACCACAGCACACAACAAACTTATTTTATAAAGCGGCAGACACGTGTCGATAATTCATTTCACTGGGGAGACTGTCGTAAAAAGGCACCTATGACGAACTGTTCTTAATGAAATACGCAAATAATTAACTGCATAAATATTCCGACATCACCAGCAAGGAATTCCTGCATGTAGACAAAGTATGACGGAAGAGAGCAGTGAGCACAATGGCAAGGCAACGGCTTTTCACCGGGCGGGTGGCGACCATAGACAACAGACTCATCGGAGATTGGTGGAGACCTGTGATGTTCGCATACTCTACCATAATATTTCTAAATATTTTTAAAGCCCTTGCTCTATAACTCAAAAAAATTGTGTATGAGTCTATGAACATAAATTGTGAAATTATCATTAATTTTCCACATTATAATTTTTAATTCCAAGTGCTATTTTCTTTTACAATCGTTGCAATGAGCACCAACATAATAACACACATCCTGCAACAACCATCAGCTGGCACAGTACTTTGCAAATGGGGGCGTTTACTTTTTACTTGCTGTGTAGGTTGGTCACAGCGTCTGTCAAATTTTACTGATGTTATATAAAACAGAGTACACTTTGGTACGAAGTATTATTTCTTTACGGACACCAAAAGCAGCATTAAAAAATGTTTATTTATTTGCTATAAAGGAAGGTTATGTTGCCATAAAACAAAAACCTCTAAAGAAAACAATTTTTTGACAGCTTACCTATGTTTCTATAACCTTATTTTTGAATTAAAGCAACAATGTGTTACTGTAAACAAAACAGTCTCTCAGAAATGGTTTTCTTTGCCGTACAGAAAACTCTGTAAGTGTGGCTCTACAACTGTCCATAGATGCATATTGCAAAATAACGCCAGAAAGAAGTGCTGCTTCTTACTACGTGTAATACGGCCTTAATCAACAAATAAACTAAATAATATAAATGCCCACAAATTTGAATTTGAATTTATCTCTTTCTTTACTCCTTTAAGGAAAGGAAGTAATTTTCCAAAATCGCTGCCAACTTTATTGAGAGAAAGCCAGTTTTGTGGGGTCCGTTATAAAATATATAATTGTGGGAAAGGAATTTTTTTTTTCGAAAGTTGATTTAAAAACGTTTCAACTAATCACTAACTTGCACTAAGGCACAGTTAGAAAAGTCGAGTCAATATACAAGTTTCTGAAGTATAACCTGTCCCAAAATCAATTGACAAATTCTTCCCCAGCCTCTTCCTGATAGGTAATAAAAATTTGACGGGAATGATTTACGCTATTTTTAATAGCTGTCTGTGATTCGAGCAATTCTTTGTTAGCAAGACAGATCCTCCTATGAAAACAAAACACCACGTATTGATACAATTTTGTACTTGAGTTATAATAATGGATATCCAATTTTTGTAAGTTTAATTGGCATTACAGTAGCTGAGAGAGAGAGAGAGAGAGAGTGTGTGTGTGTGTGTGTTACGTAGCCTAAGTGTGAATTGGGAACACATACATAATAGATAATTGCAACAATGCAATGTATCAAAATTAGTTTTTCTATTGCCGTGGTTTGCCACTGTGCCGTTAATGTATTTTACTGTGTACATATTGTCTAGCGTGGTTTGAGAAACGCCTGGCTTCCAAAAAGGCGCACTTTAAGTTCTAAGGTATTATTACATGAAACCATGGATAAATAAGCCTACGACGTTAAGTCATCGGCATATCAACATTCTTTCTTTAAACATTAATAGAGTTCTTGGGGGATTTAACTGCGACTTTCACGCATGGCCTTAGTTTTTACAAATTAACTAACAGGCACATGTAGTACACTTTTAGAATTTACATACGCAATTGTGTATTGAAAAATAAAAGAACATCTTTGCATTTTACAGACAATTAAGGCCACAGGGGAGGCCTGTCCGATAAAATCGAAAGCAAATATGGAAACAACCGAATTTTCACGTTTATTAGCAGATTCTCGCAGTGGCTCTGGTATGTTAAGTGATCTTGATCTAATCCACGTACATTATTTGGCCTGCTCGAAAAAATATATTAAATTCCAAATAAATATCGTAGTTCTGAAATAACACCGTGCACATTTAGGCGAATAATTGTTCAGGGAAACTATCTATTGATACATAATACGAATTCCATTGGTCATCATTACGACTATCATATTACTAAACTGGACACAAGAATGAATTTTTAAGGCATTTGTTCCAAGTTGTAATGCAACGTATTATAATATTAAGTATTATCGTAAACTAATCCTCTATTCGGGGCACGCCTGCACGACAATTTTCTTTTGATGTGTTCGTAATTTAAAGCACTTAGCAAACACTCTTTACAGACTTCAATGCAAAAAAAAAAAAACTTCCAGTCACTACTCTTATAATGGATAAACCCGCTTCTTGTGTATTTGAATAGAAACTAATTGAGAACTAAGATACACGTTCAAAATAAAATAACTCGTATTTCGCGCTAATAGCTTCTGCAACCGATAGGTGACATATTAAAAAAAAATATATTTTCTCGAACATTTACATCGACGTGTGATTATATTTAATGGCGAATGCCTTAAAATACTTGCAGCTATTCGGAATGTTTAAGCGAGAACCAAGGTTGGATTTCAAATTTCTTAGTTATTCTGTTTTAGTTTCAAATAATAATTTTTTTTGTTACTTGTGGCAGCATTACCGTGCCCGGAACCATGTCAACAATGACAAAAGATATGCAGCATTTTTAATTAAAAGTGACACACATTTTTCTTATTTCTCAATTGTGCTATCCCAGTGTCGAAAGAAAGTACATTTTGTTGCTTGTGGCGGCGCTAAAATTCCAGAATTGAGGTGCATTTTTTTTATTTATTTTCACTCTCTTTCACTTTAGGCTGCTCGACGTGTTACAGGAAGCCTCTCTCTTCCGAGCGCACGGAATTTAGGGGAATGAAGAGAGACATCACCTATCCGAATAACAGCTTTTCTCTCCCACAGTGACCCCCACTATACACTCACAATCTCAATACCCTGCTATTACAAGATTAAATTCCTGCCGAGGGCGAGAGAGAAAGAGAGATAGAGCTGGGGAGAGATAGAGACGGAGGAAGACGGAGAGTGGAAAGAAAAAAAAAGACGTGGGAGGGTACCGGGAGACTTGGAGAGCGCCATTTCTCCAGAATTACAGCGCCCTTCCTTTCGTTTAGCTTGGAGAAAATTCCTACCGCCGATATGTTGGGAGTAAACACCAGGGCCACGACGCCCGGTAGCCCGGGTCTTCGGCTTGGATACAGCTTCTCTCTGTGCGTAGTCACTACCGCAAGCTGCGCTCTCGTTCACAATGCTCGCAGCGTTAAGGGGGAACAAAAATGTGTTTGGCTGTGTTGGACACTCGTCCGTTTGTTTTGCGTGAATACGTCTACGTTGACGGGCTCGGACGCCTTGATGTTTATTTTACGCTCCCGGCACCGCTTCACTCGATCATATGGGGGTTCTATGGCTATCACTGGATTGCTTTTGAGATGCTCTTTCCAAACGTACACGATTTCTGTATTTCGACCTGGCGTTTTGACGAGTATAGACCAAAATTGTGTTAAGTTTTCTTAATTGTTTACATTAAACGCATCATACAATTTCACCATAACCACGCCACACAAATGTTTTTATACACGCAATAGATTGATCTTGACGAGAGCTGTGGATTGAAACCTAAACGAGAGTCGTAGCTTTTCCTAGTCAAAAGTTATACTACGTGGATGTTATGAGACACGGTGAAACGAACTCTATATTGGCCCCCCCCCCCCTTTTTTTGCCCCTGGGTCGCACGATGCTTCGCAGTCCTTACTCAACATAACATATTTTTTTAATCCTTTGGCAATCGGGAGGTGTAATTGAATTTTGAATGTAGACGACAGATTCGGATCTGCAATGCCAAACTCTATCATCGGATTTTCTGGATTGCCTCCCACTATGGTTGCAAATTTAGAGACATATTCAAGTAAAAAATAATAATTAAACCCTGACGCACTCAGCTCGTTTTACCGTTCCGGGTGTTGCAAACAAGAAATTTTGCGGGGCGTGCTTTACTGAAGCCAGTACAACACATTTTTCGCTGCCACGGGCAATGAGCTTCGTGGTCGGATACAGTAACATGAACCAGCCATAACCAAAACCTTTAAAATGGTTTACGAATCACTTCCCAGAATGTGAGATCATTGAACACTGTGCTTTACACTGTGAAGTAGAGGCCAAAATTGATAAACATGTGGGCTCTATATTGACAATAGTATCTTATGGCTACCAAAGTAGTATTTTTGGTCACCAAAAACAGTTTTATTTTCTTTCGGAATACATCAAAAGGACAATGCACAGATTTCATGCGTACTCGCGTTAGTAATATTTAGAGTAAAAACTGTTTCTTATAAGAATTACCAACACATCTATTATTCCATTTCTTTTTAATTCAATCTATCCAAAAATAAGATTGCCTACTTTTCAGCAAACATAAGTATACGACGTTTGTGACACGTGGCATATTTAGGAAATTCTTAACACTTTTTGCATGTAGTTATTTTTTAAAGGCATGTTCTAAAAAGTGTGAAGATACTGTGAATGGACTACGTGCGATATTCCGACAGCGATGAAAGTCAATCATAAGACGCCGTCGGAAAGTTGCTCCAATAACCCCTTTGTATCTGCTGCGAGCTACGACTATCTCATCATATAGTCGTTCTTGATAGGAGTGGCCGTACAACATGATCTCTCGCTTCCTAACCGCAATAATTGGCCAATGCTGGTCGATACAATGCCTTCGTCCTT
Source organism: Dryococelus australis (assembly GCA_029891345.1). Taxonomy (NCBI): domain Eukaryota; kingdom Metazoa; phylum Arthropoda; class Insecta; order Phasmatodea; family Phasmatidae; genus Dryococelus; species Dryococelus australis. The sequence continues at coordinate 131,870,904 of CM057009.1, forward strand.
GCATCCCAACCTGTACAATTTTCCTAAACGTAAGACCGTATCGCATTGTAACTCAAAGACCCGTTCTTCGTAACAAGGTTCGGATATGCCAGCCATACCATCGCAAATAACATTCTTTTTCTCGTTAGGATATTATATGCTTCTATGCAGCCATGCTAACTTGTTGTGGTCGCTCAGAGCCACTTTCATAAATGTCTTGCTTTCGGTGCCAGACTTTATGTGCCTTAAAATGGGAAAGGAAAGTACGTTTCAGACAATATATTTCAGTTGGTAGAAAGAAAAAAAATTTCTTATGCAATCTGTTATCTTTGGTCGCCTTTAGGAAGACGCCTATTCATAAAATTTTTAAGACTCTCAGTAGTGATACTGAAGTACGTAAAATCACACCCAGAAAATAAAAATATTATTTTTAAAATTATGTTCATTTTTTTATTTCTACATTATTTACACGGAATCTAGAACAAGAAATTAAGTTTTTTCAAGGAAATATACCAATGCTATAGTAACTATTCGTTAAGCACGATCACTGTAAAATGTTTTCCGTTACGGATTTATTCTAACAGAACACTTCAAAAATGTTATTATAATGACAGCGTGGTACCGATATAGCATTCAGATGGGTACATCTTCTTAGATGGTGGTCCAGATGCTGCTACACATATATGAATTAAAAATGTTTATAAATTTTAATTTAAGCACCACGCGAAACACAATTCATTACACATCGAGCCGTTCAGAGAGAATAAATGCTCTTCTAACGTAACTTTAAAACCGAGTAGGCTCATTAGGGAAGTGAAATATTGATCAGGCGCTGTCAGAATGATAATGATGTTTCTTTTTTTGCCATCACTGCGTAAACAAACACCATGATACTTTGGGTTCCTCCTACCTATGCGGGGTCCCCTAAATCGTTTCCACTGCCTCGCAACCCCCCCCCCCCCCAACCCAGCACCTGGCAGCAGGCGGGTTTTACTCCCCTGGGAGGCGTGGTTGAAGCTGTCAAGAAAGGTTACCCTAATTTATGGAACGAGCTACTTGTACTATTTCCCGAAGAGATTTATTGTAAATACTCCAGCGAGGAGATTATAAACTGGCTCGACAAGCATACTCCTCGTGTAATACACGGATGTCTGCACATTTTCTGGAAACGATAATGAATGTAAAACCGGCAGAGGAAATGATAATCGTTCGCTTGGCCTACATGAGAGCAGGAATGATTTTTTTTTTTTTTACCACCGCAGGCAGATTGTCCACGAAGAAGCTAGGTACAGTTTTTTTTTTTCTGTCTCGGCCCTGTGGCGTAGCGTATGCTCCGAGTTTGAAGTCTGTCAAACAGTTCATCGACCATCCCTGTTCTGTAATCGATTTCGTCGGGGCGATTGGGAAAGATGCAGCGTGTTCGCGAACTGTCGAAAGCTCATGAATGCACCTCCGCTGTCCAGTGCGCGGTGACTTATGGGTTCGCGTTAGTGGAATCTGCGCTGCATGTGCGTGATAAGACCAAATACGTTTACAACTGACGAACTTCGCTTAGGGTGGATTTACAATTGACTTAACAGAAACTTTAAGCCGTGTGCTTAGAATATGAAACAGTTTATTCAATGGTATTGGTTCATAGCTGCAGTGTGCGGGTCATGTACGGGTCCTGTGCGTTCTTGGCTTGACATAAGATATCGTACAAGTCAAAACGAAGTAGCCCATCAGAGCACAGCAACAGTTGTTGGTTGCGGGAAACTGTATTTACATCTTGGATTTAGGTTACGCTGTCTCGTAAAATCGTATCCAATGGTTTATTTAATCGACTGACAGCATTCTTGTGTGTTTAGAAAACTGTTCCTGTATGTTTTAGTTCTCGGAAGATGTTATAGAATTTGCTTTTATTGAACCTTTTTCGGATTTATTGACGTAACTGCCCAATGTTGTCATCGGCATCCCATTTTATAAGATACTGCAAACTTTCCAAAACGATTACACAAGCAGCAAAGAATTATTAAAATAGATGGAAATAATATCCACCCTTGTCCATTTTTCCACGTTACATCAAGTGTTTTGGTTTACTACGATTTTGGTTGGCTATTACTTAACAGTTGCTATAGATATCACCCAAAAAACTGAAAACCTTATTATCCGTGTACTTTATGTGTCATAAGTAGACTACAAGTTTTCTTTCTTCAGTATTTAATCGTAAACCCACCTTTAGGGCCACGTTAGTCTCGTCAGATAACTGCACAACTCAACACCAAAACAATACACTGATAGTAGATTACGGCGGGAGGGACGACATTTCTGCAACCACAGCCCATCGGCACTGCCTGCTAACTACAAAAACAGTTTTGTGGTGTACAAGATAATTTTGTTGTTGAGCACAAAATTCTTTTGTCAATATGGACATCAAAATATTTTGTGGCCTCAAAATATTTTATTGGTATTTCAGTATTTAGTGTCGACTTCAAACGTACCTTTGTGATCACCAATAAATTCAGTGTGTTGGTAAGCTATAATGTGTTCTTTAGTCGATGTTAAGATGTTACGATGTACCAATATTGGTTATTGGCGCTCACGAAAGTGCTTTGAGGGTTACAGGATTTTTTTTGGTGGCTATGTGGTTAAAAACGATTAAAATCCAAAATAAAGATGGCCGGACTATAAATCGAACTCTGGTTCTCAACTATACAAGTTCAGTGTGGTAACAGCCCTACACCTTGCAGGCAAAAAAAAAATTAATAATTGTCTTACATGTCAAGGCCTGAACATTTCACTGAGTAAGTGGTCGCGGTGGTTGAGTGGTAAGACTAATCGTCTCCCACATAACGAAACAGGTTCGATTCCCGGCGGGGTCGCTCCAGGATATTCGTATGTGGGAATCGAGCCGGATGATGCCCTCTGCTCGACGGGTTTTCTCGGGGTCTCCCGATTTCCCCCGCATTTGAATTCCAGAGCTGCTCCGTACTCACCTCCCTTCACCGTCATTGTCTCCATCACCTCGATGTTAAGAGACGCCCGAATTTCTCTACTCCACTTAACTTCACCTCCTGGAAACTTTATTTTCATGCACCACTCATGTGTAAAATTTACTTAATTGGAATAAAGGAAATATGTAATCCAAACATAATTTCATAAGAAAATCCCTCACGAATTAGCAGTTCGGAACCTGATCCAAGGAGAGGAGCACAGAAAAATATGGCGTCGTGTCCACACAGAAGGTGGTTCATTCCAAAACGCCAGTGCAAATACGCATAAAATTACCGATATAGATTCCCAGTGGCAGCAAAGTCTTCTACTCCTGACGATATGAATGTTATTACTGCCAACTAAATATCTAGCGGCAGAAAATGTTCTTATTTTTTCCAGTAAACAAATACTTTTGTTAGTGAGCACCTCGATGGCTAAATTCCTTGTCATTTACGTTTTATTGTGCCTCGTGATCAGATTTCCACGGTGACAAAATTTCATTTTGGAAAGCATCAAACAAATAGTTGTTGGTTACGTCGAAATTTTATAAACGGACATAGTAATAACAACGGAATTGTCTGATATGACCCTCTGTACGATTGTACGCTGTTAAAAATGTTGTGGTAAACTTCCTAAACTGTAATGGAAATTTTTAACCTATACATTGTATAGAAATAATGCCACATATCGGATTTCAAATATAGAAATGTTGAGCGTCGTTACTATACAAGGTTGGAAACTTTACTACGCATTCGACTGTTTCGTGAGCGAATGTAGGCACGTTACCATGGCTGTATGGGAAAATAGTTTACCATACTCACTGTCACTATTCTTATACATTAATATGGAATTATACAAATAGTTTCTTAAGGGTGCACCTGCAACTATACGAGTTGTTCATACTACAGAGTAACCTGTTCTAGCTATATAATGGACTGTCCCTTCAGTAGAACAAGTTGAGCAATATTAAGATTGTTATTGCAACCAACAGTTATAAACTAACAAAACATACTGATACTGGCACTGGAGTCTGGTTGCTACAACCGTGAAACCAGACTAAATAACTATTCGATTGTCACTTATTTGCTGAATATTTTAGTGTATTACTAGAACCACCATTTCTTTTTGGTAAAAAAAAAATAAACCCAGCGAGGGGGGACAGTGGTAACTCACTGGACTCGCATTCGGGAGGACCCGGGTACGATTCCCGGTCCGGCCAAAACCGCTCCAGGCGAATGCTCGGATGGGTCCCTAACAAAGGCCACGCCCAATTCCTTCCTATTCCTTCCCCAATTACCCCTTCCCTGTCCGAACTGCGCCGTTTTTAATGACCTCGCTGTCGACGAGACTTTAATCCCAACTACCCACCTTTTTGATGAAAACATTTTGCGACATATGTGAACTTGAAAACCTTTTAGCTTCGAAATGTACCGTTGCTCGACTTTTTGCTTCGTACTTAGTAGTTCATACACACGCCAATTTCGTAAGATCTTTCTTACAGTAATTGAGTCCTGAGTAGACCCAGCTATGTGTATATAAGCGTCTACTCATGGCCGCATACATTGCTGCCCATGGCGGAGACTTCGAGCCTCGCCTGTGATGTGGATAATTTACGTCCTGTAACTCAATAACAACGCGTTGTAGGACATACGTTCACAGCAACATTTTTGCTTATTTTGATCCCACTTCCCGAAGTTTGTTATAGTAGTTTCGATACATTCTGTATATATTATAGTTACCTGACTAATATTCAGCCTTAGTTCGAGCCCGGAGGCTGATCTGCACGTGCGGTTGAAGCGGTCGTCTCATCAGTCATCCATCATGTAGGGACAACACCATGTTTAAGGTGTTCCGTTGGCCTATATAGTCTCCGGACCTCGCACAATCGTGCCCTTGTTGCTAGTACGGCGGAGGGGAATCTTGCTGTTTCATCCAGCAGGCTTGGACAATAGCATCCCAGTACTTGCAGCCCGCTGGCCTAATCGCATTTCTATGCGAGATGGCGCGTTCAGGTACGTCGCAGAATTAAGGAATGCCACGCCACGCCTTAATCAAAATACGAACAATATTTCTCCCCCTCCAACAGTAATTCTAATAAAAACCATTTTATATACTGAGTCTTAAAAGTTACGTGTCTTAGGCATCTGTCGCCGAATCACAATGCTCAGTACTGAAGTTACCTAGCCAATTCAAGTATGAAAACATCTTCTCACAAAGACAAGTAGCCGATAACCAAAATATAGCTGCGGGTGTCGCGTATGGTATTGAAATAATTTTGAGGTTAAAAAAACTCTTTTTCGAACATATTCGGTAAAGAGCATTTTTATACAACTTTCAGCTCTATATTTCTTGAACGAGTTTATAAACTTTTTAAATAAATAAATAATATATATATATACATATATACACATTATTCCGTTAATTTGCAAACCGCTCGTCGCGGCGGCGCCTCGCCTCCGTGACCTCGCTGTCTTTTCAGATGTGTGCTGGTGTGTTCAGATAAGCGCCACAGTAAGGGCTCGCCCACACCGTAACAATGATACACTTTACTGCAGTCTAGGCCAGTGGCGTGTGGTGAACTGTCGCAAGATAAGCTGGCGTTAGCTCTATACTGTACACTGTTGCTTGCTAGTGTATACTTACTCCACTGAAACGTAGCTCGGCGGGTGCCGCCACAGGACGTGCTATATATATACATACATGTTTCTGACTTTGTCCTCCACCCCGTCCTCCCTTGACATCGCTGAAAATTTTTGAGCCAAACGGCATTGCATAGTTTACAGGAGCACGATGAAAGGTGTATGAAATACGAGAGCAACATGGCGCAAGCCATAGAAATATTGAGGGAGGGAGAAAGCCGATATCTGCTGTAGTGTTGCCGTCTTTTAAAGGCGACGACAGCGTGAGGGTGACAGTCCGCCGCCGAGTGTAAGCAGAGTATTAATTTGGGCGTGTCTGACGAATTCCCGCAAATTCCCCTCTCCCCTTTTTTTTACAGCCGACGCGACGTCGTGAGATCCGGGACTGCTTCTGCCAGGGAGTGCTTTTCTACTCCCTGCCACAGAGCACAACAGAAAAAGAAAGTGTGTGAAACCAGTTCCCGGCTGAAGGACATTACTGATTGAAATTGTAGTTATTTTAATACAAATTATGTATTTGTCGATACATGAACTCACAAAGTCACAAATTAAAGTAATGCTTTGAAATAAAATGTAGATAATGTCAGTTTATAAAAGGTTAAAAAGGAATATTATGTTATTATATAAAAACGAAATTAGTCATGTTTTAAATTTGATTGGTTATGTTATAAAGTCAGTCCCTCTATCTCCTTCCCTTGGACAGCCTCATTCCTACCTATTGTTTTCCTTAGTAAGAGACTGAGGGATGGAATATTACTCCTTGAGGTGTCCAGTTTTGTTGTTGTTATTGTTATGTTACTGCTATTGTTGTTGTTACTATGTTATTGTATTTTTTGTGTTATCGTTGTTGTTATTAATGATAATACCGTCGTTAACGTGGCTGTTAATGTTGTTATTGATTGAAAATTTTTGGTTTAATTTGTATTACATCACTTATGAAGTTTATTTGTATAGTATGATTGTTAATTCGCTGAACTGCAAAATACCATCTTGGTTTTAATGTATAATATCAGTTGTTATTAATCTATCTACTACTTACAACAATTGTGATGGCTGATTCTAAAAATTATCATAGAATATAACGACTGATCTAAAGAAGCCACTGTCAAGCGAACAGTATATACATGAAATAAGGATTATAGAAGAGATGGGTTAAAAAAAAATGTAGGGCAATACTACAGGGGCTCAGGAATTCATTGCCACAGACCTGGAGTTTCTTCATGGTGAAATTCCGGACGGGTGTACCACAACGGTCCTCAGTTACCACACTGAGAGAAAGGTCTCATCCAACCAACAAAAGATTGGTTTGTATTGGGTCAAAAATATATTTAGTTGCCCCAACAAAATATTTTGTTGCGTAAAGAAAAGTTGAAAAGCAGCAGAATTATTTGTGATCATCTAACAACGATACACGCTTGAATTAACCAAACCTCTGTTTTGGAAGTAAAGAAATTAGTATGTCAACAAAATGTTTGGTTGAATCAACTGTGTATATTTTATTTGCCCACACATTATATTATCTTCGTTCGGAATACAGTTCGAGAGTTTGTTTGAATTTTTGGTGACAATTAGGATAGTAGCAGTGTATTTTAATGAACTTATTGATGATAAATAATAGTATCAACGTCCTTATAAAATCAGTTCAACAGGAAACAAAATGTTAAGCTGTACAATTTGAAATATATAATTACGTACTTTGACCAGAGTTTAAACTTTATTTATATTAAAAGATTCCAATTTTATCAGCTAAGATTGTTGGAGCTCAGTGATCAGGTGTAAACGCTCTAGGTTCTAAACTGCCTTCCCCCTATAGCTCAGGGGTAGGGTGGTCGACTTGTATTCGAAGGATCATGGGTTCACGCACCAGCCCCTATGTGGCAGATTTTCAGTTCGCTTGTCGCACTGGGAATTTGTCAGCAAGTCGGTCTTTCTAACTTGAGTTCGTCAACGTCACTTCGACACAACTACAACGACAAAAAATGAATCTCGGTCGGGTTCAAGTTTATTACACTAACCGAAACTTTTAATGTACGAAGAGGCGAACAAATCTTTGGTTGCACCAAACAAATTTTAGTTTGGAACAACATATAAAATGAACAACAAATTAATTTGGTTTCAGTAATAACATATTTCACTGGCCCTATGCCAACAATTAATTTGGTTGCGCCAAACGAACTTTCTTCGATTCAACAAAACTTTTTTCTCAGTGCAGGAAACTAACGGGCCACCCATCCATCAAATGTTGACTATGGGGCTGTGGTGGAAAAAAGGGGAAAATTTCCCCTCCTAAGTGTCTGCTTTGTAAATTTGTTTCTCTTATAACTGATCCAACTGACATGGATTCATACCCAAAATATTTCTTTGCCAGACTGTCGTCTTACTAACTGAGCTATGACGAAGAGGATTATCTTGTTTTGAGTTAAGTAGGTAACATTACGATTACTTATACAAATAGTATGTATAAAAGTACTCACATCGCCACATTTCATGCAGTGTAAACTTCAAAACCGAACGCCATGATGGTTACGTGAAAACGAAATTAAATTCTGAATGTTCATGTCACCTTGTAAACTAGTATTAATAAAGACGAATACCACATCTAGAAGAGCATAGTTAATTGCTCTTATTCTTTGATGTGTTTTTTATGTTGTTATTGTTTATGAAAATATTTATTTACAAACGTATTACGAACGATAACTAACAGAGCCGTTGGGAAATATACTACCGAGGGCTTGATATCACGTAAATGACAATTTCATGTATTCATTAAGTGAAGGTAAAATTATTTAATTTCACTTAATTTCCATATGAAGTGTTTGAGAGCAACTGTTTGGCCAGCCAAGTATTCTTTACGTATCGAGAAAGATATTTTCTCGAAAAAGTAGGGCCTACGTGTTTCCGCTGAACAATATTTTGCTCAAACATCTCATCTGCACTTTTCCTAAACATCTGTATTCATTCCCTTGAGAAAAATAAAATATTTTGCAGAAATTTGTTGAGCTGAACAGCTATTTTGATGTCCGACATCATGTACATGTACATATAGTATACACAACAATTTAACAAGTTCTTTCTTCCGATCAGTTTGGTTACCAGGAAATGTACTTAACATCTTGATAAATAGTTGAAAGATTATTTTGTTGGGAGTAAATAAACATATGGTAGACTGTAATAAGCGGAATGACTATTCGGCCTATTCGTTCCGGTTTTCTGGTTGCAAAAACATTTGCTTGTAACTGTACTAGTATTCGTTTGTTTGCGTTGAATTTATCAGGTAATTTACTTTGACTCGAATTTAGAGCTCGAGAGCTTCTTTATATTTCCTGTGACAATTAACAAAATAACAGTTTTTTTTGTTTTTTAGTTTATATTATGCATAATATTTTGCATAATAACAATTTCTAACTATCCATAACCAACACACTTATTTTCTCATTATTTAAATTCATATTAATTATAAAAGAAACATTATAATTTATAGATAAAATATAAGTAAAAGTTTAAATTAACCAAACCTAACGTATTTTTATGTTAACAGAAGTATAAAACGCTTGCGATACAAGGAAAATTTAAGAAAATAACCAAATACGTAGTGGGTAGGGTGATATTATAATGGTTATATTTAAAAAAAAGAGCGAAGAAACTACGAATAAACTATAATTACTATAACCTATCCACTCTAGCCGTGTCATGCGGAACATTGACTGACGGCCCAGCTGAAAGTGAATGAGATCCTTCGCTAGGGATGTTGACATCGGTTAAAAAATATCGATATTATTTATATTGGCTATGTATAAAAATATCATTTCACGAAACTATGTATCGAAAAAAGTTGATTTTTCAGTACATCGTAATTAGATGTTTTATATGTTAAAGGACTTGACAAATTTAAAATTGCTTGGAATATTACAAGTTGAGGACACGAGACACTGCAGAAAGATGTGGCACTTGTTTTTTTATGTATGTTGTCAAAGTAAACATAATATTTCTTTAATTGAATTCTTGTATTCAAAACACAGCTTGTTGAAAGATAATTTTAAAAATATTAATTTCTGATACCTGGGAAAAAATACATTGATTTCCATATATCGATATATCGTTGGTATAATATTGTAATTTCAATACATCTATATTTTTTTGAAAATCCCTTTCCTGAGCTCCTATCTGTTACTATTTCTGGCCAGGACTTATAGGTGCAATATCCCAGCAGGATAATGTACAATTGTTACCATGGCCTGCCCGCTCCCCTGACATGCTACCAAACGAGCATGCGTGGTACCAGTATCCAGGATTTGGAACACACAGCCCAAGAAATCTGGGCTCGTTTCCCTCAGGACTCAGGCGTCTACTGCACTCCATGCTAGACTGTGTTTGCAGTATGTATCACATTTCGAGGGGTTGCGACGCTATATTGAATATGACCGGGCGGAGTACCACAGATCCGTATGTAATAGTCCCGCTGATCTGTTTTTGCGTCACTTCCTCTATGAAGTTTCACTATCATTCGAGTTCGCTGTTTTTAATGTCCGGCAGTGTAGTCGCGGGCAGCGATTCCGCCCCCCCCCCCCTGAGGTTGAATTTAAAAATAATGCTCACATTACCATGACTACACTGGTGGTGAATTTTATTTGCAGCAGCCCTGAGGAAATACAGCGGAACACCGCCGCCATTTGTCTAGGGATTGTCCTCGGTGGTGGAGCGATGGTGCGTTATTTCGGAAAGAGGGGGGGGGGGGGGGGTGAGCCGGGCACGGCACATTTGGCAGGGTCGGCGGCGCACGCACGTGGCCCTGGGGCAGCCGCGACGAACAGATACGCCGATCCTGGCGCGCGACGCCTTCTCCGCCACGCGATTCCTCGCCGTCCGCCGAGGCTGCTGGCCGCCGGCCAGGCGAAGTGAACGTGAAACACCGGGCCTTCCGTCCGCAGGGCACTTGTGAAGGATGCGGACCCGGTAGCCTCGTCCGGAAGGCTCACTGTTAAAAATAAAATTTCCTTCATTTTACGGAAAGTTGTATTATATATTTTAGGTAGAGAACTGAAGAATTCGCTGATTCATTTCGGGACAAGTGTGTTTATATAACTTTAGCCATTGGTTCGCACGATGTTTGACACCTCCTGCACTCCAAAATTGAATCAGCGAGAATTTTACTGTTTCAATCAGTCAACAGTATCTGACTGATTGAACTGTTACTCCAGCGAATTTAACTGATATATCAGTGAAAAATTTACAGATTTCCTTCACTTATTGATTCAGTGTCATTTCCCACTGACTTATGAGTAATTTTTTTCATTGTTTTTCGGTGGTTTATTTTTTGACTGATGGATCAGTTAAACAGCGTGTAAAAATGGCTTTCGAACAACATTTATAAATGGTCGTTAAACAACATGTATCAAGTAACATAACAACGAATGAACTAATAAAACCAATAATATATTTTCCTCTTGTTTCTCAAACTGACTTCGTAGCTCAAATGGTAATCTAAGGGTCTCAAAACGTAGTTGAAATTGTGTGAGAATTCAATGCGGGCCCCATCCGAAAATACTTCACTTTATTAAATTACGGTAAATTTTATAATATTAATAGTAAACTGTCGTAAATATGTTTATTTCTCGCAATTATTCGGCTAAGTTCGATAAAAACCATATTTTGGCCGTCACTTAATCATCAGTGAAATTGCTTCAAGTCATTAATTAAATCAGTGCAATTTTTTCACTGAAACAATCAGTGTTTTTTACACTGATTCTAAGTAGAGTCATTTTCACTGATTCGAATAGTTGAATGTCACTGCGAATCAGTGATTTCCCACTGATTCGTATATAGAGTGTGGAGAACACTGGCCCAATCGCCGCCTTCCACTGTGACAGCGGACAACCAATGTACAGTTAATATCCGCATATGTGTACATAAGACCGTACATTTTATGGCCTGCGGACTGGATCATGTTTGTGTCGAATGCCATCACAGCTGTAGTGGGACGGAAACCCAATGCCGGACGTGTCGAGCCGACCGATTAATCGTACGCAGCTTCCAGCTCGATGTAGCATCGAGCTGGAAGCTGCGACAGTAGCGTACGCATCAACAGGACGTGGGCAGTGTTACAGAATGGTTTATTCAGACGCTCGAGAATTCTCCAGGGATAAATCAACGCATCCAGGAGTCCATGCGGTGGTGGGTTAACGCACGTGTCCGCGCTGAGGGAGGACATTTTGAACATTTCCTTTAAGTCTGCAACGCGCCTTCGATTTGCTTTCAGCCATGTGTAATCGATGTCTGTGCAGTTGCTAATGTTCTGGTGTGTAGTGCCGTGTACCATGCACACGATAGCTGCAATGGTATTCCACACAAACATGATGCAGCTAGCGGGCCATACAAAATATATCACATTTGTAATGGGAGTTGAAGTAAAGATACGAAGCGTTTCCGGCCCCATGTTTGCATAACGTTTTTTCTTGCTCTAAACGTGAGGATTGTTTTCCTCGAAGTACTGATATGTATTTTTGCATCACTCTGTATATTAAATGTGAGAAAGTACTTGGGCATGAAATATTATGGACGCTATAGCGAGAGTTGCGTTAAGACCTCAGCACTGACTTTCATTAGTATTAATGATTCTTCTTGAGGCAGAAGGAGACTGTATCAGACTGTGCATTATATATTTAAGGTTGTATACACACTACAAGAATTATGAGGCAAGAGCGATTTATGTTGCATTTTAAACAAGAACGAAAATATTTTATAACACCATAAAATATGTTGCTAATATTTAAACATTTTTTTAAAATCAATTAATATTGGTGTATCTTAATTGGCAATTTAAAAGTATTTCCCTTCTAGGTGATTTCGAAACGTCATTTACAAGGAAACATTTGTCAAGTAGAACAATCATAATATTTATCATGTAAATAAAATTTCGGTACAAATATAGAATTATTTTTAATAAACTATTTTATGTAGTTATACAAATAAAAACATTCATACTTGAAATGGACGTGCATGATTTCAAAGTAGCAAAAAAAAATTATGAACATGATTATAATTTTTATTACGTAAAACCAAATTAATCATTATAATGGTCCTGCTTTATGATAGAAAAAATGAGGGAGGGGGGAGGGGTGGCAAAACATGCTTTCTGTATCGTCTATAAAACATTAAAATAATTTAATCAATACTAATAACTAAAAAAGTAAATTCTAAAGAAATATTTCACAATGCTACACAATGTATGCATTCTTTTTTAAAAAGCGTAACAAATAAAGCTTTTTTTTTTTTTTTTGCAGTGTATCGAGTTTTGCATACTGCACAGTCTGGTTCAGTGCTCCGTTGTAAGCGTCTTCACTCTGGCTTAGCCACTTAACGTACACATTAATTTTTGTTTTACGTGTTGCAGGATATGAGGTTTTTGGTGTGGAATGTAAACACGAATTTCTTATGACAGCTGGAACTTTGCAACCTATGGAAATGGCTTCAGTATGTCAATGGTATAAGAAGCAAGAGGTAATAGTTGGTGAGTCAACAGGAACCAACAGCATTGCTCAAGACAAGGCGGGGTCTGTATCGGTGCTAGCTTCTGGACTTGTACAGCACCGACAATAATTTCACTTGCCCTGCAACATGTCTCATCGGCTCTCAAGACCTCGATGTTAAGAGCAGCCCAAATCTCTCTTGACTCACTCACTCGTTCGCGTCCGACATGCCTATAGTTCAAGTGCAAAGGGTCTGTGAGTTCAATCTTTGGCCCCTCCGAAATTTTTTTACGGTTAATTGCGCATTATAAACTGTAAACTATCGTAAATATGTTTATTTCACGTAATTATTTGGCTACATTCAATAAAAACAATATTTAATTCGCCTCTGTAGTCCGCCTTCACTTATTCAATCAGTGAAACAAATTCACGTCACTATTTCAATAAGTGAAATTTTTTCACTGAAACAACCAGTGGTTTTCCACTGATTCTAAGCGGAGCCATTTTCACTGATTCGAGTAGTTGGATCTCACAGCGAATCAGTGGTTTCACACTGATTCGAATTTAGACTGCAGGCTCCCAGTCAAAATGCCAGCGAATAAATTAAAATTGTTATAAATCTGAACGTTGTAGTGCGACTGTATAGTGTTTAAATTTATGGGGAAAAAAAGTTTTTTTTTTTTCTTTATACACATCAACTTTCCAATTGGCATACAAGGCACGCGAGACTTGGCGAGAATCCGGACAGTTGGCAACATCATGCTGGGCGCATCTAACACTTTCAAACCCACGTTAATTTACGGTTTCAAGTGTTTCAAAGAAAAATATTTATGATGCGTGCTGTACTTAAGTCGACGCAACACATGTTCCGTTGTCACAGCCAATAAGTTGTAGGCTATATGTTCGGCTACAGTAATATGAACCAATTATGATCTAGACCAGCAGGACGGTCTGCGAATCATTTACCCACGGGTAAGATCGTTGGTCATTGAGTTTTACAGTGCACAGTAGAGACAAAATATTATACACACTTGAGTAATGTACACAATTGTGTACACTGGGTCTGAATGGGTTAAAAGATTCCTAACAATTTTATGTTTACATATGACTGACGCATGACTAAAGACGTTAGGCCCATGGAAATACAAATATTTTACCTTGGATCACATCTCGAAAAATATTTCACCCACCAGCCTTCAAGAAATCTTAATTTGTATATCGCACAGGAATATAATTTTCCTAATAACACGTCACTTAACTAGCAACCCTTAAGTTTGGTGGAGCCACGGTGGCTGAGCGGTTAGCCTGCTCGCATCCTAACAAGGCTATCCGGGTTCAATTCACGGCCGGGTCACTCCCGGGTTTTCGCATGTATGGGAATCGATGCCGTTGTCGGCGGGTTTTCTCGCGGATCTCCCGTTTCCCCCGCTCTTTTACTCCGGCGCTGTTCCATACTCACCTCAATCACCCTCATCAGCTCTCAGGACCTTGATGTTAAGTGCCGCCCAAATCTCTTCACTTAATTTTGGTGTCTGTGACTGTGAGGTATGAAATTGAAGTGCTAAGTGCTTTGGGAATTTTACATGTATGATTTGATATGGTGTCTGAATTTTTCATTGGAAAACAAGAAGTACAGAAATATATTTTTCCACATTAATTTTCTTTTAACTTATTATAAAGATATATTACGGGCCTTAATTTCACCGCTACTTATGTGCCAACAGTTGTTTGTAATAATGAAAACATGAAACGAGTAATTAATTATATTATAGATATTGGTAGATAATAGCATTTAATATAGTAAGTGATCTTCGTTTGTCTAATAGAGCACGAAATTTATTTTTTATACTCAATACAATAAACTTTCGCAATTTTATAAAGAGTAAAAGTAGTAGATTTTAAGAAAAAAAAAAGATATAGGCTATACGCCTGAGCTTACATTTCTGCGAGAGTTTACATCGCAGTACCCTGTAATAGCGATTCAATTTACACAGATGAGTTAAAAAAAAAAAAAAAAACACCGTGATAGAAGTACGCGCGAAAATGTGACAAAAAAAAAAAGAGGAGAGGGGACAGCGACGAACACACATAGCTCACTCTAGTCTTGAAGCGAGGATTCCAGAACTCGGACAGTTGCATCTTAATCTCAAGGCGATATATCTATTACCTGCGTGCTGGTGTGGTGGTGTGTGCAGGCGCACGCACACACATGTGTGTGTGTGTGTGTGTGTGTGTGTGTGGGCACGTTTGCCTGCGTATTGATCGAGGCCAGGTGTTAGTTGCATGACCGTCAGCCTTCTGCATCTATTAACTTTTTGTTTGTTTTTATGTTTTTTTTTTCTTACCTCCCCGGCCTCAGGTTATTCTCGCAATGTTATAATCACCGTAATTAGGTGGGATGGGTGGGTTGCGTGATGGATGGGGGGGGGGGGGAGGGTGGCTCGCCTTTGGGCTTGTAGAGGGGGAGGAGAGTGGAGGGGGGGGGGGGGGGGGGGGGGGGTAGTTGGCCACACGGAAAGCGAACGGGGCTCGAACTGTCCGAGATCTCGTTTGCAGTCTCTTCTGGGTGCTGTTCGTATTAAACGTTGTTCACCACGAGGCCCCGGACTGGAATTTATCACCGGTAGGGATCCCATACCCTTGAATTACAATCCACGTAGACGTCCCCTCCCCCACCTTAATTACAATACGCGTCTCCCCCCCTCCCCTCCCCCCTGGGCCAACCGCTGCCTTGCACCGAGTTCGCCAGTCTGGAAATTTACACGTGACAGATGTGGTCGGGGAAGAAATATTAAAGTTATTTTTCCCTAACCCTCCTGGAATAAAAAATATATATATAAACGTCCCGGAGTGAAAAATTACACCCTAACTCATAGGTAATGGAAAGACAAATTGATTTTGAATTTTAACCCTTCTCTACTCCCAGGATTTCGTGAAAACTATTTTACTTTCTTGAGACTATATTTCAGACAGACAGGTAGTTTCACGAGTGTAAAAAAAAAGATTTACGTGGATTTGGAGTATGGTCTACCAAGTATATCGTAGTATACTTTGTTTCATAATAACACACCCCAAAATATGAAAACCGTTAGACGATGCCATTCTTGTTCAGAATGTAAGGCAGTAGTATTTACTTTCGAACTAGCTAACCCTCAAAGATACAATTTGGTTTCAAGTGCAGCGAGCAAAACATGCGTGTTGTACTGAAGTGGACACAACACGGGTTTCTTTGCCACAGCGAATGAGCTTTAGGCCATATGTCCGGCTATAGTTATACGAACCAATAATGACCTAGCCCAGTACGACGATTCTAGAAACATTTACCCACAGGTATGATCATTGGTGAATGAGCTTTTTAGTGTGCAGTACATAACAAAATTACTGACACGTGCGTAATATACACAATTATAGGCTGTTCGCGATAAAGTGAGCACTTTTGAAAACCCTGCTTAAGATTTACTTGTATGTACGATGTGAATCCTGGCACCATATGTAAAATTAACACTGGCAAGGGCCTCATCACTACATCAATGTGTAGATCCTGTGAAATTGTGAAATTACACGAAAAGTTAATATCTTACAAACATGTTTGTTTCTACACTTCGATGCTTTAAGAAAAACAGAAAGTGAAAGAAATAATTTAAGTCATCACAAATGGTCACCTAACACTTTTTATTCGACGTTAAGGTATGGAACTACTTTACATTCATAGTTACCAACTTTACTGAACTCGTGTCACTCAGTACGCCCGTTAAAATATTTGCAGATAGAAACAGTGACTTTTTTCTTAGGTTGATTTCAAAAGTGCTCACTTCATCGTGAACAGCCTTTATGTACTCTGGGTCAGAATGGGTTGACACAAAAAAAAATGTCGTCTGTTGCTGCAGTCTGTGAACTAAACCACAAAACAGAATACAGCTAATTTTTTTCTCATAGTCACTGCAGTAAATGTGATTGTACGCTCTAAACATGAAACCGTAAAAATTTCGTCTGTTGATGCAGTCTGTGAACTAAACCACAAAACAGAATACAGCTAATTTTTTTCTCATAGTCACTGCAGTAAATGTGATTGTACGCTCTAAACATGAAACCGTAAAAATTTCGTCTGTTGATGCAGTCTGTGAACTAAACCACAAAACAGAATACAGCTAATTTTTTTCTCATAGTCACTGCAGTAAATGTGATTGTACGCTCTAAACATGAAACCGTAAAAATTTCGTCTGTTGATGCAGTCTGTGAACTAAACCACAAAACAGAATACAGCTAATTTTTTTCTCATAGTCACTGCAGTAAATGTGATTGTACGCTCTAAACATGAAACCGTATAAATGGAGCGGAATTAGTATGAAATCGAGTAAAAATGGATCCACTTGAAATACGCTGCAACTTACCGATTGTTACGGTGGCTAAATTATTCTGATTTGAATTTAGTTTCGCAGCGTTATAAAATGGCAGACACCTGCAAACCAATTATGTTTTAAATTCAGCAAAAAGGCATGAAACCAAAATACACGTTCTGTTTAAGAATGTGGCACTTTGACAGGGCAAAATGATTACTGTTGGTTTGCCACTGTATTTTTGTGCTCAGGTTTTAAGCGGTCGAACAAACTAATCAGGAAGTGTGGTCGTTTTGCGAACGCGTGGCGTACTTATGTGTTTCGGGCGAAGATGTGATCCCACAAAACTTTAAAATTATTTATGGATGTAAATTATATTAATCGATTTCAATTTCGACAAAAGTACTTTTCATGTAAAAAATTATTGGTCTCCATCATAAGTCCGAGTGAACGAGATCAAACAAAAGCACGTCTTATATTTTATCTCCCGACATGACTTTGATTCCCCGTTCCTACGACTTACTGGCCAGTCTGTAACAGACCCTTAACTGGTTTTCAGTTAATATTACTTCAATGACTGATATCACTGTTTCGGGTTTAGAGTGTACTCGAAATTTGCGCCGAAGTTTCTCTCAAGAACCACCCAGTCTTACACTGAAATAAAGATTGGTTAGTGGTTACAAAAACGGTTTGGCTGATTCACTCCAAGGCGAGTTTTGGTTTTGTTTTTGGTATAAAAAAAAACAGATTGTTGTGTCCAATAATAACACGTATATTGACTAATACTAAAGCTATTTAGCGCTCCCTTACATATTTGTTTATTGAAAAAAACGTTTACTAGTTGCCACGAAATATATTTTTTGGTAGCAACAGCATTCATGTTATCCACAGTAAAACGTTTTGCTGCGACTGCGAAACTACATTATTTATATTCTGCGTATGCGCTATGGTGTATTCGAAATGGCCCTCTTCTGTCTGGCCACGACGCCATAATTGTTCTGTGTTCGGTTATTTGCATCAGGTTACGAACTAATTCATGAGGAACATTCTTAAGTAGTTATGAACGGATTAAATCATACCTTTATTCCCAGTAAGTAAATGTTACACTTAAACGATTCCAGACAATTAACTTTCGATGAGGTAAAGTCTAGTTATGAATGGTATGTTAAAACAATGCCATGTGTTTAAAGGCATACATATATATAATATGCACTCGTAAAGAACTAACGAATATATAAAGAATCTTTAATACGCCTAGGTTAACCAATTAATTTGCGATTTTGTATGGTTTTTAAAAAGTATTTACTTTGAATCCTCCAAACAAGGCCATCTGCTACATAAAAAAAAGGCTTATACATACGACCTGATAATTTTCCGTTTCGGTACACTAATTACCTGTATTTTTTTTAAAAAGATCCCTTTAACACATTAACTAAATAGCGGCAGAACTATTGGGAATGCGATCAAAAGACAAAACTAAAGATGCCACAAATTACTCACTTAATTACTGAAAGTGTTATTATAATTTTCTCAAAGTCACGTTTTTGTCACTTAATAATTCTTGTGCATTCCGTAAACGTCGGGCGTTAAATATATTTGCACACTCTATACTCTTCTATACGCCCATTAAGTATTTCGTAATTAATATTTTGTGGTTTTTTGGTTTCCAACAAAACTTAAACTACGAATTTATCAAAATCACTGTCATGAGTTCAAAATATAAATAATAATGCAAAGTGATGTTATTTTGAGGTATGTGATTGCAAGTAATTCCTTAAAACTATGTGTGTCTCGTATTTGTAGCCGACAGTTAACTCTAAGCTCCTTTATATTCCAATTTTATTGATTTGGGTATTAAGATTTTCCTTTGCATGAATGGTTTTCTGCTATCGAAACAAAGTGATGCAATGATGTATGTCCAAATTAATGACTCAGATCGTATCCAATTTTGTTTCGCCGTTATAATAAATGTAACGAATATTTTAGATTTATGAAAATTTTATATATATATTAATTTCAGAAATTGATTTCTTTATACAGATAGGGATTAAGCGAATTTTGTAAGTATGTACATAATTACATATGTTTTCAGATTTCGTTCAGTTTGTATTTCAAGTATATTTGTTATGCACACCTCGAAAAAATAAATATTAGCAAGAGATATTCGTCAAGTCTGGCGTGGGACTCTGTATAGACACAGTGATTATGTTCATGCCATACTTTCCTTTTCGCCGTGAACAAATCAGTAACAAAGGAACCCGGTGGTGCAAAACGTTTCAAAATGTTTGTAATACTGATATTAACGTGATTTTTCTATAGGCCGTTCACGGTAAAGTGAGCACTTTTGAAGGTCTAGTTACTTTTTTCTTTCGAACAATTTATACCCTTCCACCACTTGTTAACGTAAACCCTGCCATGTGAGTAATAAACACGGCTTATACATCCACCATACTCAAAACCAATAGTCCTAGAACCACAATTATATATCTTTATTGGTTATTTTGTCTGATGAAACAGCTTCAAAAAGTGCTCACTTTCTCGGAGATCTCCCGTTCACCCCGCCCTTTCATTCCGGCGCTGCTCCATACTCACCTCGCTTAACCCTCATCGGCTCTCAAGACCTCAGGCATTGAGAGCCGTCCAAATCTCTTCACTCACTCACGCACTCCTACTTGTCCTGAATTATTGGTCAGTCAACAATCTCCTGTCAATTCGCAAAGTACACAATCAAAGCACTGACCCGTTCGAGCACGCAGATAGAATTGTTTTTATAGTGTGGAGGGGGTTTGGTGTGAGCGGTGGGATGTCGCTCCGACGGTTCGTGATTGGCTGGCTAGGGGGTGGATGTGGAACAAGGGGGCAGGGGGGTTGGTGCTGTGTGACCCTGAGGCCCCGGGCCGCTGAATCGCGGCCTCTGTGATGTGCCCGCGCCCGCCGACTCATTAAACAAATCCCCGCGACCGGAGTTCATTCCTACAAAGTGGCGCTAACATTCTTCACTAGTTTCTTCCTTTCACACCCGCCCGCAACAACGTCTCTACTTCTTCTTCCCTCCTTAGTTACCCCCCCCCCCCCCCCACTCGCCGGATGGCGTCCAAGCGTCTTCCGGCTCGCGGCGACGGAAAACAGAGGCTCCGACTGTTTCACATGTGCCATTAATTACTGCCGGCTCGTCTACTATTTTCGCTGCAACCCCTCACCTACCCCTACACAGTTAAAATAAAATGTAAGCACTCAAACAAAGCACTTTGTAAACAGCCACCAAAATTTGTTCCCAAGTGCTACAACAAATTTTAGGTGTAGATTATAAATTTTGCTTGGCCCAAATAAATTATTTTTAAGTTCTTCGAAGTACCATTCAACTTTTTGATAAAGGCTGTTCGTAATAAAGTGAGCACTTTAGAAATGAACCTTTGAAAAAAGCCACTGCCTCTAGATGCATATATTTTAATGGGCGCACTGAATAACATTCACCCAAGTAAAGTTGGTAACGATGGATATGAAGTAGTTCCATATCCTAACGTCGAATAAAAAGTGCTAGGTTACAATTTATGATAGCTTAAAATTATTTCTTCCGCTTTCTGTTTTTTAATACATCGAAGTGTAAAAATAAGCAGATTTGTAAAGTATTTACTTCTTTAATAATTTCAGAGTTTAATTTAACCGACGCATGAATAAAGTGACGAGTTCCATGGGGATGTTAATTTTACACAAGGCGGGGGAATACACAAAGCATATACAAGTAGATCTTAAGCAAAGCTTACAAATGTGCTAATTTTACCGTGAACAGCCTATACCGTAGTTTAAGGATGATGGAATGCCACATAAGAGCTTAAGAGTTTTGGGACGTAAAAATTAAGTAAGAAATAACATTTACGGAAAATTTTCACAAGTTGAGACTGTAAGGTCATGTATTAATTCACTTTAAGGCAAGCTTACGTAAATTGATTTTACACAAAATTATACACTGCTACAAATAAAAATTGTGGAAAATGTCCCTTACTGTAGCAGTTTTAAAACATAGCGAAAACGTTTCACCATTTTATTTTAAAGATATTTTTTTCCAAGTATCTCACAGTATATTATTTCGATGTGTGTTATCACTTTTCAGCAAGTGAATTAGTTTTTATTATTTGTTCGTCCCAAAAATAATTAAATTGGGATTTTTTACAATCCAATATGCAAAAAAAACACGGTCGAAATAATTTCATTTGAGGAAATACTACTTGTAAGTAATTCCTACTTCATTCAAACACAAACAAAATAAATTATTTGATGACCAGATACCTCAAGGGGCCTGCCTGGCTGGAAAGATTTACCGCGTTTGGGACAGAGAAGCGCTGAAGCGCCTAGGGCTACGTCGTTACGCTCAACACTGTAAAAAAATATGTTGTAATTTTTACTGATAAATTGTTTGTACTCTACAAATGCTTGTAACAGTACAAATATTTCTCTGGTAAAACTACTCGTTTGTAAAACTACAAGGGCCGTAGTTGTAATAGACCTCAATAAATGTTTGTATTATTCTGACCCGTATCCACGAGCTTCAGCAAAATAGTGGCCGTAAACGTAAAACCGTATACAAATGTTTGTGCAAAATCTACGTGTGATGTAAAGTGTCGTTGTGTGCAAAAAGGAAAGTATTGCAAGTTAGAATAACGTTAAACACTTAAAAGAACTCAAATGATCATAATCAAACGACAATTTCAATGAAACGAGACCGTATTACTCATTAACTGTTAATATTTACTAGCTACAGATATCTTTAAATGAAATAAATGTATTCTTCTTAATGAAGTAACTTTTGCGGAGGTACTTGCAGTTATATATAGAACAAAAATAATGTTGATCATGTAGGTAATGGCGCAAGCTGTCGATACGAGAGGCTTGGGTTCTAAACCGCTTCCCGGTGAAGGGCATTTCGTTCTGTAAACTATGTTTTGAAATTTTTTCTAGTTTTTCTCTGTTATTAATTCATCGCATTTTTTTCTAGAAGAAAAAAAAAACAATTTTATACACTTCTCAATAATGTAAGTTGTAACGCAAGGCTATCCTGTGTAATATTACAAATAAGGTATCTGTCTTCCAGATTTTACAAGAACACTGTTTGTACTTTTATAAAGGATTTTCTTGGCAACCGGGTTTCCAAGGATTTTTCTTGTAAAAGTAAAAAAAATAATATTAGAGTGAAGAAGTACGCCATCGCTACTAACAGCGTGGCTCTGATCCGGAGTGTAGTGTTCTGGCCGCGCTGCGAATACACATCATATTCCACTAACGGTCACTTCACCTGCTTAAGTTCTACTTCCAGGATATTCATCCGCCTCATTCCAACTAAGCCTAACCAAGCCTAGAAAATTACACCAAAGGACAGCGCACCACATTCGTGCACGCTCATTTGTAATAATATCATTGCATGAGAATTATTTCTCACTAGGCATTACACACACACATGTTTCCTCACTGATTTAATTCCTATTTATTATAGGCGGGATTTTATAAATTATAAATAAAAAATAGGCAGCACTTCAATATAACGAAAAATAAAATACTTTGAATGTTAACGCAGGTATAAAATGCTTGTGATACATGACATATTTAGGAAATGACGAAACACGTCATACGTGAGGTGATTTTTCAAAGGACTGATTTGAAAAATGTGAAGAAACCGTGAATAAACTATAGACTTTGAGCAAGCGCCCTATCTCTATATTGTTGGAAAGTATGTGGCGAGGTTCAGTGCAGGACTCTTGAGTAAATTTGTACGTATCTGGCGTGCATATTTTGAAATACAGGATGTTAATGAAACGGTTTCCAGCTGTTCCTCAGTACTTATGAAATCGTGGTCCTGAGAGCAGTGAACAGCCCTCGCCTGAATTGTGTGTTATATTCGTAGGTCACCACATTGGACTCACGTCTAGTAGTTTCGTGGTAGAACTTGTATTTGAGACACTCCTCAACTCAGCAAGCGCCAGTCGTGCAGGCTCTATAAGTAGTCTACATTTTGCTTGGTGTAAGGAACCCATGCGAATAAAATCCAATCACGTGATGACTGTACACGATAAAGTGAGCATTTTTGTAATCAACACTAGGGAAAGTCACTGCCCCTACGTGCATATATTTTAATGGGATAAGTGAGTAACATAGCCTACGTCCAGTAAAACTGATAACGATGGATAGAAAATTGTTACATAACTTAACGTCGAATTAAAAGTGTTAGTTAACCATTTCCGATTACTTAACTTATTTCTTTGGCTTTGTGTTTTTTTTTTAATGTATCGAAACTCAAAAAAGAGCAGACTTGTAAAATATTTACTTTGTGATAATTTCACAGTTTCACTTGATCTACGCACGAATAAAGTGACAAGGCACATGGTCATGTTAATTTTACATAAGGCGGGAGAATACACAACGCGCATACAAGTAGATCTTAAACAAGGCTTTCAAAAGTTATCACTTTACTGTGAACAGCCCTTAGCTATCTTGGATGTCCTTCCTCATATAATTTGGGACCACAGTGGCACAACAACTATAGCGCTCGCCTTTCACCAAGGCGAACCGGGTTCAATTCCCGGCCGGGTCACCGGACTTTCGCTAGTGGAAATCGTGCCGGACGATGCCGTTGGTCGGCGGGTTTCTCAGGGATCTCCCGCTTCTTCAGCCCTTGCATTCCGGCGCTGCTCCATATCTCGCTTCGCCTACGTCGGCTCTTTGCGCTCGAGGCTATTATTCGGATGCCTGGCGCGAATTGCTCCACGTGTGTTAAAACTGATCAATGTCGGGATATAGCCTACTTCCGTGTGGCGGAGACTATGTTACGATAATTGCAGTATTTGCCCCAATACCTTCGGCAACAATTACAGTACCACAGTGCGTGCCATAACATTTTACAATAAAACAGATTATGTTGTTCCATGGTCGCATCGCTGACAGCACCACGCACTATACTGAGCTCCGTGTCAGTTTAGAAAATCACTATTTTAATGTAGGTAATAATACTCGTCATTATAATATAAACAGAAACAGTTGGGATTGGCTCTGTTGGGGACACGGCAGTTTGTGTTGCGTATATACGCCTACGTTGACGTGCTCGGACGCCTTGATGTTTATTTTACGTTCCTGGCATCGCTTCACTCTATTATATGGGGTTTTATGGCTATCACTGGATTGCTTTTGAGATGCTATTTCCAACCGTGTACGATTTCTGTATTTCCACTTGGCTTTTTGACGAGTGTGCCTATAGGCCGAAATTGTGTTAAGTTTTCTTAATTCTTTACATTAAACGCATACAATTTTCCCATAATCACGCCACACAAATGTGTTCATACGCGCAATCGATTGCTATTAATGAGAGCTGTCGATTAAAACTTAAACGAGCGTCGTAGCTTCTCCTAGTCAAAAGTTATACCACGCGGAATTTATAAAACGCGGCGAAACGAACTCAAAATTGTATCCCCCCACTATGGTCGCAAATTTAAAGACGTATTCACGTCAAAAATAAAATGACGTGGAGAGGTTCGGAGCTCTTAGTAACAGGTGATTGAGAGCAGATGAGGGTGGATTGAAGTGAGTATGGAGCAACGCCTGAATGCAAGGGTGGGGGAAAAGGGAGATTTCCGAGGAAAAACACGTTGGCCAGCGACATAGACCGGCACGATTTCCACACGCGAAAATACGGGAACGTCCCATGGGGAATTGAAACCGGTCCACATTGATGGAAGGCGCGCTCTTTAGTCGGTTCGTTAACCATATTCCCCAGTGAAAATCGAAACAAATGAGTGAAAACCATGTTTCCTTTGAGTACTTTGAAGCTCGTTGATTTTTACGATGGCAACATTCTACTGATATCACAAATCCGCTTACTGTTGTTTTAAAATGTCAGATACATATAAACAACGATCGTCGTGTATATTCAAATACTTCTGTAACTAAGACGTGTAACATAGTGGCTGTTTATTATTATGGGAATTAATTTAGACTTTGAAATTCACGAAGCAGTTTCAATGCATCCCACCAAGGCGAACCGAGTTTAGACCCTGCCGGTTCACCGGATTTTCGCATGTGGGAATCGTGCCGGACGATGCCATTGGTCAGCGGGTTTTCTAGGGAATCTCCCGTTTCCCCCGCCCTTTCATCCGGCGCTGCTCCATACTCACCTCAATCATCATCACCGGCTCTCAAGACCTCGCTGTTAGGAGCCGTCCAAATCTCTTCACTCAGTTTCAATGCAAAATACTGTGACGCGCGGTCGCTTAGCCTCCGTGCCCCCACCTCCCACTGGGCTGGCCAAGCGGTAGTCCCTCCCTTATGACGTTATCGACGGCTGGTGGAGGGGGAGGGAGGACACCCACACCTGCCTGCCAGGCCCTGACGTAATTCCTGCCTGCTGGTAGGATCGACTACTTGGGAGCTTCTGCGCTAATTTTCTGGTCATCACCTCCACAGGGGTGACTCGTAGCAGGTATTGGGCCAGGTCATCTTAGCTATAAAAGCCGTGGCGGAACTCTGTGTCGACAGTTTTGAACGAGCATTAGTGCCGAGTGCGTTCGAAATGTGACAGTTGGAATACGAGGGCGATGACGCAGTGACCTTCCAGTGCAGTGTGCGACTGTCGGGTGAGAGAGAGAGAGAGAGAGAGAGAGAGAGAGAGGAGAGAGAGAGAGAGAGAGAGAGAGAGAGAGAAAGAGACTGACATGCTAGACCGTAAGAAAGTGGAACTTGTTCCATGAATGGCAGACATTCGGGTGAAGTAAATGTAAGACAATGATGGATATTTTGATCGAATTTATTAATTAATGAGTGATGATTAATTAGCTCTAGGTAGTGAAAGGATACTAATTAGAACCACCATTTCAACTCACATGAACATAATATTTATGCTCACTTATAATATGGTAGGGCTTAATCAAAGTTGTTCTAGACTATGCAATTTCAAAAATAAAAGTTGTAAGTAATTTTATAACATTGTAAGTATATTAGAAAATTAAAATTAGTTCGTTCCGTTTTTAATACCCTTATGAATCTGACACGCATTTGTCACGTTGCTGGAATACGCCTTTATTCCCGAAGCATGAAATAATTTTACATGGCGAAACGCTTAATGTTCAGATACAACATTTTAAATAGCACTTAATAATGAGTTGTACAGCAAACAACTTGTTGAATAGAATGCTGTTCTTGCGGTCGACATATTTCCAGTAGAGGGTCGATCTCAGTAAAATTCACGTTTTTTTCTTATGAATTAAAACTTAAAATTCATTTTTTAGTTTTGGCAAAACATACTTTCCAAGTAGTTAATTGTGTAAAATACATCGTAGTTTGACCACACACACGTGCGAACAAACAAAAACAAATCACTACAACTTCGTGTATGCAGCCATGACTATGAACTCCACACCATCGCATTATTCCCAAGTTCAGTCAGCTGATGCACAAGTCTGTAACCGTTTTACAAATGGCTACTAGTCATTATAATTACACTTCCAGAGTATCGCTGAGTCAGACTGATCGTTTATTTTCATTTATTGCCGTAGAGAAATAAAAATTTTTATCAAAGGGGCGAGGAAATATGGTTCTTATCGAGGAGTTCTATAGGGATTTGCTTTGAATGTTGCTCCAAACAGCTTGGAAGGGGAGGGGGTACCATATTCGTAGGGATAGGAACATTTAGCGAGTTCATTTCAGGACAAGATAGACATCAAACACGTGTACACTGAAGTTGACCTTGCAGTTGGATCGCAGTTTATAAGACACGCACTGGACGACTCTGAGCCAATAGCAAACTTGCAAGGAAACAAGTAGCGAGTGCCATACCGCCAGGTGTGAAGTAACACTGGCTACTCTATGGGGCAGCAGCCAATGAACAAACATCTGAGGCTCGAGTATACACATGACTGTGGAGTCTAGCCTACACAGGTAACTGAACTCGCAAATTTTTCCTATCTCTATATACTTATAATCAAAATTCACGGGCATTTCCGTTCTAGATGCTTCGGTAAGCTCATTAGAAAAAAATCTTGCATCAAGCAAGACTCATATTTATTCTTGTTTTATTTAATTAGAAATGAGCAAACAGCATTTAAAAATTGTATTAATAATTTATTAATTCGCATCAATATCAACCATTTAATGTGTTTTTTTTTTAAATTTCAATAAATGCTTATAAATAAATTAATAAAAATTGTTATCAGTACCAATACTTCTTTAC
The DNA here is from genome assembly GCA_029891345.1 of Dryococelus australis. Taxonomy (NCBI): domain Eukaryota; kingdom Metazoa; phylum Arthropoda; class Insecta; order Phasmatodea; family Phasmatidae; genus Dryococelus; species Dryococelus australis. Next base: position 131,898,505 of record CM057009.1, read on the forward strand.
ATAGAGCACAGAAATGATTATGATTGGCATTCTTGTAGAATGTTTTCCTGGAAATGTGCTCTCTGAACCAGCCAAATCGGAAACACACCTAAATTTTGATTAAAAATAGTCCCTTATTTATCGATTTAAAAAAATTTTAAATAAAAAAACTCTAACACAATATTTTACTGTAATACAGAATTAGTGCATTTTTTTCATATGCAACGTGACAATTTTGATAGAGGATGCGCTACTTTAAAACGAGTCGTTCATATTGTCCAGTGAAGTGCAGTGGTCGACTGGGAGGAACACTACTTCTGCTTTAAAGTTAGGGGCTACAAAATAAATTAATTTTTTTGTATCTGTGAGAAATACTAATCAACTTGAAAACTCTACATTTTATACATCTTTCCTCGCAGGGGAAAAAAATTATATACCATCGATTTGCATTATGGCATGTCAAAAACACATAACCAAAACGATAATATTAACAAAACATTTAACAAGGGCGGCTGTCTCTATTTATTTTAAACTTCGCTTGGTAAAATTTATTTTACAAATAACCATAGACTGTCATAAACAAAATATATTTTAAGCTATTAAAAAAATCACGAAAATATTTTATAATATTATTTTTAATGTTTATTGAAGTAACACTTATCTTATTTCAATGACAATTATCTAGTCACGGTGAGTGATATGGTTTATATGATTACTATCCGAAAAACACAAAACTGAGATTTAAACATGTCATTATGAAAAAAACTACGCAGTCTAAAATATTTTTAGGAGAGAAAATTGTACTTTAAAGAGTAATATTCGTGCAGGTAAAGGCTGTTCACAATAAAGTGAGCACTTTTGAAAATAATCAACCTTATAAAAAGTCACTGCTCCTACCTGTATATGTTTTAACGGGAGCACTGAGTGACATGCGCTCAGTAAAGTTGGTAACGATGGACGGAAAGTAGTTTAATATCTTAGCATCGAATAAAAAGTTTTATGTAACCATTTGTGGCAAATTAAATTATTTATCTCGCTTAAGATTTTTGTAATGCATCGAAGTGCGAAAATGCGCAGATTCATAGAGTATTTATTTACTTTCTTAATAACTTCACAGTTTCACTTGATCGACGCATGAATAAAGTGTTCGATCCTGTTGTGATGTTAATTTTACATAAGGCGGAAGAATACACAACGTACATACAAGTAGATTTTAAGCAGGGCTTTCAAAAGTGCTCATTTTTTTTACCGTGAACAGCATATGTGAAATAAGGAATTTTCGTAGGTGTCCAACACCCTTAAAGACTGCAGTTGCAAAGGACGTTCACGGACGGCCTCAGAATGCGTCTGGCGTGCTCGAGGAATATCTTTGTGCCGCCGTTCAGTTGAGAAAGGAGCAGGAAAATTGTGCTGATACCGAGTTGTTGATTAGAAGCTGACTACGCACACGTAGTAATCACACGCCCACCAATCAGGCTCGCCATTTTACTCTCCTGCCCCTAACCCCCCACACAACGATCCCTTGTCGATTCCGCCACTTTTACACCCCCCGACCCCGCCCGCCCCCCACCCCCAAACCACCACCCACTCAAACTCCTTCCGTCTGCCCTCCAAAAAAATTCCCCCTCGACTCGATCTCCGCGGAAGTAAAAAAAAAAAAAAAAAGTCCGGCACCCACCGTCGTCTACGACTCCTAGGACGATGGAGCCACGAGAGATTTCACTGATATCGAGTAAAACGTGAGGCCATCGCTGGAAATACCTATATGCCTGGCGAGGAGCAGTTACAGTGGTTGAAAGGGGCTTAAACCCACCTCCTTTTACCAATCGACACATCGCCTTATGTTTTTGAGAAAAAGTAGGTTGCGCATTTTTAAGTTTGCTAACTTCAAATAAATTACCTCCACATATCGAGGACTAACAGAACTGCTGTAGTCTATTCACGCTGTATTCGCACTTTTTGAATCAAACATTTGCAAAATCACCCTATGTATGACATGTCTGGTTATTTTCCGAATTTATGATTTATTGCAAGCGTTTTATACTTACGCTAACATAAACTCCTTTAATTATGTTTTATTTACAAATAAAAAATTACATTTATAACTAACATGAAAAAAGAGACTGGAAATAGGTATGTTGATTGTGCATAGTAAGAAATAATTCTCATACAAAATACGGCGCGTTGTCCCATTGGTGTAATTTCCTAAACTTTGTTCGCATAAGACGGAGGAATATCCTGCAAGTAGAACTTAAGCAGGTATTCAGGGAATTTTTGAAGTAACCGTGAATGGACTAGACAGGCATTCATTGGTAGTTCATGTTTTTGTGATTTCACGTAACCATATTGTAGTGCATTCTGAAACTGTTATCAATTTTACTCTGATTAAAAAATATGTATTAAATCGAAACAATCATTACATATAGGTATTTACACAAAGGAGCCAGTATATATGTAAAACTTTGCTACGAGCTCACAGAAAATTTTTTAAAAATATTTATTGTGAAATATTTATTGTTTTATTTTATTATAAAACTGCGTTCTCACGTCCCTTTCACTAATCTTTTCGATTACTCCCTGTGCATACATAGCAGGCTGACTCCTGGCAAGGATTTATGGGTTCGATTACCGGCGGGGTCAAACCATAGCTTTTGCCTGTGGGTAATGTGGAGAGCGCTACATTTGTCCGGCAGGTTAGCCCGAGGCATTCACATTACACCCACCCCCTCCTTACTTGAATTTCTTCACTGCCTAAAGTTCATATCACTCCACCTATGTGGACGCTGAACTAATTTCTGGTTTTAATACTGAGTATAGAAGATAATGTTTCGTTTTTTTTTCTAATGTAATGTTGTATGAATTTGTTAATAAATTTTTTCTGTTACTATACTCCTTTCGTTTTTTATTTTCTGTTATGTTTAATGTTACAAATATTTTTTCTATTTGCTTAATCTCCTTGTAAGGATTTTTTGTTAGCTCTGTAAGATGCTCTCAGGGTTAACCTAGGTGAGCTCAATCTGTATCTTTTTTGTTAATTACTCGAGAAACTCTATAATAATATAAAATAATATTCATATCATTCAAGCACGCGAATGTCACTCTAGTATTACGTTAAAAGGTTTCTACATCCTATGCCATGTGTATTGGCATTTACAAAAATAACATCTTGATAGCACTTTAATTTGCAGTGTCCATTTAGTTTTGGGAGCTCCAGGGTTAACTTCTCTAAATATAACCGCTTGTAAATTGAATATGTGCAAAAAAAAATAATACTTTAGATTTTTTTGACGCCTTTTAAAATCAAACTGTGTTCTACCACCCAATATATGCCCATTACTAATTGTTTGTACGAGAACATTTTTTGCACATGTTATAAACTAATCTTGGTTAATTTTACTTTTGGGCACTTAAAAATTAAACGGTTTCATCTTACTTACAAACAGACTTCCCCATGTATAAAAAGTCTCATTTTTTCATCCAAAAATTTGTGTAACTTGATTAATTCCAAAATATTCAGAAAATGGTATAAAGTTATATTATTTTCGCGGGTGAATTTTTCGTATTCCAATAAATGTAAACAAATAAATATAAATATCTTTTTGCTTTCAAAAGCGATATTTTTTTTTTGTTTTCGATCATCACAGCTATGTAACAGTCGCAGGGAGGTTGTCAGGGAGGTTGTATCATGCGTATTATAACAAAATTAAATTTTTATTAACAGAGTTTAGGCGAACACTTGTTAAAAATATCTGAAGTCGAAATGAGCTCAGCTAAAAGAGAAGGACAAAGCTTGGTGTCACTAGAAAAGAAAATCTTCTCTTGATATAAGTAAACCTTGGGAGGTAAGATAACCTGTTTGGTAAACATCCAGCAATGTAAACACAGAAGACGAGAGAGATTAGTTCCTTCTTTTACAAGACTCCATGTAGCCTGTGCCAGCTAACTTGCCGCCACATCTATAATCAAGATTTACGTTTATCACCTTGTGTGATCAACGATGTTAAGGACATTTACCATATTCTTTGTACGATTTACCCACCGAACAAGCACTCCATTGTTGTATCTTAGAGTTTATTGCTCTAGTCAGGCAATTTTTTTACTGTAAACATTTCTAATGCTCAGGTGCCTAAAAAAAATTGTGTCGCTATGTGTATGACGTATTATCAGCATTTTCTGTTCTTGTATTTGACAATGTAGACAACATTTTTCCAAACATCTCCTGTGCAATAGTGAAAACATCATTGGGAATTTGAAAACATAGTCAACTTATACGTTTCAAAACATCACGAATTGGACTTAAACCCTGTTACCGCATGTTAAAAGTGTAATAAAACTTGTATGGATTTATCTGCTGTCATCGCCAGTTTTATAAATTTCAGTTTTAGTTCCTGTACGTTTTATGTAGCAACACAAATTCGCTTCTCTTTAAAATGCACAAACGTAACAAGTTGATCAAAATAATTCAAGAGATTCAAGAAAGTTAATTTTTTTCTTACTGTGTAACGCTAAGTGGTTTATTTTCAAAAAATTTGGAAAATGTAGTTGAAATACAGAAAACAGTAATCGGTTTCCTAAAGGTATTTTCACAAGAGTAGTAAATGCAAGCAGACCTTTCACATATATTCTAAAATAATCCTTCATATGGCTAGTTGAAGGGAAATGTAACCAAATGAATCACATACCAAATAACATTTTTAATTCGTTCCAGTGTATGAATTTTACAACACTGCACAAAAAATTCAGCGGACGTAATTTTTACTTCAGCCTCAGATTTGGATGTTTTTACTGAAACTGCCATTTTAGTAACTAGTTGAAGCCTAGTTTATATGTAGGGATGTTCACGGGCCAATTAAATTAACGTGATTTTAGTAAAATGAAAAGACAACGATTGCATAATAATTAATCCTTTGTAGAGACCTGCAAATTGTGCGTTATTCTCTTAAGCCATTTTATTTTTTAATGACATATGCTTTCGTCCTACTATTGTCATCGCGTCATTCATTATTTTACACACCCTGGGTGACTAAACCAATGAATAAACACCTCATATTGGTAATGCCGAATCACGTGCCGTACAGTCAGAAAGGAAATGGCTTGTCACCTAGGAAACAACCAATTAGCATACGTCGTCAGCTCTAGTACATACACGATCGTGAATTCTATCTTGATGTCAAAAAATAACGCGAATTTCGTAGGTCCTAATGCATTAGTGTTAAGGGGCACATTAAAAGTGAGTGAAGAGATTTGGGCGGTTTTTAACAGCGAGGTGAGTATGGAGCAGCACTGGAATGAAATGGCGGGGGGAAAGGTCGATCGCGGAGAAAACCCGCCTACCAGCGACATCGTCCTGCACGATTTCCACATGAGAAAATCCGGGAATGACCCGGCCGGGGACTGAGCCCGGTCCGCCTCGGTGAGAGACAAGCAGGCTAACCACTCATTCACTGCGGCCACTAATATGAAATGTAGTCAGACATAACAATAGAGAGCAGTTGGTAGGACGATGTGTTTCATGAAACTGAATTCGCCGTACAAACAACGAGCGAGTTCGAATCTTCTCCTCGAGTTAATGGGGTTTCTTCATAAGCGATATTTCATTTTGTTACAAAATAAATGTACTTAATTTTTTTTTCATCCGAATGTGTTTATTAAAGCAAAAATAATGAAAGAAAATTTATAGCACAAATGTTAACATCAGTTTAACACAAAATTTGATTTGCGGTAACATAAACCCCATCTTAATGTTGACACTACTGTAAGGAGGTAATGTTGTTACAAAAATACTTAGTATTTCGGTTACATTAATTGCATAACATTAAATTAAATTAACAGCAACGCTAGTAACTGACGGCTCACAGAAAACAAAACATTTATTGCTGTAATATCAATAATACCGTTGGCACAACTTTAGTAGGGACCTGCCAAATTCACATTATTATTTAGAGACACGATAAACTTAAAACACATGTACCTTTGCAATACGTTTGCAAGTGGACAATAATTAATTTGACACGCCCTTGGTAACTCTTGCACCAATAAATGAACACTTCACAATCTCTTGACCCAATCACGTGCAGTTCACTCAGAAAAGGCGTGACTTCACCTCTACGCAGCAGCCAATGGAGAAACGGCCTTGACTCGAGTATATATATATATATATATAGGGGGCCTAGTGCTGCGAAATTTAGCCTGATGCCAAATAATAACGCGAATTTTGCAGGTCCCTAAACATTAGACATTTATCTGAGTACTTGTGCTAACGTAAAATAATTTAATATTTGGTTAAATTGAACTTTTATTTATATTTTATATATTAATGTTGTTATTTAATTGATTTATAATGAACATAAAAAAAGGAGAGAGAAAATAGGAAAATGTATGTGTTGGTAATGCCTTGTCAGAAATAATTCTTATACAAAATATTTTTACACCGAATGTGTACGGATGCTGTGCGTAGTCCCTCTGGTGTAATTTTCTAGACTTAGTTAAATTTTGTTTGCATGAGGCGGAGAAATATGCTGGAAGTAAAATTATAGCAGGTCTTCAGAAAAGGTGATTGTAACCGTGAATGGACTATAGTAGAGTTATGAATTTGCTCGTTGCCATTCCTAAAATTATACTGTTACATTTGCTTGAAAAAGTTGAGTCTCGCCTTTGTGGAGCTTTTTGCGGAAATTGTGTATCCCAAAGAATAAAGAATAAAATCCTTAAGTCGCAATTCCATTCGTAATTCGGCTTGCCAGTAATGTAGCCACGTTCGATCACCAGTGGATTAAATAACCATTTTTCGCTTTTCCGAAATATGTTATATAATTCCCGAAAATATTTCAGGACATATACTCCAAAACACTAGAGCTAAGATCCGCTTATGTAAATGGCTGAGTTTAACTGTCACGTGTTGTATGTGCCAGCCAGTGAATCACAGACACTCAGAGATGGAGTTACATTAATTCTGATTGGCCCAGTCAGGTAAGGAACTCTCTCTCGACAAAGATACGTGGCCAATAACCAAATAATAACCGCACGTATGCCATAGGACATTGGAGTATAGCCTTCGCGTGAATATTTTCGCGAAAAACAGGTGTTCCAACTTATAAGTGGGTTTTCTCGAAGTATTGTGTTTCGCCACTGTGACATACTTTATCTTTCCCATTTCAATGTCGTAGTTATTTTACAAACGCAAAATCTAGGTCAATATTCTGCGAAGAAAATATATTAATTTCACGTGTGAGACAAATGCTAATGCATTTTGATCCCAAAAGTAGGTTGAGTGCAACATACAATTTGCCCAAATTATGTGTCTCAGTTATTACAATTAATAATGTGAATAGCTCAGGAACAAAATTTAAACAACATACCTTAATAATTTACAAATACTTACGTTTCTGGCATATTTATTTTTGTGATGACCATTCTAAAAGCTGTAGAAATATTTAGGCAGTTCATAGTCCATTCATGGTTGCGTCCAACTTTTCTGAAATCCTGCTCAAGTTCTACTTTCAGAATATTCCTCCCCAAAGTGCAAACAAGCTTAACGAACAATAGAAAATTACACCAAGGACAGAACACCGTATTCGTAAGCACTCACTTCAATAATAAATTGCATAAGGATTATTTATTACTAGGCAATACCAACCCACCTATTTTATCCCTGTTTTATTAATATGAATTATTAATTAAATATTATATAATTTATATATATGATATAAATAAGAGTTCGATTTAACTAAAAATAAGGTACTTTTATGTAAACAGAATTATAAAGCGCTTGTGATACACGCCATACTTAGGAAACAACGAAACATGCCATACATGGGGTGATTTTCCAAAGGTTAGATTCAAAAAATGTAAAGAAACCGCTATTAGACTATATCAAACAAATTAAAAACCGTATCAAGTGAAAATGGTTGCATTATTCCACACATCTTTATAGATCGCCAATGAAGAAGATTAAGTAATATTTTCAAAGTGTATATTTTCTGTAATTTCATGGCAATTTTGTATAACAATTAATATAAGCAGATCAACACGCTGTTACTTTTGTGCAGATTCTGACAATGAAACATATGAGAATAGGACTTTTTGAAGGATTTAGTTATCAACATTGCATCAATTTGTAACTCTCAAATATATCTGCAGCAATTATAGCTATGAGATAAAATAACCACATACGCAGAATTAAGCGACTATAGCAAACCGTTAAAAAATACGAGTACCTATATTTGGTATTTGTTTGGCGTACTGACTACAGTGTCTTGAACAAACAATTATTATATGTCAGAACTTTATAATTTTTTTAAGAGGCCCACCTACCTGTCGACTGAACTTTGGTACAGGGTTTTGAAATACACTTTTTCCCACAAGACTGTTCAACGTGCGTCCAATAAGCTAAAATACGGGAAAAACACACATCAGAAGAGGGCTGTTGGGTGCTTTCAAGACGTCAGTCACATTAGAAACATAATTAAAAAAAAAAAAACCAAAAAGACTATAAACGGCCTTTTAAAAGCGCTATATCCCAATTATTCGCGGCAGATACATACAAAAATATTTAAAGGTACTGCATTGAATTTTTCTACTGATATCTTAGAACCAATAAAATTACAGGGTCGTCGCCGAACCTGCAGTTCGACGAGAACACTGGACGCCAATTCAGAACTTTGCGCTTAATGGCGATGGGGCACTTCATGTACATTGCAGTGTCGGCCTTACCTCTCTCACGCGTCTCAGTTTCAAACTCGGGATAAAATTCCAGGTGAATGGCCGCCTTAAACTAGAAGTAGTTTTGGGCTTTTGCACACCTTAACCCTTTGAGGAGTATGCACGTACATACACGAGGCCACGTTTATATGGAAATTTCTTTGCTCCTGAAGACAAAATTTACACTTTTATATGTTTACTGTTTCGCTGGACTTTACCGGAATATGAGTAATAAACTACAAGTAGTCAACATTTCAGTTCTTAACATAAAACCTCTTATTTTTAATAATTTCTCCAATTAAATGCTATGGATTGCAAATCGTTTTACATCTTTCGTCGTGACTCTTCGATTGGTACACAGACAAGGCGCGTCTTCATTGGTCGACAGCCAACTAATAATAAACGTCGCATAGTACAGTAAGCGAGTCCGGTGAAACCAGGACCAATAGGAAGAAGGTAAGTGGAAATACAGAGGCCAACGCAAATTATATTGCTGTAGTGGAGAATATAGGCAGCTCACTTCAATGTTGTCTTCAGTGCCAGTAAATTTGTGCCATCCTCAAAGGGCTAATGAACGTAAACGGATAACTCTAAACAGTATGTTTCCTACACATCATCAGTTACTTTCTTGGGATGCATAACCATAGCATAGAGATTTGATCGCAGAATCTCAGCTGCTTTGGTTGTCGTCACCGGGCCAAACGAGTCGGTTCCAATTTTCACCGCAAACGTTCTTAAACTGTCATGTTTATTACATGCTCGCCTGAACCATCACTCTCCAGCCCTCACACAGCACAACGCACACACAGCGACATCAATTACAATTAGTTTTGGGTAATTAAATGCGGTTAGACGCGGTCGCGCCGAGCAAAGGCACGTGTTGTTCCGAGAAAACCAAGCGATTCTCGTCCGTATGACACGTCACATTAGAGTTGCGACGGTAAATCTCCCTCTCTCGCACGACAAAAAATTCCCAGCGCAAGGAGAGAAAAAAAAAAAAACGATTTCTCACAGCTCGCAGAGGACCTTTATGAATACGTATAAACCCCCCCACCCCTCACTCCACTAACCCTTCCGGGTAAATTGGTTCGAGCTGAATTTCACGTGAATCTAATTACACGGTAGAAAACCGAGCCCACTACGACCTAATTGTAAGCACGTTTCGGTTTCGAACGAAAAAGTTCCTGTTTCGAGTGTGTGAAATCGGGGCTAGACATAAACAACATTCTGTTTTTGGGAGGTCAGGGATTATACATATTGTGAAGAGATTTTTTAACCAAAAGTTTAAGAATTGAATATTTAATCAGTTTTCTGTTTTCGTGCATTTTGATTTATTATTTTGGCATTTATCTAATTCGTGTTTATGTATGTGTGTGTGTGTGTGTATATAAATATAAATAAATAAATAAATAAATAAATATATATATATATATATATATATATATATATATATATATATATATATATATATATATATATATACACACACACACACACTCCACACAAGGTGAGGCATTTAAAACAAGCCACCTTAATAAATCGCCCACTTATAAAGATAGAAGAAAATGGTTCAGACAAACGTTGTTTGGGGTGAAAGGGGCGATATTGTGACGTTAACAGTTCGGTGTTACGTCGAGGGGTGAAAGCGATATGGGGGTCAACTTCGGTTTTGTGAATGGGATGACATACTTTATTACACACCTCTGAACAGCTCTTCCCAAGATGAATGCAAACATGTGTCAAACGTACTAGAAAGGTGAATATTAAACCACATCGTCCCATTTAACATTCCAAAGTTGACCCCAATATTTCCGTCACCCCTCGGCGTACAACACACCTATTTACTAACGCAACATTATGACCGCTTTCACCCCAAACAACGTTTGTCTGAATCATTTTCTTCTATCGTTACAGTTGGCCTATATATTAGGATGGCCTGTTTAAAACGCCTCATCAGATATATATATATATATATATATATATATATATATATATAACGTAAATATTTTATAAGCACTTACTTTCACAATTAAAGTCTAATGCAAAAGAGCTAATTTTTACTGAAATATTTGGTATGAAGTTAACTATTACAAACAAAATAGGTGCATTTTGTATTTTGTTGTGTGTTGTGTTGTGTTTGTTGTTTGTTGTGTGTTGTGTGTCTATAAAAAAACTACACTGTGAATTTCCAAAGTGTTTTTTTTATTTATGGTAGTTTTGTTTTTAGAGACTTTATGTGGAAATCTTCAGCATTGCGACAGACCGTATTGTGAAATTGTTGAAAAAGAATATGAACATTTAAACAATTAATTAATTTAAATTTGCGACACGTATTTATGACTTCCTAATTTTCGCATTACCAATACATATTTTAGTAATGGCAACTTAATATATTTATTTTGTTAGCAGTACATTGAGCGCAACCTCAGAGAATGTCACAATGAAACTTATTCAGAGTGTACTCTTATGTTAAAGACAATTCTGAATTGTATATGCAAATTTGAAATTTTTAGTGTGCAGACTTTAGGTGTGATTTACATTACAACACTCATACTTTTCACAATTAACTTATAAGACTATGCATTACACAACAGAAGGGACAGTTTATACTGTAAGTGTCCATCTCGGTAATTAAAAGAAAATTTACTTCTTGCATACGCCATTGCAGCGCTATGTAGCCAAATAAAACACAGAGGACGGTGTTAAAAACAAACACGAAAACAAACCAAAATTAGCTGTCTTAAAAGATATTAGTAATATATAATGCCGATTCCAGCGTGGCCCCCAGTTATCAGAAAACCAACGGTAAATTAAATGCTCAAGCCATCAGAAAACCATCAGAAAAAATTACCGTTGTTTTTCTGATCCAAAACATCAAATGCCGATTCGAGCGCAACCGCAAAAAAGTGACTCAAAAAGTTGCGTTTGGTAGCAGTTGCAAAAAAGTGGCTCAAAAAGTTGCGTTTTGGGAGCAGTTGCAAAAAAGTGGCTCAAAAAGTTGCGTTTGGGAGCAGTTGCAATAAAGTGACTCAAAAAGTTGCGTCTGGGAGCAGTTGCAAAAAAGTGGTTCAAAAAGTTTCGTTTTGGGAGCAGTTGCAAAAAAGTGACTCAAAATGTTGCGTTTGAGTGCATCTGCAAAAATTAGCCTAAAAAGATGCGTTTGGGCGTAGTTCCAAAAAAAAAAGAGTGGCTGAGAAAATTTGAATACGTAAAAATAAAATGTTGTATATAATAAAGATGGATCAGTTGCTAAATGTATTAAACGGAACCAAACAATTTAAGAAACTTTCCGAACTTACAATTGGACAGTCCTATCCCATAGACCACGCTGAAATAAATGATACACGGTATGGATACAAAGTGGTAATTACTTCTGGAAATTTTAAAGTAACCTTACCAGACAGATATGTTCAGATTTTCAGTGAAAAAGTTTTAAATGATGTTAATTGTGGAGGTATAAGTTTTGCATATGATGGAATGGTGGATTGTGGTGCTAAACAAATGCATCCTATTCGGTTTTTAAAGAGCAAATGATCGTCGTCGTATAATTAGACATCAGTTGATTTTTATTTGTGCACATATCTCTATAAAATTTGAATGGTTATCCAATCATTAAAACACAATTATCGCTTTGACTTCGGCAATGTGCTACAACATAGTTTAATTAAAAAATTTAGATACACATCTCCAAATTCGACATATTAAAGTAGCCGAAACATTGAATACTTTTTATAAATCTTTCGTTGCACTTTCTATAGAAATATTGTTCATCTTTATCACATGAAACTTTAATAGTTTAAAAACTATTAACGTTATTATATATAGAATATGACTACTTCCAACCCAAAAAACATCTATGGTCTCATCTCTAATACCACTGTTCTTTCGGACAAATCAAAGTTAATTAACTTACCTTTTTCATCCTTAGTTTCATCTATTATTTCATTAACTTGATTTGTTTGCACTGGAAAAAATAACGGATAAGCTGGTTCGTAATAGATCGTGTCGCCAAATCCAAATGTTGTATTTGGTTTAAAAGTGGTAATTATGATAGTTTCTCTTTGATTATATTCATCATGTTTTATATCATACCATTTACTATATTACAGTGTATATTTATTGTTTCAAATGGGGCAAATTTTGGAATTGTATCACCATAATGATCCACATTTGCTTTCAGAGTTTTATTTTCTACGAAACCCAAAAGTTTTCCTATTGAACCCCGTTTTCCAAACTGTAATTTAAGAGTACATTTTACTTTCATTCTGTTTGTTATTTTATCAAGCTCGAAAGATATATCATTTTTTTCCCACCCATTGATTCTACACTAAATGAAAAAATTGCTTTTATAGTTTTTTCAAGATCTTTTAAGCTATATTGACCAACTGGAATATCAATTGCTGATTCCATATCATTCTGACCCACAAAATATAGCTTATTTCTCCCAGAAATAATGTTATGTGTTAGATAAGTAGTATAGAACTGAACTAAAGCGAATGAGTGCCCCTCTATCTCTAAAGGGTAATGTAGTCTTTTCTTCAAAACTGATTTGTTATCTGTTAGTTTGAATACTTTACTCATTTATTATATTATTTAAAAAATCTATTAATAAATGAGCAAGAAAAACATGAAAAATGTAGACTGGGATATTAAAATAAGAATACCGGACAAGACCGTATCGACAAAAGGTCATAGTGAATTATTACCTAATAATATTTGATGTTTGATAGTGGGTCCTAGTTACGGTGGAAAAACTACACTTATGATAGATAATTTTATATATGCTCAGGGATGGTTGGACTTTGGTACTCTCTATGTATGTTCAAAAAGTTTGGACCAACCAAAAAATATATATTTAAAGAAAGCTATAGATGTAGCATCAAAATTATTTAATTAACCAATAGCATACTTCTTTACATCAAATGAAGAAATGGTTGATGCAAATTAATGTCATAAAGAGTCTGTAGTTGTTTTCGATGATATCATGCTTGAAAATAAAAATATGGTAAGGGATTACTTTACTCGTGGTAGACACAAAGATATTGATTGTTTCTATTTAGCCCAGACATACTCGAAAGTACCTAAGCAGCTTATAAGAGACAATACCAATTTTCTTTGCATATTCAGTCAAGACGATACAAATCTGAAACATATTCATAGTGATTTTGTTGGTGGTGATATGTCGTTTGAGAAATTTAGAGAGACTTGTTCAAAATGTTGGAATAATGAATATGGTTTTGTTAGAATAGACATGACTCGTAAGTTAAATGATGGCAAGTATCACATTAAAATTAATTTGTTGAAGTGTTTCCATTAAAAACCAACATAATCTGATCTGCCCTATGCCCTTAAGGACAGGATATGTACTGAAATTTGTTAAAGACTTTGCGCTAATAAAATGATTGCGTCGCTGCTTAAATTCCCATAGTTCCAGTGGTACTACAGGGGCATTACCCATAACTTCAGAAGCTTGCATGCAGATGTTCCGGGGCGATAGGCATGCATGTTTGATATCGCCCTTATCAATCCCTCGATTATGTGCCTCCTCCAGGTACATAAGACCAACGCCGAACTGTCAGCCTCTCGATCATTCCTCCCTCGGCCACCTATTCTCCGGTGTTCCAGCTGTCACACTGCTGTTGAACAAATTCAATGCCATATTTTATACAACAATACGAACTGTAACCCACTTATGCAATTACTTAGACCTTCGTTCTCAGCCGATTGTGTTTTGACTGGGGTATGATCGAAATCCCTGATAGCACCGGAGCATTGTCATAGCTCAGTCTGTCGACCACCACTCTTTGGCAACGCGGATCCTCCTGATCTCCTGCAGCATGCCACCAAGATTTCAACCTCGACGGATGACAATATCATATACACACCTAGTCCCTAACCTGTGACAATCACTGGGTTTACGATAATATTAGACCACATACTTTGAAACAATAATTTCCGCTGTGATATTATTTTATGCAATATAATACATTTTCAACACACTGCTAACACGAGTCCATCACCATTCTGACTTCGGGAGTTAGAAGGAATTTTGAATGAAGCCATTCCAGGTCATGCCGCGCTTCTTCTTCATTTCTACTAACACATGTGGGCTTCCCGATAAGTATAATGCCCACACATCTACGAGTCGAGCCCCGACGTAGGCTAACCCACAGAATCGCGGATACACATAGCCATCTCGTATGTTACCATACATAATGATTCCTTCCCAGTGGAATTCATGCTTGGGTGAGTGAAGAGATTTGGGCGACTCTTACCATCGGGGTCTTGAGAACCGTCGCGATCGTCCAGGAGGCAGATACCCCTTTGGTAAACCTGCAGTGAGGGAGTAGCCGGGAGTTTTATCCACGTTCGTCGACTTCGGAAGGTCACCCGGCGGTGCGGCGGACCTCGGAGGACGGGCGGCAAAAGCCCGAAACCGAACGTCGTCGTCGCCGCCGCCGCTTCGAGAGGGGAATGCCGCTGACCTCGCGCCACCGGATGACACGTCCCGACGGCCGATTCCCGGGAGCTGATCGCGCGTCATTGTCCGCGTGCTGTGCGCGCGCGTGTTCCGTTCATCATCCTCGCACTTCTCGGGCGGCGGGCTGCGCATGCCAAGCACCTCCGCGGGGCGGCCCGCCTTTATTGGGGGCTCGCCGACTCACGTCCCCCTCCCCCTCCCACCCTGGCGCGTCCACCCCCGCCGCCGACCCTGCCGTTTGTTTCGTTCGCGAAGCCGCGTCCGCCACGCGCATATGTGATCGCCGGTCGCCGGACCTTGTGGTTACCGCGCCGACCTCTTCTTCCGGTACCCGGCCGGCGTCGGGCGCCCATTAATATCTTCTTTCTGGACGCCGCTTCCGACTTCGCACTGCATCGCATTACTGCATTGTGCAATTTTTTGTGTACTTCCAGAAGAAAGATCCTTGGAAACCTAGTTGCCAAGGAAATCCTTTGTTGAACTACAAATAGTTCGATTGTAAAATCTGCAAGGCATATATTTGTTATAGGCTATCCACGGTAAAATGAGCACTTTTGAAAGACCTGTTTAAAATCTGCTTGTATGCACGACGTGTAGTATTCCGCCTTATGTAAGATTAACATTGCCGTGGGTTTCATCACTTTATTCATGCGTCGGTCAAATGAAAGGCAATGAATTAATAACAAAAAATTAGGGAAAAAGGTTTAAAAATATATGCCAGCACGGACTAGAAGAGACACAACTTGCAACACTAACCTGTACCCTTGGCCGCGGGTGATCTTTATGATTATTTTTATACTGAATAAGTATAACGGTAAATAATTACAAGATATTGGTGAAATTATTCGGATAGGAAGAACATATTTATTTCATTTTAAGATTCCTATGTAGATATTAAACATTAACAGTTAATGAGTAATAGAGTCACGTGTTTTTAAAAATCTCATCATTTCATTATGATCATTAATGTTATTTAAATTGTTCTACGTTCTACAAACATGCAAAACATTTCTTTTTCAATGCAACCAAACTTTAAATCACCCTAAGTTCTTGCACAAACAGCTCTATACCGTTTTACGTTGTTAAGGGTGCACCATGGACACGGGTTAGTTTAGTACAAACATTTCTTGAGGTCTGGTACAAACAGGGCTCTCGTAGTTTTACAAAAGAGTAATAATTTTACATGAAAGATTTTCGTACTGTTGCAAAATTTGCAAAATTACAAACTATTTCTCAACAAAAATTACAAAGGCTTTGCTGGCATAGGCTGTCCACGGTTGTTTTGAGCATTTTTTAACTAAACCTTTGGAAAATTTGCACTGCCACCTTGCTGCTTACATTGTAACGGGCACAGTGTATGGCAAGCGCCAAGCAACGCTGCTCGCCTCCCACCAAGGCGAACCGGGTTCGATCCCCAGCCGAGTCACCGGATTTTCGCAAGTGGGAATCGTGCCGGACGATGCCGTTGGTCGCCGGGTTTTCTCGGGGATTTCCCGTTTCTCCCGCCCCTTCATTCCGCCACCGCTCAATATTCACTTCAATTACCCTCATCGGCTCTCAAGACCTCGCTGTTAAGAGCCACCCAATTCTCTTCACAAAGTAAAGCTGGCGACGAAGGACAAAAATTATATCCATATCTCAACGTCGAATTATAAGTGCCAAGTAAATATTTGCGAATACAGATGTTATTAATTTTTCTTTCTGTTTTTTTAAAATGCATATTGGCTAAGTGTAAAAGTTAACAAATTTTAAAAGTATTTTCAGGACCAAAGTGATCAGGCCCATGGCCATTGTTAATTTCATATATCGTGGAAGAATACACAATATGTGTGCAAGTAGCTCTTAAGCAAACGCTTTCAAGAGTGCTCATTCATCACACTATTTGGTAGTCCCTGGAGTAAGCAGAATGTCCGGGTCAAAAACGTAAAAAGTCCTCGATTTTTCTTCGCGGCTGTGCCGAAGTTTTGAAAATTAAATGTTAGGGTAATTTAAATGGTTTAATCACGCTCCTGCCCATTAAAAAAACACTTTATGTGACCACATCATAAGCTTCATTTCTTAAATATGGTTGGGGAGTTTGATATTAACATTTGGCAATTATATATCTTCGCCAGGTGGCACTTATATTGCACATCTACCAGGTCATCTGGTTTTGTATATGATCAAATGAGATATTTGCAATTTTCATAAAATGAGTACGGTTGTGAAAAATGTTCCGATTAGTAGTTTGTTAGAACGTGGGTAAATAATAATGTTTGATCTTCCTACGTGAGCGAAAATATAACAAAATGCGACCACACTGGGCATTTAGCAAACACTGGTTTACATTATTTCTTTTATTTAAATGTGACAACTGAAACGAAAAATTTCTCTCAATGACAGCTATGATTATTTCGCTCTTAAATGTTTTTTTTTATCAGCCTTATACGAACACTCGGGCCAAACATATTTGTAAACATAACCGGAGATCGTGAATAATACTTACAAAATATTGTTAATAGTTCTTAATATTTAAGCAGAGGAATCACAATTTGGGCAAACACAAAATTCTACACACAATTACATAATGTAACTTCTCAATTTACCACCAGCTCAAATTAACGTAAGTATAAAACGCTTGTGATACATTATATACTTAGGGAACAATTAAACCCATCATATGTGGAGTGATTTTTCAAAGGTATAATCGAAAGAGTGTGAAGATAAGTGAATGTACTATAATATGCGACTGCATTTTGGTTGAGCCGTCTGCGTGGAAATAAACCTGTGTTTTCCTTGCGTCACAATTTTATTATTTATTTATTTACAACAACAAATGTGATGGGAATTGTCATAAAGATAAACATAAATATATATAAGATATAAAAATTACATAGAAAAGTACCACAAAAAAAACATTACAATATAATTAGGGATAGGAAAATTTCGGGTGTTCAATGAACTCTCTATACTAGACTCCACAATCCTTTGTATAGTCGAATCTTAGGTGTTAGTTCATTGGATGTTGCTCCAGTGTTACCCCACATTTGACAGTACGTGATTCGCTTCTTGTTCGCTGGCAAGTTGGCTATTAGCACGGAGTCGTCCAGGGCGTGTATAATAAACTATGCAACAATTGCAAAGGTGGCATCAGTGTACACGCATTTGGAATCTATCTTGTCCTGAAATGAAGTCGCCAATTTTTCCTATCCCTAATCATAACATTACAATATAACAATTATTCAAATATAAACATAGTACAATGACTTATTGATTACAATGCACAATACTAAAAACATTACGTAACTGCAAAATTATATAGCACATTATGATCGCTTAAAATATTCATCGATACTGAAAAAGGAATTTTTTTTAAGAGATACTTTTTAAGCAGTTTCTTGAAAACAGACAACTTGTTGTCTTTCAAAGGCTGATTCAGTGTCGTTGGTAGTTTATTAGTAAATTTTGCTGATGAAATGAATGGGATTTATTCAAATTTCTTTGTTCGGTGCGCTGTGGTAAGAATGTCTTCCTTTTATCTTGTGTTGTAAGAATGCATAATCCTTGTTTATGCAGTAATTCAAGTTAGTTGATCCAAAAAATCATAATGTTGCAAATGCATATGCAACTGCAGTCGGACTGGAGGAAGTTCGAGAGGTCCGTAGCGCGGGGCAATGCGGCACACGGTTATTTGAATTCCGGTCGCGAAGGATCAATTTCGTAAAGGCATGCTCTATAGTGGCGTACGCGGATGTGTTACTGCAAGCGTCGTACCTGAGCGGTTGTAATGACCGCGTGTCTGGCGCCGGGAGCGCTCAGGGCCTTGTGAAGACAGACCTCGCCTGTAGCTAGACACCTGAAGAATTAGCGGATACATTTAGAGACAATATAGAATTCAAGAACACGTGTCTTTATACGACTTTAGCTATTGGTCCACGCGGTGTTTGACAACTCCTGGAGAACGCTGGCCCAGTCGTCGCCTTCCACTGTGACAGCAGACAGCCAGTGCAGTTAATATCGGCATATTTGTACATAAGACTGCAGAGTCTAGCTCACAGTCATTGAAATCGCGAATTTCTCAGGTCTCTACCTATAGCTAGGGATAGGAAAATTTCGCGAGTTCAATGTCCCGCACGCTAAACTCCACAATCCTTTGTATAGTCGAACCTCCGATGTTTGTTCATTGGCTGTTGCCACAGTTTTACCCCACATTTGACAGTACGGGATTCGCTTCTTGTTCCCTTGCAAGTCGACTATTGGCGCGGAGTTGTCCAGGGCATGTATAATAAAGTATGCTCAAATTGCAAAGGCGGCTTCAGTGTACACGCGTTTGAAATCTATCCTGTCCTGAAATGAAGTCGCGAATTTTTCCTTTCCCTACCTATAGCTAGGGACAGTGATATTTGGCGAAAAGATTTCGAGGCAAGTTACAGTTCAAAGTACTGGGGGGTTCATCCAGCTTATTTGATTGGCTGAAGCGTGTTCCGGTACGTGTTAGATGTTTGCGCACGAATCACGAAGGTTCAGTGTCGAAGTTACGGAATCGTGAGGGGCTCGGTCAAATGCGGAAACGACACCAGCCACCAATGGATATATGACAACAGCCGTGGTGTGTATATAGTATTGAAGTCTAATGTGTGCTCCGATTTATTCTCGAAAAATCAGTGGCCCTACCTATAGCTGATAACAACGCCCGTGACGTCAGTGCCGATATGCAGAGCAGTGCTGTGCAATGCAGTGCTGACAAAGTTAACCAGCTTTTAACTCGGAGTCAGCAACTGATCAGCAGCCGATCGACAAGAGTGAACGCAATTGGTTATCATTAAATACGTCACAATGAACGGCCCAATGAAATACAAGATGCAGCTGCGCAGGCGCAAATGAAGACGGAAAAAAGAGTCTTTGGTTAATATGGCTTAATAATGTAATGCTACATGTAATAAAATAATGTATACTTACTTAAACGGCAAAAACGTCATTCGAGGTCACCACAGGTGACAGCAGGCGTGCATTGGCAAACTAAAAGCATAATTCAAGACATATTTGAGCAGCTCATTAGAAAGTGCGGGCCAGTCATGAGAAAATAGGTTTGATTCAAGCTTGAACCACACATGACATGACATGGCAAGCTTTCGCGGCAAGGCAAATTCAAGTCAAATGGCTAGCGTGCCGCAAGCTGAAATGCTATCTGGGCAGACAATCAAGACGAGCTCGCAGTGAACCTACTGTACCCACCAATAAAAACACGCAAGTTACGTCTGCTTCTTGTTCCCCACTCACATCACCTCCCCCTAAGACGAACAAGGTTCGATTCTCGGCGGGAGTCAGCCCTGACATTCGCACGTGGGTAACGACGTGGACGTTGCCGTTGGCGGGCGGGTTTTCTCGGGGCACTCCAGTTTTCGTCCTGCACGTGCGTTCCACCGATGCTACGTAATCACCACATTCCACCTTCACCGGTGCATCGAGACCTTGCTATTAAGCCTCAACCAAATCCGATCAACTCAACTACTGTTTCACACCTTTTATGACACTCTTGCTGTATCCTATAAAGTTCATTTTTGCCTAGTCTTGCTCTTCTAGAATGTTAAATTGAATTTGTTCCAATCAAAGAGTATTTCATATGTAAACATTATATACAATGTATAGTTCTAATTAGACGTATATAAAAACATTGATTACAGAAAATAATTTTGGTTGTGGTGAAATATTCGTGTAACCCCCTAATAAGCCTAATAAGCCATATCTTATCCTTTAACCGCCTTTTAATAAAGTGAATGCAATGTAAGTAATGACCACAGTGTGAAAATTCCACCGTACTCGGAAGTTAACATCCAGGGCTACAATAAAATATATTTATTGACTATTATTCTAAAGGAGAGGACTTTCAAAAGTGCACACTTTACCGCGAATAGCATTAACACGGTTAACAATTAAACACGGTTTAACCAAGAACACAGAAGTGAAAAAACCGCACGTAACGTGAATTACAAGCGCACACACACCACGAAAACGGCGACATGCTAGGACGCCTGTTCGCCAATCAGCACCCTGGTAACCTACTCGCCTGCATGTAGGCCAGCCAATAGAGGCACAAGGCCCGTTCACAGAGCCTCGCGGGGCAAATCAGGAAATTGGGCTATCCCCATCCCCTCAACAACAAAGAAACCGCCAGTAAATTTCACCTCTGTATGATTACTTATCACCTACTCTGCGACTGATACATAGTCTTGAACATATTAAACAATCGTGCGGTCGCTGTGTTAGGGTGGGTTTTACTTTAGCCCAATCAGACCCGGTGTACACAGTCGTGTACATTCCGCACGTGTAGGTAATTTTTGGTCTGTACTGCACACTGCAAAGCTCAATGACCAACGATCTTACCTG
This sequence comes from Dryococelus australis, assembly GCA_029891345.1. Classification (NCBI taxonomy): domain Eukaryota; kingdom Metazoa; phylum Arthropoda; class Insecta; order Phasmatodea; family Phasmatidae; genus Dryococelus; species Dryococelus australis. The sequence goes on from CM057009.1 coordinate 131,920,031, forward strand.
TGAGTTAATGATTCGCAAATCTTCATATTGGTGTAGGTCATAGTGTTCATATTACTGAAGTCGAATCTATTGCCTACAGCTCATTGGCAGTGGCAAAGAAACAATTGTTAAGTCCACTTAAGAACAGCGGGCATCAAAATTTCTTTGTTTACAACACCTGAAACCATACATTCAAGTGGGTCTGCGTCAGAGGGCAATATTTTGTTTGAGATATGGGAATAAAATGAAAGTAAAGACATGTTTATTGGACTTTCATAGCTTAAATTGACAGGGCTCCAAAATAAAACTGGCAGCATGCGTAGTAACTTTAAAGTACCATTCCGTCCTCGGTTGGGGTACGATGTCTTTTGGTAGGGGCACATACTGGGGACGTTTGATAATTCCGTAAAAAAAAACAGGATTTCATACAGTCTGAAATGCAGATGAAGTGCTAGACAAGAGGAGCCGTTAAGGGGGTAGTATCTACTCCATGGACGACTACTTAACGATTTTTAAATTTAATTTATTGGGTTTCACTTATACCTGTATTTTCCATGTGGGACTGAAATTATTAAGTAATTAGATAATGTTTGATAACGGTTACAGATTTGACACTAATCATGTAAAAAAATAAGTGGGATTTGGAAATATCTGTTAAAATGTTCCCTATGTCATGACTAACTTGAATTTTAAATATTGACTCTGAAAATTAAGTTAATGAGGAAAATACGTAAATCCCAGATAACAATGATGCTTCCCCTTTAAAGAAGTGTTCATGTCGGGAATACTGTAAGAGCGCGCGTCGAATGGGTACCAGTTTTGCCGTGCCGTGACTGTACGACACCCTCGGAAGGAGTGTTCCGCCCCTGACCTCAGAAGCTGGGGAATCGACCACAGGTGAAGTGGCCAGGTGATGTTTATCTTTTGTGGTACAAGACTAGGCCCGCAGTTTTGTTCCCCCGCCCAACAGCTGGTCGCTGCAGCTCGCGTTCACAGCCCGCGGTGGTGTATTGGTTAGAGCACTCGCCTCCCAATCCGGGCGAACCGGGCTCGAGTATCGGTGGTCTCCCGTTCCTCCTCCCCCCCCGCCCATGCATTCTGGCGCTGCTCCGTACTCACCTCACTGCACCCTCATCGGCTCTCAAGACCTAGACGTTGAGAGCCGCCCAGTTCTCTTCACTCACTCGAAGTTGCGCGTAAGAGAGCTGGTATTCAGCGTAGAGTTCAGTGCGCCCTAAAAGTTATGTCCAGGTTGTCTTTTGCCATTTCACCTTAAGCATTGCTATCTGGCGCTTATATTTACTGGAAACGAATGAATGGGACTGAAATTTTTTTAAAAATATAGATACAAACAAGTACGCTTAGGGTTTGTCAGCTTACTGCTCCACAATCTGTGCACTGTACTCATTGCTACACACATACATATATTTATACACACACACACGCATATATATATATTTACATATACATGACTGATATATATGTATATATATATATCAGTCTACATGACTGATATATATATATATATATATATATATATATATATCAGTCATGTATATGTAAATATTCAGTAAAATTTGCTATGAAGTACAGTATAAGATAAAAAATGTAAATAACATTCTGTTACGTGAATAATTAGCATATTTTTAAATACCAAAGTTAGAAAAAAAGGCTAACTAATTATGTATATGTTTTAATTTTTATTCCGTTTTACAGATGCAGCTAAATCTGTTTATAATGACATGCTGACTATGCATGTTTTCGTTATCCAGTGGTTATTATGTACTATAATTATGCATGTCATATTCAACAGGTCACCGTCATTTAATGTTTTCTCTGAAGACTTTCAGAGTTTCTGTTGTGAGGATTTTTTTTTTAAATATAGCGCCAATATTTTCAAATGTACGTGATTGCTTTAGTTGATGAGTTTGGTATCTGTTTGCAGACTATCCTGAACTCCATGCACAAATACCAGCCTAGGTTTCACCTGGTTCGAGCGAACGACATCTTAAAACTACCTTACAGCACATTCAGGACGTATGTTTTCAAAGAGACTGAATTCATCGCAGTTACCGCCTACCAAAATGAGAAGGTAGACTACAATATTGCACGTTTATTGAACACTGTACATAGTATTAAATGTTTAACTGTTTTATATGTGATATGTATGTTAACATCTGTGGTATTAACAAAAATTTTCAAAATTGGTGTAGTTAATGCTTTACGGTTTCACAGAACTCTTAACCGTAGCTATTTATAAACTGTTGCTCCAGTCAGAATAAATTTTATCTTCCTTTTTTAATAGTACCTTGCTATGAACCACCTGTTTGCTCACATTTGCCACAAAACGAGATAGTTTGTCTTTTTAATGTAAAAAAAATAATATTATTCATAAGTATATAACAATATTCGTCATGCAAGATTTGATGACATCAGCAGTGATTTCTTTTGCTTTTCAGATAACGCAATTAAAAATCGATAACAACCCATTCGCAAAAGGTTTCAGGGACACAGGCGCTGGCAAGCGAGAAAAAAAGTGAGTATCGTGAATTGGATTTCCCAAGAAATTGTAATGTCTATACTTATTTTAATGAAGTGTGTAAGGGAATGTACCCAATTTTATAATGACATTTTTAGTGGCTGCATTTTACGTCGACTTCGAAGGAACTTGAGCTATCCGTAAACAAAAAAAAAATGATACAAGTAGGAATTAGGATTCACATTATGAAAAACTTGATAATAAATTTTATTGTTAGAACCGAATTTTGTTTTAACTGCGAGTGTAGGGAATTACATGTAACTTGATAAATGCACTGGGTCAGTATGTCAGTCTAAACAAGCATTGCACACGCACTTTCTTGTGCACTAGAAGCCTGTATCGTGGAAGCGAAATCTCCAGACGATGTTTGTGAAGGCAGCGTTTCAAGAATTTAGAAACGCTTTAAACCACCGGAGCTCTCAGGAATAAAGAGACGTGCAAGTGTCGAAGTTTATGATGCGAAAAAAGAAGAAAGGAAAGTACTGAGGCTATATAAATATGGAGAGTTAATATAATGGGACCACTTTTGTTACCTTACGAAATTATTTCCTGAATTTTTTAATCAAGCATTTTTTATGTGTTTCAAAAGAAGCTAAAACTCGTCTAGACGAACCGATGTTGGGAATGAAAACGAACTTAATATCTTCACAAGAAAACATGTTTTCATTCATCTTTCAAGAAGCGAGGAGAGAGAATATAAAAAACTTAACCATCTTGTGTTAGTGTGACCAAACAAAAACCTACGAAAGTTATTGTATTCGTCTGTGCCGTTTTTAGGATGTACAGTGATATTTTAGAGTTTATTTAGTGTCGAAGATTGCAAGAGGAGGTGCGAGAATGGATTATTCGCATATAAGTGTTGTGAGTGGGGCTTATGCATTTCAAAGAAATACGAATTCAAATTGATTAGATTTCGACTTTAGCTGTCTTCTGTCGTTGTCTAACCAAGTTGCCATCCATGGTGGTATTCATAAATTATGTTAATTATTATGCATTTATTATTTTACTATCAATAAATACAAAGCAAACTAACAAAAATTCTATTTATGAGGGCGTTGCAAAAATATTTGCGAATATAAAATCAAAATGGTTAAATGGGAACAATGTATTAAAAGAAATGAAGTACAGAAAAATAAATACGTGGAAAATCTAGAGCTATATTTTTAAATCATTGTTGGAATTTGGACATTTATTTTCTCTCCAATAAAGACCCCAGAGCAAAATAATTCATTTCCTTCAGGTAAAATTAGAAATTTCAGAAAATCGGTCAACAGTGAAGATGTGTTGGATAATGGCTAATGCAGGATATAATAAGATGGTTTGTCTTTGTTTTATGTATCAAAACATTACCTTTCGTGTGTAATATATACATATATAATTATCTGGAACATTGAACTATTCTTGAGAGCAGCCTGATTGTTTATTTTGTTAGGAAGAATCAGCGAACTAAATAAATACAGTTTTATAAATGAGTGTTGATGTTAAATTGCTCAAAACAAGCAAGGGTTTGATACACATATATTCGTAACAGATGACATAATGTTAAAGGAAGTGAGAGCAAGAAAATTTTCTGAAGATATAAGTTTGAACACCTTTGGTTCTGTGATACGATAATGGCGGAAGCGAAGTGAGCAATTGAAGAACCATTTATCTCAAAGTCAGTTGTTACGATTTTACGCGAATTCATGATACAATTTAGATAGTCTCATAGTTGAATATTACTTTGGTGTATTGTAATTAAAGGGAATGTAATGAGGGTATAGTCAATCTAATATGGAACGTATAATGTGAAATGTATATTAGATAGTAAACGGCCATATGTAAGCGTAAAGAGCAAGAGAATGACTAGAAAGTAACCTGCTGTGCAGGACATCGGTAAATTATGAATTGTGAAGTCGAGAGAAATTATATAAAGGCGAAGAAGATACAAACAAACCTAACGGGTTCAATTAATACACGCATCGAATTAACAGAACTGCAACACATTATTGGAAATACCATGATGTTTATTTTTGTTCATACAGCAAAAGAAAATGATATATATCCTTAAATTTGAAAGACAATATGATCATAATTCGGAAAGCTGTAGATGAGCACATCCGTTGCTTCTAAGTGAAATTTGTGGAATACGTTGGTGGTATAAGTGATTAATTTAGTACAAAATAACATAACACCTTTTCCTGTTTGAAAAATTGTGGAGTTTTTGTAGAGATTCAAATTATAAAGTAAATTATAGAAATTGCAAAAGAACTTGAATTTTTTTACAGGAAATATGGAAAACACATTATTTAATATAATTTATAATCACTACTCACTGACAGCTTTTGTAAGTACACTGTTAGAAAAAATATCCGCAAAATTACGGAAAATACCGTTTAAAAAGTTATCCAGACATCTGTTTCAAATTACGGTCTCTTAATTTTTTTTAATAACGCCCTCTCTGTAAATTCCGCATAAATCTCTGTAAATTCACGGAACGTGTCCACAAACTTGCGAATTTGTTTTTTTTTTTAATTTGTTCTTAAAACGGGGTAATCTAAAGGACGTTTTACTTTCTTTTTGTGGGTGACTCACTGTGTATAAAAATGACTATAAAGAATTTAAAAAAATTGTCCTGTGGCAGGGTTTGAATTCGAAAAAAAAACTTGATCCCCGATAACTCAATCCACTCACCTACCACGCTTTAAGATGAATGAGTATTGTAAATACTGGATTTATACAAAATGTTGCATGTACATCTTCGTTTCTAGTTACGTTAGAGAGAGTGCGATTTTTTTCGCAATATGTTTCGCTGTGTATAACACATAAACTAAAAAATATATCCTTTTTGTTCTGTAGTGGGATGTGAACACGAATCGAAAAAATATCAATCAATAACTCGAACCACTCACCTACCACACCTTTACACGAAGTATCACTTAAATATGGATTTCACATGAAAATAAAAGTTTCTAGTTGTGTTAGATCGCTTGCTATGTTTGTGGATTATAAAACGAGGTTATGAAAAGTGGTTTTATTTTCGTTATGTACGTGTTTCGCGGTGTATGCAGAAGGTTTTGCCCTCCAGCGGAATTCGAAAAAGAATCAACGGATTAGTACTCCATGAGTGGTTCGCCACTCGCCTACTACTATTTTACACGAAGTAGTACTGTCAAGATGGGGTTTTATACGCTTCAGGTATCATCGGCATTGCTCGTGTCTCAAATCTGAAGCCGTAAAAATACGAAGGGCTTCCGTATTTTATATTTACGGAGCTCATTTCCGTTATTTGTCATTGCGGGGTGCCTTCCCATAAATTAACTCTACATCTCCGTAAAAAGTTTCCTTAAACCTACAGAAATTTTCTAACAGTGTACCCACAATTGTAAACATATTTGATCAGATTAAAAACGTCAGATTTTCGGGGTCCCGAATTTCATAAAATGAAAGAACAAATATTTGGTCTAAGAGTACACCTCAGTTGATGCACCAACAAAACAATATGCTGAAGGAAGACGTTAAGTACATCGAATGAAAAATAATGAAAAATCACTTGTACACGACTCAAGACCGTTTCTTGTGCTGGTAATTAAACGTAACGTACTGCACACGAAAAATTTGTGCAAGAGGGGTCACGAGGTCGTATAACCCTAAATACACACAGCAGAAGGAATAGCATTTACAGAACGCTACACATGTTGAAAGAAATATCAATAAATCCACAAAGCAATATGTAAATTTTTTGCGCAACTGAAGATTCAAAGAACTTATACAAATGTAAGAGTGTGTATTCCTCAACACACACGTGTCAACGAAATCGTCTATGAGACAACAACGATGACATCACCAAATGAATTCGACGCACTTTAGCGTCACTATTCATGAAACTTTAATGACAAGCTCGTTGGAAATTTCCTCATGGTGAAGGTGAACTAATTTTCATTTCGCTGCCTTGTGGAGGTTAAATTACTCTGAAGGCTAAGCCTTCTTTTACTTTACAATTTCAAAGTGAAAGACACAGATAAACACGGAAGAAGTGCCCATGACACATGAAGACAATTGTGTTTGTGATTTTCATTCCGTAGGTGCAAAACTATAGTGATCTATACAAAATGTTCTCAAGGCTTGACAAAATGCTTCAAGAATTTCTCATCACCTTCGAAAGATCACTCAAATCACTACAACCGTCTATAGCTTTTATGATTAATTTATTTGTCCTTCGTTTTTTTTATGAAGTCCTGGACTTAGATAGTATATACCTCTCCATATGTTCACAACCGGATCATTTTGTTGAAAAACATTTTAAGTATCTAATGCAGTTGGGAATGCTGTCTCACCGTCAAGCAACATTATACGAAAATGATAAGCAATGTTACAGCATGGGCATAATATGGTTTGAAGTAACAAAAGCCCGACTCACTAAAATTTTAAAATTCACAACTGCCTCAACGTAAAGTGCATGTTGGTGCACACAATTTATACCGTACAAGTTGACACAAACAACGCTTGATGTGAAGGCTACATTGAACAGATCATCTGAGAGCACGGCATTAATCATTCATTATAGTGTCGTAATTGATTACAGGATCTGCATTCACCCACTCCACCCGACTGCTACATATAGGAACGGAAGAAAGTTGAGAGGCTCAGTGGGTGGTATTTGCCAGCTCTCCGTAACTGACCTTCAGAGGTTTTCCGCCACAGTGGTCGCGTCGCTAGAAGTAGGAACATAGTTCTACATTATTTAAATGGGGATGAGCATCCCACTCAAGGAACCGCATATGAGAGGATGATCACAAGTTCTAACGGAATAAATAATTTTTTTTTTACAAAGTAGGTTTGGTACCAGATGAGAATTTACTGTCGAGCAAAAGAAATGCATAATGTACCCGATGAATCGCAATACGACACCTTGCAACTGGGCGAAGTAGTGTTTGCTGTGACATGACATGATGATGATGAAAGTATTGTGACTTTCTTGTGATGTCAAATGCGGTCCCATTCTAACGAGAATGTCAATACAAGCAAGAAGTAATTTTTAATTCGAATCTGGTTTCTTGGCGTTTAGATAGCATGTTGAGCAATCCGGCGCTTCCATAATTTTTGCAATTTATTGAGGATAGATTGATCACGTTTTCAACATGATGGTGCGTATTTCCGATATATGAGACGCGTGGAAGTATTGTTTAATGATTTCCAAATATTTGACTGGCCTGCCCTGATTCCCTGCCAAAATATTTCTGACCATTTCTGGGAAGAGTCAAACATTTGTTGCTGACCATGTTGCAAAAAATTAAAGCAGCAGAAATTGATGCCAAATATATTTTCTTTAGGGAAAGAAATGTAAGCACCACGCCAAAAATACTACAAACATTTTATTCAGCGTTTTATTAAATACGACGATGAGAAAAATTCTTCTTTAGGTGGACATATACTATTACTACTCACTGCGATACTATAAATATTTTATCGGTGTCGTGATGTGCTAGCTTATCAAGAAAGAGAGTGTGTGTATACTTTTTCACGTGTTGTTAGTTAAATTTAGATTTACTAAAGCTATAACAATTCACAATTATTTTTTGCCCTTGCCATAATTTTATCGATCACATACATACAGTGCAGATTGACAGTGCAATATCATGGCCAATGAATTACATGTACCGCAAGATATACGATGCAAATGAAGACATTCCGATGCAATGTAAACAAGATTGTTTTCGAGGTACCAGGAAATTGGTATCACGTAATTGGTTTGTGTGTGATCTAAAGTGTTTTAATAGCATTACCGTGATATAAACACAAGACAAGGGTAATTTTTTAACGGATTACGGATCAAGAGCAAGTTTCGCCAACTAGTACATATTTGTTCTACATTCGCATAAAATGGATTTCGGACAACTTGGTTTGGAAACAGCAAAATATTTATTGATTGCTCTTACAAGATTGCGAAACTTGAACTCTCGATGTAGGGCCTAATTGCAAGTTTTGGTGTTGATTTGCTGCAAATTTCTACGGCAAATGATCTGCAAATATGTGAACGTATAATGCTGCAACTATCTTGCATACTGCACCACCACAGGCTATATACTTACTACAGTGAGATGTGGAGAACAATGGCATTTGTATTTGTGCTAACATTATTAATTACAGATTTTTATCATGTGAAGATAAACGTTGCAGTAAGTTGGCGCCATTAAGAACTCCGGCTGAATCGAGACTTAATGCATGGTGCACTAAGAACTCTTACGGTTAATTTGTGCGGTGACAAATTTTACAGAACATAATTAATAGCGGTTTTAATCCGAAACAAGATGACCACAGCCACGAATGTATGAAATGTTGGTAGTATGTTGGTAACATTTTAATAGGCATTGAATGTGTGGTTTTATTTAGAGATATGACACATTCTCAGCTACGCAAGTTTTAATTACAATCTGTTCTGTGAAGTGAAGAATCTAACTTAGCATGTTACAATTTAATGGCTCTTTTCATGTGCATAAATGTGTATAATATAATTGTAAATCATTTTCAAAGCTCAGTATTCGGCTTAAGTATGTATGTACAACAACAAGCACATCGATAGAACGAAATGTTCTAAAATGAAAAACAATTTAATAAAATAACAAAAATAAAATAGAAAACTGTTTACCCATAGTACAATTATATATGCATTCAGAAAATCTAGCATCTATCTTACGGGCAAAAATATATGTCAGTGCTTGAAGAAATGTGAGTGCTTGGATATATTTAAGTGAACATTGTTTATCAAATCGTGTCCTATAACTGTACTGTGGAATTGAAGCATGTAAGAGGAAATTGTTCGCTGTAATTCTGCGAACCTTATGTGTACCTGTACCTAAGTGTGTGTGCGAACCTATGTGTGAGTGCATCAGTATCAACTAAGTTGTTACTCTACCTGCTTAGATAAAATATACGTTGTTTGAGCGTAATGTGATATTTCGTCAATAATTTTAAATTTTGATTAAGTGTAAACATTACTTGAAACTGAACATTTTTCGTGAATATTCGGCAAGTGAAATTCTGTGTAAGGCAAACTCGAGCTATCTTGCATTGTTTCTAATGTCTGTTTGAAATATTGTATTCCATATAATGCTCTATTTCGAGATATTTAGTAAGTAGAAATATTTCATTAGAATTTCATATAAAATTTTTTAAAGGAACAGGAAACATTTTTATTCATTGAATTATTTATTAATGTTTCAGAATGCCAACAGCAAGTAATGTTTATATGCAACCAAATATTATTTTTAATGTAAATTCTTCGACACTTGTGGTATTCCAGGACACTAAAATCAAGTAGTATGTATATGCAAACAAGAAGAATTTTTATACAAGTTATTCACAGTGTCACAATAGGATAAGTAATCTACATTTTATAATATTCAATATAATATTTTATAGTGTCATGTGTACTTTACAAGAATTTATATAAAGAAATACGAAAACTTGGTGTTTTCGAAGACGTCTCCTAAATAATTTGGATATATTTTTCATCGAAAAAATATCAGGCATAACCATGTAATTTTATGTATAAGCTTTATAACGTAATTTCGTCATACATGTTTTCCACAGTTAATATTGCATTGACATTTATGTCGCCATTAGCGACAAATTCGGAAAATCTTCTGTTAAAGTGAATATCGTGAATTAAAGAGAATGCCATGTAAGGCTTGCCACAAATTTCAGCTGATGTCCCAATTCTCACAGATATCCTCAAAACACGAGCATGGAATTTCTCTCAGACCAAAGTGAGTATCTTACAGTAGTACAAATTTTAGGTAGATTTCTCTACAAGTCATTTTGCGTCAGCAGAAAAGGAAGGTGATTTTTTTTTTAAATTTTGTAGTTACCATAAATTATTAATCTAACATGCCTTAAAATATGGACCACATATTTAATATATATTTCAAGCTTGGCAGTCTGTTGATTTTGATTTGTAAACTTCTTCAATTTGCGTATCTGTGTTCCGAAAATAAGCTCCGTACGAGTTCTAAACAATGAGTAGCGGTTTTTGAAAAACGATTTTCAAAAAAGCCAAGAGTCTTGTAATAATTTCGCTGTCTTAATTTATTTTGCAGCCAAAATTGAAGTGTAATTAATAAGTTCCTACTTGAATAATGGATAAGTTTTGATTGACGTAAATAAAACTGTCCTCCATTTTGTTTCCATACATATTTTATTGTGTCTCCCAACATTTTTTTTATGTGTGTAGTAAACTTGAATGAATATAAAACGCGGCAAGAAACTAGTTTCTAGAAAGAAATCTCTCATATTTTGCTGACTTTCCTAACCGTGTAACTATTTCTGAAGACATTACAATTTTGCTTGCATTAATTTCTTTTTGCATTTTACATATCCGAATGTTCATGTAAACTTAGGTATAGTATAGTTATTTAATTCCTGCGAAACCAATGGAAACTGCATTGAAATTGTTATCGAAATTGTTTGTTTTGGGAATATATTAACATGTTTTCAAATAGATGCTTAGCGCAACAGAATAAGCAACCTCAAATTGCAGTTCTAGACCTGATGCAAATTAGCTAAGATACAGAAGGACCATCCGAACTAAATGGTAAATAAGGCTAGGACCTCAGTGTGCTGAGTTATGGGTTAAAATAAAGTGTAATGATCGGACTTACGTTCATATTAAATGTAGAATTTTAGAATTAGTTCAGGCAATTGGCTTACTTACATACTTTCCGTGTTCAAGTAAAACGTTTCACCTCTTAAAATTAGCCGCTGTAATTGCTTTGTCATTGTACTTCTTTATATATCTCGTGCAGTCCGACCATAGGACAGGGTCACTCATTATATGGTCGTTGTCTTGAAACTGCCCGCAGTATCACAGTGCATGTTGCTCTACTGATAGTACACTGCATTTACGCCAAATGCTCTTTCATCTAGTCACATTTGTCCCAAGCCTGTTATATATTGTAAAATATTTTCTGGTAAATTCCTAAACTGTAATGGAAGTTTTTAATCTATACGCTGTATGGTAATAATACCACACATCAAGTTGCAGATATAGGAATGCTTAGTGTCGCTACTATATAGGCCATTCATGGTAAAGTGAGCACTTGTTAAAGCCCTTACAACATGCTTTAACCACTAATAAATATATCTGATTGCACCATCCGACATTAAACTTTGAAGGTAGTGAAATGTATACACTGTGTTTATTCATCACAAAGCAATGTTTATACTAAAAAGCAGCAGGAAGATGGAAATGGGATGAAAGGAAAAATTCAGAGGGCCTTAAAAAATTTTCGCTTTACCGTGAACAGCCTATACAAATTTGGGAACTTCCCTACGAATTTGACTGTTTCCTAAGCAAATGTAGGAACGCTACAATGAATGTATAGGAGACAAAATTGCCATTCCCGCGTTCTCACTAAGCGTATACACTGGCATGGTAAACTTAAGGAAAAATTTCTTAGAGCGTAGCTTCTCCAGGTCATGTGTTTAAGATCCTTGCCACAGGCTAGCTCAACTTTCTGGTCTTCCGCTGTTGCCCATTGGCTATTCTATCTTCCTGCTGTGCTCTTCCAAGGACATACGATATTAACTAGAAGCTCTTTTCGAGTTGAGATACTGGTGATTGCCAGTAAAGTTGATGTCGAAGGTCGAACTACTTGTTTGTTTCTTCAACGCCTGCGCCGGTAAGAGCAAGATAAATGTACTCAAGTGGAGTTGGTTTCCGGCAGGCCTGTACCACACTCCGTAATCGTCGCCTTCTGGGGGACATCCACATGTAGCCAAGGCTGCTGCAGTGTATTCCGATGACGACGCTGCTATGTCGAACAGAATCGTTTGTTGTTGGCTTCACCAGGTTTTGATCGTCAGGTTCTGTGCGATGTTGTTCTAGTGCGTACTTTTCTAATTTCCTTGTTGCCGTCTAATCTAAAAAAAAAAAAACAGCGTACTATAGTAAACAAGTGTACAAGTAAACACCATTACACTTTCGTTTTCTAAAGTGTTTCCGCTGGTCGCCTTGGCAGCTGACCCCGAATTCGCTTTTGCTGAGCGTCTTGGTGGAGCCCGCTTTCAAAGGGTTTACGCTGTTTTATGACTGGATTTAAAATTATCACCTCGGTGAAAATTTATTTTAGGTTTCCTCCACATAAACGTCTGCATGTGTAAAATCGTTAACATCATGTGTCTTTGAACTGGCCTACAGCAAAAAGCGAAGGTAAAGGCTGTTCACATTAAAGTGAGCACTTTTGAAATCGACATTTGAAAAATGCCACTGTCCATACCTGCATATATTTCACGAAGCACACTGACAGGTATGCTCTCAGTAAAGTTGGTAACGAGGGAGGGAAAGTTGTTCCACTTCCTAGCGTTGAATTAAAACTGCCAGGTAAACGTTTGTGAATCATGAAATAATATTTTTTGTTTTCTTGTATTTAAGTTTATGAATTAACAAGTGTTTTCAATATTTTATTTCTTATAGTTTCAAAGTTTCGCTTGACCGACGCATTAATAAGGTGATCAGACCCACAGCAATGTAATCTTACATATGGCGTAAGGATACACAGTGTACCAATAATTAGATCCTAAGCATGTCTTTCAAAAGTGCTCAGTTTACGGCCAACAGTGTACAGTGTTAGCTGGAAATTCAAAATCCAGTTTACGAAATTAAGGCTTTTAATGAAAATTGTAGGAACATGCAGAAACTAAATTTAATATAGTTGACATTATTACGTATTTACAGATCACCTCTACGTACTTGTAAAGACAGAGTTTCACTGGAGATGGTAATTTCATATCCCGTATTTCACTGCTTGAAGCGGGTGCTAGACCGGTGAAGTATTATGGTGATGTATTGTTAGACATAAAACATATTATGTAAGGTTCCCCAACGATATCGAGACGCACACACACGCTAAAACTGGACATCATTCAAGTCTGACATATCGCCAAATGCATGTGATTGATCAATTTAGCTGAGAAGATTTTGTGTTGATCGACTGAACTTGAAACATTTTGGGACCGGCTGTATATCGACAGAACAGTAAATATGTCATGTTATTGCGAATTTAAGGGAGTTGTCACGATAGTATTGCATGATTTTCATGGTTTTGTTTCTACAACTCCATCTGCATCCCACCATTGACTGTTAGAAAGTGTGTTTCAGAAATGTGGTGAAATCGACCCCAGTTTGTGAACGGCCCCACAGAAGCAACTAGTTATTAGTCAACTAGGCGAAATAAATAAGGTTTCATACGCTTAATGTATGATACCATATTTTTAGCTAGTTATTAATTTACGTCAATATAGATCTTATTTATTAATTCTTGGCGTATATATGTCTTTATGTGTAAGAATATATTAATTTTCCATTGCATGGGATTGATTACAACAGGCGATTATACACAAAGACTGTGTATTTTTTTGAATTTATGTTAAAGTCCGACTTCGTGAAGATCTAATATTCCCTTTAAAAGTGAGCACATGCATTAATTTTAGTAAGGGATCGTTGATCCACGCGTGAAGTTTATTCTACTCATCAACTCAGGTTGGGAACTAAACGAGATTTCTTATGGGAGAGTGTGCCATAGGCAAAATTTCTGCCCCAAGGTGCTGTGGTGTTGCTTCAAAGAAGTCGCTTGTGAGCTGAGAGAGAGAGAGAGAGAGAGAGAGAGAGAGAGAGAGAGAGAGAGAGAGAGAGAGAGAGAGAGAGAGAGAGAGAGAGAGAGAGAGAGAGAGAGAGAGAAATTCTATCTATTTGTCTGTTAAAGTTAGTGTCTCACTCGAATTGTTATGCACACTTGCCCCAGACAAGATTTTATGCCTTATTTTTGTTTCATAACTATTATTCATGCAAGGAACTTAGTATTTTCTTCCTTCCCTTAAGGAAAATAGGCCGGAAATCTCTGAAAATAATAACATCATAATTGCTCTCAGTTGGGAAAGAACACACGCCCCTCTTTTATTGCTTTGTCTTCTGTATAGCAATTAATTCAATTAATCTTAAAAGTTTTGGTTCAGGGTTATTACAATTCCATAATCTGACAGTTGGATAGTTTCATCCACGTTTTCTGTCAGTTATTTGGGGTTCTTGTCGTTTTACTTGCGGAGATTGCGAATTTGAGTTGTAGTTTTCATTGCGTTTGTTGTATTTGCAGTCGTTCTTATTTGTTCACGGTGAGTTCTTTTTTTCTTTTTTTTACTGGACCATTTGACTAGATAATTAAATATTTTGCTTCTCAGTTTTTTCTTTCTTACTTTGGTTTTGAATTTTTGTAGGATAAATTTTAAAATCTCGGTTCCGGTATATTTTATTTGGTAAATTGACAATATGCTAGTCACATCACATCCAGGTATATCTTATTATTTTATGCCAGTCGTTGAAGACTTCTTCCATAGAGTTTATTGCGTTATCTATATATACTATTCATTTCCTGAAATTTTCGGTTCTTTTTTTTTTTTTTTTTTTTTTACACAAAATACTTTTTATGCACACTTATTTTGAACAATTTTTAGGTGACTTTTGTCCTTGTGGTATGTTTCAATTTTTATTTTGTAATTTTTGTCGCATAATCAGATCTGAAAATGGAGCTTTTAACGATCTATAAATGCCCGACGACTGAGCAAGCAATTTTTAGCAAAGCGATCAGACAATTAAACGGCGCTGTGTATTTACTTAAATCCCTAATTGCAATTAAGTGTGTATAAAGAAGTGAGGGCTAGCATATTACCCGACAATAACGCAAATTTGGTACGTCTTAAGTTTTCAAACTTGACTCGTGTGTCACGGGCGTCTTCGTGTCTGCACAGTGTAACGACTGTCGGTAAGGCGAAAAGTTTTCGCGGTCTGTGATGAATATTTGACTTAATGATTCGATCGTGCGTAGCCATACAACGTGGCTGAACTTGAAATACACCTGTTTTAAAAAAACAGTTTAAAAATTTCACCGATGTCCAACGTGAGTCCACTCCGCCTGAGATTGTCGTACAGGATACATTTATCAACACACGTAATTTTGAAGAAATTCTGTCGTTTTATCTTCGCCATTTGTGATGCTCCGTCTTTTCACTGCTACCCAGTTGTCCGATATTCTTCCCCATTTCTCTGTTTGCTGTGGATGGCAGGGGACAGTTGAATTTGAAACATCGAACTGTCGAGCAAGTTAGTTTGTGGATGTGCTTGCCCACGTCCTTTATATCGTCGTTACCAATCCTTTACCTTCCCCCTCTTTCATCCCGATTTTGAAACCTTTGGTTACCGGCATGCTATTTCGAAACCAGAGATTTATCTCCGTTCTAAATTTTCGTCTCCGTTCATATACGCTCAAAACACCACGATATGCTTATAAGTTGTTCACGGTGAAATTAGCACTTTTGAAAGTCCTGCTTAAGATCTACTTGTAATATATTTGTGTATCCTTGCGTAATATGTAAAATTAATATTGCTACGGGCCTCGTCAATTTATTCATTCTTCGGTCAGGTGAAACGGTTAAATTATTATAAAAGTAAACATTTTACAATTATGGCCAATTTTTACACTTCGATGCATTAAAAAAAAAAAAACAGAAATCGAAAGGAATTATTTAAGTTATCACAAATGGTTACTTAAAATTTATTATTCGACGTTAAGATATGGGACTACTTTCCATTCCTCGTTAGCAACTTTTATTAGCGCACGTCACTCAGTGTGCCCGTTAAATATATATGCAGGTAGGGGCAGTGACTTTTTTCTAAGGTTGATTTCAAACGTGCTCACTTTATAGTGAACAGCCTTTACGCCGTTATTTCCCAGTCTAAACTCACGCAACAAATCTATCTGTAGATCATGCTGTTCCAAGATATTACACGGCACACCGTAATACATACTGCGACACAACTACATTACAATTTGTCCGAGGTCTATTTTTTTTAGGGAAGTGACTGACTTCCACTCTTCTAATCTGCGAACGGAGATGTCATTCATGCAATTTAACTAGCTGTGTTATTAATGTGTATGCTTTAACTAAGTAAGTTTGCTAATTATTTTCAAGTTTGTCACATGGTAAATGACTTGAGTTTTTGCAATTAATATTTTATTGATGTTGAAAATTATTTACAATTAATTCCTTTACACTGAAACAAACATTTATTTACAAGTCACAAATTATTACACATATTCCATTGAAGTATTATTTTTCCTTCATTCTGTGTCCTATGTACGTAATTATGAAGAAAAAATTATTGCAGAAATTTAAGCATTTTTAAACAAACTGGTCAGCTACACGCCCTGTTGTTCCTGCGAACAATTGGCCTAATTCCTTACTCATTATTGGTTCAGATGCAGTTATTTAATGGGCACTGTGTATATCACACAGTTACTCAAAGTATAAATCCGTAGTTTGTGATTAGAATCAAAAGCTTATTATGTAGAGAGCAGTTACTAATCTTTTTAATCCTTTCAGACCCAGTGTACAGAAATCTGTACATTGTGCACGTGTGCGTAATTTTTTGTCTGTGCTGCACAATGCGAAACGCCATGATCAATTATCTTACGCGTCGGTAAATCTTTCGCTGACCGTCTTGCTGGTCTAGGTCATAACTGGTTCGTATAACTGTAGCCGAACATATAATACTACAGTTCGCTTGCTGTGACAACGAAACAAGTGTTGTGTCGACTTACGTACAACACGGATCATAAAATAGATTTTTTTTTTGTGAAAGCTGAAACCGTCAGTTAAAGTGGTTCTGAAAGGGATATTGCCCTTTCACGCTGTGGGATGTTCCGAGAGGTTTTGAGCAATGAACGACGTGTTTACACTTTAATGCCAGCTGACTCTCAAATTTCATCAGAAGTCGAAACCTGCGATCTGCTTCCTACGTAACCACAGACTTCTATCATGTTGCAGCAGTTGTCGGATTTCCTCACACTCCCTTACGTGCCCTTTTATTCCGACAAGAAGAGAATTGGAAGGAAATTTCGTGAATAGGTTTCAGTCCGACGATAAGTTCAGTACAACTTCAGACATTATTAGAGAATCAGATACAAACAATTTGTTCTAAAAATTTTGCATGATTTCCAAGGTCTGTCAGACGAGGTAGAATTATATATTTTGGTTAAATAATAATTAGTACTCGTCGCGTCACCATACCTACCATTCGTGCCTAGTAGTAGTTATAAGCAGATAGCAGAATGTATAATATCTACCAACTTTAAATGAAAACCTGATTTTTTACCTCATCAATCCATGTAAGGAAATTAACATCACGGGAAAAATACTTATGTAAATTATACTGGCAGAGTAGTATTTTTAAATACTTGATGCCTCTTTTGAACCCTACAAAATTATCAAACACATTATCATCATTTCAGGCGAGGCTTGTACCTGCAGTTAACATTTTTGTCCTACGATACACAAAAGAACAGTATTACAATTTGAATATAATGTTTTATAACTTTTAAAAGGTCTGTCAAACTATTTTTATCGGTGCTAAAATGCAGTTGAAGCTGTGGTCGAATAATCCATTGATTATTCGACCACAGCTATAATTGCCAGACAAGAATCACGAATCAAGAACGCCGTACATTTAAGATCGTAACAATTATTTACGTCACCTGTTATTATTCAAATTAAAATAAGTTTGAAACTACATCAAAAACCAGAAATAAGTAAAAGGAAATGCTTAAACACGTCAGTCGTGAAGGTCATTAACAATAAACTAAGATAAACTACACTGAGTATAGCAGAAAATATTTCAAGTAGGAGCGTATCCGAACTGACAAATAACAACTCGTGGTAATCCCAAAACATGAAGAACACTGGCGGGCATAAACATCGATTCAAACCATTACTATGAAAGCAAGAAGAGCATCTTACTCAAATAGCATTAAGGTAGCACAAAGGAAAATGGTACCATTTTAAAACCTGGGGCTCAGCTGTAAAATTACACTAGGCTCTATGTATCACGTCACATTTCACTGTGACATTCTGCGTTGAAGGGAATCCCTCATCGATCATAAGAAAAAGTAAATGTTAGTAAAAAAAAAAAGGTAAGATTACTAACACGAAATCCTTATTTTAGTCTCTATCAAAATTGCGTTTGAATATTTTATATTATATCCCGTAACACAAATAACAGCGCAAAAGTCATACTATCTCCAGCGTATATAAAAATGATTTACTTCTGTCGATGTGATAAGAACGGATGATGTGCGATTTATTTTTAATTTAAGACCATTTAAAAGCTGAGTGAGGCTATTTAATGTAAATAAATATCAATATAGTACAAAATAATATATTTAATTTACTTAAAATGTATTGATGTAGTAGTTTGCGTTAAATATTTTCTCTTAAGTACTGTTTGAGGGTATACACAGAATAAGTATGGCAACAATGTTATTATTTTTGTACAGTGTTTATTATTAATATTATTCTATTTGTAGAGCCACTGAGAATGGCCAAGCTGAACAATTACATTGACATTTACTATTTTGGAAAAAATCAATCCTAGCGTAGCTGTTTGGCACGGAAGCCTTTACGTACCGTAATTTAGTGGACATTGTGCCTATAAATCCAATTAGTCAGCTCTCGTGTACTGGTCAAGGCGTATTTGTTGGTAGCAACAGCAGTTAAACACGTTGAAGCAACAATTAAGGAGCTGTGCTGTAAACTATATTACTTTCAATATTGTTTGAAGATATTAAAGCATGTTTATATATATTTTTCTCATGATAAATATAAACTGGTATGCTTGGAACTGTTCTTCTATGTAACGACGTTTCTGATTTTTTTTAACTTAACGCATTTCCAAACTACTTCTTAGGGTAAACGACATAAATATATTTTTGTAACATTTCATCGGATACAAACACACACACACACACACACACACACACACACACACACTCTCTCTCTCTCTCTCTCTCTCTCTCTCTCTATATATATATATATATATATATATATATATATATATATATATATATATATTATATATACACCTTGTAGCAGTGAATAGTAGGATGTAATAAAATCTTTTCCTGCAAAAGTTGACAATTTTCTCACACAGTAAGCCTAACTGTCATCAAGGAGATGATTCATTAGCAATTGAGTACAGAAGTTAAAAAATTAGTTGAAGAGCTTGCAAGCCGGCCTTAAATAATGTAAACGTAATGGCCGTTGTTAGGCATACAGAGCCGAGCGAGGGTTAATTTAGTCGAGATGACGAAGGTAGGCGTTTAAGCGAAATTAAAGTTGCATCGGAAAGTAATCTGTGGCGCAGCTGCATGAGGGCCACACTTGCCTGCAGCCAGACGGGTCGCGTGCTAGTCGAGTCCAGCACCGAATATCGAAATTGTTCCATCCGGGTAAATAATGAGTGGAGCCGAGGAGGAACGGAGGGAATAATGCATGCCGAGAGGCAAATCGATTCGGAACGCTTCCTCATGCGCCGGCTGGAGTATTGCGGCGACCGGGTTCCCGGCGTCGTCCAGCGATCGAGCGCACTGGTACTTCCTTTCCCCCAGGCTGCATAATGCGTGGGTTCCCCAGTCGCGCGGGAACCGAAGTTGAAGAGACGGTGTCCGAACCGCACGTAAACAGACTTGTGCGCTCATGAAAGTTTGAGTCGGTATCGAAGCCGCTCCAACTGGCTTCTTTGCCGCATCGGCGCCATGCCTTAAGATTTTTGTATTCTGGCTGTTATAGGCTATTCACGGTAAAGTGGGTACTTTTTAAGGCCCTGCTAAATTTTTCCTTTCAATTTATTTCCATCTTCATGTAACTTTTTGATGTAAACATTGCCGTCTATCTAATAAACACAGTGTACACAGTTCACCGCCCCTAAATACTAATGTCTGCATTTCAATATAAAATATATATTAGTTCTTAGTGCCTATTGGAAGGGCCTTAAGAAGTGCTCACTTTACCGTGAATAGCCTATACCCGCGGCTTTACCTGCGTGTAAAAATCAAACCTTAATTATAATGAGCAAGTGCTCTATCTTAATGGTTCGTGGCGTATTTTATATGTTCCCTAAGAGACTGTTTGTTTTTTCCAGGATGAAAAGTACCCTATTTGCTAATACAGAATATAAGCCACCCCTGTACCAAATTTCATCCATATTCGTAGAGCCGTTACAACGTGATTGAATAACAAACAAACATACAAACTTTCGCATTTATAATATTATTAGGATTCGTGGTATCATCATATTTTTTGAATCGAACATTTTGAAAAATCACCCATGTATGACGTGATTGGTTGATTCCTTAAAATGCAATGTATCGCTAATATTTTATAATCCCGTTATCATAAATGTATATCATGTCTGATTAAATTAAACTTTGAATTACGTTTTATCGATAAATTATAACATTTAATTAAATACCCAGTGAGAAAAAAATACGTGCAGTATAGGATGTTGCAAAATTGCATGTCGATACTTCGGGGAAAAATTCCTCACATCTGGAGGGTGAAAAAAATGTTAAATGAGCATAGGTCCGTAAACGCTTCGCTTCATGACTACAGCTCGTAATACATAACATAGAGTGTATGGCCCGCGGGCTGGATCATGTTACTGTGGAATACCATCGTAGCTGTAATTGGCAGCCCATACCAGTCCCCGAGGAGCCCTGATATGAATCCGATAGACTTTTATTTGTTGGGACATTTAAAGGCACGTGTGTATGCAACCCCCTGTGGTCGATGTGGACACCCTCCGTAACCGTATTGAGCCGGGCTGCGGAACAATCAGGAATTTTCCAAGGATTCATCAAAGCATCCAGGAGTCCATGCAACGGTGGGTGGATGCATGCGTTAGTGCTGATAGAGGGCATTTGAAAATTTTTCTTTAGACCCAACGATAAGCTTTCACACATGTGTTAACTAATTCCTGTGCAGTTTCTACTGTTCTGGGTGTAGTGTCGTGGTGTGAGGGGTTGTGTATCACGCAAATGACTGTGGCGATGGAATTCCACAGTAACATGATCCAGCCCGCGGGCCATACACTGTATCTTATGTATTTCGAGCTGTAGTGAAGAAACGAAACGTTTGCGGACCTATGTTGATATAACATTTTTTAACCCTCCATATGCAAGAAATGTTTCCCTGAATTATTGACATGCAATTTTGCAACATTCTGTATATTATTAAACTGAGTGCGCACGAATGCGGTGCGTTGTTCATTGGTGCATTTTCTAGACTTAGCTAAACTTTGTTTGCACGAGGCGGAGGTGTACCCTGGAAGTATAATTTTTGTAGGGCTTCAGGATAGTTGATAGTAACTATGAATGAACTATAAAAGCCCGGACATAATTTCTGTACATTCGTTGATTGCACCTTTACGCGAACCTCAGCAAATAAATATCCTGGGACTGCGATTTAAAACCAGTCACTAAGCCCGCACAGTTTTGTTTTCATCCGTGCATCCTAAAATTAAAAAAAAAAAAATGGTGAAAATTGTAAAAAAAAAAAAAATTTAATTTCTTACAGCTTGCATTACGCAGTTTCGTTAAGACGGAAGAGAAAAGTAAAAACTTTCTGTCGTAGTTAGATCTGTGGGCTTCCGTATAGCGTGATGAGGTTCCACTCTTACAGATTTAATTTGTACAGAAAAGTGTGGCGATGGAAGTACTGCACGCCGGTTCAAATCCTTGTGCGTAGGGAGATGGGAAGCCGGGCGCGCGTGGTATGGTCGCCCGTATCGCACGGCATAGAAAGCGCAAGAAAAAAAATTGGGTTTATCTGTGTTGGGGACACAGCCGTTTGTTTTTGCGTGAATACGTCTACGTTGACGCTCTCGGACGCCTTGATGTTTTTTTTTTTTACGTTCCCGGCACCGCTTCACTCTATCATATGGGGTTTTATGGGTATCACTGGATTGCTTTTGAGATGCTCTTTCACACCGTATACGATTTCTGTTTTTCGACTTGGCTTTTTGACGAGTATTGATCGACATTGTGTTAAGTTTTCTTAATTTTATACATTAAACACATGTAATTTCACCATAACCACGCCACTCAAATGTTTTATTACACACAATTGATTGATCTTGACAATATCTGTCGATTTAAACTTAAACGAGTAAAAAAAATACTACGCGGAATTTATGAGACGCGGCGAAACGAATTCAAACGTGCGGGGCATCCCCTCCCCCTTCTCCCGGCTTCGCGCGATGCTTCGCAGCCCTCACTCAACGTAACATATTCTTTGACCCTTTCGCAATCGAGTGGTGTAATTGAATTTTAGATGTAGACGATAGATTCGGAGCTGCAATAGCAAAATATATCCCCCGAGGGGCCACGGTAGCTGAGCGATTAGCACGCTCGCCTCCCACTGAGGCAAAACTGGTTCAATCCCCGGCAGGGTGACTAGATTTTGGCAAGTGGAGATCATGCCGGACGATGCCATTGGTTGGCGGGTTTTCTCCGGGATCTCGCGTTTCCCCCGCCCCTTCATTACGGCGGTACTCCATATTCACTTCAATCACCCTCATCGGCTCTCAAGACCTCGCTGTTAAGAGCCCCCAAATCCCTTCACTTCACTTCTATCCCCCGATTTTGTCATCATCGGATTTTCTGGATTGCCTCCCACTATGGTCGCAAATTTAAAGAAGTACATTCACGTCAAAAAATTTCCCTCCCGTGTACTCTAAAGCCGATATTACCCGATACCTGCTGCCGTACTCGCTTTTGTGCAAGCTCCTACAAGGACTGGTACACAAGTGGTTGTACTCACTTGTAGAACTGATGCTTGTCAGTATGCATATTGTGTAGGTATATTAGAAAAATATCCACCACAATTAAATATCGATTTATTACTGTTGACCTTTACTTCATTTCACGCTTACTGTCGTAGTTGCATTCATTTCGATAATGATAATATAATCACGAAAATGCGACGGTATTTTTTTAATATTTACGAACATTTTTAAACAGTCGCAAAATGTAATTTACTTTTCTTTAAGTACTAAGTTATTTTTATTAATCAAAATTCTGAGAAAAAAAAAGTGGCGGAGTTTTGAACGCACGTCCAACATTAGGATTTTATTTACCTGAAGCTGTTTTGTGCGTTTAAAGCCCAGAATCAAATAAGTGGTACTGGCGACACTAACATGAGTGCCTTAGCTCCTCATCGCTCTTACGTTACTGTACAAATTAGACGTGATTAAATTACGCCTGTATGATTGTACTTTTCCCCACCTCCTACGGCAACTGCGTAGTAAAAGGATTTTTTTTTTTTTAATTTTGAATACTCATATTATGATAAAAGTAAAATAAAATATGAGCTTTGATTATTGGCTGTTTACCTTTTCTGGCAAAAAGGCGTAGCCCAGAATATTAAGTATTTGAAATACGTAGACCTTTATTCGCGCATACAGCGAATTAACAGAAATTATTTTAATACGTGATTAAATTCGCTCGAGGCGAATTACCTGCAGTGTTACCAACTCCCACGCATTTCTTCATGTTGAAATAGAGGTAAATATAAATATACTTGTAAAATAGCACGTTTTAAATTTACGTCGTATAACGTTTTAAATAAATTAGTCAATCTGGCGCCCATTAGCAGGCAGCACTTGAACAAAGGTCTCGAGGGAAATACTGCAGACGACATCAAAGATGGCGGCCACCTTCAACATTGTGAGCGGAGTGAGAGAGAGGCTTTAAAGTAATAATAGAGAACAAATTGCAATAATGAGAGAATTCTATAGAAACAAAATAGCGGTCATAAACACGATGGCGTGCGGAAACAAGATGGTGACTGGAAATAAGATCGCGACTGGAAATAAGATGGCCGACAAAGGTAAATGTCAAGGCCAATCACGATGACGTCACTCTTGATGGAGGACGGATTCACAGCCCCCAGCCCTTGTGATAGGACATATTTCTATCTACTTTAGTCATATGAGGCTAGTCGATGAGGAAAAGACTGCAATTAAGTCGAGTGCTTTGCACGTAAATGTGAGCAGACATTCAATGCGCGTACTTAGGTCAACCGTAATGCTCTAACGCTTCTAGGCCTTGGACATCCATAATACCTTCAGCCTGACCCATAATGGCTTATCGTGAAGCGACTTGAACGTCAATACAACCGAAACACGTATCTGCAAACTATCACGCACCTATGTACATTGTCCACCCATATTAAAACTCGGTAAAGGCTGTTCAGAGTAAAGTGAGCACTTTTGAAATCAACTTCTGGAAAAAGTTATTGTCTCTACCTTCAAGTATTTTAACGGGAACACTGAGTGGCATGCGGTCAGTGAGGTTGGTTACGTAGGAGATAAAGTAGTTCCATGTTTTGACGTTGAATTAACAGCGTCAGGCAAGCATTTGCGAATAATTAAATTATTTATTTTGTTTCCTGTTTTTTTAATGGATAAAGATGTGATACGCCCTTCTCACAAAGGCACAGCAAAGAGGCAGTAGAACCACCACCCAAAAGATAATCAATCATCAAACTTCCGAAATATTCAAAAGTAACCTTTTGCAAGTAACTGAGGGCTGAACATCAATATTATCCCCACCCGTTCACCAATTTATAACACATGAGATTGCACTTTTTTTTATATTTATTTTTTATATTTTTATTTTATTTGGTTTATAGCAAAAATCACATTTTATTTTTTGTATATTGTGGAAAAGACAGCACTTTAAAAAATACATTATTATGTCCATATGGCATTTCTATAAACTATAAATCGCCTCAATTACAATTATTGAAGATGGCGAACCAAACATTCTAATAAAACCAGTGGTTTTCAATATACCACTCTTAAAAACTTTACCTTGGGTACATACAAAAGAAAATAAAGCCAACTATGTATAGTTTTATATTTTATGGCCATGTTCACAAACAAAGGCCAACAGATTCAACAACTGACAAATAGAAATAGATGAAAAAATAATATTTTACTGGCTGTTCTCTCGTACCAAATCCAAAAATGGATTACTTACAACATTCATGGCCATTCAAAATATTAGGGCCAACTGAAGAAAATTTTACTGCCATCTAAAATTGTTATTTTATTCATGAAATGTCTGGCCATTCAAGAACACTACAAAAGCCAATCATGAAATGGTTTGGATAACATTACTACATTACTCACAATGTTTCTGACCATTTGAAAAAAATACTAAAAAGGCCAATTAAGAATTTTGCAAGTTAATATGTTTTGAAACATTACTATGTCCTTCTGAGAATTATTACTATGGAAACTATATTCGAAAATCACTCTCATGTTCACTTAACAAGACCAAGGCCATTTACAACTTTACTTTTATAATTTACTAGAAATTTATAAAAGTTACTAGAGAAAACTATGCTCAACTCTTAGCATTTTCCCTCATGATAACTACTTTCAAAATTACCCTAAAAGGGACTCTAAAATTAACGAGTCTTTCCTTAAGACTGCCCCAGAAGGGCTGAACATTAAGTCTGGTTTAATTTCATTTTTGGCAAGTTTACTTCACTCAGGCAGGGAGGATTTGCTGAACCTTGGCGCCACCTTCTCTCTCGAGTCAGGAACCTCCAAGGCATATATACCCAGCGAAAATTACACCCCAGGAGGGGAGTGAAAACCAGGGCCAACCAGGTGGCTCAAATCTTCCAAAATCACACTACTGGGGGAAAAGGGGGGGGGGGGGTAATTTATTTTATCACATTACTTCCACCCAGTAATACAATTATTTGAAATAGCCTACCACAGTCAACCAAGAAAATTTATTTCCGCTTAGCAACAGCTGAGTGCAAGCGCACACTGGCTGCTGATATCACAATGCAGATGCAAATTCTCGGAAATCAGGCAGGCGACGCTGCAAGGGTAAATTCCAGGAAGCAGCGAGCGTGGGCGCTATTTGACTAATTGGCCGCGTGACAGGCGACAACCACCCGTGACCCGCTGCTGGGATCGCCGACGGCGCGCAGTTACAGCTTTGCAGTAGGCCACGCTGCACGTTCACGACATGCAGCTGCGCCGAGAATACGTATCCGACATTTGGCTACGTTCAAAATCTTCTATCGTTCCAAGATATTGCAGGTTGGTGCCAAGGTAGAGTAGAATTATAGCGTAGCTTGCAGAATTCTTGACTCCAGGCTTCCAAAATTGCGTGCTTCCAAAAGCACGCACTGACTTTTATTTTTCCAGGATCGTGTAGTAGGTCGGAAACAGAAGACGTAAATTGCCATTTTGAGGCGCTCGGCATCTCAAATGTAATAATAAACAAATTTGTGAAATTCCTAATAATTCCTAATATTTTTGCAGTTACACTCGACTGAAGCATGATTAAGTAACGAGGCCCATGACAATGTTAATTTTACATATGATAGAAGAATACACAATGTGCCTATAAGTAGATCTTAAGCAGGGATTTTAAAAGTGCTCACTTTATCGGAGAGCCTGTAACTGATGATTAGAAACAGTTTTAACAACCCTTAGGCACAGAAGAGTTTTTGTAACAAACATAAGCATTTTTTTTTTTTGCATTCTGAGGTACGATGGAAAGGGATGAGACTGAGGATACCGTACCCGAATTCGTGGTGGAGCAGAGGTGGGAGGATGAGGGAAGAAGAAATGGGAATACCCAGGAAAAACCCAATGCCACTAAAGTATCCGCCACACTACACGTAACGAAATTTCCTGGTACTCTAGAATCAGGGATTAAACTGTACACCGCTGATAGAAACGCATGAGACTGTCCAATGACCCGGATATAATTGAAAAATTGTTAGTATGGTACTCAGGTGTTTTCTGTTGATTATGTTCCTGGTAGTTAATTCTTAAATATTTGTACGCCTTGAGGTGTTAAATAAATGACTTAAATAAACATTAATAGTAATACAACCGAATACGGACGCTAAGAAATAACTCTTCTCTTACTTCACTAACGGATTTACGTATGTTTCTTCATAATTTTTTTCTTTGAAATTATGTCTAAAAATATATGCTTTCTTGTTATGTGTAACTACCATCAAACCTATATTATCTGTGTCCGTATCACGAGTTCAAAATGCAGTGTATCAGAATACTTCACTCCTGATTGATAAAGTTATCAAACAGAACGTTTATAGTGATTTATTCATAGACAAAATATACAACCCGAATTAATCACCGAAGCATTTCCAAACCTTGTGTTATATTTTTTAAATAACCGAAATTTTATTGGCTCCGACTTAATCTGTAAACATGCAATAAATGTTCATTTTGTCATTATAAATCGAGAAAAATAATAGCTGTAGCAAAATGTTCCCTCATACAAAACGTTTTGTAAATACTTGAGAGTAAAAAAGTTTTCTTGGTTTCCGTTTCAGTAAAGCTAAAGATAATTGAAGAAGTTCCTCCAGATCACACATGTAGGGGATTTAGATTATTAAACAGTTTTTTTGTTTATTTTTACGTTAAAAATTGTTCCGAAATAAGATAAAGGATATTACAAAAATCACAGTTTTTACCAGCGAAACGAAGTAGCTTTTAGCATCCGAAACAGCAATAGAAGTTTGGTATGATTCATGCGATAACAGCTTATAAAGAAGATACTTCACTGGTTTCGCATGGGCTTTATATATTTGTACACTTATTTTAAACGCAATCATACTGATACATCGGGACTCTGATGTAAAGATATGGTCTTTGCATTAATAATTACCATGGCTGAAAGAGTTACAATTATATATTTGGTAACGTGGTCAAATTATAAACGTATGTAGAATTTTCCAGGAAGACGCACAAATAAATCTTCTATATATTTATAAAATATTCCAATATTTGCTACCGATGACTTCAATTTGAAATGTAATTATTCGGTATTTCATACATAAAAATACTGAAATATATATTATCACCTAACATAAAATACTTGCAGAATGAGATAATTAATTTCTTCTGAATATGTGGCACAGGGAAAAGTAGAGTGTAAATTTTACTTTTAATAATAATAATGTTTTAAAATGGGGATATGATTGTTAAGGGAACCAGCTTTCTGATTGCCTCTCTTGCTTCTCCCCCCCCCCCCGCACTTTTTTTCACTTTACCAAATTATCTACTCGTGAATTAGAAATTAATCCCCTTCTTGCGGTTGCTGCTACTTACGGTCTGAGAAAACTAAAATCGGATTATCAGACGTCAATGAGAGGCGAAAGTGGCAAAACTTGGACGGCAAGACCATATTTTGGACTTTCCACCGCAGTTGGAAATGCGGTCGAGCAGAGAGAGCCTCGGCAAGTCTGCGTAAAGCCGACCGCGCGCATAAGTAAGTTCTGGTCAACCGAGGGTTTGATTGTTGTGCGGTTTTCTGGCGAAGAGCCAAAGAGAATGAAAGGGGCACGGTAGGACTGCGTGGGAGTATTCGTTGTGTTCAAAGGGGATTGTGGTCAGAGGACCTCTTCGTGAAGATTTCCTGCGTCAGAAAATATTCCCGTTGGGCTGAATTTAACACGACCCCAATGAGGCGGGATTTTAATATACTCGACCAGCCGCTAGTTGACCAGAAAACAAAACCCCCTATCTAGTGCAGTTGTGAGTCTTCAGTGACTCCCTCTTACCCCCCGTGTCGTACGAAGACCCTCTGCTCTCAGAATGACATACTGCCCTACTGAAGATCTATCCTCACCGCTTACCGCAAACTGTCTGTCCAGAAGTGCACCGGAGCCGTTTCTCAACACACCAGTATACCCATTCCTCTGGAGCGGGTTTTCTTTCAAGATCTTCTCCAGCATATGAAATGTCAAACTAGTGCGATTACGAGTCTGACCTCAGCTGATAGGCCCAGTCGACTCACTTTATTCTCATTCCACAGCCGCGTTGCCAAAACAAAAAAATTAAACTGGAAATTTATTCATGCTTGAAATTTGTAAGCTTGGGTGACAATTTTGTAAGTATAGTTTACATGGTAGCCAATACCTGCATTCTTAGATTTTGACCGTATCGATGTGTTTTGACTGCTATTTTTACGTTGGCAATAAAACTCAATGCCAGTGAGATTATTTAATGTGAGTTTTGCCCTCTCTTACCCACTCGACGAATACTGTAATAAACTTTCTTATGCAAATGTAAATAAAGTTATGTTTATTACTAAGTATCATGTTAAGGCTCATTATATAATGAAGCATAACAAATATTTTTTTGACAGCCGAGTTATTAAAGCGATTATTAGGACATAGCAAACGACTTTTAAGAGAAATTAAACAATTCAATAAAGAACTTGGTTTGTTTCACTTGTGTCAAATATACGGAAACAGTCTTTGGTCTAGTGCTACAATTTTGTCTTATCTGGTAGGAGGATAGGTTCTTAGCAAGTTACGGGCAACCCCGAATTATCCGTTGCGTGCTGTAACTTAGCACAATAAGTGATAATTGCAAGGAACTACATGCGCTAATTTAAGAAAAAAACATGAGTTGCCAGTTAATAATAGTGTATCCAGTACTAGAGAACAAATTATTAATGTTACTAAAAAATATACTAAGGAAAAAGTAATTTTGTTAGGACCACAAGTAAAATAAGATGGGTTTTATGAATAACGGAATAAATAAATTGTTACTGACATGGTGGACAAAACGAAATATCTCGGATGAAAACGTAGCAGTCATTGGTAGAAAAATATAGTTTCCAACATCGCGAAAGGAAAACTTGGTAGCAAGAAAACTATAAAGAATAGCGGAGTGTACTAGTGAAGGAAAGGTTTAAAATGTTTATAAAAATAGGATGTGGGTAGCGCAGCGAGTGCAGAACTGTAGGCTGTTGACGGTAAAATAGGATGTGGGTAGCGCAGCGAGTGCAGAACTGTAGACTGTTGACGGTAAAATGAGCACTTTTGAAAGCCCTACTTGAGATCTACTTGTATGCACTTTGTGTAATTTTCGCCTTATCTAAAATAACATTGTCATGTGCCTCATCACTTTATTCAAATGTCAGTCTGGTGAAACTGTCAAATTATTAGAAAAGTAAATATTTTAATCATCTGCTCAATGTGACCCTTCGATACATCAACATTAACAAAAAGTGAATGAAATGATATAAGATATCAAAAATGATTTCCTAAAAATATTTATTCGACGTTTAACACATGGAACTACTTTCCAGCCATCATTACCAAATTTACTGGGCGCATGTCACTCGATGCGCCCGTTAAACTATATGCAAGGTAGGTGCGGTGACATTTTTCAAATGTTGATTTCAAAAGTGCTCACTTTACCGTGAACAGCCTATAGCAACCAAAACGAGCGAGGAAGTGTGGTCAGCCTTTCCCAGTTACGCGGCGACAAGTTTCATACGTCTATGAAACTCCCCTATCGCTCCATTCGACGCCTCACCTGTAATCGCTCAAGTTGTATTTCAGACGGCGCCTCAATCAGCTTTCGACTTACTTTTTTTTTCTTTTTAGTTTGGCTTTCTGCCAGCTGCCACCGCTATCTCGTTCAGTGTTCTCTACTCCTCGATATTCCTGAACATCTCCTGTACTAACAGGGCCTCATATCAGAGATTATCGTCCACTGGCTATAGTAAATTCACGCTTACTTAAAACTTTTCTCAAGCCCTGCTTTAGTTCTGTTTCCATGATATTCCTCCGCCTCATGCAATCAGAACTTAACCCAGCATAAAAATTACACCAGAGGGACAACGCACCGCATTCTTGCGCAATCAGTGCAATAATATTTTTTTTCCATAAGAACCATTTCATACTATGCATTACCAACTCACCTAATTTTCTCTGTTTTATTTATATTTTTTATAAATGAAACATAATATTTTATAGATAAACGTAAGTAGGTTCAATTTTACCAAGAATAAAGTACTTTTATGTTAACAAAGTATAAAACGCTTGTGATGCATTAAAGATTTATTAAACAAGCAATCACGTCATACATGGGGTTATTTTTTTAAAGGCTTGATTTTAAAAATGCGAATAAACCGCTAATATACTATAGTCTTTTGTAACTCTGTAGGCCTACCTATGAAAACAAATCATCTTCCGACCATTGCTGCACATTTCTTCTAACACCTTGTGGGCTCGTGTCGTTTATTTTTGGATACACCACCAACTGCATGAACTGTGCCGTCCTTACCGCAAGATTTATACCGAAAACAGCGAGGAAGATCGAATTTGTACTCTTCTATTTAAAAATAATTTTCTCTCGCAATAAGTAACCAGGCGGTGAAGTGGTTCTGCGTTAGAGGCTGATCACTGTAAAATGTACACTTTTTAAAGCCCTGCTTAAGATCTACTTGTATGCACTTTGTGTATTCTTCCGCCTTATGTGAAATAAACACTGACATGGTCCTCATCACTTTGTTGATGCGTCGGTCAAGTGAACCTGTGAAATCAGTATAAAAGTAAATATTTTACAAATCTGCACATTTTTACACTTCGATGAAAAAAAAAAAATAATAAAAATAAAAAAAAATAAAAAAATAAAAAGCGAACGAAATAATTTTAAGCTATCACAGATGGTTACCTTACACTTTTTATTCAACGTTAAGATATGTAACTACTTTATTACCTTCATTACCAACTTTACTAGGCGCATGCGCCTCAGTGTGCCCGTCAACATATATGCACGCAGGAGCAGTGACTTTTTCTAAGGTTGATTTAAAAAGTGCTCACTTTATCGTGAACAGCTTTTAACAACGTTCTCCATATTACATCCTGGATAAACGGGAAAATACTAGTATGTTAGTCTTTTGTTTACTTCTATTATTTGTCCCGTTATAAAATTTATGTTATTTCCAATTATTTTTTTGTTCTTTTTTCTGCAGTGTTTCCTCTTCAGGGCTAGCTGTGCTGCAATCTGGACTTTCATCAGTTTACACTGATTTAATATAAGTGTGATTCTGTAATAAATATACTCATAATGCATCAGTAATTGCTCGAAAGGCTGGCGTACGGTTCTCGAGGTTTAAAAATATGATTTTAACTGATGTTCCCAACTGTATTCAACATTCAAAATTGTGTCAAAAATGTGTATATACTTGCATTTCCTACTCTGACATTCCTGCCCTGAGTTAAAAAAATACTATATCATTACATTTAAGGAAGAGCATTTTACTCTGGTTATTTGAGTAATTTTTATAATTTATTTCTTAGGAGAAACCGTTAGAACGGTGGTTGAGCTAGCCCTAGAACACTTTCAGCGTATCATAATTTTTTTGCACCAACGTGACACATAATATGAGTGCAGCCTGTTCGCGGTTTCTTCATACTTTCTGAACAACACCTTTAAAAAATCACCCCATGAATTAAGTGCTCGGTTCTTTCTTAAATATGCCATGTATCATAAGTGTTTTATACTCGTGTTAACACAAAAGTTACCTATTTTTGGTTAAATTGAACTTTTACTTATATTTTACCTATAAATTATAATAGTTGATTTATAATCAATATATGTAAAAACAGGGAGAAAATGAGTGTGTTGGTAAGATCTAGTAAGAAATATTTCTTATGCAAAACTTTATTACACTATGTGCGCTCGAATGCGGTGTGTGTACCTTTGGTGTACCTTTGGTGTACTTCCCTAGATTTTGTTAAGCAAAGTATTTCCATAAGTAAGTCTTGCTGCTATTTTACTGTATGAAATTTGCTATTCTCGTATTGCAGAGCCTTGTCTATATTTAGCCTATTTTCACCAGTGTGTTTTACAGCTATCTCTGCAGTCACTTCGTTTTCATAATGCCTATTTCTATCACAGTCTCTTTCAAGAAAATTAAGTTGCCTGTGCCTTAATTTTATTGTTCAGTTTCTCATATACGTATGATATACGTATAATGAAGATCATTTTTCTGCTCCTCATAACTACGGGTCCTTAAAATGCAGTTTCGTGGAATCAGCCAATATTATTGAAAAATATCTTATTAGATATTATCCATTGAACAGCTCTATGCATTTGGTCTCAGCTTACTGTTGGAAAATGCCAGGTACTTCCACACATTTTGGAGCTGTTAAAAATTTGAGGTATCCATCGTAACAGCCGAGTTGTGTATTGTATTTACAGCGTTTATGTTTCAAGAAGGGATGCCGTTACATCTTTGGTTTTCACTCGAAGGTTCACATACATATCCAATCATTACCCACTATAAACTGGTTCATAATTTCTCTACTTTAATCAATCGCTGTTGAATACCACAATCTAGACTTCCCATTTACGTCCAAATATGTAACAATCTACTTATCTTCACAGTCATTATTACTTCTCATTTCTTGAGATGTTAATTTAAATCATCACTGCGTTGGAAGTAAGAGTATACCATCTGATACTCTGTGTATATTAGCGACAGACATATGCCACCCGTCTCTGCCAACGCATTAAACACGCGATTGACCATTAAAATCCCTGGCAGAAGCGTGCCATTTAATATTATTGGGTCACTATCACCTCATTCAGTTACTCTTCATGGAGTGCAATTCTCCGGGGAAACAGTATAGACATTCATTACTACGTATGTCATTTATTTCAAGTAGATACCACTTAAGACGACTGCGGAACTATCCACGCACATCTCGTGGTCTATTAGACATGGTAATGAATGAGCTATTTTTCAGCTGAAATTAACTTACAGTACCACACGCGGTCTCACGTATCTATTCTGTGTCTGCGTTGATTTCCATTCCGCTTGGAGTTCGTCCGCTTGGTTTTTCCTTCAGCATTACGTGAATAAATATTCATAAAAAGCACGTCCAAGGAAATATTCTTTCTGAAGAATGCTTGTCTTGGCAATATTTCATGTATATCGCTAACTACACGTGATCAGCTACTCTCATTGAATGTGTGTGAAATAACACGTAAAACCTTGCGTTTTATTTTAGAAACGTATTTGCGGAAAGTTGCCTGCGATCCATTACAACC
This sequence comes from Dryococelus australis, assembly GCA_029891345.1. NCBI lineage: Eukaryota > Metazoa > Arthropoda > Insecta > Phasmatodea > Phasmatidae > Dryococelus > Dryococelus australis. The sequence continues at coordinate 131,954,332 of CM057009.1, forward strand.
GCGGTGACACAACCCCGCCTTCTTGTTTTAAAAACTATCCTCGATATTCTTGAATTCCTCCAGCGCCTTTTTTCTTTAATGATGTGTTCGTAAAAAACGATACTCAACAGTAAATATTCTTCGTTTATACGCTTTAATATATGGTCACCTGCCATTTTCCTTGGCTGTCTTACAGTTTGAGTTGCAACAGTTCATCCTCTGGTTCTCTTTGATATTCTTTGAAGTGAGAGTACATTATCAGCTCAGATCAGTGCAACACATTTTGAAAGTTTATCATATTTATTTATTTTTTCCCTTTATTTAATAATTTTTTTGTAATTGCATATTATTACATGCAATTCTGATTGTACTGTCAGGTACTGAATAGATCATAGACTAAAAATAAGAAGACGATATTTTTCGTCTTGTGCTTGCGTGCTTTTCCATACATTCCACTAATGTATCCCCTGGTTTATCCGGATCATTAATGGACTTCCTTAATAATAGTTCCTTAGTCTGATTCACTTATATAAAGCACACCGATTTTTTTGTGTTTTCATTTGGCCATAGTTACTTATTCATGATTTTATATCCAGGGATTTTCTTTATTTACAGTAATTACGCTTCCATAAAAATATTTTAGTCATTTAGTAGCCAATTATTATTTTTCAATTGGAAGCGCAAAAGTTCCAAATGTAAATTTTCTTGGTTCATGAAATAATTTTGTAAAATTCGCATTTATATACACAGTTCCTTACTATGATGTGCAACACATGAAATTTAGTAATATCATTGGTTCTCCGATATGCTTCGCAATCTAAATACCCGGAAGGAAGGCTATTTCCAATATCATGCTGCTATTTTCAGTGAGTCTACGAGGAGGAGGTTTTAACCCTACATTATATATATATATATATGGATACCCCATGCGCATCCAAAAGGCCTGTACACCGTGATCCAAGAGGCCTTTGAATGCTATGTGGCAGGATATTTGCTTGATGTCAAATGTCGTTAGAGGGGTGTCGCAAGGAGGTGTACTATTCGTTGCACTGCTCGCTTAATGAATGCTCCCATTTCTGAGGGAGTACTTCAAACATTATGTACAGTGACATTATAAAACATGCAGAATATACTTGCCAGGACAATAAATATATTGATATGAGTGAGAGGTGCATTTCAATGACTTGCGATGCCAGCAGCTATGCTGTGCCGGGAAGAAAAATACTGTTTTGAAGAAGTTTGTTATTTCAATGAACTTTTTGACTAGGGTGGTATTATTAAAACTTCACTTTCGACTACCTCGGCACCAGGATTGCTGGAGATGGGGGTGAAATGGCAACAATGGAGGCTGCAGACAACAAAAAACCGCTAGGCTCAAGAGCAAGGCGAAATACTCATCCAGAGGGACATATGTAAACACCGGAATTGAAAATAAAGTTTCTGACATTACTAGAAGAAATGAGCCGATAGACTTTGATAGCCTACCAACTCACTGAAATGAGCTACTAATGAGATGCTGGTTGAAGAAAAACAGGACAAGTTTATTTCTCACGTGACAGTCAGTGTCAGGCTTCATATTAAAAGACATGCTGTTTTAGAACCTCTCCCCAGTTATAACTCAGACACATTTTGAGCCAGTGTCTAATGGTTTTTCTAAAGTTCAGAGCACGTTAATTAAAGCAGAATGTGTACAAAGGCATACATAACTTCAATAAAACATGACGTTTGCATAGAAATATATAGCATTACAATCTCATTTACCAGTACTATATTGTTGTGTACAGTGCAAAATATCCGGTGAAATTACAACGTAAGTATGACATTTAGAACTAAGTTCAGTTACCTCATTCTACTTGGGTTAATGAATAGAGTAAATTGCTTCTGAGATAGTGCTTTGTGGCAGAAAATATTGATTTGCATTTCGTAACTCCAACATCCTAGTTGTTAATATTATAAACTCGGTAATCTGAATTGATTATTGTCCATGTCTGAATTTTGCTGTTGCAACTCTCAGTTGCTTCTTGATGATATTCATTCTTCAAGACCAGAAAGTACTAAAACACGCTCATCAAAACCACTAAATCACAAAGAAAAATCTTTATTGGCAACGAAATTGCGTTTTAACAATTACAGAGTTCTTAGAATAGTTCCTGTTAAAACCAGTGGATATGTGAAAAGTAAATGTTTTACATATAAGTGAAATAAGATGTACAGAGAATACTGAAAATCAACATTTCCGAGATATCTGCTTATAATCTATGATGGAACAATTGAATATATCCTGAAGGCCATTGTGACGTTTGATATAACATCATTTTTTAAGTGTAACCCTTTTCATTTAAGCAGTTATAAAGCCAACTTAAGTAGGTAACAAATTTATTGTTTTCCACTTCCAATTGTAATTGGCTAATAACTCAGCCTAGCAGTACGTCAGTGGTTTTTGACATTTCTAATGAAAAGTTAGGTTTCGGAGTGTGAAATGTTTCTGGTTGAACAACTGAAAATTGCCACGTTTATCCAAGTATAAGTAGCACGGTAATTAAATATTATAATTTTCTACTTATTAAACGCCCATGCTATTATTGAACTACTATTACAATATAGTCACTGGAAGGTTTAGAATTTTGATTTACATGTCAAAGTTATGGCAGAAAATATATTAAATTGCACCTGGCTTGCTGAATGCAGTGTTGCAATTTGTGGTTGCTGGCAACATTATGTTATTCACCAAGAAAGGCAAACTATTGCAGTATTAAGTAAGATTCTTGGGTTATGTGACAATGCCCATCAAATAATCTGTCGCCAAGAATACAGACGTAGCAAAAGACTGCCCAACTGACCGTCAAGACATGTGTTCAGCTTGTTCTGTGTCTGAAACTTCGTTTAATTATATTGCCTACACTATTTCAAATATTACATGTATCAACTAAGGCTAAAAGAAAATTTGATTGTATCTCGGAGTGTAAAAATTTCTTTGAATGTTTGAAGGGCATTCGAAAATCATCTCTATCGAAATATTTGCGAGATATATGAAGGCCCGTTCTTCCGAGTCACAGGTGTAACCGATTCTTCAAGTGTTGCTGTGACGCAAGGAAGAAATAAATACTAGCATAAATTCTTTACTGCACAAAGTTAATATAATCCGCTGTATGACTCCCGCTGAACATCTGAAAATGGTTAAAGCCTGCTCATAAGTTTATCTACATCTATAGAGTAGACATTTTATTCAGCCAACTCATTTTGAGCCCTTATGTTTGTTGCTGCATATAATGGACAAGAAGGAAAATATCTATCAACAGCGACCGTGCCTCAAAAATAAGACTTTGATATACAGCACAAAGCCAGCTGTCTTATCAGTAACAAATATGTCCTGTCTTAGAGAACAAACACCATTTTTTCACAACTATGATGTTCAGTTTGAAGATAGTGATTATTCACCGATATTTTTATTTTATTTTATTTATGAATCCGAAAATGGTGACTGATTATATATGTTATTCGATAATAATATTAAACAATAACCGGTAGTAAAATCCGTATTTTGTTCTGTACTCTTGGTAAGGGAAGCTGGCTACTGACCAAATGGAAGGAAAAATTCTGTCTTTGTTCCACTCTGAAATCATTTAAGAAAAATTGTAGTCCCTTACTTTAAAGGATCTTGAAAATGATGCATCGATTGTTGAAAATTGTGGTTAATAAAGACTTAGATTTTGTCTGAGTGGAATTATTTCGCTTTGCTGCAAAGGCGATGTCTAGAATTGAATTGGATGTGCGACATATAGAAATAAATAGATCACTGACTGATCGGTAGGTCAGTTACAGGAGAATAGTTTTGGAGTGCTCATTCGAAGTAGTCGCATGTCGACCATCTTGGCATCAGTCCATCAACAGAAATGCGAAACTAGTAATGTTTGGTAGCTCAACACTACTTCAAATGTTTGTTGAAAATGATGCAGATCCTAAGTTAAGAGATATACACTCTAGCTCTAAGTCTTGTTCATAAAATCATCTAGACATTTGAATATTGCATTAATTTAATTCCGAACAAGAATATGCTTTTTTCGATACATGGTTATAAGAGGAGACAAATATTAAGGGTATTAGGAAGACTATAACTAGAGTATTACGTCCACAGTTGGAGAGTATGGGCAAGACAATTAATCTGAACATGGACGTGTGATTTTCGATCTTTGAGTCAGTCTGTAAAATAAAATAAGACTTTATAGGTTCCTCTGTTTAACTCGTGTTTTTAGATTAGCCGCTCATGAGACAAGAAGGACTACTTGATCAAGAATGATCTATGTGAGCGTTCCATTTCCTTAATGAGCGGATGTCTGGAAGACGAATGGAGAAGAAACTTGCAACAATCTTAACATATGCATCGATGTAGCAGGGAAGGTTAGTAAGTGTGTACAACCGTACATATGAATCATAACGACAGAATCCAAACCTGATGTGAAAAGAAAGCCAGTTGTGTGAATTTTGATGAAGATACCTGGTATGAAAGTATATACCCCAGTAATGCAATGGGAACTGTTCTGATATATCTATAATATGATTACATATGCTGCATTTTGAATCAGAATACTGCTCTCAAACAACTAACTAAATTGATTTGTTTGCAGCAAACCTGTTTGTATCGAATAGTCTCAACACAGTGGAAGTGTAATGCAAGCAAGGACATGGTACTTGTAGGATCTCCTATCTGTTTCAATTGCCAGTCTCCTGTTCCTTGAAACCTGCAGCATACTTTGTGCCATGTTATATAGATTTTAACGAAACTTACATTCGTCTTTATACATAGGCATAGAGCAGGCATAGACTATAGGGAAGCATGTTTTAATCACCCTGAAATCAGTTAATTTTTTTTTTTTAATGTCCGTAGTTCGCCATGTAACTCCAACTTGCATGACAAATAGTTCACATGTGTTTGCACAGTTAAATCATCACTAATTGATAATTTGCATTTATTGTTTCCTCTCGTAGATATATTTGATCAACAAAAGCACACATTCTCTACTGAAGCACTTGGTGGTTGCCTCTGTGGCCAAGGTCTCTAAGGAGTTACTGTCCAACAACGAGGCCCCCATTTCGATTCCGGGATTAAGCATGGAAAGGCTTGCCCCATTTTTAGATGTAAGTATATGTAAGGTTAGCACGTAAGTGCCCTCCGGTTAGCCTACCGGAAAAAGTTGTTAGCACTGATAAGCCCATTTAAATAGAATTCAATAAGAGGTCAAATCAAAGTTCACTATAGCCAGCGTGCTAAGAAATATGAAGAAATTCATGATGGTCAAATATTCATTTCCCATTCAATTCGTTCAGGTAATTTCGGAGTTTCGTAGGAGAACCTGCTATACCCAGCTCCTATAAAAATTTTAATTTATGCTAAGAGAACAACCTATCTGATATGCTAATGGGACACAATGACTTAATTTCATTGTGTTTATGGTATTTTGAGACTTTAAATTATTTAAATAAGATATATCATTTATTATGGTGCCATCTATTATGAAGCCTATACAATTGGCAAATATTTACTTACCTACACATCTTAGCGAGATAAAAAAGTGTCATATTTTTACCGTTATAAGGACACTATGATACATTCAAAAATTAATTACTAAACACAATCAATGCACATTAAGGCTTTTCCTTTTGGAAGCCAAATGAAGTGTATACAAATGAAATAGTAATAAATATTAAATACATATTAATAATGCTTCTGCATTAAGATGACTGATAGAAGCTTAGTCGACACTATTAACCCAATTATGCTTGAAAAATAAATTACCCACAGCCTTGAAGCTTTCCGAAAATACAAATATAACTAACGATATTCCCAAAATTCAGTTGGAAGCCAGAAAAAAAAACTGATTAACGAATAAGCGTAAAAATGTTTTAACATTTGAGACTCAGTGCCGGCCGGCAGAAAAATAATTAACAATATTCCCACAATTCAATTCGAAGCCAGAAAAATACTGTGACGACAGGAAATTCAGTTATAATACAACGATACATTTCCTTATTTACTGCAATCTTGACGGACAAGAAAAGCACCGAAAGCAAGCATTTTTCAGGAATTTTGGTTAATAGTACTACAAATATTGCAACGCCAGTGTTAGCGACTGAAGCAAATTCAGAATTACTTGAAGATGATATTGGTATAGTTCAGAATTATTTTAAACTCAGGTTATCGGTAAAATTAAAGAAAACTTTTCTTATTAATTATGATGAACATTCCTTCCTTTGCAAGTTAAACTCTACTTGTTAATTTCCCCAACTATGTCTTCACAAACTTTACAGCAGACTTCAAAAAATATTAAAATTAAGCGAATGTAACGGATTGAAGAACCATTAAAAATCGTTGTTTAACAATTTATGACTTCGTGACTAATTTTGGTAGTAGGCCCTTAATCTAATGGTATAGATCATTCAGAATAATCTTGCTTCCAAGAAAGCTATTAATGTTAATGTGACTAATTCTAACACGTTTAAGGGAAAAACCGATGCAATGATATGATGTCTTCAGGTATCAAGGCTCACACTTTAATGCAGAAATTTATTTGATCTTTCATACATTTGGGACCTAACCTAATATGCAGTATTTCACATATAACATTGAAGAAATATACTGATTTTATATAATTGAAAATAAGATCTGTTCTACAAAAGGCTGATATCCGTTAAGTTTAATATAATCGCAAGGCAGCGATAATGGGTTTTACATATTGATCATTTTCCAAGTTGTATTCCATATGTATGATGGAGATCTCGTAGGTTATACTAAGGTAACGTCAATGGAAATCTGTGGTGTTCATAATCTACATCATAACTTGGTTTTGTATTTCACCCATCATTTGTAACTATTTAGCATTCAAAATAGGGATATGTTGATAATAAACTGTAAGAATAGACACGTTTAGATGCTTCTTATTTTCTAAATTATATGACTTGGATGGAATTTTGTGCGATACGAACTATTTTCAGTATCTGTTGACGAATCTCCTCATTCTGCTGACAAATTAACTAGCATTCTTCCAAAGTATGCTTAGCATATTCCGTAAATCCGCAGAGTTTTACCATAGCTAATTTAAATTAAATATTTATTGCATATCTAGGTTTTGAAGGCAGACCTTGTCTTATCGACATATTTCGCCCATTTACTCACTAAAAGCTACTTTATGACAGTGATATTATAAAGTTTTCTATAATAATGGTTTCTACTATCATGTGTCATATATTTGAAGTGACAACGGTAAAACGGTTTAAGATTGAATTCGACTTCGTAGCTGCACATGATTTCTTCAGCACGAAATTTCTGACAGGAAAAACAACGAGCTCAAATGAGGATTAATATTAGGAACGATACCGTATGTGTCAGAAACATGCATTTATGATAACTTTCATTGCTTGTCTTTAACGCAAGTAGCCCAGGCGTTATTAATATTGTTTTCTAAGTCACACTGAACTTCAGTGCAAAAACCTAGTCTCAGACGAAGTTAACAATAACTGACTGTATCTGTTGTGTCATATCTAGGCCTATCGACATTGTCTTCAATGAGGCTTGATTCCTTGCAATTTTTTACTCTAAAATTTCTTACTGACAAAGAACTCTGCTGTTAAAATGTAAATTACTTAAAGGAGAAATTTTTTTGTGCTCTGTGTCAAACTTAGATGAAAAGTGGAGCTGTCTTTTGCAATGCGTTTTAATTTTGCTTCTCAAACCTACTTTCATATAGTAAGTGCTCATGTTAGCTATAATTTGCGTAACAATTTCATGTCCAACAGCATGTGCATGTTGCATTTAGTTCATTTAAAAGCACCTTTCTCAAATCAAGGTGTCACGAAAATTTGATTCATTAGTTTCGTGGTTTTGATGACACTGGTGATTGTAAATTCTCCAGTATCTGCGTGAAAGTAGAGAAAACATGAGGGTAATCTAATAACATTACAATCGGCAGTATACATGCTTTATGTAAGAGTGTTAAATTTCTGTAGCACCATATTAATAAAACGATTAACCTACATGCATAATAATCGTTACCTTGAGATTTGTACCTTCCTAAAGTCCTCAATATAGGAAGAATAACACTGAAATGCAATCTAGCAGCACCATGTAATCGTTTTTATTTTCAGCATGTAAATTTATCTTCATTGCTACAATGGATAACAATGTCTATTCTTCACATGCACACTTGATAAAGCATCTTGAGAATGGTTTTAGACATTTTTTATTAGCCATATCTTGGTAGAAGTGTGTTTACTTGGCGCTAGCCTTTGTACTTTCTGCAGTTTACCATCTTAAAATAATTTCATGCCATCAGTAGAAGCACAACTTGTGCTACTTGATTAATTCCAATTTAGTTTAAATATTGTTTTCCTGAAACTTATGAAACTGAAGTTCTTGAAATCTCACATTTAGCATGGCGGTGATTTAATTTCATATGTGCAATTGCAAGTTCTTTAATCTTTTGTATAGTAAATACATGGGTCTTTTTTTTCTTATCGTCTAGTCAAGATTTTCAAAAATAAAAATTAAACAGCTCAAGTTGGTCTGGGTGGTTCATCTACCGACGCGTTGGTTTTTCTCTCTTTACGGGCACGGGGATTTGCCCTTTCCAGCCAGCATTGGCAGTTTAACTTATGTTCATGTAATTATATAGGTATTGAGGCGTATTTTCCATTAATGTTTCTCGTCAACTAATATACATTGAATATTTAGTTTCAAGGGGCCTTTCTCTGTACTGGGCACAGGCATGAATAATGACGTGTATAACAATAAAGAGTTAAGGAATAGAAGGAATAATGACTACAACCTCTAAATTAGTTTAAGGTAATGGAAAATTCTCAGTTATTGTTCAGGGGTCAAATTATGTGCCAGATAATATACAGTAATTATGCTGTATATCTTAAAATAAACAACTTTTTTTGCCAAAGGAAGATTTTTTAAATTGATGGTTTGGTGTAAACTTACTTATAACTTCTAAGTAAAACATCCAAGTATTTGTATTGGCAAAGTGATCACATCGGGTAGTATAAAATGCGTTTATAACCACTTAAAATAATAAACTAACTAAAGCTACTAAAATTACAAGATGGTTCAGATATTGCTTAAAATTACTTTGTAATTTGCCAAGACGCAATGCTCTGCCTGAAAATTTCCAGACGTCTTAGTTTCGAAGTTGATCAAGGATCTAAGATAATGAGTAATAAAATGGAAACGCACATGTTAAGGTAATGCACAAGCATTTGTATGCCATAGTAAAACCGCTATTGTAATAAATCTGATTTGAATCTACCAACTTTGTTAGTTCGAATCATATAACTAATTTTTTGGAGTACAACGATTTAAAACAAATGTAAGCTATGGTGAGTTATTTTTTGTTAGATAGTTCTAAAACAGCATGTCTGATATCCTCAGAATATAATAGAAACTTTAGCTTGAATTTTATAGTTTTATTTTTAGTGTTTACAATGAGACAAATGCTGACTTCACATAAATTTCAACGCAAGCTTACAAACCTGTGTTCAGCAGGATTGTCTATTTGATTGGTGCCGCAGAAGATGCTAAATTAAATGAGCAAATTGGCCACGGAAAAGTTTTTTTTTTTGTGTTTCTCAGCTTAGTGGGTTAAGCCGCAACTTTAATTCCGTGGCAAGTTAGATCTCAAGCACGTACACATCAAGTGATTTCTTTTATGATTGGAATGTGGATGATTTTACACTACTTTGTTGATGTTTGAACCAGAAATAAACAGGATCGTGGACAACCCTTGCGAAGCAACGTTCAAAGAAAGAAAACATATACTGATATTACAAATGAGCCTACTTTCCTCTACATAAATGCAAATAATTTTTGACAAATTTCGTTAAACCTTGGCTGGTAGGTAAACCTCGACGTCTCGTTGAATACAATAGCATCAGAGATGGAACGAGAAACAAGTGCAACAGTACTGAAGCAATTACAAATACACATGTGCCTTATCCAGGACACGAACACAAGCACTCTCGTACTGTAACCTGGCGTCCAGCTAACTGCATTACGGAGGTAGGATTCGGAGCATCAACTTCGGATGTAATCAGTCAAATGTTTTGGTACATAGGTTTTACAAACCTGAAATATTGACATACCTGTCACCTTGGAAATAAGCGTCTGAGCAACCATGGACTTCTGTAGCACTTCCTGTGTGCAAAATTTAGAGGGAATTACTTGGTTGTTTATAAATATATGGTATTAATGTTCTATTTTATTACCTGGAAGTATTTTATAAAGGGCAGACAAAATATAACATCCGTATACATAATTGATACTTCTAATGGATAATGTCAATACACAATGTTTGGTTGAAGAATGTTGAATTGTTCGATAAGTATAGAATACCAATCTAAGTGATCTATATTGTCACCGTTTAATTGAAGGCATTCACCTAAAACATGCAAGTTTACATGACGTAAAGTAGCATTACTTGCTTGCAAATTGGGTTGGAATTGGTTGACTGTATGGCATAAAAACTAAATTTTTTCATATCTTACTAAATTCATAAATGGCGGACATAAAAATTTATCTTTTAGTACATTCGATGTTTGTCATAGATACAGCCAGCATGTAAAGTTTGGTTCGAATTGTTTGGGACGTATGGAATATTAACCTAAAATATTTACATGGTTTTTTTTTACATGTGACTACTCGCATAAGTCATGTTAATTTAGATTGATTACAAGTGTTTATCTTGTCGTCTGTATTTTGTGGAAATCAGATCATTATTTTTCGAGATAAGATATACAAATTTAACTTTTCATGTGATGAAATCTTCTAAAACGGCAGACAAAAGAGTTTATGTAAGAGCTCATTCGACGCTTGCGTAGATACTGCCAACATACACAGTTAAGTTGGAATTTGTCACATGTTTTTGGAGATATTGTGTGTTATACTAAGATGTTCATATGGCCGCTATTTTGAAAATACATGGCTGGCCTTCTTAAGGTTCCCGTCTAGCTGCCGCTTCAATTGCGTTGCAAGAGTGTTTGAAATATATGTTTTCCCACGTAGCTATCAAACGTGCATACAAAGAGCTGATCTACGAAAGTAACACGCACTTCAGAGCACTGTCGAATACTTTCAAAATGTCGCACACGTTAGAAACACCATTTCAGAGTACTCAAAAATGGCTAAATATGGTCTTTTCAAAGCTCTGTATCTGAAAATATACGCAGCAGATACATACAAAAACTATTCAAGGACCCTGGACTGAACTTTCCTACATACCTTCCATAAATAAAATAATAGGGTCGTCGCAGAGATATTAAATAAAAAAAATATTTATTCATGTGACGCTATCTTACAAAATGGCAGACAAAAGGTTATATGAGTTGACATGTTCGATGGTTGTAGTAGATAATTTCGTCATACGAAGATCGGAATTAATTTGCTAAACGGTATGTTAGACTTAACCAATAAACCTAAAATATCTGAATATCCGCCGTTATGTAAATAAGTGACTTATCAATTTCAAACAGAATATATTACATGACCTACCATATCATTACTTGCGTACAGAATTTGTTTAAAAACGGCTTAATGGTTGTCGAGATAAGGCATACCAAGTTAAATTTTTAAAAGGGTCGCTATTCGAATAATAAGTACCCGGCACTGTCGAAAATTACATTCGTCGGATGTCCTTGTCGGATGTCGGATGTATGTACCGAGTTTCATGAAATTCTGTTCACGAGTTCAAAAGTTTTTAAGAGGAAACACATCCACAGAGGCAGGAAAGTGATTTCCTAAGGTTATATTTCCTTTGCAATCGAATACGTAACGCGCGGAGAAATCGAGGTACTTGTCGAATGAACTCGCCGCGCGCAGCCTGTGACAAGCAAGTTGAATCGTCAATAAATCGTGAAAGTAATCGCTGAATCAGTGTTTTCTCAAGCCGCTGCCAGGTCCTGCACGGTGGTCGGCGCTCCGGCGTCGGCGCAAGGACAGCGTAAAGCTGGTTCCACAACAGTGCGATGTGATATGTTGCGATGCGCTGCAATGCGTTGCGATGCGACGAGCCTATGCTTGCTGTTTCACAATTAAGCGATGATCTGTCGGCGACGAACGCCGTCTGAGATAGTGCTGCTGTCTAGTTAAAGGGTGGAAACTACATTTTCAGACCTCACGAATGTATTAAAAGACACGCGTAAAAAGTTTAAACTGTATGTTGTAAGTGGTAGAAGTTAAAAACATGGTAGCATGAACGCTATGTGTGACGAAAACTAACGGGAGCGAGACATAATAAGACGGAGGAGAATTATTTTGATGTTAGCAAACGAATTTTATGACATTGTTCATATCTATAAGAAGCCTTGTCTTCTATTTTGCACATTCACTCAGCAATAACAAAAATAAAAACTAGAAAATGTCGGCATAAACGCTATCGTTGTTTTCAAATTGAAAAAAAAAAGTTTTTATTCTCCTTGTAAACAAACACCAATTTTTCTTCTGCTCCGTCGCAGGCTGACGCCGACAATCGCAACGCAAGAATTTCGCGCAAGGCAACTCGACGCCTACGCGCTGCAACGGGATCTGCTTCATCCTGATTGGCTATCGCTCGTCGCAACGCACTATTGTGGAATCATCGCCTGACGCAAGCGCAGTCCCCCCCCCCCCCAGGACATGGAATTCGCGAGAATTGTGAAGTCAGCGATCGTTAGTTAACACTAGCGAGCGCGGCGACCATAAACCTGACTCAGCAGGGACATTCTCCATCTCGAGCCGTCGTTCACCGCCCCAGAAAAGTATCTCCACGCGGTAATATTTCCCCCCCCCCCCTTAACTAAAGCTTCTTGTGTACGTCACTCATTCAATTACTCACTTCAATCGCTTGCAATGCGAAAGGCGAGGAGAGGACGGCGGCTCGCCTTTGTCCGCCGCGAAAACCCGGGCTGCCTGACCTTTCCCAAGGGCCGCGCGTCGAGTCACAGAAGCTGGAGCCGACAAATTATCGGCCCATTATGGGCGAGCGGGATCGACGCATCCAGCCTGCCGCCAGCGTGGCCGTGGCATGACTACGCTTTGTCTCGCAGCGTGAGTAACGGCTACCTCGACCTCCATTTCTTCCAACCGTGACGCGCTTCCAGGTGCACGATATACTGGCCGACCGCATCTGTAATTGGTTATCTCTGCGCGCCTCCCATCAATCACCACCCCCCCTCCATCTTGCTCACTCACCAGGAGGGGAATTTCACTTTAGGCAATTCACGGTAAAGTGAACAGTTTTTAAGGCTCTTCCAATAGGCGTTAACCACTAATGAATATATTTTATGGCGGCTTCAGGCGTTAACTTTTGGGAGTGGTGGCACCTTTATTAACCACACGGCAATGTTTATATTAAAAAGTGGTGGAATGATAGAAACTAGCTAAAAGTAAAAATCTTTCAAGGCCTTAAACAGCGCTCACTTTACCGTGAATAGACTATACATTCATAAACTCGGCGGGGTGGAAAAATTCGCGCGGTGGACGCGGGCAAGCGCCGGAACGCGAGCGCGTGCGCGGGGAAACTGTAGAACCTCGAGAAAACCCCGCACGGCCAGTGGCGTCGTTCCGGCACGATCCCCACGCGCACGGAAATCCGGGGAGTGACCCTGCGGGGGATTGAACCCGAGGTTTCGCCTTGGCGGGAGGCGAGTGCTCTACCCACTGGGCCAACCGCGGCTCCCTCATAAACTTTATCGTGTTGATTGTTATTTTTTGCAATAAATAACTGCACGCTCTTTAATGTGATTTCAGTACGCTATATTTAAAGGCGTTCAGAGTAATGTATACTATTTTTTTATGTAATTTCAACTAACACTGAAAAAAATAAAGACAATGCTGAAAATTATGTCTCCGAAAAATAATGTGTTATAGATATTTTACATTTATTTATTTTTCCGTACACATCTCGAAATGGAACAAAGTTTTCACGCTGTGCTACAGCTCAATATAATCGGCAATGTTCTTCGGACGTCATAAAGATTATCACACGGAAATTTGCTGAGTGGGTCGCCTGCATTTTAGTATTAAATCGGGATAAAAAATTGAAAATTTGAATTGCAGATGTTTAATCTTTTACTGCAGGTGAACCAACTGTCGGATATTAAAGTAATTGTTTCATGCCACTCCTGTAAATTCAGTAGTCACTCCGGCTGAAATAAGATTTTGTGATAAAACAGATTTTCGAAATTTGTACGTGTCAAAACTCAAAACTGTCGATATCTCATAACGAAAGCATGAAATATCTTCAAAGTAAATATAATAATTGGCTGTTGATAGCCCTTAAAGCGCTTTCTTTGTGCTCTCATGTCTTAAGTGAAGAAAGTACATCTTATTGAACAAGTTGACCGTTATTGCTTACACAACAGTAGGTGAAAACAAATTACATTACTGAATGACAAACATGAACTAATTTTTTGATAACGTGATACACATCTTCTAATTGAAATTATTTTTATATAGCTACACTTATTATATATACCTATCTTGTAACTAACTGAAAGATCATAACCATGTCGTACCTGAAGAAGGCCTACAATTGACGCATACATGAACATATATACTGTCCTAAATATTTCAGCCGTAAAATACGGCTTTAGCCATACTTCATGTCGTCCTGGATTTTGACAAATTTTTTGTCGAAATTAGAATTTTGTTCCATATTGTATGTACGTCATCATAAAAACTTTATTTTGGCGGATTCCTTGCAATGCGCATAACTCGTGTAAATAAAAATAGCTATTTCAAATAAGCGTTCTCCACTGCTCAGCTGCACATTTAATTGGTCACTCGCCATACCGCAGACAATTTAAACCCACAACTCAGCAGGGAATTTATTCGCATATGCGAAAAAAATGGATTAACTTTAACTTCTTTAACGTGCGGAAATAGCCTACCACACTTCGCGAGAGACCTACAGCAAAAAATGTCTTTCCCACAATACTAAGATACGCCACTATAAAACAGTGCTAGAGCCAGTCGTTTCGTATGCAGCCAAAACCCTCGAAACCATGTTCCCGAACGCTGATAAAGGACTCCTGGGAGAATTGCAGAAAAAAGAGCAAAAATCGTTATATCCACCAAAAGAGACCCAACAAAGAGGTCTACAGCAAAACGGAGAAAATCACGGAAACAATCCGCAAAATACGGGCACGATTCTCCGGTCACCTCAAACGAATGGATGCAAACAGACTGACTAAAAAATCCTTAATTTATTCGATACAAAACCAATATAAATACTTTACCCGAATGACTGATGGTTATTAAAACCGATGATATATATATATATATATATATATATATATATATATACACACACATACTGTATATGAATACATCGGTATTTGCATTGTCGAATGCCCATCGAAAAATAAAAACAACGAAAAGCAAAATTAACTGTTCTTCATGCGATAAAAAAAACTTATTACATATTCTAAAAAAAAAAAAAAAACATTCAAGCAACGTCGTATGTTCGACACACATTACACGCAATTTTTTATATTTTTTTTAGCTATTTCAAAAAGGTTATAAATCTCAGATTTGGAAAACAACAGAGAGAATCTTCAAGGATAGCCCAAAAGGCAAAAACTTCCACTCGCAAGAGATTAGTTTGCAGTATAGGAAAACGTGTATCACTAAATATACAATGCACGTTAGTTTTTACTTCAAAGTAGGTTATCATGGACATTTCAAGAAGCATTCAATATAATCTGACGTTGAGTAACAAAGGAGGAGGTCATAGTGATTATCTAGCGATATACCCGCCGGCCATAGTAAATTGTACACCTGAACTCTCTTAAAATTACTTACTGAAAAGTTTACGACCTACATTTTTTCTCGATGATGTAACAACAACTGGCAATCAAATAATTAAAAACGCCGAGAAAATGCACGCCCAAGAAACTGTCTCTTACGAAAGGAACTATCACATCATAGAACGATTTGTTGCATTTAATTTAAAAATAAAGTACTTTTATAGATTACGTATCTCTGAAGTTAAATAATGTCATAACTCAAGTAGCCATCTTGGTGTCGCTGTATTACACTCCGCTTACTTTAGGCATTTTTAACATTTTGAAATGACGGACGTGAGATTAGTTATTATCTGAACTATTATTATTAACAAATGTCATTGCAACCTTTTTTCGTAGTTGCAGGAAACCTTCAATGTGGAGATCAAACTTAGACACAAAACAAAAGAAGCATATAAACGAGCCAGAGACGGTTGTTGACGAATATGTAACAATTCCAAGAGGGACTCTAGTCATACGCATGTCACAAGAAAAATGACACGATACAAGATATATATAAGCAGGCATGTAATCAACTGCCGCAAGAAAAAAAAAACTGCACAAACAGACGAGAATGAGTATCAAACAGACAACGCAAATGGCACAAAAAAAAAAACTGGTCGAGACAAGGAAGAAAATTGAGACAAACACACTGGCTGGATCGTATGTATGCGCGCGCACACACAAAGAAGTCTGCACAGAGGAATGTATCAGCTCAGCTTTCCTACTAAAGTAATTCAACTAGGCGCATAAAGAATGTTCGATGGGGCGTACGGCGGCCGTGAAGCGGGTCAAACTCTCGCCCACTACTAGTTGGCCGGCGGGTTTTCCCACGATGCTCCCGATTTATCTACCTATTCCTATCCACCGCCTCTTTATCTCACCGTCACTTAGTCCTCATCAGGTGAGCGTTGCTATCCCCGCACGTGCCCACGTGAATTCGTCCCGGGTGTTAGGAGACCTCCGACGGCAAATTGTAAATGGCTGCTACTCGACTTGGATGAATGACACATGATAATCCCAACTAAACGATGTTCACGATAAAGTGAGCACTTTTGAAATCACCTTTACAAAAACGTCACGTTCCATGCCTGCATATAATACAACGAGCGCACTGAGTGACATGCGCCCGGTAAAGTTGGTAACAATAGATGGAAAGTAGTTGCATATCTTAACGTCGAATAAAAAGTGTTAGGTAACCATTTGTGATAATTTTAATGATTTATTTCGCTATCTGTTTTTTAATGTATCAATGTGTACAAATTAGCTGACTTATAAAAAGGTAATTTTATAATAATTTCACAGTTTCACTTGACCGACGGATGAATAAAGTGATGAGGCCAATGGCAAGGCAAATATTACGTAAGGCGGAAGAATGGACAACGTTCATACAAGTAGATCTTAAGCAGGGGTTTCAAAAGAGCTCATCTTAGCGTGAACAGCCTGTAAACGTCCTTAGTAGAGTAGTGAGCGAACAACGTTTAGCCCACTATCTTAGCATTAATTCAGTTACTGCCCGAGGTTACATTTAATAAATGGTGTGGTTACACAACATACCGAACGAATAAATGTAAACATGTTTAGGTAGTAATGCGTAAACACGTTCAACTGAACGGTTTCCAAAGTAAACATGTTCATGTGGTTATACATAATTCTATTATTGAGGCCACACACGGTAGTAATTTTATAATATTTGGCCTATTATTTACGTGTGTGAGGTGAAGTAGCTTTGGCTAGTTAAGTTGATTTTTCTTTTCGAGTTAGGATTGTATGATGAACAAATCAATAATTAAAAAAAAAAAATTAAACGTCGCCAAAGTGAAAACGCTTTATATATCTGCCAAAAGCCTAAAAGTTAATTTACTTCGTATTGTGGCTCCACTAGCCTCGAGTATGAGCCACTATGTAGCGCGACACAGTAGCTAGTATGCCATGGTTCTAAATGTAAACACGATAACGTTGAATCGGAAAAAAACTTCCCAATACCGAAATATAGGGACAAATTATTAGAGGAATATCATCCATACGATAAATATACCATATTCGACCTGTACCCTATGAGCTGAAACCCCTTTTGGGGAAATTTCTGCGCAAGATAGCAAGTTAACCTAAGGAAAAGGTGTCGAAGCCTTGTGGCAGTATTGTTCTGGACGTTGTACAGCCTCGTACGTCGAAATCCAAACGCAAAGAGGCTATCATAGCATGACACTCAGCATGTTTGAAAACCACTGTTTCTGGTGAGAAGGTTGGTTGATGATTCACGTAATATTCATTGTTCAGTATGTCCACACGATTATGTACAATCTCCTGTTGTACATAGGTGCCGATAAATCATGGCGGTAAACATATTTCACTCAACTAAAGAACACTTCTTCGATCTTAGGGACGACCAAAGGATTATAAACATATCCTGTCACAAAAAAGTTGATCCCCAAAATCATTCTTTCACTTAGTCGAACGAGAAATAGTTTAAATTATTATTCAGAAGTTACTACGCAAGCACAAAATTTTTAATAAAAATTTTTTTTATAGCAATAGATGAGACACTTTTTATCTTAGGATTTTTTCCTTGACATAGGTATCACATGTTATTTTTATAAACATTAATAATATTCAATCGTATTGCTGGAAATACAAAATGCAGTCGCCTTTAACTCCTTGCTTACGGAATTGGCTCTTGTGAGTGATTTCATTAGAAATATAGGAAGTGATGCATTTTATAAATACTTATCTGCCACACGATGGCGTCAAGAGCATAACGAAGTGATTACAGAGCCAACCTTGTTCCGTGCCAGAAAACTGCCTCTAAAAATTCGCTAAGAATTTCCCTAGATGCTCCACTACTTGGACAGTATATATTCAGTGGTATAGGTTATAGGTTCACACTCATCAACTAGGCTAGTGGAGTTATCCGTGGCTCAGTTATTATCGATAAAGTGATATTTTTATTGTTTTAAAACTCCTTCACATATTATATTTATCGGCCACCAGTGGTTATACTGTGAAAAAAAATATATTGTTCCAGGGACCAAATTTCTGTAGCTATGACCCAACTAGATTGTTAATATTGTGACAGCAATCGAATTGGTTGCCGATAACATATTAATATTGTTTACATAGATAGTAATTGCAATATAAGTGTGTGTTGTGGTCTTGTCAACGATTGAACCTGCAACTGTGATTATAGATCTTACAGCAGAGCATTCTGTTCCTCCTGCAGAACGGACGGTTCTTTAAACAGAATCCACTTAAGCAATATTGGGAATGTTCCCGCAACAAGCAGTACTTTAACAAACATAACATTTTGTTGCTGGCACAAAAATTTTGTTGTTTCTACCACGAATCCAGATTACAGAACTATCTTGTTGCCTCTTCTCTGCTGGTTGTTTCTACCACGCAGATTACAGAACTATCTTGTTGTCTCTTCTCTGCTGGTTGTTTCTACCACGAATCCAGATTACAGAACTATCTTGTTGTCTCTTCTCTGCTGGTTGTTTCTACCACGAATCCAGATTACAGAACTATCTTGTTGTCTCTTCTCTGCTGGTTTTTTTTCAGCGTACAGTGAAAAAAAAACAGACAACTGTTAGTGTTACTAATTGACTGTTGAGCGAAGTGAACTAGCCTTTACAGCAGGTGTAACTTCGAATTACATTAAAACTGAAAGGAAACAATTTCGCTCACCCAAACCTTTCTGAGTGAAGTCAGGGACAAACGTAGCTTTAATTTCCTGCCAAACATTCGTTTTGACGGCTTTGCTACTACAGTTTTAACACCTGACATACTAAATAGCACGATGATATTCTACTTCTCTCATAAATACTTCGGCATTAATAAAATATTTCAACGCATGGCTAGAATAAATAATGTTTCACTGTTGACGTTAGTAATTTCTATAAAATATTGCACATTGTTGTCAACTTTGCAATTCTGGGTTCGTGACAGGTGTCATAGTATGGCCAATTTAGACTGAAAGAAATTATTAGCAACTTTGCCACATCAGTGTGTAAGTACGGTGAATAAGCGCGAATGGTTGTGTTTTTTGTAACATACATCCATGATAGTCTCCCTGCATTTGTTCAGGAAAGAGTCAAGCGACGCTAAACATTCCTATAGTCCATCCACGTTTCTTTCCAACTTTTCTAAAGTACTGCTGAAGTTCCACTTTAGGCTATTCCTCCGCCTCATGCAAACAGCAAACATCGCTTAACCCATTCAGATCCAGTGTACACACCTGCGTACCTTAAGCACGTGTAGATAATTTCTGGTCTCTGCTGCACACTGCGAAGCGCACTGGCCAATGTTAGGGACAGGTGATTTTCGCGAAAAGATTTATGGCCATGCAATCCTTCAACATCCTACATCCACAACCAAAACTTCCTTTGGTTATTGGCCATGTTTCTACGTGAGTAGACATGTTCTTATTTGACTGGGCCAATCGTACTAAAGTACTCCGATTCTGAATGTCAATAATTCGCGGACAGAAACTTAAGGCATGTGACATTTAACATCATCCAACCATGAAAGTGAATATGAACTAGTGTTTTGGAGTACAACTGGTCTTGAAATCTTTTCGCGAAAAAAACTTGTCGCTATCAATGAACGTACCTCTCGGTAAATGATTCGGAAACCGTATTACTAATGTAAGTCGTAATTGGTTCATATTACTGTAGCCGATCATTATAGCCTACAGCTCACTGGCTGTAACAACGAACCAAGTGATGTGTCGTCTGAAGTACAGAATGCATAATAACATTTTTTGATTGCTACACCAGAAACAGTAAATTAACGTGGGTCTGAAAGAATTAACTAAGTCTAGAAAATTATACCGAAGGGAAAACGCGTCGCATTTATGTACACTCAGTTTAATTATTTTCTTCATGATAACTATTTCTTTGTAAATATTACCAATCACCTACCTTCTCTTTGAATTTATTCACATTGATTATGGATATTAAATGTTATAACTAATAGTCACAGGTAAAATATAAGTACAATATTTTGATAAAGACTGAAATACTTTTGAGTTTAACCGTTCAGTCCCCTTATCCATGATTGAGGACACGTGGCAAATGAAGGATATATATGGTCAGCACTGTACACAACGAGGAATAAGTGGACGGTCTTCTGAGAGTTGTCCTTGTGAGAAATATTATTCGTTGAAGTTTCTGCGCCACTCATTTGTGAATGGTTAATGATGAAGCCAACGAACACGCAGTAGCGTGTTGATTGGTCGAAAGTATCGCGGTAGATACAAGTACAGAGAAGATAAAAAATTAAACGATTGCAACAATTATGCTCTTAAATGAATTCCGGACTGAAAGGGTTAACAGAAGTATAAAACGCTTGTGCTACATGATATATCAAAGAACGAACGAAGCACGTCATACATAGGGTGATTTTCGAAAAGGTTTGATTTAAAAAGTGAGACGATATGTCGAACCAACTATAGGTATATTTGCAGCCTTATATGCGGAACTTGTTCCATACACTGTATATGTTAAAATCTTCCATTTCAATCGAGGAACTTACTATATTTATTTTACAGTATGGTTGAAAAGAGTAAAGGGAAAATGGGGTAGAGTGTGCGTCCTAGGTGCCCAGTAGCCGCTCTCCATGTTTCAACTTTGAGCTGTTTTTCTGCCAATAGAACAATAAAAACCAACGGGGTAGGATTTGAGGTTAGAACACTGTTTATCTAAAGAACGTCCTTTTAAATGTTTGTAAACTTACTCTAACCTGGTTTCAATGCAGCTAGATTATTTTCGGCAAAGTATTTTATTCTTATCAAAGGGCTTACTTTTGGATATTTCGATATAGGCTGTTCACGGTAAAATGAGCACTTTTTAAAGTCTTGCTTAAGATTTACTTTTATGCACGTTGTGTATTCCTCCACCTTATATAAAATTAACATTGCATGAGCCTCATCACTTTATTCATGTGTCGGTCAAGTGAAACTGGGAAATTATTAGGAACGTAAATATTTCACAAATCTTTTCATTTTAACACTTCGGTGCACTAAACAAAACAGGAAGCTAAATAAATAATTTAAGTTATCACAAATTGTTACCTAACACTTCTTATTCGACGTTAATATACAGAACTACTTTCCCCTCCATCGTTACCAACTTTACTGGGCGAATGTCACTCAGTGCGCCCATTAGAATATATACCTGCAGGGGCAGTTACTATTTTTTTACAAAGTTCATTTCTTAAGTACTCATTTTATCGGGAACAGCCTTTATAAGCAAACACGATCATTACTGTTGACCATGTGACTTTGACAGCTGTGTTGGCGTGGGGTAGGTCAATGTCGGGTACATGCGCAGAAGACGCTAAATCGGTCGACCTCAATTTTAGTCTATGGTTAAAGCCGAGTATTTGGAGCGGTAAGTGCCTCGCACGCCGTGACATAGTTCGTCGCATGTAGTGAAGGGTAGACCACAGATGAAATATGAGGTAGATCGATTTTTTCGTCTTCTGCGCACGTTCCCAACATTAACATACGCTACGCCAATACAACTGTCAAAATCACATGTTCAGCGGTGACGAACGTGTTTGTTTATATCTTAACATTAAAAAAAAAAAGACCTTTTATATGAATAAATAACTTTTACCGATTTTTTTATGCTTAACAACGTTCCAACCTCAAATCCTATCCATGTTATTTATGACAGCCGTGCTGGCAGAAAAGTAGTACAATGTTGGGCTCGGAGTAATCTCTGAGCACCTCGGGTCCACACACTCTACCTACACTGAGAAAAAGGTTTTGTTGAATCAAACAAAAGTTGTTTGGTGCAACCAAATTATTTGTTTGTATAAGGGTAATGAACTATTTTGTACTGAAACCAAATTATTTTGTTGCTCTCATTTGGTTACCCCAAACTGTAAGATTTGGTAGGTGCATCTAAATATATGTTTGGCTACACGTACCTTAATCATTTTGGGCCGATGTGAAACAATTTTTACAGTTCGACCGAGTTTCGAACCTAGATCACCTGCGTCCGTGCACTACGCCTTGTAATATCAGCTAACGTAACAACTGATGGCGATGGAAATCGTTAAAAAAGATATACTGCAAATATTGGGCAACATGTGCAAACAAATATTTCAAGATTTACAGATTTTCTTGACAGTTTATTATTGCGTTGATTTATTAATGTGTTTGTACGATTGTTAAGTATCAATAGATGCACTAACAAACACGGTTACTATACTAATTGTCGCAAAAAAAACTCTGGAGCTGTATTTTCGAACGAAGGCAGACAAATGAGTGGCCAAACAAATATATAGAGTTGATTCAACAAAGTATTTAGTCGACAGTCTAATTTTTTTGGCCCAACACACAGATTTTGTTTATTCAAACATATATTTTGTTAGACGAACAAAAGTAATTTTTTTTTTGCTTTTCAAATTTTGTTTGCTCAACAATATATTTTGTTATGGCAACTAAATATATATTTGGCCCTGTACAAACAAATATTTTGTTCGATTTTCCTCCAGTGTTCAGTTTTCTCTCTATGGAGTAGACAAGTAGAGTGAATATATGACAGAGTGTGCATGCCGGCTGCGGAATATCTTATTTACGTATCTCAACACTGAACTGAGGTTTTACCATTGTAACTGTGAAATATACGTGGCTTGGATTGAGGTTAGCATAGTCATTGTGAATACCTGCTTTGGAATGTTAATGTTTCTTTCATAAGTTCGATATATAAGAAAATTAAATGAAGGGGAAAAATCGGCGTGTGCACCAAGAACAAGGCCAACAAAATATTTGTTTGTTAAGGTCCGAAATATATGTTTTGTTGAGTAAATAAAACTTGCAAAGCAACAAAATTAAGTTTGTTCAAATAAAAAAATACGTGCTTGAATAAACAAAAATTCTGTGTTGTGCCAAAAGATACAAGACTGCCAACAAAATATTTTCTTGAACCAACTGTATGCATTAGTTTCGCAACTCATTTGATTGTCTACATTACAATATACAGCTCGAGTTTTTTTCGGCATTTTTTGTGACTTTTAGGATAGTAACAAGGTTTTTTAGTGCGTTTGTTGATACTTATCAATTATATAAACATCCAAATAAAACAAGATTATCAGGAAACTAAAAAGTTAATCTGCAAAACTTGTAATATTTATTGGCCCACGTTGTCCAGTATTTGAAATGTATGTATTAAAAAACATTTTAACATATTCCGTAGTTACTTTAGCGGAAGTTTTTAGGTCTCCTCGACACAGATTCTGTAAGTTTAATATTTCGATTGGGCTCCCAATTTTTTTTATATTCACCAAAACTGTTTATTTTACGTAGAGACAAAAACATTTTTGGCTGCACTAACCAAATCTTCGTTTTGGGACAACCAAATAAGAACAACATAATTTTGTTACAAAAAAAATTGCATTGCCCCT
The DNA here is from genome assembly GCA_029891345.1 of Dryococelus australis. Lineage (NCBI taxonomy): Eukaryota > Metazoa > Arthropoda > Insecta > Phasmatodea > Phasmatidae > Dryococelus > Dryococelus australis. The sequence continues at coordinate 131,978,533 of CM057009.1, forward strand.
ATACAATTAATTTAATTGCGCCACACAAATTTGGTTTGAGTCAAAAATGTCTTCCTCGATGTCACTCTGTTGAGGACTCAGATGTGGGTATTTAATTGAATGCGTCTGCTTTAGCGGGTACTAAATATTTTTTAATTAGTGAATTATATATATATATATATTTGATAATTATGTATACATAGCAGTGTAGGCTAGCTATTGTGAGGGAATTCGTTAGATTATTACAATTTTTTATAATGAAATAAGTGATAATAAACACTGATTTTATTGAAAAAATTTGCTCTGAACAACGTAGTTCTAAAATCAAAAATAGGTTACGCTAAACTGTAAATAATTCTTGGTGGTTTACAACCAAAATACGTTCTCTTGAAAATAGTTTTGTAAAAATTCGTATACTGACATTAATACCATCCACAAGAAACACGACATTAATATATTGGTTTTATGAATTTAATCGATACTTTTAGACGATGTCTTTCGCTCGGCACAAAAATCAGCATGCTGGTATATCGGAGCCACGAGATTTACTGCCTAGAAATTTTCGCCCACGCCCGAAAATGCAACCAGTCGTCGCGGGCCCCCACCCGTTGCTCGCGCATGCGCAGTGCCAACTTACACTCAAGCCAGCGTCGCAGTTGTGTACCCGACATAACGAGACTGCATCGATTTCAGCCGTTTTAATAGCCACGGGGTTGCAGCGTCGGAAATGATTACCCTGCAAATTTTGTATCGCCCTGGTAAAGGCTGACCGATGCATGAATAAAGTGATGAGGCCCATGGCAGCGTTAGTTTTACATAAGGCGGAAGAATACCCAAAGTGCATACAAGTAGATCTTAAGCAGGGCTTTCAAAAGTGCTCATTTTACCGTGAATAGCCTATACCCCACGTGTCAGTCTGATTTTAAAGAAATATTCGTGTCAGCAAAACAATTGACTGAATCCTCACGGGATCTTGGCAGTTCTACTTTCAACTATACGCTGTTCACGGTAAAGTGAGCACTTTTGAATCCATAGGTACTTTTTTCTTGCCAGCAATTTTTTTGATCCTTTCACCTCTTTTTTCAAAATAAATATTGCCATGTAAGTAATAAACACAGTGTATATATTATATCTCACCGGACTTGAAAGTTAACGCCTGAGGCGAAAATAAAACATATTTATTGACTATTATTCCAGGTAAGAGGGCTTCAAAAAGTACTCACTTCACCGTGAATAGCCTATACTAGCAATTTGTGGGCCAATGTAGGGGATATGCGCGGACGACCTCATTATTTGTCATTGGGGGACACTGTGGCGTCACTTGAGAGTGACGGGCAGTGTAATGCCCCAGTGTGAACGCTCAATTCAATTCAATTCACACAATTTGTTCCAATTCATTGTAACAGTGACCGTCACCGGTGACCGCCACTGGTGGCCTAGAGCGAAATATCTGTGAGGTTAACTGTGCCCAATAACGCAAGACAGCTACTTCTACACTTTTATGTGCCGACTCTCTGTTTCGTTGAAGTAACCAATGATTTGAGGTTATAGCTTGCGTAAATGAAAATTGTTCGGTTATTTCCCCAGTCACAGTTTGCAGATCCATGTGATTTTTTTTTTTGTTGTAAATTGGGAAGAAAAGAACTAAAATAATAGTAAAATAACTGTTACATAAATATTGATTAGACCTGCTTTTTTTACTGAAAACTCTTGGCACGTTTGATTTCTTTTGCTATGCAAATGCAATATACTTATGTAGGCATTTATAAATGACTGTTGATTGGTCGTATGGAATCCGATGTAATTAATTTTGGGGCCGGATTCGTAGACACCCAGCGAGAACTTAGCGGTTCTCTTTTACTCTGTATAGAGAGAGAGAGAGAGAGAGAGAGAGAGAGAGAGAGAGAGAGAGAGAGAGAGAGAGAGAGACCGCGAAATAAAAATGTAAAGATCCTACTCTTTTTTTTCTGAAAATTTCGACAAAATTATACACGCAGAGGATTTTCTTTTTATTAGGATATATCTGTGTGTCCTATCAGATCCATAATAAGTTTCTGTGCTTCAACGTGTGAAAAATTATCCAAGTGTGTATAAAATATTGTTTCTTCTTCAGTTTGAAAGGCCTCATATTCCACTAGAGGTTTCTCACATTCCAGGACTCTTGCTCTAGGATTTGAAACAACACAAAACTACCTCTTGGTGAATTTTACAGTCGATAGCCCATTCAGTATAACGCCAATTCGAAGAAATACATAACATCGCACATAAGCGACTTAAAGAGACCCATAGTTGAGATACACAACTAAAATTCCAACTCCCATCAAAGAGGATTCGTTAACTCTATGCACCATCTTATATAATGAGTTCAAAGTTAAATTATAGAAACAAGAGATCGTATGGCAACAATGTTTCTTTTATCCTATTTTATGGCTTACATATAAATGAAAAAAATACTTCGAACAGGACGCGCTAAATGAAACTGACACTGTGCTAATGGTCAGATTTAGATAGTTTGGATGGTACATTTCTGATTTGGCAGCATAATCACACCAAACGCAAATCATTTTTAGATTTCTCGAACTCCCGCAGGCACTCTAGAGTGTTCCTTTATTTCACTTTAAGCAATCAACCCGTCGGCCTTTTTGGATATACTTGGACGAAGGAAATACAGTGTACCGAGAAAAATGTTTTGTTAAATAAAACCCAAGTTTTTTAGCCCAATCAAATAAATTATTTGAATAGGGGCAATTAAATATTTTGTCACTGAAAGCCAGTTGATTCGTTGGTTCGACTAAAGATTTGTACATAACACGGATTCGGTTATCATACAAAATAAATTACAGCACGACCGGGTTTCAAATACTGAACTTTTGCACCCGAATGTTATGCCTAAGAAAAATAAGATTCGTTTTAGTGCAGAAACATTGCATTTATAACAGTACTAATGTAAGGCATTAAATTTTTATTGAAATACGAAGTCTCCTAACTCGAAAAAAGGCCAATTAAGTTGGCATTGAAAATACATATGATAAAACTTTGAATTTAATCGTTTTTAAAATTAAATATTAAATGTAGGTCGTATTTAAAGTTACTTTATTTATATAGAATATGTGGTTCGATATTAAACACGAATTATGGTGCTTTTAATTTTAAATTCTCTTTTCCTTTTCCTTTTTGTTAAGAAAATGTGTCACAAAAATATGTCAAATTTTGATTTTCATCAAATACTGATACTAAATTCAATTACTTGTAATGCACAACTGGTGTGTTTCAATCGAAATTATTGAACTGTAATTCGTTATCATTTCATTTTCTGCCATTTATTTTAAGCGAAAAATTAATAATGTTCGAATTCTTCCAAACAATTCCAATTTAAAGACACTATATTCTATGGAAAGTTTCTACCCTTTAAAATAAGCAAAAAAGTTGAAAGATTTCCCGTTATTAGATACAATAATGCCAAATATACTTTTTATGCACATCATAAATAATAATCAAACCACCTGCAGAAATGCGATATTAAAATATGAGAAATGTTGCAAAATGCCATTAATTCGAAGGAAAATTTAAGTATATTAATCTGTGTATATAAAGAATCTAATAAGGTCAAAAAAACCCATATGCAAGAAAGTTTGAAATGTGTTTAAATTTAGACCACTCTTAACCATTCATAAAATATCTTACAGGCTATCCTTTAATATTATTTGAAGCAATATCTTTCAACTTCCGATATTCCAAATACTAGAGAGAATTTTATTTTTATTTTCGAAATAAAATCAGTTAACACACAACTTTCTAGGAATGAATACAATTATCTCCTGAAAAGAAATATGCATACGTCTGCAGAATAAAACACTTAAAGCAGGAAACTTAATATTATAAGTTCTATGTGTAAATTCCTCCATAATGAAGACGGTATTGTGGTAAAAACTCAAAACTCTATGCGCAACAGACTCCTTACTCTGCCAGAAAAAAAGAGTAGCTGTAAGTGGGTTGAGCTGTAGGGGTTGAAGCAGCCTTTCTGAGCCTTGGCACTGGCTCTTGCAGCTGAAGACATCACAGAATCCGACCTCGTTTCCATGCAAATTCGCATCCACTGTCTAGCAAGGCTGCGATGTTAATACCCCGAGCATGCCCCAGTCGAACTAACTACTTCTGTGTGTTTCATTGGAACCGTTCCCGGCTTCCCCCCTCCCCCTTCTCGCTTTCCAGTCCAACCCACGCCCTACTCCTCCCCAGACCTTTTCCGAAACCCACCCTCGCTTCAGGTTTAAGCCACCACCCGTGGCTACCCACAAGCCAAATTTAATAAAATTTGCACATTCATGTGTTTCCCCATTGGCAAGCTAAACTAGTGGGTTTTAACTTGACAGGAAATGTATTCAGGGGGAGCTGGACGGGGTCTTTTACCCGCAGCCCCGGCTTTTATCCGGACGCTAATACCATCTGCTCGGCGCCCGAGTGCTGAAAAGCGGAGCGCGTTTCATCGTCGAATACTTGTAGGATCTGCGGCGCGCGCTTTGCGCCGTTTCCAATTTCCCCCTACCTGGGAAAACAAAACGACGACGTGCGAGCAACGCAGATGCTGGAAAAGCGAATGAATAATCTCCCTCACACACCACGCCCAACTAAAGGAATTAAAAACTCCCTGTCCTTTGTAACCCCGCAACTATAACCGCAAAAACAAAAAAAAAAAAAAAAAATCATAGTTAGTTATTGCAGTTTAAGATGTGTCAACTTTTGATAGTTAAATTTTTTGATCTTACACTAACATGAATACACAGAACAGCTCATCAAGATTTCGTTATATCACATTGAAAAAATGAACGACAAGCTCGCCAAAGAAAATTGTGTCGTCATTGTTGTGTATTCCAGTCTTGTGCGAAATTTTGTTTTCGTCTTAGTGATAGTCTTTTCTGTCTTAGTTGTATTGTCCTTGGTTTTTTATTTCCACGTTTTCTGTTTGACTGAAACGTCTGTGTTTTTCTATGTTGTTATCGTTGTGTCGTCTAGCTTTGCGGCTGTTACTTCATCGTTGTGTCAACCTGTCTTGTGCATACAATTTTTGTGTTCGTCTTTGTACTCGTCTGTGCTGTCTTTATTTTGGCTTTCCTTGTTTTTTCCCGTTTGCTAATTAGTTCTGTGATTTTTTTTCTATTTTGTTTTCTTTTATTATAGGTTTCGTTTATACAGAATGTCAATTAATGGGTGCTTCAAATTAATAGGGATGGTGCATGGTATGAAATGGAACATATTTTCTTAAGGTACCCATGCACAGAAAAGCATCCTTATACCAAAAACACGGTGATATCAGCGAGCAGGGTTAGTTGGCAACCCGGTGGCAACCGAGCAATATAACAGCATGGGCATTACATGTATAGGTTGGAGGTGTTTTGCACTGCCCCATTTGACCAAAGTAGGAGGTCCCATTGTCTGGCCACCTCGATCCCCCGATCTGAGGCCTTTGGATTTCTACCTGTGAGGCCACGTAAACAAACTGGTGAGCGACACTCCTGTGAATACAAGAGAAGACAGAGAAAGAACTTGCGGCCAGGATTCGTGCAGCATTCGAAACCATCAAGGACACGCCGGCCATTTTCAATGATGTGTTCTGAAACATGTTGCAGCGCTGAAAAGCATGCATCGAATGCGGAGGAAACAATTCTGAGCAGCTACTGTACTCTCTCTGTGTGTAATAAACCTGTTTACAACACTGATACAGATGTATATTTCTTAATACCTGACGCAACCCTTGCACTCTATAATAGCGATTTCGGGCAAAAGGAGGCGTTTACAGACATGGGTACCTTAATAAAATATGTTCCATTTCATCTGATGTACCGCCCCTATATTAATTTGTAACACTTAGTTATTGTCGTTCTGTATAGTTTGACTACAGCTACTCTCGGCTCGTTTTCCATGTTTATTTCATGTCCCAGAATTGTATTTCTATGACAACATAGTGCAGCATTGTCATATATTCAAAATATTTAACTTAATAGTAATTTATCACTTAGAAAGCTATGTCCGAGTTTAACTCTGGGCTATACTAAAAAGGAAAATTTCTCTACTACGGGAAAAAAATTTCTCAACAATGATGTTTCGTTGTTTCGTTAATGACTGTAAGGACCTTAAATGTACGTTAAAGCGCATAAACACTAATGATCTTAAATCAAAACTAGAATCACTTTATAACAACTGAAATCAACAGTACACACAAGAAAGGATATTTGATTGGGAGGCAATCAACTATGCACTCCGTTTGCTGATATCCAGCCAGTGAGTCGCCCTTGTCCCTTAAGGGCTCGGGCACTTCAATTCTACCCCATTTGCAGAAACCCCACGCAACATTTATAACACATCAAGGGACACGCAGCACTCGTCTTTTCATCCCTATGATTATATTTAAGAAAATATATAAACTTTAAGGCAGCTGTAGCCTGTCAAAAATGCGATCAAGTCTTTGTGAAATATTTTAAAATAGAGTATGTAAGGATCAGCGACACTACTAATGGATAATTCTCACAAGAAAAGTTTGAGTTCATTTATTCCCAATCACTGGAAAATTAGTTTATACACAACTTTAAGTTCATTCGTATACACGCTGCACTCTAGGCTTAATTTTGTGCTAGTAAATATTTGGTACCGCAAGAAATATAAACGAATCACGCATAGGTGCTCAAAAATTAAACATTAAAATTATTATGAAAAATACAATTTACACACATTATTAGTCGTCGCTGGTTGTGAGTCACGCGAGTGAATCGTGATAGTAAAATTTGGGCAAAATTTTAGTCGTAACCGTCTGCGATGTTCTCGGGAGTAATTATCGATGATACAGCACCTTAATTTCTTTTGATTGACGACCCGTGTATGCAACCTCCAGGCATACACAAAGAATAGCGGCCTTTCTTAGCAGCTGCAATCCCGGCATGCTAGAAAGCCTGCTGCTCAATTTCATACAAATGGGGACGGTCTGTTGGGATGATGTCGGCGGCACTCCGCCTGGTGTAGCGAAGAATATTTTCCAACAAATTGACACAAGATGGTTAGGGATACCAAGCCGCTCATTAAAGGCAACAGAAGAGATTGTTAGCACTGCCATATGTTACTGCTGAGTGCACAATCAGCTCTGTAGTGGCATAAGAGCAGCATTGTAGGGCAATACCATGCGGATTGTAATCAGAACCCTACTCGTGTGTAATCGCAACATTCATTCTGTAGAAAGTAATGACGTCACTAATTTGTGACGCACTGACATTTTACAATATGTTCTGTTGGTGTTACCACATACCTTTAATAATATTTGTACGGTAGCTACATTCAGACTGTTGTCCCTATTTTAACAGTCTTGGAGGGTAATGGCTATAGAATTATGAGTCCCACAACAATATTTCCCTTTCAGTGTAGAGCCAAGCCAAATTTCGCAGATCAGTGGTGCTACAGAAGAACATGAAATCTTACATGATTTAAGTGCTATCAATCGCAGATTTTCAAAAGGGTGACCAAATAAATAATTACGATATGTTCGTGATATCTATTACACAATTTAACCAAATTCAACAAACAATTTGTATGCTGGCAGTCTATTAGAAGCATTGCAAACAAATCCTCTTTTTTAGGCAATTTTGTACAGTATCACCAAATAATAAAATTAAGATTATATTCCATATCTGGGGACCAATGAACTGATTTCCACCAATTTCTTGACACGAAGTAGCACTTGCTTGTATCGAGTGGTTCATGCTCTTATTTTGAAAATGACAATTCTGTATAGGCGTACATTTTAGGTTATTTAACAATATAATTCAGAACAATATATTTATTTCATCCGAAGTTGATGCTCTGAATCCTACGTCCACAATGCAGCTGATATCATGCTAACTCATGGTACGATGTTGTCTGGGCTCGAGTCTTGGTTAAGGCAAGTGTATATTTTTTTTATTGTCTCACTACCATTTCATATGTTTCAGGGTTAATCTCTAATTATGTCTATTTCAGGTAACCGGAGATCAATGCCTATCTACCATCTGAGCTTTCAAGAACTTTATTAGAAATTATTTGCACCCATATAGAGGAAAGTAGGCTCATTAGTTAATCAGTAACTACTTGTTTTTACATAAAATATGTTCCCTTACGACAATAATTAAGCCACAGGGACAAGGTATTTATGCATTAACACACATCACACGGTACTATGAATTTCGTGGCTGTATGAACAATTCCAACCACATTAAATATCTGTGCTTACGGTATGGGTAGCTTATCTATCGCAACGATACTTACTGTAAACATGTAAGGTCATGCAAAGTTAAACTGCAGTCCTCATCGATGCCTCGGTGCTGGATCTGCAACAAAGTGATCTTGCAGCCTCCGTCGGCTGATAAATGGACAGTGATTTCGATCATATGGCTCCATTACCAATATCTGCTGCGACCAGTATGAACGACGAACCTGGCACCTCATCACCAGGAGCAGCATCTCTTCCCATGAAGATATCTTCATACATGGTTCCTAGTCCTTCCGATGTGACGACATCCGAACCATGTGGGTCCGCTAGTGTATCAACTACGGAACTTTCATTGACAAATCGGTTTCGCTTCTGCTGTAAGGACTTTGCCTTCAAGCTTACTGCATGGCCGCACGAAGATCACGCGTGCCCGAATGGTTGGTTTCGTATTTAACGAACTAGAATTGAAGGTGATGTTTATACGGATGCAGAGGAACATGAATAAATTTGTAATAATAAAATTAAAAAAATTAAAAAAATATTTCAATCTTTTAGCCTTAAATCATTTCTTCCTCTGTTATAAACTGATAAAAAAAATCACTATGATGCAAACATTATTTTAATATTAGATAATCACTGTGTCTATAAATTGTAGGGCTTTCCTGGAGCTAGAAATGGTGCTTGCAAACTGAATTTCACAAGCCTGACTTTAAGAAATCGCAAATTATAATCGCATATGCCTGTAAATATTCGCTTACTTACAACAATGACTTACGAAAATCTGGGCATAATGTGATTTAATATACAGACCAACTGAAAAAAAATTACAAGCTCTATGTTACATCGCTTACCTTTAAATGTGGGTGAGGGGTTGGTGAGTGAGGCTAGGGACGTGAGGGTTGGTGAGAGGCGATAAGGGGTGGTGTGGGATGTTGATGGGGGTATGGGGGTGAGAGTGGTGGGGGTCAGGGGGTTAGTGGCTTGGCGTGATTTGAGTGGGGGAAGGGGTGTTGGTGTGTGCTAATATTTAAAAATTTCTTTGGTTACAGGTTTTTTTTGAAGGAGGAGGGGTATTGGTAAGGTGTGTGATGGTACTGAGTTTTGATTATTGGGGGGGGGGGGGTGGTAATGGCAAACCTCTTAAATCCAATATGGTGGTCCTGACTGTGGGTTACATAATCTATGTGATCTAATGATCGCATGCGCCTGGAAAAGACGAGTCCGGTGATATATAGCACTCAATACTTACACCTTTAAATTTTAATTATAAAATATATTAAAATAAAAAAAATTAAATTATTTTATTTTGTGGGGGAGGACGGGAGATCAATACGCGCCTGATGTGGCAGGCCGAAATTAATTATGACATTTTAAATAAAAATTTTCTGTCTTATTTAATGAAATTGTGATCTGCAGCGACACTCTAAACCGATATAATAATTAAAAGTCCAGGGTAGCAGGCCGATATTTTTTTTTTTTTTATTAAAATCATTTTTATTAAAATCATTTTTAGGGTTATGGTACGCTGAAACTGAACTTGGGTTGGGGGCGTCGAGGGGAAAGATGAACGAGACCGCCGGCCGTGCCTGTGACGTCATCGTGGACAACTCCTTCCTCCTATCACGAATTCCGTTGTCCCAGAACGAAGATAACCTGTCTACTGACGGGGCGGCGATGGAGTAGTGGTTATACTACTCTCCTCCCACCTAGGCGAACCGGGATCGATTCCCGGCGGGTACGTTCTCGGACTTTCGCATGTGGGAATCGTGGCGGACGATGCCACTGGCCAGCGAGTTTTCTTGGGGGTCTCCCGTTTCCCCCGTCCTCTCATTCCGGCGCCGCTTCATGCTCACCTCGCTTCACCCTCATCGGCTTTCAAGACCTCGATGTTAAAGGGCCGCCCAAATCACTTCACTCAACTTTTTGACGCCCATGCCAGAAGCATTTTTGATCAAATTAATTTGCTGATACAAAGTCAATATACACAAAAAAATTGTATATTTTGAGATAAGGCATTTAGGGTGATATGAGTTATGTAGTTCTTTTGTGATCATCAGCGAGCTCAGTTAAGCACTGCACATGCCTGGGAGAAGCTGAAAAGAGCAGTTTATAAACGTCTGCCACCTCCAGCAACACTTCCAGATCTCGTAAGAGCTGACCAGATGGAATAGGACCTTCGTCTATAAGAAGACATTACCACATTGATCACAAGCATGCCACGGCGTGTTAAGAACCTGCACAATGCACATGGAGTTCATACACGGTACTAGGCTGCAGTAGGAAGAAAGAACCCCCCCCCCCCCCTAATCAAAGACACCATTGAGTTAATTTTGTGGTTCTATCGTGTATATTTGTCTGTGATATCGGAAAACTGGCTCTTTGTTAGAAACACTTTGAATTTCACGTTTTGTATTGGTACTGTTTGTAACTTCTAATTGCTATGCTTTCTTTTGTGTATACTCCAGAATTTTTTGCATTCTGTATTTATACTGCGAACATTTAGTGGGGTGTTTTTAAGTGGTTGTCTAATCCCAAGGACTGGCGGAAGTTAGTTTTATTGTGTCACTGTCTGGTTTTCCAAGAACGTAATGAAAGATCACGGTGGAACACATTCTGATGTTTACAGCCGCATGGTTAACAAAATACTCCTCTTCGCCCCTCCCTGTTAACTATCTAGTTCATGACACGCGCGAGGCATACTAACTCCGACTCTACCTCCCCACTTTCCTGCCTCAGCTAGATTATCATATTCCCGCCATAAATTTCCCGAATATTAAGAGCCGTTAATCTCGTGGTGGGACATATGATTATGTAATCAATAAGTAATCAAGTTGAACGTTAAAACCTGGGGCGCAGTCGAGAGCATTAAATATGCTAACGATCATGGGACAGTTTCCCGAGTGAACAAATACCTAGCATTATCGACAAGCTTTACTGATTACATTTCCGAAAAACAAACAACGAATTTCTAAGAAATTATCAATTTCGAAAAAAAAGAATACGAAACTATTAGCGATCTTTAATACCAACTTCTCACGAACAGTTCTGGGTACTGCAAAAAAAAAAAAAAAAAAAAACTGCTTTTATTGTCAATAAATAACGAGGACCTCATAAATAGAAATCGGAATTATTTTAATCATTAAAATATTTAGCATCAGCTGTTGTGTAGTAATGAATAAATGCGATACTATACGATGCAGAATTCCCATTAGTGGAATATTCTTCTTGACACCAGGGAAGAAAAAATATTATTTACTCCTACACCTACAATAAACAACGGTTTTTTAATGTCTGAAAGTGGAGAATTTAAATTTGCGAACTAAATGTATTACATTTGCATTTGAATATTTATTTTGAAAAATTTTATTTACATTCTGAGAAATTTATTCTATACGTTTTGTAAGTGTATTTGCTTCAGACAACCTACAGTATATGCACAAATCTATTTTTGGCGACATTTTGTCTCATCGCTATATGTTAAGATGTAATCATTATGAAAACATTTAAACTTGAAATAAAGCCTTCATATTGAACATAAGAGTGTAGCAACACCAAAGTAAAAACCTCATAAATATTTAGAACTATATGTTTCTTTTGGTAATGGTAGTTTATGTATTCTAAAAAAAATATTTTGCCGAATTAGGTTCAGAAAGTAAAAGATGCATGTCCATGGTAGGGTAAATATTCAAACCCACGTTATTCCTTTACTGAAACATTGAAAAAGCCAAACTTTTAAAACCTCGACTACTACGAAACAGAGTTAAACTTCTGAAATAATACAAATTTTTGGTAAGTTTTTTCGTATTTAATTATTTTTAGTGACATTCGGAAATGAGTTTATCTGGAAGTTATTCCATGACACAAGTTAAGTTTGCAAAGGTTGATAACTCTGCTGTAGGCTTGACTGTATAAATCGTTCCTCATCGGAAAATAAACAATGTCGATTATTGAATAAGGTTACAAGTTAGGGATACAAATAGGGCAGTTATGGTGGCAAGAGAGTACTTCACGGATACGCTGAATAGATTTTCAAGACTCCCAGGGGTGTCAAAAATGGAGTTCATTTCCGTGTATAATCAATTAGCATGATGCTAAATAATATACACACCTAATAGTTCTAATAGAGTATGTCGGTCTGTACGTAAAGTTCTCGAATACTAATCTTTTATATGGTGTTACCAAGTTCCTCTTCACGTCTACCTAAACAACCTGACGGTATAAAACTAATGATATTAATGACTTATTATTCCCATATTTACGTTATATTTTATCGGTTAAACATTTTAAGTAAATGTAAATATTAAGAAAATATTTATTTAAAAATAAAATAAGCATATTTTTAAATAGGTAATACGTCAATTATAAGCTAATCAGCCTATACTTCATAGTACATTTCAAACATAGAATAATATATGAAAAATAGTTGAAGCAAAGTGCCGCTTCATAAGAAATGAAGTAAGAGAATACTTCAAAAGAAACTCAAGGGAGATTAATCATGTGTAGTTTAACTTATCTGTGACTTTTATATTCTCTGGCTTATGTTGTTCCTCAGAATTTACTCAAATTTTGAGCTCTACAAAAAAGTCTACGACAAGGAAATTTATGACGTAGCTGGAAATATAAAAGAACAAATATAGGTAACTAATATACTTTTCCCAGCATGTATATTTTCAATGATGGCATTAGTGTATATGATAGTAAATGTTCATACTTCGCGAACTCCATTAACAATGATGATATTTTTTGAAAGTCATGCAGATAGTTGTAATATCTATAGACCTACTAATATTTTCAGCATAAGTTGTTAATAACAGGTAAATAGCAAACATTTTCTGGGTTGAATATTTATCGAGACAATAACGATTAAAATATTTAGGAAACAAGTAAATTAAGTCTGTCCGATCAGTATCACTATAAAATTTTTAATAGCAAAATCTTCCATTCAAATTTTTATTAGAATCCATTAATTACATATGTTTACACCGATGCTTAAAATTAAATAAATTTTTTGCTAATTCACTAAACATTCAAATATTACCTCCTTTATATTTATAGGAAATTAAAAAAAACTTGTTATATCCTTGGTATAAGATAGTTTCATATTTTTCATTATTATTTCGGATTGTGTAACTTAAGGCATATATGAAGTTAGGTTTGTCAAACGCTTACAAACATAAGTAATATTTCTGAACTTTAGTTATTTACAAGGTGAAAAATAAAAATGTATAATTATATTTTTAATGATATTGCGGAATTGGTAATACGGTACACATGCACATACTCGGAGAACAAAACGACATCTTTTTTAAAAAATTAAAATTTCTTTGCACTATGATAATGAAAAAACAGTCTAATAATTTCAGCGCCTAAATACATATGGTAAATTACACCAAAAATTTTAAACGCAGCCAGTTTGCAAATAAATTCCAGAACATAAGATTATCCAGTTATTTGATTACACTCAATTTCCCTCAGAATGAAAGGGCATTATCACCTTTAGTTACCGGGATGTAGTAAAAAAGCCTCAAATTTCTCACTTTCAAATGATGTAAAAAGCTGTATCATTTAAAAGTATGTGTACTCACCACTCATACAGAAAGTGTCAATCAAATAATCTAATACGTCAAGTTAAAGAAAATAAATCCAAAATTTCGAAAATAGCCATATATGCTTTATTAAGAAGTCGACAAATTAGACTGTGTCGATTATATCTTACGTGCAGGGAGTCGGTTTAGAATTTCCTGGCACATAGTGTTCAAACCTAAATAGCTGACGTCAAACTGTCCCTCAATATGGTGGATGAACTTGTTTAGGAATTAGGTAATTCAGTTATTTTGTGGACACTGCTAGCTGCTTTTAATACTTTCATTAGTTATAGTAACACATAATATTTCCATAAAATTGTGTAATTATTCCAAGCACAAAATAGGGTATCGTTTAAAATTTCTTATATATTATGTTTGTTCCATAGGGCAGTTCTTACCAAATTACTATATTTAGTAGAAACTGTTGAAACAATTCATGACGTATAAAATTTATGATTAATTTTAGGCACTACTAATTTCCCGAAATCGCACATTATTATTTATTGATTAAATGTCGTAGTTCCCAACTTCTGTCGTAAAGATATTGACAAAACTAGCATCATAAAGAGAGCACAACATATTAGAATACTAAAAAAAACCGTCATTATGAAGTGAAAAATTTAAATTCAAGACTCCACGAACATAACGATACTTTCACGGCATTATTTGTATAGCAAAATTTGTAGAAATAAATGAGAAAATTATAGACATTAGTAATATAGGGTACAAATGAACACGAATACAGGTTCGAAATATAAAAAGTAAATGGAAAACCTATATATTCATTATGTAATAATATTATCCCTAATTGCGGTATACAGCACATACACAGTTGGAGACCGACCACAAGAATTTCCATTGAAAAACTACAGAAATTATTTATAATGAAAATATGATTGCGTGTAGGTAAATTTACTACCGAGTGCATTACAAAAAAAAACCTGCTGCTCTGATCAGATTATGTCATAGAAATAATTGCGGTTTCCACTCTTATTTTACATAAAATTTCAAGGCTCGGGAGTATTATTATTTTTTTAACGAATTGCGAATCAGCTCGTTAAAATTATACGAAGGAATTTTCGTAATGTTATTTCCCTAAAGTATTCAAAATTTTCTCATAAATTTGCTAATGAAGACCTAGAGTGTTTACAGGTTGGCAACTCTCGTTACACTCAAAGAGGCAGTTTGTCATAAAACTGGCACGCATATAATATACGCCAGCAAGAAAACTCGGGTGTCTGTTGCCAACCCAGAGGCGCCACATTTTAATTAGCGAACTTCTTAAGTTAAAAGTTTTCGGGGCTTTCGCATTTGGACATAGTAATTACTGACAACGTACTACTATAGAAAATTTACGTTTTATGATTGGTTTAATATATTTATGCGTAATTTTATTTGCGTGTCATCTGCTTGAAAAAAGTCGTGAATATATTTACAACAAGCAGATAACACAAAATTATAATTACGCACCGATATATTTAACAACTCATAAAATGTACATTTTCTATAATCGTACTATGTCAGTAATTAGTGTGCACGCGAAAACGAATAATTTCGGCAAAATTTCTGCAAGACAGTTTAAAATTAGTGCCAAGGAGCCACACACGCAAACGTGACTGACTGTGCGCCTTATTCCCGCAAAGGAAGTTCTGTAACGTATTACTTCAAAAACGCAAACCAAATAATATCTCGGCTTCATTTCATGATTCATTGTAAATCATCCCACTGAGCTGAAGTTTTCTTTGAAAGTCATCTGGATTGAAGTAGTAAAAAAATTTAACATATTTTTGCGATTACACTTCTGTGTTCTACCCAAATTACAAGAAAATGCTATAATTTGATTTTATGAACACCTTGATGTGATTAAAACGATTTTGTAGGTAAGAAATTCCGAGAGTAAGGAATAGTGGTGAGGCGATATATTTAAATCGATTGTGCGACAAATTCGAGTGTAGCCCCGGCTGGAGGTGCTAAGAGCGTCGATGTAGCCAGGTCGACTAGTGAAATTGTGGGGAGGGTATCACTAGACAGGCAGTAAGACCCGCCCCGTACACTTCGTTTAAAAATGCAAGAGACCTTCAGTAATAGCCGGGAAAGACGCGTGGTTTACTGCAAGACAACAGCACAGTATCGTCGAATATAACTTACAGGAACCATTTCATTTCTTGATTAACAACCCTCATTGTGCAACAATGCTAGAAACGTAACACCAGTTCCTCCACTCCACAAATGTTGTCATCATAGCTGCGTTTGGCTTCCGTAACGTCACTTGTGCTGTCATTTTCGCTACTGCTGATACTACTGCTGCTGCTAATGCTTAGACTGATTAAATCCGAAGTTGATGTCCCGAATCAGACCTCCGTCTAATGCAGTGCATTGCGCCCTAGCTTATAGTACGAGGTTTTCTGTGTTCGAGTCTCGGGTAAGGCACGTGTTTAATTGAATTGTCTCACTATTGTTGCATAACTTTCTGACTTCATTTCTAAAGTTATTGATTTCAAAGTCAATTCAAGTCCTTTCTACCAGCTCAGCTTTTAAGGAGTTATTTAATAATTAATTGCATCCATGTCGAGGAATGTAGGCTTGTTATTTATATCAGTAACTCCTTGTTCATATTTTCCAACCTTATAGGATGTATGTTGAGTTCAGTTGGTATTCTACTTATCTGGAGTCTTTATATGGCAGCGCATTTAAACAAATCTATAAGTACTTTCAAACTTCTTATTCTATTTACACCAAACAAAATAGACTGTGGTGGACCTAGGGAGTAAGATATTATGATATCTTCCAATGTATGATTTTTAAATGAGATTCCTTCCAATATTTTAAGATGCATGGTATAACTATATAGGCCAACAATAAGATAAATAAATGATTTACAATTACATGATGAAATGGAAAATTTAATCAATTTTTCATTTGGTTAATTTTATATTTTAGCAAGTGACTGCCACCAAAATTCGAAAGTTCTCTAATCACAAGGTCTTAGGCTAAACAAGACACACACACTGCATTTAAATAATTCCTATTTCTATGCTGTCCAATAGAGCTCACACTTTTTGAATAAGTGTACAATTATCTTATAAGGTGAAATTAACTCTATTAAAATTATTGGCATATTTATATAATATTTAGACTTTTTGGAAGAGGTAATTTCATGATTATGGTATATTATACTAAATCGAACGCGAAAATAAATGTATGATAATGCCAAGAAAATTTTTTTATAAATATATACATACAAATTTACACATTTGCGGAATTTCTTAACCAGATTTTTATTTTTTGTAACATGGCAATGGAAGCTATAAAACGTTGGCGGGCTTGTGTTGTGCATCAATAAAGGTATTCTCGGGAATCTGAAATACACACAACCCAGATCTTACGGACAGCATAAAAAATAACTTCGCCTTCAGGGGCCCGCCTAACTTAAGCAGTTTTTTCCCCGTCTGAGGTCGAGAATTGCGGGAGCGATAAGGGCGACGCTGCGTTGCACATCAATTGCGCCTTCGCCGTTACGCACAAGACTCTGAACTGTCGTGAAGTGTTCTCGCCGTGCTGCATGTACTCAAAGGCTGCTCACGATAAAGTGAGCACTTTTGAAATAAACCTTAGAAAAAAGTCATTATCCCTATCTGCACATATTTTAACGGGCGAACTGGGTGACATGCGCCCACTAAAAGTGGCAACGATGACTGGAAAGTAGTTCCATATACTAATGTCGAATATAAAGTGACAGGTAACCATTTGTGATAACTTAAAATTATTTGTTTCACTTTCTGTTATTTTTATCCATCGAAGTGTTAAAAGGAGCAGATTTGCAAAATATTTTTGTTTTGTAATAATTTCATAGTTGCACTTGACCGACGCAAGAATAAAGTGACGAGGCCCATGGCAATGTTAATTTTGTATAAGGCGGATGAATATTCAATGTGTATACAAGTAGATCTTAAGCAGGGCTTTCAAAAGTGCTCATTTTACCTATGTGAACTTCAAGCGGCGACCCTAAAATTTTTTTAGTGGAATGTCTGTGACAAGGTTCAATGTAGGTCTATAGAGTATTTTTTAAAATGTATTTATGTATCTGACGTGTATATGATATACAGAGTTTTTAGTTGTGTTGGCGTGTTCCTAATTTGTGTTTATAATGCTTGTGATGTCTTGAAAGTACTTGGCAGGCTCGTCTGAAGTGTGCTCTTTTCGTAGGCCAGCATAATGGACGCGAATTTAATAGTATAATGGAGAAAAAGCGTGTTTCAAACACTTTGCAACGCAGTTCAAATGACATGTAGGCGGGCCCCTTAATGTCGCACGAGACTTGTGTAATTCTCAGTCGCGTGATTCTCCTCACAATAGTACGAAACTTGCCCTGACTTGTAAGATGCTCCGTGCAGTTTATTTACTCGTCACGGTTGCAGCTTGAGGTGTCGTCAATAGTACGTAGGCCATAAGGGGCTTCGATAATCTGCCGTGGCCTGTGTCAAAGGAGCACTGCGATATTCGCCTGGAGTCATTTCGTTAAAAATGGGGGGGGGGGGGGGGGGGAAACAATACAGTTCGGCCGAACCCGGCACCGTGAAATCGAGCTCCGTGTGCTGACAACACACACCTTGCTCTCTTTCAACAGCGAACTAATTAATTAAAATAATTTTTTAACGTAATTTTTCAACTTCACCGATTGTGGATTTACAAAAAAAAAACCTATTTTAATATATATATATTTTTTAATTTACCATAATTTACAGGCATCCACTACGGGACGGTTAACAGATTTTCTCCAAGCTCTGTACGAGTATTTCACATAGGAAAATGGTGAAAATATTTTTTATGTTGTAAAACGGCGTTTCTTTATTTATATGCCAGACGTATATCTGTGCAGCTAATAAAACTTGCAGTATGAAAACAAACATACAAAATTATTTTTTTCCCTCTACAACATATTTTTCTAAATATCTTTTCAGAACCGTAACAGTCGCTAAAACGTAGGCGTTGAATTATTTCTCCATCAAATGTTGTGGAATTGGAACTGTGCTTGACCTGAGTGGTAGGCCACCAGCCTGCGCTGGTCCATATATCCGGAAGGATGGAAACCTGTTGGATGGGGTGTGGAGGCTGGTTTCTCGGGGGTGCTCCCTTCCCTTCCCCAGTTCCTCCAATCGTCTGCTGCACCAATCGCATCTCATCGTCACGATTGCCAGAATTAGTGTGCTGTCCCTAGGCAGCGTTTTCCAACACCGATAGTCACATGACAGCTAACAACTGTCAGAAAAATTAAGAAGGCAATATCTGCAGTCGTAGCTTCACGATGATTATTTATTTGGATTCATGTACTTACAAATTTTAATTAATTATTATCTATATTCGACGAACTAAAACATATAGAAACGTTGCTCTGTGGGGATACACTGATAAGTTAAATTGTATTGCTCCATTTACATTAAAATAATTTATTACTCCACATGAGTTTGTTTGAACTATTTACGTATTGCTACGCAAATGTTATGGAAACATTATATTTTTTTTTGAGAGAAATAGTAGCACTCGCGATACGTACAAGTTGAAACGTTTCTGGAACGAACATGAAATAATGAATATTTTCATACCCAGTGCTCTTGAGACAAACGTAGCGAGGAAGCAGCTGTACATAAATTTTGAACAGTCAGATATTTCCCAGAAGTAATGATAACATATTTATCAAAACGCCATCTTCCTTTTAGCCTTTTACTCTTTGGACAGAAGAGTCCTTGGGTATACCTTACAGGTCTGTGTGTTTCTGTTTGTGTGTCACCTTTTCGATCAATTCGGCTGTCGGATAACCAGTTTGTGAAAAATTTAATGTTAACTGATAAAAAAAAAATGAAAACTGTATCTTAAATTTTGCGCATCTGTACAAACTTCGGGATTTGAGGTTGCTTTTATGAGTCCTTTGGAGCATGAGGTCTATGTTTTTTAATATAGGGTCAGTTAAATTAGCTTGTCGCCCTAGCTACACCGTCTGCGAATATTCATTCTACGATGTAAGTATTACTAGGGCCGTATATTTTTGGCCAAAATATTTATGCTTACGCTATACTTCAATATCCTACGTCCACAACCACAACTTCCTTTGGTTATTGGCCTCACGTTAGGAGTCAGATGCATAGCCAAAATTCCCAAAAAGAGAGTGGTAAATTTTCCATTCGACGTACAGGTTAAACATCTAAACGTCAGCCATCACTCTACAAAGGTGGCCGTAAGAAGGGGTATTTTACCCTAGGAATTACGGGGAAAATACGCGACAAAAGAAACTTTATTTTTACTTCATATACTTCATACATGTGGTTTCCTAGGGAAATATATCAAAACCACCACATGCAACATGAAAGTTTCTAACATTCCTAACTTTTTAAGGACGAACAGTATAATAAATAGTTAAACGGCGTCGTGTTTATATATATATATACACACATATACACGCACATACACATGTATATCGCATTTGCCTTTTATGTTGATGCTGCGTAATTTTTCTGGTAAAAATTATTACTCCTCCTCAGAATTACCACTTTAACGAAACTTGAACACAATTTTGTATAACGAATAACATACTTGAGAAAAATAATGTTGTGTTTCCATTAGAGAAATTTGGCTTTCAAGATTTAATTGATGTTCTTTTTGTGTGAAGCTTTACAATTTTGCTGATAATCTATTTGTAATTTTTTAAAATTGGTGTTATTCTGTACTTTACTTTGTTTTACTTCAAATGTTCCGTTTCCTGAATATGCCTAACAGGTGTGCTTGCATGTATACTTTATACATATAATTGGTACTTTATGTTTATGTATGTTAGTCATATATTTTGAATGAAATAATTATTTTCCGGCGTAATAATGTTAAGACATTTTCTAAAATCGAATTCTGTTTATAACCAAGTAGGCCTAGGCCAACTTTTTTCAAAGTTCCTTGTATTTATATGCGCTATTTATTTATAAAGTAGGAAGTTTTCAGGCGCAATTATTCACTTCCCCTCGCTGAAATTTTTTTTCATGGCCCCCGTACAAACAGTACCCTGACCACAAACTCTTGCGCCGATACCCCAAGCTAGAAGTTAAAGTTGAAGTCAAGCAATCACCTATGGGGCACTGTACCTGACTGTACAATGCAAAGAACACATAAAAAATTAGTACCGACACCGTCAAAAATTGTCAGAAAAGTATGATTTATGTCGGATATGAAAGAAGAATGTATATATTTTACAACACTAAAAAATATTTTACTAAAATATAGTTTTTAAATGTAAATTATTAATTGATCGATAGAGTCCGCATTTTCAATAAAATTAAAGCGCATTTCCGTTTTGGATGCTTCGGAGAGTGGAATTTACAAGAAAATATTCTTCAAGAAAGCTCGTCATAATATTTACTGAGATTGTGTGTAATAAAATCATAGTAAAAATATATCAAATCAATTTTATAATTAACTTTATTTATGTCAGTTTCAGATATAAATGTTCGTGACAAATGGGAACACTTAAAATCAATTATAAAAATTATTTCCTGCGTTATTATTACAATTTTCTCACACACAACCATAGTAAATATTATGACGATGTTCCACGACAAAGATTTTTTACAAAATTTTTCTTTCTGGAGCACCCAGAATGGAAATAATTTTAAATTTCGTTAAAAATACAGACTATTTTAACAGATTATTTATTTTAAATATAAAAATTATAATGTGGTAAAATATTTCATAATGTTGCTATATATATAATTTTTCCATATACAGCATAAATCACACTTTTCTGACAATTTTTATAGTGTCTGTACTACTTTTCTTAGAAGTTATTCACGTTGTATAGTCGGGTGTAGGGCTCCATGGGCAGTTGCTTTACTTCAACCTTAACAGCGTTCCACTTGACAGTGTAAGCACAATTACAACTGGCGATGACATTTCCATGCGCTGTTTTATGTCCCGCCACGAAACGGTATTTTTGAGTTACGACCATATTCTTCTTGCTTCTATAGTCATCCTCCGCAAAATCAATTGACTTCGCTCCGTTTTACGGCTGCCCAGCGAAGCTGTAATGTTTGCACGCCTTACAAAACGGCGTCTCGTTTCGCTTCGCTCGTCCTCTGTTGATTAAACGCTCAAAATGTGCAGAGAGCGGTAATATTCCACTGCAATTTTCCGCTGTACTGACGTGACGTTTTATGCCTTCAACGTGGAGTTTACGGCACGCTATAGTAAGATTACATTATTAAATAAAGAAAGATGAAAAAAAAAAAAAAATAAATAAAACAATGGGTTTTAACTTCACACGGCTATACACAGTGACTAAGGAAGGTGGGACAGCGAAACATAAAGTGGTTTCCGAAGTACTTGAATACCAATATTGTGGTCATGTTAACAGTGCCGTACCGTAGATTTGTCACGCACTATCACAATTCTCGGGTCACCGACGCTACAGCGAAAACCGATGATGCAAGGAAAATTAGTTTTTTTTTCGTGAATTTTTGCCTGGAAACATTTCAGCAAAACTCAACAATTTCTGTACAGGGGTAGAGCATAAACCGTAAGTTATTTCGGCGAAAGTACCTCGGAACATTTTCGGGGCTAACAATCAAAGTACCGTAAAAGGTTCAAAGTACCGTAAACGGGGGTCACTTTGTGACAAGTTGGGGTGGATTTGTGACACAAAAAATTACATTTAAATTTCCCCCTCTTACAGTGGGATGTTTATATATTCGGTGGTGCCAACTGAACCAATATACAGTACAGATAGCCTCTTAGAAATGGAAGGAAATTTAAATAAAAGTGATAAATCCCGTGTTACATAGTCAACCCCTATGCCCAAAGTCACCCCTGTTTGTTGTACATATTTCTGCAAGCTTTTATTTAACTTCACTTGTTTGTATGTACGGTTGGTGACTGTGAGGTGTCTGTCCGGCGACCACCGACTCACTAGCAATCACGATGTATTTGGCGGAAAAGTTGTCGATTACTGGTGACGTGTAGAGTTTCAGTGCCGGGGAAGTCCTCATTTACACATGGTTGTGTGGGTGAAAGACCATCCAAACTTTGAAACACAAGATGGAATTCAAATGATCGACCGCGTGTGTGTATGTGAAATACCATTTGAGTATCCCGATCGGCGTGGGCTCGTATTGAAATGTCAAATACATCGACATACACACACGTGTAAGATGAATAATGAATATTCAGCATGTCAGTTCAACTTCCCACGAAAAGAGTGCGCTGAATCTCGCCTGATCGCAAGCGATACCGATGACGGACGAGTCTGTGAGTTTATCAATTGTTCAGCTGTATAATAAATGGGCGAGACTAAAAAGTGAAAAATAAATTAACTGCAAAAACATTTTAAAACCATGTTTTTATTTATAAATGTATTGAAAAGATAAAAATAATTATAGGCGTAATTACACAATTATAGAACTTTTAAAACTCGGTCGAACAGCTGTAATAAATTTTACTAAAAATTAACATTTTCATATCAATTTATATTTAGCATATAAAAGCTTGGCGCAAATAGTTAAGAGCCTTATGCAAGATACGTAATTACTACGCTTACGTAAATGAGGTATAACGTCCTATATTAAGCTTTTTTTTGCACAAGGCGGAGACATTTCCGGGAAGTGGAATGTTGGCAGGGCTTCAGAAAAGTTAAACATAAACGTGAATGGACTATAAGGAAATTTCTTCTCGCAAGACGCGTGGCAAGTTACGAAAGGCTAATTTTAAGAGCACACGTTGGATATTGAAACTAGTTTGCGCGTAAATCACTTCACGAAACACTGCCGACACTGTATATAGACTGCAGGATGAGTCTGAAAAACACCAACGAATGACGTCATCGTATTCCTTATAAAAATCAGTATAAAACATGGATGCCGCATATTATAAAAAATTATGCTTCGTAAGGGTGGTTCGCGCCCGTAAAGGTCAAGTTGAAACACACGTTTATTGTCGACATGACACAAAGTAATATCAGTGGGACAATGCTATCGAAAATAATGGTGCTGGAACCTGTACGTTGAAGTTATAGGTGGAGTGTTCAAACAAGTCCTTTAAGGGGACAATATAGCTGCGTATCTAAGGTCAAGAAGCGAGGGAGCGATACGGGCGACAGTTACACGCACGCCTTGCGCCTCATCGCTCCTACGCGCAAGGCGTGCAGTGTTTCCGTCCTAACGCTGTACTGTGCAAACTAGGTATGTAACATAGGGGTTTTATTACACGCCATGAAAGCCCACAGATTAAACTACGTCTGTAACTTTTGTACTTTTCCTTACCGCTTAAGGAAACTGCATAGGCAAGTTTTAAAAATGCGAAATTTTACCATTTTCACATTTTTTTCTCCCAGAATACACTTAATATTACATAATAATAAAAAGGGTAATAGATAATTGTTTTTTTTATCTTTTCTGACAAAAAGTCACATTTCCAGAACTTTTATTTACCGAGATATGCATTTACGTGCAAACAACGATTTCACAGAAAACGTTTCAGTACATAGGACTCCTAAGAAACAATACGTTATGAACTGCGCGTGCTGCTATCCTGTCAAGTGCAGTAACTCAGTGTTTTCGACCTTTAAGAATTAATGGCTGGCAAACGGTGGGGTTTAGAGTGATAAGGCAAGACGACTGATTTTATTCATTTTAACGTACTCATTAATAATTCTAATTGGTAAACAAATTAAACACGGACATCACAGACACGCTATAGTGATAATAGTTTTCAATAAACACGAAGTGTGAATTATTAAAAACTTGCACCACAAATATTCCGGAAATGAAATGTGTTATTAATGTTCTGGTTTCACAGAGTTGAAGTTCAGACAAGCGCTCATATTTGCAGTCCAGACAAAGATTTTAATAAATATTAGAATGTCTATTTATTGAACAAAAATAAAACATTTTTTTAAAAACTAAACAATCTCTATTCACTACAAGAAATTAAAACTAAAGGAAACTAAAATGCCAATGACGTTTTTGCAGGATTATAGTGCAAGTAGTTTATGTGTTATCGTAGTACGATAAATGTAAAATACCCACAGTTGTTTGCTCCATATAGCTGCTTAGTTAATGGGGTAAAATGTTCGTATGTGTGTTTAAATTGTGTTTCCTTTTCACTGATTGCATTGGAACCTCCTTTCCATGTGAAAGTTCATACTACCGAGACTTAAGACGTGCTGGAAGGTGGTATTTACTAATGCTGATAATGCCGACATGGTAATGGTGTGTGGCGAATATAGGAAGAATTTGTTTACTAGCTTTTGTATTTCTCAACCCCTTCCCTGTTTAATAAATTTCACTAAAAACGTCCCAAAAATAACCAATTTTTTAAATTACTTTGCACATTGTCTACCAAGTGGAGGGATGACACATTTTGTAGGATTACAGTTTATGGATTCATATTTTAGAAGTTACGAATTTTGAAAAAACTTAAGAAAAGTTTCACCAGAGTATACTCCGGCATAATGTAAATCCATTCCAAATTGGAAAATTTCACTGATGAAAAAAAAAAACATACATACAACTACTCCGACTGCCAGAAATCTAAGACATACGTATTCTGTAACGACATTTGTTGGTACATAAATTTTTGTTTTATTTTTTCACCCGAGTATACTCGGGCGGACTGCAATAATAATTTTGTTTATTTTATTTTTATTTTCTCTAAATTAATACAAAAATACTTAAAAATTTCAGAATACATAAAATAATGGTACCACTAAAATTTAGAAAGTTATTCACATGTATACATGAAATCAATATCACTGATATTATTGCCTTTAGCACCTGAAAAAGAAATCAATACAAAAAACTTGAAAATAATAAATATTAGAAAACACATATATCAAGGCAAAAATAATGGAGTTAATTTTTCATTCACATTGCTAACAACCTTACATATTATCACTATCTGAAATTATTGCCTCTTGTACATGGAAAAGTAATACAGTACAAAAAAATTTTTATCTAGTAATTATAAAACACATAAAATATATACTGAGTCACATTTTCATTAAAAAGAATCATATGGAAATCATGTTACTTTGTGTAAACAATATCATTGTCTGGTGTAATTGCCTCTTGCACCTGAAAAAGTAATACATCACAAAATTGTTCAGATGTTTGATGCTGTGTGGTAAACCCGGGAGCACGGAGTAACACACAGGGGGGCACATCACAATCTGGACAGTAGAACCTTGTTTCCCGACGTCTCTTTATCTTTTTCCCTTTGGCATCCATCACACGGGGAACACATTCCACACTGCCTGGTCGGCTTCTCTTTCTTTTCTGTTGGTTGCCGTGTACACAACATAGCCAAAACAAATTTTTCCAAATGCCTAAGGTGTTTGGCGTTCCACCGGAGTTCTTTAGCTGTATACATTTCAATAAAATGTAGAGCGATTTACTCTCACCACTCCATGTTCGCTACACGGAGACTACACACTGATGTCATGCATCGAGGTCCGATACACGTCCAATCTTACTGTAACTTGAGCGCGCTCAGCGCTTTGATGTGACGGCGGAAAACCGGCTAGCGGCGGAAAGCTCCGTATCGTGCAGGTTGCGGACTCGGTTTACGCGTCGAAGTTGCAGGTAACTGTCCAGGCATCACGCGATTTGGTTACGGCCCGCGGGGCTCGGCACGCATGCCTGAAAGCACCTTAATGTTTTCGGCCCCGTTTACTGGCCGGCGGAAGGGGTTTCTGCAAACTGTCTTTCGCGAGGTGTTATTGCAATCACGCTCGTGTCCTGGGGTGCGATTCTCAGATGCACGCCTTGAATAGGCGGTAGGCGGGAGTAGTAAGCGGTGGTCCCGCCTGTGAGCCTTCTTGTCGCATTCTCGGATACGAATGAAAAGCCACAGGCGGGAGTTCATCGATCAGGCCTAAATATCATAGACTAAATATGCGGTAGACCGATCTCGCTGGCTGCTCACAACCAATCTCTGTGTCCCAATATTAAACCTTTTTTCAGCCAATTCGGCTAAACATGGAGTGGATTGGGTTTGAGGTTAGAACGCTGTTTAGTAAACAAGTGCATTTCAGATGTTATTATACTTCCTCTAATCAATTTGTAATGCTTTGTAATTAAATTTAAACTGGTAAAATTATTTTGTTTATATAATAATGCTTGCCATTTAAAAATTGAGAGATTAAAAAATATGTTCCTCATTGCTAACCATGTGACTTTGACAGTTGTGTTCCTTTGGGGTAGGTCAATGTTGGGTACATGCGCAGAGGACGAATAAGCGGTCTACCTCATCTTTAGTATATGCAAAATATCAATTTCTAGGCACCCCAGATGGACGGCTATGTTCATTGACCAATCAGAAAACAATTTTGGGCATGAGACTTTAACAAACGACAATCGAAAATCGCGCGGCGTTTATGACCACGTGGGAGAAGCTATTTGATTGTTGCAAGAGACCGGAATGTTGTTTACCATGTTTTGTAGAACTTAAGGTATGAGAAAATTGCGTAATGTTAGTGTCGTAAATGTCAAATACTGACTGAACAGTTTATATCGTTTCACAACAGTGTACTTTACCAAAAAATAAACATTACGAACTTCGGTGGAATTACATTAGTCTAACTCATCCTCATCTCACACAGTGAAATTAATATTAAATTTATACATCATAACTTAACATTTTATATCTACGTAATATATAATAATATGCTAACACTAGTTTAAAACTAAGGCCGTGTCCAAAATGGCAGATTTTTTGGGCAAAATGATAACGTAACTCTATTTTGTATACAAAAATTTTGACGTATTTGGTATTTCGTTTTTTTGTATCAAGCAGATCTTAACAAAAATACAAAATGACAAAATCAGTTTCATTTTGGTTTTGACCTTCAAAACACATACGCGAATGCGTAATTAAAATACACTATCTACCGAAAAGTAATTGGGCACCTGTCCACAATGTTTGCTCGGTGGTTGTCACCCCGTTAGAATTTCGTAGGGCCACCTCTTGCGGGTATAACAGCGGCCACCCTGTCTGGCATGCTCTCTACGGGAATTCGTCGCCATTCCTCTTGCAACCATTCCATGAGTTGAGCAATGGATTTTGGCCGCGCCTGACGAGCCCTCACCCGGCTATCCAATTTGTCCCAAAGATGTACTATAGGGTTGAGGTTGTGGCTCTGGGTGGGCCAGTCCAATCGGCGAACATTGTTGTTCGGCATACCACTGCATAGCAGCCCTTGAAACATGGCACCCGGCATTGTCATCCTGGAAATAACACGGGTCCATTCCGTAAAAACGCCACAATGTTGGGAGCATTTCATTATCCAGAATATTACAATAGGCCTCTGTGTTCATGCTACCACGGACAAACACCAGCGGTCCTACGCCGAAGGCCGTGAAACACAAGTCAACTGACGTACTGAATTACCTATCTTCACGGGTGTCCAATTACTTTTTGGTATATAGTGTATTTTTCTCGTAAGCAAATAACTGTTAATTTTGCGTAATTTATTATGTATTAACATATTCGCAACATTCGAGTAATGATTGTAGAAATATTAAGTCAGTTTTAAGCATTAAATTTAGATAAAAAAATGTTTTCACTGTTAAAGTAAAAATGCAGTGCTGCTAGTGCTAATAAGGGTCTGTCGACAACTTCCGAATTGGAACTTACGAAATGACGAATTACAAAATAACGAATTTGTCATTTCGGACACGGCCTAACCTAAAATCATAACCTGGTACTTTAAAACAAACCTACGATACTATATTATTTTAAAACTAACCTACAATCGTTACCTAAACTAACCTACATTCGTAACATAACGTCTTAACCATTAATAGGTCATCTTTACATCAAATAAAGCGGCCTACACAATACTATTGCCCACATTAATCTTGTAATCATTGCAGATCATGCTACGTTTCTCACTTAACTAATGCAATCATACCTCTATCCCCAATAATAAGTCTCGTTAAAAAAATTTAAACATTACGGAATTTAACTAATAAGTTACATTTACCGTTCGTAGAATTGTAATCCTGTTATAGGACATCCCGAGAGAAAATTTATTGAACCAACTGAACAATTCAACATTCTTCTTACTGTGTGGTAACTGCGTATAATGTAAGGATGATATGTAATGAATATAATCAATGCTTTCAGGGACTCGTGATACGCTGAAAAACAATTGTGGAGACTAATACTGCTATGTATGTACTAAACACGACAAAAAAAAAACACTTAGCAAATGCATATATGAACACTTTTAATTGTGAAGCATGTCATATTTTCCGAAACGTTCTCTGTGTTATAAAACATAATCTCTAAGTTATAAGTATTTTTTCTAACTCAGAATAGTGAGACATGAGGTTATGCCATCTACAACAAAAGCTAGCTTCTTATAAAACACTGCAAATTATTTTATCTGAAATCTTTACAACAAATAAAATATAATTATAATACTTACACTCTAAATTAGAATCAGTGACAAATCACTGATTCGCAGTGAAATTAAACTACTCGAATCAGTGAAAATGACCCCACTTATATCAGTGGAAAAACATTGATTGTTTCAGTGAAAAAATTTCACTGATTGAATTAGTGACATTAAACTATTTTACTGATTCAATAAGTGACGGCCGACTTCAGTGGCTAATAAAAATTGTTTTTATTGAATGTAGACAACTAATTACGTGAAATAAACATATTTACGATAGTTTACTATTTATATTGCGCAATTTACCGTAATGTAAAAAAGTAACAAAATTTCGCAGGCAGACGGAATTAAACTCACACACCCTTTCCAATTCGATTTTAAGCCGTTACCTTAGAGTTTACTCTACTTCTCTTGCCCCTTAATTTGACGTTGTTGTGATATTTGACGTTGGCGAAGCTCAAGTGAGACCGACTTGCTGACGGATTTCCAAGTAGAAATAGACGAGGAAAATACGTCTCTTATAGTTGTTACAGAAATTTAAACTGTATACTCTTAATTTTCGTTTTTGGTTTAATTGGTACCGAGGTTAAACCCAAGCCGTCTTCTTTATCAACAATAAATGCATTTCGGCGATAATCAGCACCACAACAATATGGCGCGAACGAATCTGTGAGTGAGTGTTTTTGTCCCAGCATTCACCACTAGGCGTCTCGCCTAGCGCAGCTCCTTACGACGGATGTGTTCACGCCTACCCGTGTTTCTGGAAGTCTGAGAATACCGATTTCAATGGACGGCGTGTAGTCGGGAGCCGCGAGTCACGCCAAGGCGAAACTAGCCATCTGAGAATAGCGCCCCTGGTTGAATGTTTGAAGGCGTGATCAGGCAGGCCATACAGCTAATGCCCGGTTGCACCAACATCATTCCCGATCCGAGATAGAATGATCATAGTTCCGAACTAGGATCCAATTTGATCTTGGTTCCAATGTAAAAGTGTTGCACCAACGAAATTTCATGATTCTGGATCTCAGATTCGTTGATCTTGGTTCAAAAGTGAGAGAACGAGATTAAGTATGAGACAAATTTTGCTATTGGTTCGTAATATATGAAGTCATGGAAGTAGGCGTATTTTCACTATAGATAGAACTAGGCGTGTGATGTTTTATCTGTTTTAAGTGAATTATTGTTATACGAATTTTACTGACTAATATTAAAGTCCGTATAATGTTGTTTTAATTTCCCAAGAAAACAATCGAACGTATTTTCAAACTACATTTGTCGACTGATCTCGGATCGAGATTTCAAACCACCAATTTCGGCGGTTCGAAATTCAGTTCATCTCGATCTCGAGTCTAGCTCTGAACTCGAATGGTGCAGCAGTTTTCTGCGTCGATCTTAGATCCGATCTTGGATCGAGTTTCAAACCACGATGGTGCAGCCGGGCATAAGGCCTATGATCACTTCATAATAATGGCTGCATAGGCGGTTCACGGTAAGTTCAGCATTTTTGAATACCCTGAAAACTTGTGAACGATTTACTTTTCTAGTAATTTCGGAGTCTCACTTGACCGACGCACGATCAAGTTGGCGATTTGTAATGCAGCAACCATATTTTCAGAAAAAAAAAACACGCGCATTAATTTTTGTTATCCAGGACATCCCCCTTATTGCAGTTTGATTATGTAAAGTCTCTTTAATTATGCTGTGTAGGCACTGACATGTGCATTATTTTTAAGGTCGGAATTTCAAAAATAAAATTCCTTTTGCTTTTGAATGAGTTAGAACTTTAGTAAATTTTATTAAACATTCTCTAAACGATTAGGCCGTAACAATTACGTGAATTGTTCATTCATTTTGGCAATACTTATCGGGGGAAAAATGGTCTTAGGCCGCTTTCCAATTGGAATTTTTTGTTAACAAAATGGTCACGTGCCCCGTTTTGTCTACAAAATCTGTGGCGTATTTTTGTAAATGACGTTTTGTCAACTTCAAAGCTGACAAATTACGAAATATAAATTAACAAATCGTCTCCATGTTAGGTTTGTCTGTTTGGAACTTTTAAATACTTATACTCTCGTATAGCGTGTAGGCAATGTTATTGGAATAAACAGACGTGTTTTGTACCCACTCACAATAATTATTATTTTACAAAGCATATCGCTGAAATATTTTTGAAATAAGTATTTTCTCATGACATAATATTTGTTAAGTAACAATTACACACCATATTAGTTTCATATCATTTATTTCATAAACGTCCCTCTAAAAACTTTCGGGAATAATAACTGTTTATTTTATGTCTTCGTGGACTTTCGATAGTTTTGGAATAATGATAACATGAAAATAATAATAGTAGCATGTCGTGCTAGACAGATGAATGTGTTCGGACTAAACCTTACAAAATGCTAAACACAAATAACGAAAAAACGAAACTCGAAACGAATTGGAACACGGCTTAGGTCTAAATGAAGTAATATGTGTTCAGAACATAAATTTTATTGGTAATGTAACAAAAGCGCGGAGCTGCATTGATTATTGTTGAAATGCTAACTTCGTTGATTTACTATCGCTGTACACAGGCCGGGTTTATAAACTGCGCAAGAAACGCAAAGACGCGAACAATCGAATGTACGCATTTCAAAGATAATTGTAGTTTGTAAACTACGCAGGACGCAAGAAGCCAACGCAGAAGTTCAACTTTCATCTTATTGCGTTTTTATTGCGTTTTGTGCCTTCTAAATTAGCAGCAATAGATTGCAGTTATTATTATATTATTTGCTTGTACAACGAACTTGGTCCTACAGTTATGCGTTGAGTCATAAATAAAGAGAATCATTACGTATTTAAATATTTCCATATTGCAGATGAAATTTTTTAAATTGTGTTTTTAGAAATTCGTTGTTCAGGGATTTAAAAACGACATACCGCAGTAACTTTACAAAGCTCAAAATTAAAAAAAATATATTTACACTAAACAAATATTTTTGAAAAAAGAAGATAACATGTTAATTAGAAAGCACAATGGTAGTACATTTTTGTACTGGATTGGTATTTCCATTTTACAATGTTGGTGACGTCTAGCGTCGTTCATTTTTATAAACGATCGTAATTTTCTTGCGTGGCGTTGTTGCGTAGTTTATAAACCCGGCCTTGCCAACCTAAGCTTCGAAATATAGTACAGGACAGGTGGTACACAAAGCTTAATTTCTTTATTGACATTTTTATTTTGTAGAAATCAATTAAGGATCATATTCTGGATGTGAAATACCCCGACAGGTAATAGGTTTTAAGCAGGGTTCGAAGCAACAGAACTACCTACTACGCTATATGCCATTCACGGTTATTTCAAACTTATGTGAAACCCTGCTAAAGTTCTACTTTTGGCTACCGATTACGTATCCTTCCGCATAAACACTGCCATCTGACAACTTTTCAACTGTCAAATGCATGTTTAATGTTTTCAGCTGTTGAAAAAATTTATTCAGATTTCAAAAAACATTTCGTACTAATGTTCACAATGTCGGCCTATAACCTTATGCAGGACAGTTTTATGAGTTCTTAACAATATCTATCTTGACGATTGTAATTACGGTTATAATTTTATGTTGTTGACATATTTGTTATACACGACGTAGCACATTACACATAATACACGTAAATATTTTGCCGTGACTGTGTTTAACCTTGTTATAACTGCGGGGGGAAAGAACTGCAGTATTTACTGAACCTCTTGTTATTGATATGTGTTGGTTTATTTCGTTAAAAGGACGGCCTCAGTTGGAATAAGTATTAAAATGGAGCAACCAGTCAAACGAAAAAGACTGTACATTAAAGTTTCCAACTCGTTTTGCTTATTTTTTGTACGTACGAACGACACACTCAAAATATAGAGTTGTAATATGCACACTAATAGGACTACCGCAAATTTTATTCTGCTCATATTTATGTACATTGGTAGTTTCTGTTTTCTAGGTTTATAGCATTATTTATTTTAATTTATCTGGCTGGGCTTAACAACTTTTTGGGGTTATGTCAAACATTCAAATTACAGAATAGTAAGCACGTTACACAATTGTAACTTGTCTAGGTAGGTTTAAAAAACACAACGTGTACGAACTTGACGCTTCGTTCAGAGACACGCTATGTCATATTGGCATCTCCAGTCGCCACTTCTGCCAACTTGGGATTTGTAACCGTCCCGCCATAACATCTAAACATATTATAATAAGTATTCAACCAATAAATTATGGTTTCAGTTGTAAATTACAAATTCCAAATCATTATTTTTGCTGTAATTATGAAATATGCTGAAATTGAGAACATGTATAATTTCTGCTATTACATGAGGTGCAATACTCCCTGAGGGAGAGAAAGAGATAGATAGAGAGAGAGAGAGAGTGAGAGAGAGAGAGGGAGGGAGGGAGAGTGACAAGCTTCGCTCTTCCTATTGAATTTTTATTCGCTGAAGGAAAAAAAAACGCCATATACTAGGGTTTAACAGTATTTCTCACGGATATTTTTAACAGTAACAATGAAATATGTTTCCTTCAGTGATACCCAAAAATCCAAGTATATTAGGTTTAATTTACAAATAGCATACGAAAACACCAAGTTAAAAGAATATTTTAGTGAACTATTTCTTACTAGCCGTTGCCAACACATCGTTGTTCTTACTGTTTTTAATTCGTATTTAATACGAAATAAATATTACAATATAGAAGATACTAAGTTAAAGTACCATTTATTCAAGATTGCAGTACTTGAAAGTTAATCACAGTTTTATATATTTGTGGCATAAAAATTACTGAAAAAACTGGTTGACATGTTACGCCTAGGGTGATTTTTCAAATGTTCGTTTCAAAACATCCCAAGAAACCGAAAAATTATCTTTCCATTAATATTTTGTTTACAATAGCGCGGCGTCGCGAGCGCTTCGAGCGAGGCTCACACTGCAATCTAGCGGCAAGTATCTGAAGTTTTACCAGCTCGATCTCTCCTCTGCCCGCCAGACGACTCCTTACGAAAATACCCCACAGGAGCTACGGGCGGGAAGATAATATTACTCAGACAGATATTATCGTTATGGTCAGTGACTTAGGCAAATATATTTATTTTTCGGGGGAGAGAAGGCTGGTTTGTTCACCGATAAAACAGCGCCAATAATAAATTTCTTTTGAAGAAGAGCTGTAAATGTGTACACCGGTATTTCTTTTGCTACTTATTTTTACGATTGAGTGAAGAGATCTGCTCGTATCTTAACACCGAGATCTTGAGAGCCGATTAGGGTGAAGTGAGGCGAGTATGGTGATCCTCGAGAAAACCCGCTAACTAGCGGCATCGTCTGGCGCGATTCCCACGTACGAAAATCCGGGGAGCGACCCCGCTGAATACAGTTCGCTTAGTTAGGAGGTGTGTAGTCTGACCACTACACCAAGTGTCCGCATCTTATTTTTACGGTTTGTTATACAGTTTTAGTTACACAATTTCTCATTTTACTGATATCTAACTATTTTTTATGTGCGCTTCATATTTCGGGAGATTCGGAATTAGAATTCACCCCCCCCCCCCCCAAGACATCTCCTAGAATGAGCAGTTGGCAGTTAGCAGTTCCGCAGTTGGCTGTCGTGTAGTTGGATATTTGTTAATATGTTTGTGTGTCCGTTTGAGACTCCACAATGAGCAGCCGGCTGTCAGGTGTCCTGCAGTCTGCGATCGCCAAATGCCAAACTTTATATTGGACTGCCGACTGCATGCTGTCCGCTAGCCAATTATAGCTCGTTCTTGTCCAATGTCATTCCATGTAGTTCATTTTTCTGGAATGAAGAAAAATAATAATCTTGTCAAAAAAGAAACATTTGTGATGAGAGACAACATAGCAATGCCATCGAAAACTTGACTTCATATAAAAACTGTCCATTCAAATTTTAATTTCCAAATTTTTAATACAATTAATTTCTTAATTATTTCAGTACAGCCTAATGGAAGCAATGCTCGAACAAAAATTATAATTGACAAAGATTTTTCGGATTTTATTTCCTGTTGTCTAATTATTTGGCTTTATTTTCTATTTGGATACTGGCAATAAAGAATATATATTTAAATATATTAATAAAATACTTTTATCAATTTCAATTTCATCAAACTGCATTACAAATTGGTTAGAGGAAGTAGGCTATAGAAACATATCAAAGCACTTGTTTACATAAATAATGGTCTAACCTCAACTACTATCCACGTCGTTTGTGATAGTCGTATTGGCAGAAAACCTGTTCAGTGTTCGTACACGGAGACTGGTTTTGCGTAGCTAGTGTGATCATTCTACCCTATATCCGCTCTAATTTTCTCGGCTATTTTCCTTTGCGCGTATGAGTTATGCGTTGTTGCTCCTCGACAACGGTACCGGAAGATTGACACATTGAGGATTTTGGCAAAAAGAGTTGAAGATCTTCAGATTTCAACCCGGATTAATTATAGCCTTTTTAGTGGACTAGCGTGTCTATGTTTTACTTTTGCGCCGGGAAACGTTAGTTTTACCGCACAATTAAATTTGGTTCTGAATTTCTTAATATTAGTGCTGTATATATTATTCGTAAATAATAATAAATAGTGATTAAAGTTAATATAACAGTTATTCTTATAAATATTAATTCATTTATATTTATTGATGATTGAATTACTATTCACTTAGGTGTATATATATATATATACATATATATAGCTACCGATTTTCTCATTGGCAATTTATAATCATATATATTTTTTTTACGCCAACACAACACAACATTTTAAAAAAAATTCTTTCAACCAAATGCTCGCTGGGAATGCTCTACTTGCTAGTCTTAACTGCCGAATACTCGTACTGGAGGAGGCATTACATATGTACGAGTATCGTCATTGACCCAACAAGAACATCATTTTGGGCACAGCACGCACATTCTACATATTTTCAGAAACCATATAGAGTGCGATATTAGTTAGGGACTAAACTGATTTGTGGTATTATATTAATATTGGAATTTTAATATTATTAGTCATAATATACCACAATTTATTTATACACTCAGAGTTAACATCACAATGGTTTGTAGTTGTTCAGCAAGGTTTTAAATACTTCCATTTTTTGTCTCTGTGCAAAATGGGGAAACTGGAAGTTATCATTTCGTATAAATCAATTTAAAAAAAAGGTCTGACTTTTATTATTTGCCCGTTGTAACATACCACTACTCGCAATATTTAGAAACTCTTTGTTTTAAACATTACAGTTAAAATGTATCATTTTGAAGAAGTTATTATTATAGGCTATAATATTATTTTACAAAGTTGTTTTTTGGCTTGCACGTATGAGTAACATTATCGTGTAGTAGAATTTATGAGGCCGGAACTTATAGTGAGGCAGTAGAGAATGATTTTGTTTGGAAATAGACAGTTCTATTATTAGAGTTCGCAACTAATAAAAAAATAGTTCAGCTTGACCCTGGTTTTGGTCATATATATGCCTATTACCCGTCTAATAACCAGACGTAACATACTCGAATCTGTCCTTGTATTCAGTATTGAGTTTTTTTAACGTGTACGCTATGCAAGTATTAGTTTTTTATTAAACATTTAACTTTAATGTGGGACCATATTAAACAGTTTAAATTTAGAAATAGATGTGTTAGGTGCAGTTAAAAAGAAAAATAACGCGAGGAAATTTTGTGTCAGTACAACTGGCCTTTTGATGAAATAGTTAATTGTCATGGTCATTTTAATCGTCATAAATGAATTACAGAAATTTTGTCAAAATGTGGTTAGTGGAAATAGTAATGTGCTCTTATTTACTCTCTGAACAACAACAAGATTCAGTGTGATGTGACCAGAGTGTCAATGAAGCTAAAGTGAACAATTTTCTATGAAGTATGCTGACGAGATCGACCGAATATGTACGATCAACAAATATAAGGATAGAGTGCTTGTAAGTGGTCAATAAATAATATTATAATTATTTAAACTGAATTGGTTTATCGTATAAAATTCCATTCCCTAATTGATTTCATTGGAATGCTGATGACTTTTGAGTCTGAAGTCATTAACCGAAAAATTACATAGAAGAATTCTGTATAAATTATAACACTATAGCAGGAAAGTATGTCGACTAGTATCGGAGTTAAGGAAGT
Source organism: Dryococelus australis (assembly GCA_029891345.1). Lineage (NCBI taxonomy): Eukaryota > Metazoa > Arthropoda > Insecta > Phasmatodea > Phasmatidae > Dryococelus > Dryococelus australis. Next base: position 132,015,910 of record CM057009.1, read on the forward strand.
CGTTGGAAAGTATTTGTGAGTGAGTCAGATTAAACACCAGAAAAGGAAATAAATTCTCCACCCACGAAACATTTTTTGTTATATATCGGCTATTTTGATTTTCAGTATAATTTTTTCCAAATCAATAACATTACTCCAAATAGAATGTTTCTCATTCATACGCATTTTACGGAGTTATGCATCTAACACATTATGATACATAAATCGGTTAACATTTCTGGTAAGTAATTCTATGTAATAACGGCGGGGAAAAAAATTCTACCTCTATATTTGCAGTTATTTACAATCGTCAATTTTTTCATAAAGGTAACGGTAGTTTATATCACGTATCGCATTTTGATTGGCTGTCGTTAGAATATTCTATAGAATGTGAGAGACAACCAAGATAATACAATAATGCGATGAGTTACAGCGTTACGGCGCAACTGATCCTATTTGTAGACGTAACTATCCAACGGTATTATTGAATTCCTTACTTGGATGCTTAAAAGTCGTTTCGATTGGAGAAGACCCTAATTTCAAACAATCAGGTTGCGTGTGAAATGCTGATATCCCGTTTAATGAAGCAAGTTTGGCGTATTTGAAATATAAGGCATTTTTATTGCTATGCGGGCTACTCGACATGAATATGGTAAAATTGAGCTAGCTGTAAACTCCATCTATTTTAACGTTAAAAATGTTAAATTTAATGCCTCGGTTACAATTTCCTCATTTCCACACTGAAAAGCTGAAATACGGCGGGAATTCGAGAGTTCAGGGGATTGGAAATAATAATTTTTTTTAGTAAAATGGTAAGCAACAGGCCATCTCATATGTCTAATTAATACCTCGTGACAATTTCAGTATTTATAAATCTATCCCAAAGGCGTAAAAGTTTTCATTAATACTTCTAATGAATACGTTAAGAACGTTTCTAAAATCAACAAACTCTGAAAGACACGTTTCGTAAAAATACCACCGCTTTGTATACTTGCCGCCAAAATGTAGGAATCTGCGTTTAACAAACGTCGCATAGTAGGAATTATAATTCATATACCAGTGCTATGATAATGAAATTAAAATTACAATATTTTGGGATCTTTCGGAAGAGGTGATCTGTAGATTTTTACGTATGGTTTACTGCTTTCAATTTTTTGGTTACTAAGACGTACTCGTTTTAAGCGAGTTTCTGCAATTAGGTTGTACTAACGTTTATATATTTAGCAGAATTATTTATGACCTATTTTATTTTATGCTCCCTGAAATCATTTTTCTCGCTTTGATATTTACATTTTAATGTTAGCGTCTTTATGCAACTTGTCGTAAAAATTTTTTCTAGTATCTGGAACACGATAAAAAAAAATTATAATAGTAAAATGTTTGATTGTAAAATTATTGAATTAGTGATGTGAAAAATTTCACTGATTCTAAGTGGAGCGATTTTAACGGCTAATCAGTGGTTTTCCACGGATTAGAATTTAGAGTGCAAAGCGATCCATGACGTGAAAAAACTAACAAATTAAGTTTGGCAATAATGTAATACAGGGTTAACATATAAAATGAAACGAATGTTGTATTTAAACGAGTAATCCCACGAAAGACCAAAAAAGACAGTTTAGAAAGGATATAGAAATAACTATATATAATTGTGTGATTAATGACTGAATTATTTTCGCCAAATTCTCTGGGTGTTACTTGCAAATCTTTTTAACAATAATAATGGAATTTTTCATATAGTTAAACTTTATTCATACTTATTTTAAACATACAGCAAAGCTGAATTATACAGAGATTTAAATCTCACTATGGGCTAGGAATATTATATTTGTTGCTCGTCAGATTTGTATCACAGTTTAATTCAAAATAGGACATTTGCGGCAAAGTGAGCACATTTGACAGCACTCTCATTTGGAATAATAGTCAATAAATATGTTTTACTTTAGCCTTTGACGTTAACTTCCGAGTGCGGTGGAATATATAAACTGTGTTTATTACTTGTATCGCAATATTTATTTAGTAATTTCGTGGAAAGATAAAAAATGGCTGGATGGAAAAAAGTAACTAGGGCTTTCAAAGTGTTCGCTTTACCATGAACAGCCTATACCTATTTCATTATTCTAGTTTCGTGTACCAAATGCCAACGTGCGTATATTCAGCTCAGCTGAGTTTGACTTTTTAGTCCTACGCGTTTAATTTGGCCTTCACCATATATTACAGACGATGGTAAAGCTCAGCTTACAATTTAAGGAGGCGATGTCGCCGCTACGTATATTCCTCCACAACTTAATTTCCAGATACGGAAGTTAAAAACCAAGCTCACCATGACACATTTATTTTTAAATCCAACCTATTTTTCTCACGCGATTCATTTCACGTCTGTAATTGCAATGGAAGTTCCACTCGTTATTTAGTACTTACTGTTACGCATGGGGGGAAAAGTGGATATGACTGAAATATTACAAACTTAAAAAATTCCGCCAAGTAGTCCTCTATAAAATATAAAGTTTTGAATTTTAATAGACTATACGGTCATGACGCTTGATTACAAAGGCTTGTAAAAATCCAAGATGAATATGTTCTCTGTTCCCCATTAAGATGTACTGTTTTCGAGCTCTCTTGGCCGTCCGATTTACGGTCTTTGCAGCGCAACATTGGTCATGACAACAACACAAATTTAAAGTAAAAAATTACAAAGAGCAAACGTACTTCACAAAATAAACATTCATTTTTACGAAAAGTTTAAACATTGTGTGAAATTACACTTCCTGTGCGATTCTTGGCATCTCCACGGGAATGAATTTTTCTTCTGTTTCAGTTTAGAGTCTGACATTTGAAAGTGCTTAAAGTTTTATAGATCTACGTATATATTTGTTTGTACGTCTGATTATTAGAGCTTTGTTCCAACATGCACAACATTTATTTCTGTTATAAATATCCATATTGTTTACAATAACACGTTCTTTACGGTCCCATTGAAATATGGCATATTTTCACCTCTTTAGCCTCGTATTTTGAAAATTTTACAAATTTTAAGAATGACAGAACTTGTAGCAAGAGTATTACAAACGACTCATTGAAACAGACAATGAACAAATTATTTTAAAAAAAAGCTAGGATATCCTCTATGGGTATTATGTAAAAAGTAATACAAGTTCGAACCAGCACGGTACATCCTGTCAAGTCAGATATCACACTCTCTACTATACACACTAGAAATGTCGTTTTCTAGTTCATCCAAGTAAATTTTTTTTCAATATTTACAGGTATAGGCCTAGGTATTGAATACATTACCAGACGCGGAAGACTGCACCCGTTTTCATTCATGCGAGATAGTGCAATTCAACTGCATCATGTCAAAAAAAAATCGTCGGTCTAAAGATGACACAAATTATTGGCAAATATAAAAAATCGAAGACGCCAATATTGATTTCGGCTGTGCACATCACCAGAAAGACGTTACGTTGTTTTAAACTGTCATCAGAAATATGTTTTTATTTTATTCTTAATGCTTGCATTTAACGAATACCTCTTTACTAAAGAATGTCCGTAACTTAAGTTTCCAAACGAAAAATGGCTGAGAACATCCGACGGCGTGGACGTTTAGGACAACTCAATGACTCGGCTTCCATCCATTCCGAAACAATTTGGTATCTTTCTGCAGTCATTATGTCTTGGTCTGTCCATTCAAAACACAGCGTCTTTGACAGAAGATATACGTTAAACTCTGTGTTTGAGGACGCGCGGTTCATGACTGATAAAAAAACCGCAAAAAATAAAAGAACGGGAGTAGGAAAGGCATGTAAAGGAAGCGTGATTTAAGTAAAAGAAACGAATTCGAGCCGAGAAGGCTCAACGTCGTGGAATAAACAATAGAACAGTAGACTAAAATATGTCATGCCTTTCCTAAAATGACCTCACGATGCATCTTTATGGTTGCTGTAAAGATCTCAGTCCATAGGACATGATTTTCCGAATACTGTTGCGGAAGGGAGTGTGTGTCGGGGGGGTGGGGGGGAGGGGAAGAAGGCAATAAATAATATACAGTATTCAGTCCAAGGGGAAAACGCAATTTATGAAATGTTGTTCCAGTAAATTGAATTATGCATAGTGTATAAATAAAAGGCGTAAACATACAACATGTAGGCAAAGTAATATAGATCATGTAAAATTTGGCAGAATATTTTATAAAATCAAAGAAAAAATTATTATATTTCATTTTATTTTGTAGACAAGAAATTTATTTCTTGTCCACTCATGTAACAGCTTTTTCTCTTACACACGTGGTTTACAGCACTAGGCGTAGTTTTACAGAAAGCTATTTTCGGTAGGCGTCTGTTTTTGTGCGTGACTTTGATAGGTAGTCATGTCCTTAGAATTTTTCTTTTGTTACAGACTAATGCACATCACTGAGAAAAAAGATTTTTGTCAACTTAAACGAAATTAGTTTGGCGCAACCAAATAAACTGTTTCTATAGGAAAGTTGAATAGTTTGTTGCTAAAAATAAATTATTTTCTTGCTTTTATTTCTTTGCCCCAAATGTGTACCATTTCCTTGGTTCAACTGAAGTTCGGTTTCGCTGTAGATATATTACAATTTCTTTTACTGTTTAGCAATGTAAAATCAAGAACGAGGTTTGGATCCGAACAAGTGCGTCCGAATACTACATCTCAGCGACCCAAGTACGGTGATTTTTTCTGAAGGCCGTATTTTTTTTGTCATATACTATCTAGTGCGTGAACTGCAAGTTAAAGATTTGCAAGTTTTATAGCTTTAAATTATTTTTTTATTTTGAAATTGTGTTATTGGGACTGTCGCTATTAAGATACACTATTCACAATTAGAGTTTCTGTTATCATCTTAAATGGAACTGAAGTAATAAACAACTGATTGAGCTGCATATTTGAACGAAGGTAATAAACTGACCCAATTACCCCAAAGCCAAACAAATAAACATCGTTACTGAGCAAGCTTTTTTGTTACGTCCCAAGTTATGTAATAATAAACATAGCAGACTGTTCCGGCAAACCAAATGCATATTCGCTCCGAACAAAATATTTATTTGACTCTGCCTTGATATTTATAACGTTTACGGCAACCAAAATGGTTATTTGAAAGTAATTTTTAAATATTAGTGTTTATTAAATACGCGTCGATGATGTTGGATCTACCAAATATTTGTTGAGCATACCAATTTTTTTTTTTTTAATTATTTGATTGATGTAAGGGAACGTATGCAGACGTTCTGAGCAAAAGCATATTAGTTGAGTGAACAAAATATTATTCATCGCAAACAAATACTTTCGAAGTTAAATATATTTGGTACCTGCAAGTATGTACCTCTCTCAGTGTAGTTCTATGCGTACTTTAGAAATCCCTGCTTTCATTTTGCTTATTGTGTATACTTTCAGTCACAGTGAAACTCTTGCTGTGATCTCTAGTTCTTACTTTGAGAATGTTCAAGGATCCGCAATAATTCACTACGTTTATGTATACGATGCATTTTGTGTAGTGCAATAAAATTACATCCTGAAGAAATGATGACAAGGGCGAAAACTAATTTTTTTCAACAAAGTATTAAAGGAGCTATATGAATTTTAAATATATCTTTCTTTGGTACATATTTTGAAAATTAACCAGATAATAGTGCATGTTATCAGAATGTTACGAATACAATTTTCTTGGGTTTTTGTTATTTGATTTGTATGCATTTCAGTCTTAAGTTCTGAGTAAAATATTTAAAGTCTAAACAGTCAGAAGATAAAACCTTCATCGCAGACGAGGCAAGTATCGGATATCGAAGAAATTGAAAAATTACAAGTCACGTTAGTTCCAGAAATATTTAAATCTGTAATCAGACACTTCGTTAAAACACTTTATGTATATATATATATACACGTATCAATACTTTACTTTGAAATGTTTATATTTACGCTAAAATGACGAAATGCATGTTATTTTACAATTGATTTGGTGTTATTATTTTCAAGTTGAAATTTTTCATATTACAGACCCTTTCTGAAGCAAAACAACTGTCTGTAAATGTTTACATATATGCTTGCGAAAAACCGGGCGATGGATGAATTACTTTTTTTTTTTTTTTTTTTTTACACTATTAATAAAGCTAATTGGAGATGACAAGCCAAAGACCACAGTAGACGGAAACAACCCACATTATGATATTCTCACATTTCGCTTTTGTCGCTGGCCAAGCTTATAGATACTGTCATGCTATATTTGCTAATGATATGCCCAATAAGACGGACTGGGGAGTTGAAAATAAATGTTTTTAATAAAACGGCTATCAAGAGCAAGAAATACGTAGAACACAGCTTTGAAAGTTATTTTTACAAACGGCAAGTACTCAGAAAAAGAAATGAGTAAAAACAAGATTTTGCTTCAACGACCGCAAAATAAATGTGTGCGTTTCACGAAACATCGATAGAACTGTTTGTCCATATTTAGCAAAAACTGACTTGGAAATCAGTAATTCTCATCGGAAGGACAAGACTTGGTACATAATCCTGCCTCTCGATACGATGAATATAAAAGAGACTTTCAAGCATTATTTCAAGTAACATTGTAGATAATACTATTCGGAATGAACGTATGTTTTATCACAGAATGTGTTTGTATTCTAAGTAATCAATTTTTAGTAAAACATTAAAAAATAAAATATGACATTTTGGTTTACGGTAATTAGTGCATACTGTAGGCCATAAATCTTTCACCATTATTTATCAAATCTTACAAAATTTGAACCAAAATTATTAAAATGGAAATACGTGTGTTTAGTTACGGCTTCATTAAAAACTGCTTGAGAGATTCGTAATAATATTTCATGTAGACTTCAGGTTCTGATTTCATGAGGGACATAAGCAAAGTTTTATTAAATCATTTCAACATTAAGCAAGGTACACGTTCGGAAAATACAAATCGCGTAGCATTTTTGACCTAACAAAATACTAGATGACAATTAAAGGTAATATTTTTAGTAGTTCATGAATTAAAAAAAATTCTGCACAGTATAATATGTGATAATAACATTATACTACAGGTATTTCATTCTAATTATAGTACCCTTAATCAATCACAGGCACACACGTTCAGAAACGTGTAACATCGCAGCATGCACATTACGACTACATTTGGTACTGAACGTATAGGCTTACTGAAACAGGTATATCAAATTTAATATCACCTTAAAAATGGTTTCATGTTTATAAAGTCAAGAAGTTGCAATGAGATAATGAACTTTATTCAGTTTGCAAGGCTTCACTTATATTTAATTCACATTTTGTAAACTATTCCAGACAAATCTTCGTAGAGCAAACGTAAAATCAAAATATATTTTCAACAGGAAAATTTGAAAACCATCAGAATAAATAACGTATTAATACAGCAGAAAGGAATTCTAGTCAAAAAATTTATAGTGAACTGAATTTAAAATCTATAAAAAAAGCTACAATTTAAGATTAAAGTTGGGAAAACATAATATTATCTGCATTTAAATAAATAAATAAATAAATATATATATATAATTTTTTCATTTAAGGAGTGGCATATTTATTCTTGTATTCACACGTAGAACAACATTCTTATTGCATGGATAGCCCATAGAAAAAACTAAATTAACATCGATATTTTGCGACTGACTTTATTTTGTGTCGAAGTGCACACTGAATAAATTTAAACGCCATGGTTGATACCACACACACTACATTGCCAACAATAAAACATGTGCCTTTAAATAACACATAGAAGTAATCGAGCTAGTTAAAGCAATCTCATTTTAAACGCTTGTAGCCAGAACGTTTAAATCTAGAAAATACTATATTAATGTTCCTATAATGGTTGAGATAACAGCTCATTTACGAACATACAAACGAACTTAAACTTGTCAGTTTATGGAGCCAATTTCATGAATCTTTACTTAAATTGCCTTGACCCATGTACTAAAAATTGGGTAATCGGTCCTCCAGGATAATGTGTTAAATCCCAAGGAGGATATTTTTAGTAGATGGCTTTCGTTTCCCTGATTTTGAGTTTTGCAGCGAATAGTTTCACTTGGAAATGCTATGAGCGAAGAAAAGTCTGGGCTATAAGTCAAAGCGAAAAGAAAAAAAATGTTATAAATATATTTTTGAAAAGTAGATTTTTTTTTTTTAGTAAGGCTGAAAACAGTATGACAAAAGAACGTTATAACTAAACAATTTAATTCTCTGTGTGATGTCTACAAAACATAAAATCTTCTGTTATGACTATGTTTTCAATAAAATTTGCACAACTGAGCATGCGTAGTCATAAAATATCGAAGGGATAAAAACACGAGGGTATTGTAGTCCCTCCTAAAAATGTCCAACCAGTCTTTTGGCTGTCATCGCAGGTTTAATGAACCATTAGGTACCACTGAATGCTTATTGGTGTAATTCTTGAATTAATGGAATTCTTGGCTGGTACCCTTAAGATATTATTGGATGTTTGAAAACTTTTCAGTTTGAATTAGTACATAGTTCTGTGTCGATTTTACTACAATAAATTCGTGGTTGACGGAGCACTTTTGAAAACGACTTTGAAAAATTTCCCCGTCCGTAAGTACAGAATTTTTTCTTTGGACGCAGGGGGCATGGTTGTGTATTGGTTGGAATACTCGTCTTCCACCAAAAGGCGAACCGGGCTCGATTGCCGGCGGGGTCACTTGGACCTTCGCTTGTAGGAAACATCGCGGACGTTTCCTTTGCCCAGCGAATTTTCTCTCGGGACTCTTCTCCACAACCTTTTCATCCCGCCCTTGCTACATCCTCACGTGTTTAATCCTCAGACGGCACTGTTAAGCGCCGGCAAATTTATCTCAACTCACACATGAACGGCAGCACTGTCCGACAAACCCACAGTAAAGTTAACAAAGCTGGGGGAAAAAAAGTTAATTTTTTTCATCACCGTTTTACAATAATAATGTTTAAATTGTGCACATGGAAACTATTTCTTACCTTTCATGTTTTTTTGTGCATGTCCGTGTAAGACACATTAGTAGCATAATTATTTTAACAGTCACTTTGACGAAGCACTAAAGTTTGCCATCGTAACAACGGTAACGTTTACTCTAACAAGTTGCGGAGGGATACAAAAACAAAATAAACGAGAACAAAGAAACGGAGACATGTCTGTCAAAAGTGCTTAGCTAACCTCGATTAGAAAGATACTGTAGTGTATGTACGAACGTTGTAGTACTTAAATAATGTGAAGTGTTATTTAGGAATATCTGTATCATAAAATAAAAGTAGCTTATTTTATAAAAATGTGTTCTGGTTGCGCATGAAAACTTTAGCATTAGTTTAACTATAAGACATGTGAAGCAGTGGTATTCAGTATTTTTGGTTACTGTGCTCATAAATTTAAATTGTTTGGTATTTTAACACCCTTTTACACCATTTATAACAGAACACTGTATTTTGGCTCTATACTGGATGTTACGTTTAAAGTAAAGTTCACCTTCTCCCCCCTTTTTTGTTAACTTTTATTACTCATATTCGAATGATTCTGCATATCTCTTGAGACAATTCGCAATTGTGCATGGGCACCACACGTATCACAGAGAGAATACCAATGCTTATGAATGGGAGGATTACAAAAATATACTATATTACAAGATAGACTTAAAGTAGTTATACATACGAGTTCCTTGGGTTGTTTGATCGCATTGTAAAATGCAAGTCTCAGACAACTAACAAGTACAGAATCACGCGCTACCCTGGGCTTTATTCTTTAATTTTTTATTAATACAGCTGTAATACAGTCAAATTAAAATAATTACAGAGTAACAATTTAATGGGAGTGAAAGTGTAATCTGTAACTCATTATGACCCCGCGAGTGTCACATATACTATGCAAAACTGTCTTACAATATGTTGGTTGGTTCCATAGTGAAAATCAGAGTAGCGAAAATTGCAACCTTACTTCAATTACGTCCTAGAAATATGTTCAAGGAAGAAAAATTTACGCAGAAAATGCGATTCGGGATGAGGAACCTTAAGGATCTATTATATTACCACAAAAAAACTTAGGGTATAAAAAAAAAATGATCTCAATTTTCGCCAAAGTCGAAAAGAAATTGAGTGAAATACAGAAATTGAAATTGCTCACAGGCTCAATGTGGCATCCTCTCGATTTTGTAGAATATTGCAGTTTTTTTTCTTATCATGTATGCTAGAGAACATTAAATAATTTTAAAAAATACACAGAATTATAATAGGGGACAAGTATAAATAGGTAATATAGACAGAAAACTAACATAAGTTTCTATTACATTCGGTGAGTACAGAAGCTTAACATTAGTCATAAATCAGATATTTTATTTCAACAGAGCCGACAGTTTTGACAAGTTTACGAGATTTCACAAACATTTTGATAAAGCACTGTATTATGGAATACCATATTAGACAGATAAGACCTGGTACCTAACGTAATATGGGGCTGTACGTTTATTATAAAGTTATTTAAGAAACCCTAAGTTAAAGACTGAAGCACTGGGTATGTTATCAAACTGGTTATGCAATAAGGCAATGTGCTTGGAACAAACCATTGAGGCTCGAGTACAAAGGCGAGGGTGAAGTCGAGTGGACAGTTGTAATACTCCCATTTGTGGCAATGAGTTTGAGAGCAGGGAGCGCCTGCCACCAGAGATCTAGGAGCACGATGCTGTTCACAGAAGACAGGCGCTGTTGGCGGCGCAGCGGCACCAGGACGAGCAGAGGCTGGTGGAACACCACGGCGGCAAGAGCCACGGCGGACCGCGGCCCGACAGCAGCACCGGCCATCACCAGCACACGCATCGCGCCGAACCCGACGACGACAAGCTGCTGGATGTGGTGGGCACTGCGGACAGCCCGCTGCACCATCACCTCTCGCACCACCTCTCCGCGCACCATCACTCGCACTCGGGTGAGTACCACCGCCTCACCCCTAACTTAGATCGCCGACACACCCCTTCCTCAAGCATATCTCCACGAACCACTGCTAGCACTCATGTGAGTACCACCATCCCACCCAGAACATGCACGCCGCCACACCACATCTCCAAACATATCTCCTAGAACCACTGCTAGCACTCACGTGAGTACCACCACCCCACCCATAACTTGCACGCCACCACACCACTTCTCCAAACATATCTGCTCGAACCATTGCTAGCGCTCACGTGAGTACCACCACCCCACCCATTACTTGCACGCCACCACACCACTTCTCCAAACATATCTCTTCAAACCACTGCTAGCACTCATGTGAGTACCACCGCCCCACCCATAACTTGTTACGCCGCCACACCACTTCTCCAAACATATCTCTTCAAACCACTGCTAGCACTCATGTGAGTACCACCGTCCCACCCATAACTTGCACGCCACCACACCACTTCTCCAAACATATCTCCTCGAACCATTGCTAGCACTCACGTGAGTACCACCGCCCCACCCATAACTTGTTACGCCGCCACACCTCTTCTCCAAACATGTATATCCTCGAGCCACTGCTAGCACTCATGTGAGTACCGCCGTCCTTGCCCTGTCTTATCTTGTCACTATAGCCCTTATCAAAACACATATCCTAGCACATACACTTGCACTCACATTTTTACTGCCATCCCTGCCCTAATTTAGCTGGTCACTCCAACACTTGTACTAACCCTTGCATTTACTTGCTCCACTTTTTTACTAAAGCTGTCCTTCTGCACTGTCTCCGACTATGAGTGTGCGAGCCATTGTTTAGTGTAGTGTTATTATTTATAAATTAAAATTAATTTAGTGCTTATGATCCATTTATACTAAGTCTTGAGATATATCCATGTGGATATTAATACGACCAATTGAGCACTTTTTCAAATTAAAATAAAATGTTATTAACACTAATACCGACAACGAATTTATGGAAATATTACTATGAACTAATTATCTTATTTGAACCGAAATGTGTGAGTCAGTGGTAAATTTAACAATTACTTCTGGTTTATATGATTAAAAAAAATTTTATCGCCAGCATTATACGTAATTTTACAGCGTCACTTTCACGAACACATCGGTACAAGCAATTATGTCAGTGGCAGTGTCTAGCTTTATGTTCGTGGGAGTGGAAAATTATATGTTTGGTATGTCTTTGAAAAGTGCTCAGTTGACTATTTACCAAAAATAATCCCACAAAATTCCTACCATCTTCCCTGTACAATCTTGTGGGGAACCTTCGCCTGCAAATTTGAATTATTGGTTTTCCCAGCTTGTTTGAATTTAAAAAAAGAAAATTACGAATTGTTATACTACTAGCAATCGACTTTACTCAGCACTACAGACATAACTACACTACACACTCGTAGTTAAGTCACATTGTGGAGTTTGCCAAATTTTCGCGGAAGTAGTAGTATGACATAATTATACGTTTGTATTTCACTAGTTATGCCTGCACTGCTGTGAATGGTCAGTAGCTAGTTGTTTATAGGGGTAATTGAGAAATTTTCTTTTTGGAAATATAAAGGAGCTCGAATAAACCAATAATCGAATACGACGAGGTAAGGTTCCCCATAAGGATATATATTTTTTTTTTAGTTTCTCGGGCGATCCCTTTCGGTAATTAAATTTCCGATTCTGATATTGACGAAAAGTGGTCCTACAGATAGGAGCCACCGAATGTCAAGAGATGCGTGTTTGAATTGGCATTCTGAACGTACGATAGTTACGATGCATCACGCTATAAGCATTGTTCAGTTTTACGCCTGTCCTTTCCGTTCCGAGTAATCAGGCGAGGAACACGACGAATGCAAACAAGACTTTACGCGTGCGGTAATATGCGCCGTGAAATTAACGCCCTTTCTATGCACCGCACTGTGAGTGGAGTGAGCCGCTACAGAATTTTACGCTCACGTTCTTTCATAGTACAGTGTCTTATACGAGAGAAACATAGTTCCTTTTCTTAATATATAGCGAGGGATTTTAAAGTGAAATATTCCGTCAAGTACATGTAATAAATTTCCTGCTTTTATGGCTATAGTCCACGGAATATTGCGAATCGATGACTGGGAAATGCGCGTTTCACAGGTTGGTAGTTAAATGTGTTCCTCAAAATCACTGAACTTACAGCTTTATCTATAAAAGTGAGAATCATAAATATAATAACATTTGCCCCCTAGAAATTTAGTTAAATAAATACAATAGCGATTTTCTTCAGCAAATTGTGCTTTATTAAAAATTACAGAATTTTATGTTTTCGCTGTTTTAATATCGGTGTTGTATTGTTAAAAAATCGCTAACATCCGGCAAATTCCGTTTCATTGTAGAGTTTTTCTTTCAATTAAAAGAGACGCAGGAACTTGCGCATGTGGCAAGAAAATAATATATTTTAGGCAAACTCAACCATAAATTTTAATTTATAAAATGACAGAACCGAAACCTTGAACAATAGTTTATTTAGCCGTTTTTCGATCTCGAAGCATGCGACCCCCTTATTTATTGCCACTGCATAACCACCGGAACACACTGACACGTAAAATAAAGATGGATAGTTCACTAAATTAAATATATTTAAAATTAAAATTGTATATTTTATTTCTTAATGTATTCCTTATGAGGAGACATCGACACATTTTCGCTCTTTTATATTAGTTTAATGAGTAATTTCAAGAATGATGAATAGGCCTACGTATCGTACATTCTTGCAATAAAATACACACAACACGCTTTCTATCCACTGTATCTGAACTGAGCTGACATATCGAAAAGATAAAATTTGACAAGACGTTATTACTCGAGTACTCCAAATCGTTTCTAAAAAGATTCAAGAAGTCTCACGAGATCAGCTTTGACTTGGAATACGGAGCACTTGAAACATCCGGAACTGTATTTCGAGAAACTTTGAATAAACCCTTTAGCTCCTTCCTTTACCATTCATTGCTCCTTCTGTGCATATTAGTGTTTCTTCCTAAAACCTGACGACTCACCTTTGGCATGTTCATTCCTTCCTTTTAGTACCTCTGCATTACCTTTTTAACTGGAGCCTTTACTTTAAAACTCACAAACCTACCCCTTCCGTTTATTTCAGAATATATTTAGATAATATCATCTGGCTCATAGAACTATTGATTTGATGAGGCAGTCGGACAAACATTTTTAGACATACTTTCGTACGTTTTGTACCCTACATGTAAAAACATTAATAGCTGGTTTATTAAAAATAGACGTTTAAAATACAAGTGTTCGTGTTTGTGTTAGTTTTAAACCATTTATTAATTGCTTGCTCGCGAGTAGTAGATGTTCACAATTATCATAATTAAATTGGAGATTATAAAGTACTCAAAGATGGAAAATCATAGTTCGTAGCGAAATTGACGGATATGATTAAAGTTTTCTTAGGTGTACACTTATGATAGTGAAAACTTGTTTGGCCTTCATAAATATTCTATTAAATTTACCATTAATTCAGATGTTATGTTAGTTAGTTTAGAGGTACAGATAAATGGTTAAATACGCGGGAGCGAGCCCCATAGGTTTTCCTATCAGAACAAACATCACACTTTCACCCTTGTTTCAATAGGGAATCTACACAAAAATATCTTATTGCAATAAACATAATACCAATACAAGGGGTAAATATTTTTACAAGTTTTCCCGAAGGATGCATATTGAAGGAACAGCGGTCGTCTTTATGAGGAGCTATGTTAATAAATAACTGAGAATTAAAAAAAAAATGCTTGTTACTGAATTGATTTATATAGTCAAGTTTATTATTCGTGTGAGCGACTGCCAGGCATAGCAGTTGTTTGATTCGAGGTCTGGAAACACGACAGCAAGAAGATCAAGAGAAACCTAACGCTTGTGTATGACGAACTCATCGTGTGATCCGTAAACTTGAAGATGGCAAAAGTGAAAAGTGAAGTGAGCGGTAAAGGTTTTTTTTTTTTCAAGATGGGTGATTTGTCTTTAATACAAACATATATAAGCCACATTAGAATAAGGGAATTTAACAAGAGATATTGTGTAGACTATAAAACAAAGACATGAATTTCATTAATGTAGGCATGTAGAATTTAACTAAGGAATAAGAAATGAATAGAACAATTGTTTTGGCATGTAGGTTAAAATTTAACGTTAACATCAACACGAAGAATAAAATTGTGCATACTACAAATGTGATATTTCATAAAAGTATCATTAGCTACATATTTTATGAGATATTAATACATGTTTGCGTTTGAAAATATTTGTGATTTTTGCAATAACTTTAATGATTGATAATGAAAAAAATGTACATAAAAAGTGCTTTGTGAAGTTGTAGTGGTGGCTTCAAGCAAGAAAAGTGTTTTATTTATTGTGAAATTAAGTTCTTATTTCTAAAAAGCCAATTGCGAAGAGAGAAGAAAAACAGTCACCAAATTGATAAAAACAATTTATTTATGGAAACTTAATAAATTATAGGACGTTTGACTGAGGTCTCTTAGTAGTGAAATTTAATTTGTGTTTTGGTCTTAATAGATAGCTTTTATTTGTGCATACTTAGGTAAATTTGTGTAAGAAAACTGCCAAGAAAAATAAAGTAAAACATGTAAGTGTCAATATTTATATCTATCATCAAGATCACAATGTGTTATATTAAGTAGGCAATTATATCTTCTGTAACTAGTGTTTCTGATAATTGTTATGCAGAAGTTCTCACATTTTATTTTCTTTTGTTTCAAATGTATCTACAGAAAAATTTCTTCCGTTTTATAAATAGTGTAAAAGAAAAGCTTCACACGACATTCAAGACAAAAATACGAACAATTGAAGCAAGAAAATATACCTACCACTAAGAATCAAGTGTAAAATACTTTGAAAGAAATATCATTTCAAGCAATATGAATACGAACGAACTCTGTTTGAAGACGTCAAGAAATATCTTCTTCATAACATCAAGATTTAAGATATTTGAAATATATCTGTAACTACAGAGTTATGCTTACACATTAATCGTGATAGGGTACGTATATTAATTCACACGTAATATTTTTAAACATTGACTATATAAAAATTTAAATTTTACTCAGGGGAAATCTCAGTAGTTCAACATTTACAGAAAACTATTGATAAACTTATTTTTTCATCTAAAGATAAATTTTAAAATGTTAAGTACTGTTAATATCTCAGATCACTTTATCACCCAGAAAAAAATACTCTCAAAATTTTAGTAATATTGGAAGATAATAATAATTAAAGTAATATGCAAGAGCAAGAAATCCCAAGTTTGAATAATATTATAAATGAAATTAGGGTGAAAAAAATGTCGTTTTAAAATTTTTTGAAGTTGAAACAATAATTTTGCGTTGACTGGCATTGCGTTCATTACAATTCGCAACCATACAAATGTTTCCCGAAAACTGGTTTACAAATAAGTTAGGAAATCGAAGATTATTTATGGATTTTAAAATTATTTTACCAACCTAAACTTTTTTGAAGAAATTAGCGAATGATAACATGCTAAACAGTGGAATGTCTAAAATAATGTCCAACCGATTCTTTGAACAGGGATTTCCAAGTCATTGGGCTCTTTAACCTATGTAAGGAGAAAATTAACACAAAGCATGATGGCGGGCAGCGATTCAAGAATTTCTGAATAGATGCAAAACATCTGTTGCGCGCGTTTTATCAGTAACTTGAAGCGGAAATAGTGGAAAGTACGATGTAAAAATGTTTGATCGACTGCAGTAGTAGATGAGATGGCCTGCATGAGGCGATGGCTAGTAGCGGAAGAGCCGGAGTAGAGGAAGACTTGAGCTGAGTGTATGTGGTGGACCGAGGGCAGGTTCCGAGGAACCCCGCCCCCCTGACCCTAGCGTGGTTCTCTCTGTCCGCAGCGCCTGGCGATCACAGGCAGCACGAAGACTCGGAGCGCGACGCCAGCGACAGCAGCTGCTCCGAGTCTGCCGCCTCCACCGCCTTCAGGTCCGCCTCCCCCAAGGACGGCGGCGGCGCGGGGCCATCCTCGTCGACGCAGCAGCCGCCTCCGTCGCACGCCCCGACCGACTACCCCGCGCCCAACATCTCCGTCGGCCCGCCTATCCACCCGCCGCCGCATCTCATCCCCTACCTCTACCCGCACGGCCTATACCCTGCGGCGGCGGCAGCGGCGGCGGCGGCGGCGGCGGCGTCGCACCCGCTGCTCGCGCCTGGACACCCGCTCTCCTTGCCCACCATGAACCCGGGCCTGCTCTTCAACGCGCAGCTCGCCCTTGCCGCGCAGCACCCGGCGCTCTTCGGCCACTACGCCGCCGCCGGCCTGCACCCGCACCACCACTCGCCGCCGCCACCGCCGCCGCCGCAGCTGCACCACCAGCTCAAGGCGGCGGCGGTGGCGGCGCACCGCTTCGCGCCCTACAGCCTGCCGGCGGCCGCCAACTCGCTGGGTGGCTCGCCTCTCGGATCCGCCTTCGAGACGGTGACGCCAGGCTCTCTCCACAACCACGCGCATCACCGCAGCCTCAGCAGCAGCCCCAAGGCGGCGTCGGGCACGCCGCCCCCGCCGCGGCCGCAGTCGTCGTCGCCAGTGTCGCGCGCCGCCCCCAGCGCCGCCTCCAGCACCGCCAGCGAGCTCAAGAGCATCGAGAAGATGGTGAACGGGTTGGACGTGAAACAGGGCGGCGACCAGTGCGTCGACAAGTGAGTGGGGGCGGCTGGGGGCGGCGTCCTCGCCTCGCTGCGGTCCGCGTGAGAGCGCGTCCTTCTCTCACTCCCTCTCTCCCTCCCCTCCACACCCATCACTCTCTCTCTCTCCTCGACGTACCGCCTCCCGGAGTGAACTTGACCTCGCTGGCGTGTGCGGTCCCAGCCGGAAAAAACAAAACTCTCTCTCATGGAAACAAATGCAATAACACAAAACTGGTTTATAAGTAAAAACTATCATAGTGAAATGAAGAATCACGTTCAGTTGTTAACACGTGTAGTTGAAGTAGGTTAGGGCTGTGCAATAGCACGGTACTGGTAAAGAGCAGTGTTTATAAGTTTTATTTTCGATCTGTGTGGAAAAAAAATTCCTGTAGCATTATTAAAAATTATAAAATTTCTATGTGCTGTGCATCAACTTTTTAATATTGCGCCGTAAATTTTCTAGCATGCCTAATAATTTATTATGCACTAGTGGGCTTATGTTACTGGTTGAGATGTTCTCATCGATCACGTATAGGAAAACTGCCGTGGCGAGTTTCAAGAATTGAGAAGTCTGTGGAAAAAAATTATTTTTTAAAAATATTTGATCCATTTTTTCGCTTAAAATATATATGTTATTGAAATAGTATGAAAAATGATGAACAACTTGAATAATACATTATGCTAAAATCTTGTTTGCATCGGATGTAAAGAGCAGAAAATTTTCAGAAAATGATTCCAAAATTAATTTTCTTTATTTATATTTTATTTCTGAATTATATAGTAATTTGGATAAATTGTTGCACGAGCACTGCCCAGAAATTACGTTTATTTTCATGTATTATAAGATTTATAATCTATAATGCATACGGAATATATTTTGCTTCTAAGCAACACAGACTGCATAACAAATAAGCGCGTCCCTTGGAAAAGTTGTAATAGAAAATTTCCACAAAGGTTTTAAGCATTATATGTTGTTGAAAATAATATTCTATGTATTGAGTGAAACATCCTTATTTTGTAAATTTGTTATTACATTATCAGAAAGCAAGAAGAGAGGAGAGTCTTTACAAAAGTATACAGAAATAATTCGTACATTATATTACTACTTGTACATTGATATTATTGTGATTCGGCATATGTATAAAGAGAAGTTGCACAGACATTATGCTTTTGGGTATGTGCCGTAAGAAAGAAGATTGTATAAAAATAATTTTACATTTAAGAAAATCATGTTTTGTCTTGTAAACTGTGAAAAAGTTATATTTTAAGAAGATAAATCTACTGAAGTACACAACAACGTGATGTTGCTTTGTCATAATTATGAATCAAATGCTACAAGAAAAATATTACATCTTAGAATTAATTTTTCCTCATGATTATGATTTTTTTTTGCAAATATTTTCTAAACTTATTTTACTTTTATTTCACCTATGGGATATTAATACAATTGGATAAAATTCAAATTCATTTTCACGTGAAATTATCTTTGAAATTGGCTGTGAAGGGTGCAACATTATTAGATCTCATATACGCCAGAAGCCATACACAGATTATTGATTGTAATAGAATGCAGGTGTAATTTTTTATTTTGTATCGCCATTTGAATAAAGGCTGCATAAAATTCAATTCGCAGATATAAACATTATATTAATCGTAGTTAATAAAACTAAGATTAATGCTTTGTTTTGTGCATATGTAAACAAATTTAGTGTAAATATATTTATTACTTAATTTGCTGTCCTTTCACGACAAAGTGGTTATTGGAAATACTTTTATTTAAATGATGTATTTAATTAATCATATCATACTGAAATTCAGTTAAATGAATTACATATATTCCTTTTCTCTAAACTCAGGAAAGGAAAAGGAAACTTAACTAAACAGTACATTTTAGAGCATCGTTAAAATTTCCACTCTTGAGATAAATGAAACAGTATGATAATGAAGTGAATAAGTGTTCTTACCATTGCACTTCATTCATTATTTACGAAAATTTCGAACTCCAAGCAATAAGTTGTGGCTCCGAGATCTGTGCAAGCTCACATGAAAATACATTTTCCTAGAAGAAATAAATCAGCTTATTTCAGTAATCAAAACTTTATATATTGCCGCTGATAGTGCCCAAATAGTTTAATGAACAGAAAATCACCATACTGCTCTGGAAAATGTTGCATGTTACACTTCTTTAAGAACAGGAACACTAACTATGACTGTGTGTATTAAGTAAAAGACCGTCTCATAAACAACTGAATCAATCCATAAAGAAGATAAGAAGATTTATGTACCTGTGAAGGTAATGTTACAAATCTGACGAAAAAGGATAAATATGTTTTCAATCAAACAAGAAATCAGGTGCATTTTTTTTTAAATTTATATTCAAACATATAGCAAACAGTACAAAACATAGACGTTTGTATATAAATGCATGTACCGCATATAAAAAACACTGCAAATTTTAGAAATTTTTTTGCTATGGAGGTTATATATAAATTATGTACAGCACAGTGAATGTCTTAAACATTACATTATAAACAGTAACAAGTATAAAACAATTAAATATATGTTGGACAAACATTCTAACCTGAACAACTGTAAACCTTCCAAAATAAATGACGTGAAATATGAAGAAATAAAGCAAAAAGTAGAAATTATGTTCATATAATGATTATAGTTCACGATCTTACCTAAAAAGTAAGTAAGTAATAAGCATCGCAGTTGCGCTGAATCTGGAGTATTTCGTGCTGGACAAAAGCTAAACAGACTACCAACAGGGGTATCTGCTTAATTATATTTTTAATATAGTTTTCTGGCTTGGATGTTTATTTTTACCGAACAAAACTGAAGTATTTAATGAGAAATAAAATAGTTAACATTTTTGTGTGAGATGCTCCCTGTATTGCTCGTTTATGTACGATCCTTTTAAAGTACTGGCTAAATATACAACCATGCTTCAGAAAATCAGGTTTCATAAATAGCATTGTATTATTTCCATAAAATTAAGTGGAACATTTGCGAAAATCTTACTTGGTATGAAAATGGAAATATAAATTTTAACGTTAAGAATATTTTATTTTATAAATGTTAATTATTTTTGGCGTCGTAAAAATATTTTAGTCGTTAAAACACACCGTGTGTTATTTTTTCAAACTAATTTTTGCACATACAAAATGCTGATTCGGGCAGTTGGTACGTCGCACTGTATTCACTTATTACTAGTAAGATAATAGCATTTATTTGTTAGAAATGCAAAGTTTTTATTTCTTTATGAAAAGTTCAGATTAATACTTTATTTAAAACTGCTTACGCTTGTCTTCGAAACCATTCATAGTAGCTACAATCAAATTTCCGATGTGTCATTCCATTTGAATACCGTTATCTGACCAAACAAGTTTATCCAAAGTATATGTTAAGTGAAACTGAAGAGAAGTTTATTTATTAAAGTCGTCTTACAGCGTCTCTCTTTTGAGACATTTTGCTCCATAATATCCTCTTGAAAGACGTGTATGAGGCTGGATTTTTGCCCCGTTTTATAACAAACTTAATTGACTGAATAATTTTTCCGTTGGTTCTTGAAAAACGCTAGCAGAATGTGAATATTTTTCACGTGGTATCTGATAGTTTTGTGATACCTGAGGTTGTAAAACAACGCCAACAAAGATGCAAAAACGTAAATTGATACATTACATATTTTTCCATATATGTATCCTTAAAAAAACTGACGTTTGAAAGAAAAGTAAACGCCGATTGCTCACACAGCATTTTATGATTTCGCAGTACCAAAAATTCATAGTTCAAGATTCTTATATCCTACACTTCCCAATTGAGTACGTTAGGGTGTTTGTGTGCAGAGTACTGCTGTACTACTTAAAAATTTATCTCTTCATGTTGCATCTACTCAGGAAGAGGAGTAGCTGTTCTACTGTTACAGATGTAAATATTCTTACCCTTGAACTTTTACAATCATTTATTTAGCCGTTACAGGCGCACCTACAGTTAAAAAGTAAAAATTAATCGTCATAATTATCAACTAAATGAGCATGGAAGAATATTTTGTAGACAGAACAAAATAATTTAAGCAAGATTGTTTGAAGCGATTCTCAAGGAACGATTCGGAGCTCTGATTCTGACGAAATAAATGTAAAAGGACATCACTAAATGTTAACACGTCACATAAGGACACATCCTAGCCGCCTGTAAGATTTATGCTTTTGTTAATTTTCCACTTTCCCTTTTTTATTTGTTCCATATAAATGCCATTTATTTTTCTTAATAAGTAATAACTTTTTTCAACTCGCATTAAAGTACGTAACATGAATCATGCCAGGAAAAGTGCACTTCTATTCATGACCCATGTATGACTACAGAATAATGGTATATTCGAAGAGATTTAATGAAAAATTATATATATATGTAATGAAAACTAAATGTACAGGCAAAATGGAAAGTTATTACAAATAACAGTTTTGGTGTAATTTTTTAAATGCATTTATTCCTCAAGTCCACATTCCTTTCTGCAGAAAACACAAAAAAATATCTGCCAAAATTAAGCTAGTCTAAGAAAATTTAGATTTAATAAAGGTAAGTGAAGACAGTAAACTCAAGATCGCTCCATGAAGAGTTTATGACTGAAAGATAAAAGTGTTACTTCAGTAACTTAATACATATACACATCGAAATATGCCCTGAAAAAATCCAAAATATCATGATATGAACAATGTAAATGGTTAGATAATAATTTGCACAATAACTTTATATGAGATCGTTGAAAATGTACATTTATAAAGTAATTCTGCTTATGAGCAGAGTCTTCAAAATAAATTATATAATTGATCATATTTAATGTTGTTTGTTTTTATTTATTTCACACTTCAGTGAGACAAGTTCTACACAACTAACTAAAGGTAAATAAATCATATCATTGTTACATCACTAAACATATTCAACTTGAAGTGTAGTCTCAAATATTACCATTTATATGGTCAATAAATAATGAAAATTCATACATGTTATCAAGAGTCATACATCTCTACATATATTTGTAAATAATAAAGAATGGAGTATGAGATGTGAACGAAAATTCTAAAAATTACTAACAAAAGTGAGATTTTATAACTGAATGAAAACCGGTTACCACATTCACCACAAGAATAAAAAACTAAAATGATCAAATATGACATATTTTTTTACAAATAAATATTGTGAGGAGCAGTTAAAATTTCTGTTTTAATAAATATCAATTTCTATACAATTCCACGCAGAAGAAACATTTCGTGCCTAGCTAACCTTCATGATCACCCAGCAATGAAATACTTTGCTTCTCTCATTTTTACACATTATATGAATACAGCAGAACATATATTGGTGAGAAAGAAAAAAAAAAGGGGGGGGGGGGGGAGTGGGATAAATATGTAGCCTAAAAAGTGAGGCGAGTCTCTTCTGGCAGGCTTCTAGAAAAGAAGAGCACAATTTCAGACTATAAATGTGTTTTTGTTATTTCATCTCATCGTACTATATACAACGCACTTACTAAAATGTTTGAGAATTAAAAAAAAAGGCAAAAAATTACAAGTCAGCAAGAATTTTAATGAATCATTTCACAAGTGCACTGACATGATATTTTTCCGTATAAACAATACTGGAAAAAATTTTGTATTTACTATCAAAATAAAATATATTAATGAAATGTATATTTCCGCAAGAATTTAATTAAGGAACACGTACGTTTAGAGATTTTGAAAAGTGTGAGAAGACATTCTACTTCTGAAGAGAAGGATTTTAATATAACCAATGATAATGTCTACTGTAAATGTTACAATCATTAAGTAATTTGAAGTTTCGCACAAGAAGGAACAAAACCACAACAAACCTTCGCTCGGACGACGACGAGATGAGCTGAAACTGGAAAGGTAAGTCGCCAAATGTTGTTAACTGCACTGAATGATTATTGTGAATATTAAGCATATTTATAAATTTTTTTTTTTTAAACGTTTGAAAGACTACACGTCTTTTTACACTGCAAGAAACAGAAAGTCGCAGGTACCAGAAAAATTTACTCAAAATTTATTTGTTTACATTGAACAAATAATTTTTTTTATTTATCTCCTTTAAATACCTTGAAACAAAAATATAATTTAAAAATAGTTTGTTGAGACGAACACTTAATTGGTTGCTCCTACATAATCTAAACGTATTTAGTACACACACGCACACACACACACACACACACACACACACACACACACACACACACACACACACACACACATATATATATATATATTACAAGTTCCTTCAACTTATGGCCTTGGTTTCCGTAAATATTATAAATATGAATGTAGAGTCAAATCAATATACTGCTTGGGGTAAATAAATATTTAGTTAGCTGGGACAGCCTGGTATGTTTATTATTACATAATATGTTGGGCAAAAAAAAAGAGGACAGCTTTGTTCACTACTGACAATTCTTAGTTTTTCCCTTACTTTTACTAGCAGAGCCACCAGGCGGTTCCGAGATATAATTTATTCAAAATGGCGGCGATACACATTTGTTTAACCTGGGAGAGGGATTCGGATGGGGCACAAAAGATGGTGCTATCCCTCTTCCCACAACCCCCTTCACCACACGACCTACTTTCCCCAGATGCAGTTCTCCCACCCCACCCCCCTGGAGTTGTTTTGACTGACACGGGTTACAACCCCCCCCCCCCCCGATGCACTTATCAACCCCCTGTCACCACCCAGGAACTGCAGTATATGTCAGGACCTGACCTTGGCGGCCGTCGAGGACTGGTTGGCCGTGAGAGTGGGGACACTTTGACGACAGGTGGCCGGGGCTGGTATTGTGTTCGATTCCTATACAAGATGATTGTGTAATTGCGAAATTAGCAATTATAAAACGAGAGTAATTACATATGTTGTCTCGTCAGCAGCTAGATAACAAGTGAGAATGGTGGGAAGGGGAAATGCATTTTGGTCTTGTCTCATCGGCAGCTAGATGACAATTTGGGGTGGTTAAGGGAGGGGGTGGGGGGTAAATGCAGTTGCATAGGGATAGGCCGTGTAATTAGATTAGTTAATTAGATTATTTAATTGTGCAATTACTTATTATGTGCAATGAATTATTTAATTTCGCGCGTGCATTTACCGAGAGAGAACATATTGCAGTGAACAATTACAAAATACAAAGTCTAATAACACCTCTTCTCCCTAGAACAGCTTGAGCTCAACTGACTTGAGTTTGATACTATAAAGGGTTTTTAACATTGCCGCCATCCGCCATATTGGATCGTGTTTAATATATAAAAGGGGAGAAAATTATTTAAAAAATGCTCAGTATACGTTTGGAAAGAGACAAGATCGGATCGCAGGGATGCGTAGTCGGTGTGAAACAACCTGTATCTACCGCTTCACATTATTAATTATTGAAATTAACATAAACTATACTAAACAATTATTATAACGGCATCGTGTTGGGTATACAACGATCCTATGTGCTATGAGAGACACATACAACATTTCACAAGTGAGTGGATAAACACTTGTAATGATTAATTAGACCATTTTATTAGATTATTTATGCCTGCACTTACACAATTACCTCATTTACTTTTTATGTGAAATTCTTTATTTAATCGTGCAAGTAAAATAAAAATAATAAAAAAATAATAATAAATTCGCACTTGCTTAATTACTTTTGCATATGTGCCGAGAGACGAATTACATAATCTCTCGCTAGGACTGTCCACCTGCCCCAGCAGGCATGTCGCCGAGCTCCATTTATCTAAGAACATTCATTCTGCCAGGGTGTCACATAGAAACAGAAGCTACATCACCTCTCCATGCACAGTATTCATAAACATTAATAGAATCTTACAAATTGAAGCATAAAAAATTATAAAATTATTTTTCAACATTTTTTTTTCTAACTTTATATATAATAAATTAAAAATATATAAAAAAACGTAACGCCAAATGAAATATTCACCTCACCCATTACAAAGATTATCCTGATAAGCTTGAGTTATGAAAACCTAGTGCCAAAATCGTTCTACGCTAAAGTAAATATTCGTTGTCTCCATATACCAATTTCCATAAGCAACCAATTTTCCGTTAAGCCAAATATTTTCAGGTGTATAAATATTTTTTTTTGTTGCATTATCCCATATATTCCACATCTCGCGAGCATACACTCTTGTTCTATCTTTGTTTTCTGTCGTTCCCCCAACAATTTTTAGGAAAATTTTGGATTAGTGTGGAAAGTTAAGAAAAATGTTTTATAGCGACCATTTAAGTTTTCCATCACATTACCATTATTAAAGAAAATTTCTTCTCACATTCTATACACTTATGAGATAGGAGCAGGACATTCCTACAGCACTTAAAATAGTGAGTTTATTAAATTAAAAAAAAAACCTTTTTTTTGTCTATCTTGTTACATATTAACATTTAAAATAAATTAAAATCCGCTACATTATAAACATACTTAACATTCACAAATTCTAGGGTTAATATTTCGTTGTTAACGTGCATTTTTTTTTAAATTTACCAAACAGCGCTAAACACCTATCTTTTTTTTTGTAGTTGAATAAAAATTTGGCAAACGCAGCAACTCAGCATCTCGTGAAAATATTCTTCATAATACAATATGAAACCATCTTTGTCTAAAATGGTCTCTACAGTCAAAAATTCAGAAACTCCTGAAATCAACAACTCAAGTTAGTCCCACATAATATTATTTCACAACAACTTATAATAATGCAGGGCAAACTGTAACCACATATCCAGTCAACATAACTTTCTGTAGTAACTCAATTCTTAAAAAAAATCCTTTATATAATATCTTACCACACTTCAACCAAAACATTCATCACACCAAATAAAAAACAAATAATATTATTAAACACACATTTATTACATTCTTAAAAACATTCTATTAAAATGCAGAAATACATATTACCCACAAATATATACAGAAATCTTTGAAAAACAAACACTACTGCGATACATTGTGTTTACATTTTAACAAATGTTTGTCTAATATAGACTCTCTGGTAAATAAATATCCGCACATAATACAGCGTTGTACAACACACTCAGGAGTCTTTAAACAATTGCTCCTCATAAGATGATACATATTACTACGTAAAGTGAATAACTTACAACAAAATCGACACTGATTTCCAGATGCGGACGAGATTTACAGTCTATCATCTTCGCCACAAGTTAACACAATATGTTTTCAAGTTGTATAAGAGTAGTAAACACAGAATTACATTTATCGCAAGAATGTTTTTTTCTTCTAATAATGATTTCCAAACAAATATTTTTTGGTATATCTCAAATTGCAAATTGAAGTAATTTTCTTCTCACAGGATTTACACCGGTGATAATGTTTTGTAACCTCTTCCAATCTAGGGAGCGACGACAAAATCGAATCACTACATGTTCTTGTTAAGGAAAATTTGCAAATAATCTCATGCTTCCCTAATGCAGCAACATTTTTGAACAAACGTAAACATATTCTACATTGGTACACTTTCAAGAGGATTCTTGGAACACGATTTCATTTCATATGGTATATGTTTGTCCAAAGAAACGACATACAAGTTTTGCTCCGCTTGAAGTATTACCTTTACATACTGCTCTATGCCTTGCTAATGTAGAATTTCTCGTAAATGTATTACCAGAGAATGGACAGCGATACTTAATACACTCAGGATTCCTTTCACAGCTACTTATTTCATGCCGGTGCATACTGCGAATATGCTTAAAGTTTTATAACAATGATGACACTGAAATCCAGGCAATAAATCACTCATTGTAGGAGTAAAGCCTCAACATCTCATATATACCATGCAGGTATGGTTCTTCACTAATATAAAACATCGAAATTTCAAACATCGATCTAGATGACAAATAGGTTTTCTGAGACAAGAATATTAATAATAACATAACTTTGCCTCATCGAGATACTCCTTGTCACAATAACAAACACTTTTTGTCCGATTCTATTTTTGCGAAGTTTCTCCTGTGTTAGTAGTGATCGGAGCCCAGTTGGCTTCAACCGCCGGGGCGTAAACATCTCACTGAGCTCTCAATCTTCATCACTTGCTAAAAATCTGGTTTGCCTAAACACACCATCCTTTGTTCTAATTTTAATTAAATTAGTAATATACTGGAGAAAAATATCGCATATAAAACATCCCATGCGAAATTAAACTAATATTAAGAACTATCATGCAAGCTTTAAAAAATACGTATTTTTACATAACCCTTTAAACAGAAAGTTTTCCATAAGCAGTTTACATACAGGAAATAAACACTGTTAATAACTTACTTACCTAACATGCGAAGAAAAATAGTAGACCAACTATCGCAACGAACTTAAATCGAATGATGACGAATCAGCACCTGACTATCGTATCAATGTTTAGCAGTGAGAGAACCTGCCATCATATATTTCCCTATTCATTATCACATACTCCACTCTCCAAAGACTATATTTGAAACAAAAGAGAAAAAACACAAAATGATAGCACCATATAACGATAGAAAGATAGCTGAAAAAAGTATTCTTATATATCAACAGAAAAAATATCTAAAAACATAAAATCTAAATATCGTGTAATAGTAATAAAAGTAATAAACACAATGTATTTTCTCATTAACATGTATCTAACCAACCCTATAACACATACACTAAGTGAATATTATGCCCTAACTGGGATATCAAAAGTTTTTGCCCAAGTGTGTCTCGAGTCCCTATCAGGGATGCTTCCCCTAACGCTCAGCCAATTGCTCTACTGAGGCGCCCCCAATATGAGAATATTTAAAACATTTATTTAAAGATTAAAGAAAATTTAAAAATCAATACAAAATTGTATGAATACTTTTAAAAACTTCAAAAACAGAAATTAAAATAAGTTTTAACAGTCTCATATTTCACACAGGATTGAGCATGTCAGATGTTACACTTGTTCAAAATTTAAAATCATTATAGACAAAATACTGAAATCATAAAAAAAAAATGAAATAAGTTATGTTTTCGTATTGTTCAATGTTTGCAACATTTCACCTCCTATACACCACACCATTCACTTATACATTTTATTAATTTACGATTACCAACCCATTTAGGTCTATATACCACACACGCTAAAAATTGTTTCAGTTTCTTTATACAAACATATCCTTATTTTACTTATCACACAATATAACATCTATAAATTACCATAAAAATTACATATGTTGTCATTGTTTATTGAGAAGCGATTGCATAGAACCATTGCTGGAAATTTTATAATATCCCTTGAAACTAACACTCTGAGTAAAATAAGAACGACAAAGCTGTGCACCAGTTTATAAATTTGCAGTACTATCATAACGTCATCACATTACGAAAATTATTATCAATTTTTAAGTTTATGTATAATTTTCTTTTCATAAATCTTGTTGAGAGAAGGTTTCATTTGCTAGAAACAGAGATCTCACCCCATATCACCATATTATAAATTAATTATGTGGCCCAGCATTCCCTACGCCCATTCAAAATTAATGACATATCCAACTATATACCCCAAACCTCTATCTATACATCGAAAAAATGTTTAAACTAACTCATAATATTTGATGTAATATCATACCCACACTCAAAAAAACATTCCAAACAGTATTTGTACGGATTATTCCTATCAACATATTCTAACCTGTACTACCCCAAAAAATAACATACATAACATCAATCACAGCATACATTCCATTACATCATATCGGATTACTAGGCCTAAACACTTTACTTCATACTATCCATAACAACAAAGCAATCATATAAATATCATGCAATAGCAAACACGCACCCAAATATCACCATCACCCACTCACTATACCCTCGACAGCAATTCAACCTTAACGAAATCTCATGCCAATATCACTATCACTATCACGTATCACTAAATCAGCAAATCTAATTTTCCAGCAGAAAACATTATATGCATCATTACTCCCAATACTTATCGCAACACACAGCTCATTTGCACAAACCATAGCATCCATTAGCAAACCCCTTAGGAGTTAAGGGTCAGACGTTTCGGCAGTGAAGGGTTAGCAGTGGGAGGTCACAGGGGTCGGAAGTGAGGAGTCTGTGTTTTTTTCAATATAATGTTAGAATATTCGAAAAAGTCGTGCATTTAGAAATATGTTTGCGGGAGGGGGAAGTGTATCTTAAAATAAAGGTACAACCGGAAAGGGGGGGGGGACATAACCCATCACTTAACATCTCCAGGTGGGTGGGGTGGGAGAACTGCATGCGGGGAAAGTAAGTCACGGGGTGTAGGGGGAAGGGAGGTGGATAGCACCACCTTTTGTGACCCCCACAGAGACCCTCTCCACAGTTAGACAAATGTGCATCGCCGCCATTTTGAATAAATGATATCTCGGAACCGCCTGGCGGCTCTAATTTTACTTTTAATGACGGGTTCGTTTGACACCACACAACGTTCGTTGGCATTTTATCGTATAGGATAACTCCCACAGTCGTGCACAAGTGTACACCAATGCCGTGCCCGAGACTCGAACCAATAAGCATTCGGTCCGTGAACGTGTGCGTAGCCAAATACACTACTGAGGTCGGCGTTGGGATATAGGTTAATCAGATCATCTGTGTGCCTTCGTTCAGATTTTTTTTTTTAATTCTTGGTTTAATTAGGATAGTAACAACGTTATTGTCCCTCATTTTATTGATGCTTAGTAACAGAATAAACAGCCCCATTGAAACAGCTGAACAGGAGACACAAATGTAATGATATAAAACTGCAACACATTTATCTGTGGATATGTTATGTATTAAAACACTATGTATTCAGAATCATTGCTATAGTCTATTCTCAGTTTCTTCACACTTTGTGAGTCAAACCTTTGAAAAATCTCACCATGTATGGCGGTTTTTGTAATAATTGTATTTATATCACAAACATATTATACTTGTATTGACATACATTTTTTGTTAAATCGAAATTTTATAGATATTTGATTAGTAAATTAAATAATTTCATTTTTAACACTCTGAAAAAATACAGTGAGAAAATATGTGTTTTCGTAATGCCTTGTAAAAATATTTATTACACAAAATGTTATTACTCTGAGTTGGTACGAAAATGGAGCATTGTCCCATTGGTGTAATTTTCTAGACTTGGTTAAGCTTTGTATGCACGAGGCGGAGGAATATCCTGTAAGTAGAACTTTGGCAGGACTTCAGAAAAGTTGGAATTTACCATGAATGGTTTGTTTATCGTCCGTATTCACTTGAGGTAAGATCATTAAGGCGTAGTGGTTGAGAGGTAAATTTTTGAGTGCGAAATAAATGTGGCAGTCAACAATGTGCGGTTAATTAAATATTGTTATTTTATTGAATTTACCCAATACATTACAAAGAAAGAAACATATTTCCGATAGTCACTGTATATATCATGCAATTTAACACATAATAAAAGTTAATAAAACCGCTATGACCAGCATTCTAACCCACACTATCCTGTTTCCATACCTTTATATTCGAGATCCCAAGAGAATTTGCCACGGAGAGGGAAAATATATGTATCATAATGCTTTATCCAAAATTTGTAGCTTTCATTTGGTACATTATGTTAAAAATAAATAAAAAAATAAACTCGAGTGGGGAGTGAACCCAGAGCGAGGCAGCACTTACCGAGTGACGGGTTTTCCAGCTGGGACCCACAGGTGCGCGTCATCCCTGGACATGACATGCGACCCTAGGTTGGAGCAGCTCTGGAATGTAAGAACTGGGCAAACGGGAGTACCCTGAGAAAGCCCGCCTGCAAGTTCCATCGTCCAGCACGAATCCCACATGCGAAAGTCCGGGAGTGAGCCCGCTAGGTATCGAGCCCGGATCGCCGTGGTGGGAAGCGAGCACCCTATCCACTGCGCTACCGTTGCTCCATTACGACTGTTGAAACAAATAGTAAGTATTAATGCACTCACTTCACCACATTTAATGTAATTGAAAACTCCAAACCGACCGCTATGATGATTATGTGGAAATGAAACGAAATATTTAAAAACGAAACGAATGAGTGAATGTTCATGCTGCCCTGTAAAGTGGTATTATACATTATAAATGACGAAACTCATATTACATATATATATATATATAAACACCGTCTAATTAGTTGATATGTTGTTATTTCATTTGATACACCTTGTTTAACTGATCCATCAGTCACAAAACAAATCACCGAATACCAGGGAACAAAATGTTTGACGAATTATTGGAAATTGTCACTGAATCAAAAAGTGAAGGAAAAGTGATGAGGTTTTCTTCACTAATTCGTCAGTTAAAAAGACTGCCGCGACTGTAAAAAATTAAGGTGCTGTTAAATGATTTAAATAGTGAAACTTGCACTGATTCAGACTTAGAGTGTATAATCCATTTCAAGTTTTAGAGGCTCGTTTGTTGAAAACTATTAAGAACCTCTAGAGTTGTCATCCTTAAGTGGAAAAATAATAGCATACTACGCAAAAATAATTGCCTACTACGCAATAATAATTACATACTACGAAAAAATAATTGCATGCTACGCAAAAGTCATGGCTGTTAAGGGTTGATTGAGTTGATGAGAAATATATTCTAAATGTGTTAATAACATTTCTTGGGTAATATTCACTGTGCTGGCTGCTCTTTAGTGAGCAAATGATGTTGTTGTTAGTTGCACATTAAAACATTTCTATATTTGTCACAACAATTATTTAGAAACAGAAACTAGCTGCCGAAGGTTTTCTTCTACAGTCTCTTTCGGTTTCTCCCCACATTTGAATCAAACCTTTGAAAAATCACCCATGTTTGATGTGTTTGGTTGTTTCCTAAACATGCGGTGTATCACAAGCATTTTATAAGTCTATCACCATACAACATCTTATTGTTTGTTTAATTAAACGTTTACTCATATTTTATTTATAAATTATAAATAATTCTTCACTTATAACAAATATGATTAGGACAGAGAGGAGATACGTGTATTGATAATGCC
This sequence comes from Dryococelus australis, assembly GCA_029891345.1. NCBI lineage: Eukaryota > Metazoa > Arthropoda > Insecta > Phasmatodea > Phasmatidae > Dryococelus > Dryococelus australis. Next base: position 132,048,588 of record CM057009.1, read on the forward strand.
TAGTGAGAAATAGATCTCATGTAAAATATCATTAAAATGAGTGTGCACGAATGCTGTGCGATGTACCTTTGGTGTAATTTCCTAAACTTGGTTCAGCTTTGTTTGCAAAAAGCGGAGGAAAATCCTGCAAGTAGAACTTAAATAGGGCTTCAGAACTGTTGGAAGTTACCGTGAATATACTGTAACTGTCCAGCTATAGTATTGTATATTTACAACACATATTTTTAGAAAACATACATTTTTTTTTATCTAGCTCCATGTTTATAACAATTTTAAAGCATACAACACTTGCGTGTTAAAATTCAACATTACTTTAAAACATTCGACATTAAAGTTTTTCAAAATTTACGTAAATGTATATATTGTGATACAAAACTATCTTTGGCTACTAGATTACATTTCTATATTACATCTGCAATCGATAAATTGTCTACACGCAACATTCTCTAAGGGCTGAAAACATTCGTGAAGTAACAGTGATGTCTAGCAATGCGTGTGGTTGCCATGATAGACCAGGCGGGAAAAGATAATAAAATAATGGTAAGAACATGTACCCTCAGTTCCTATGTTTATTTAAAAACAGAGTCTACAAATTCTCTACAAACCGAAAAGAACAACTACATCCCCAGATTTACTCAAAATTAATTACTTGAATATTTTCCATATCGTCGGTAGTTTCGATGTTGGAGCCATGATTACAGGGAAAAAAAAAACATTTTTATGTCAGAAGTAGGGTTAGGCTGAAGCTGGAAAAATGTATTTTTAATAATACCAGGTGGCATCGGGAAGTTGATCTGTGGATCGGCCGACATCTTGGGAATGTCTCATTTTCCTCTCTAAATCAGTAGTTATATCCCAAAGTCACATGTTTTAACACAAAAAAACCTTAAAATATCCCTTTATTGCCTAAAATGTTTCCGTTTTTCCCTTAAAAAAAAGCCATGTGCCAGAATATGCAGTTGCAAAACACTTTTATTTTTTTTGCAAAAACGAGTCAAATCAGGTGAATTGTGAGGTTCATTATTGATTCAAGACCAAAAAATTCAGTATTTGAGAAATTAATAAAATAAAATAATTGTTTAAAAATTTAAATATATTTTTATAATTAAAAATTACATTTTAAGTATTAATTGTTATATATAACCAGACTTGTCTTTTCAAGGCACATACGATCGCGATGTCATACTGTCATTCTGTCACATTTCTTCATGCTCTATCATTCTGTTACGCCCTTTTGCGTCGTAGCAAGGAATAGGAAAGGCAGGAAAGGGTACACAAACCTACGGCCAACAACAGACACACAATTAAGACAAATTCCCATATATTGAACCATAAATTACAAAAAAGTAATTTATTTTATCCAATATAATACTGCTTGATTTTGCCAAACTGGGGGAAGGCAGGAAAATATACTGCAACATACAGAAAAAGAAAGGTGTTAATCTGTCCCAACAAAATCACAGCAAAGAATAATCAACTCTTTCAAAATAAACCATGAGAGGTAAAAGGAGCAAAACAGTAACAAGCAGCACCTAAAATACAACCTTGGAATAAAATTTACATTTAAAATTCATTATGATTCCCTCTATTGGCAGAGAATAGAAAACTGAGGTAGCTGCCACTCTTCAAATAACACCAATCTTCAAAAAGTATTTCCATATAAAAACAGATTCAATGGACCACACATAATTCATTGCAAATAATAAGCACCACTTACAAAACTATTAAAAACACCTACTTATGATTGTCATAATATTGACGGCGAATAATCTCTTCCTCGAATATCTAAGACGCCCCAGAAAATTAAAACTAATTATAAAAAAAGACCTACACTTCAAAATGCAGGGAAGACATAAATTTCTACGATTCAACGTCCCAACCATGTAAGTAATCTACTAATTACCAGGGCAACGTACCAAAACAACACAGTTATGAAATTACTGCAGATTCCGATGTCGACGCCATCCCCTCGCCAGCCAGCCCGTATCACTCGTAGAGGAAGACTGCGCGATTGGGTTCATACACACCAGAATGCGGCTCAACATTTCAAGGAAGGGAAAGAAAGTACAAGGAGTTAATGGAACATGCCAGACGTATGCGTAGTTCGGAACGCTGCCACGAGGGGGCGCCTGATGGCCTCGCGAGCGCTGCGCGCCACCGCCAGTATTAGGCAAGCGCCTGGTTGAGGTTAGATGTGCGTGGCCGGACTGCTTCGGGGCGGACGAGCCAACTTGAGAAAAGTTTGCAATGTATTTTCCGCACCAGTGTAAGGTTAAATCTTGACTAACTTTAGGCCCACATGCAGTACTCAAGTTTTTTAATAATCTGTAATCAGTGTTTCAAAATGCTGGCTACTATTTTCACGTTTCTCGAGTATTTGCATGCGTAGTTTCTTGAAAACGTGCGTGTAGGCAAGTAACTATCAAATTAAATGTTAACAACTTTGGCTACATCGCAGTCTTGATTTAGGAGACATTTAGATTCCACCACAGTGTTCAAGACTCGCTCGGGCCCAATTCGCTAGGCGTAGTGCGTCATTCATACCAGTCCACATTGCGAGTGTCATTATTATTTTAAACCAGTTCAAAGATATTTCACGTAGTAATTACAAAATATATCGACGTATATTTTCACAGGTTATAGCATCATAAACGGGGACAGGAATTAAGCTCTTCGGGCTGGTAGGACAGTTTGTTTGGCAGGAAAATGGCGTACACACATAGATAATTTCTTGAAGTAGATGAGTTGGCACGCTTGTCAAATTTGCAACAAGGTTTCAATCCCATGTAGTCTATCTCTCATTCCATATCTTTATCTCTTGTCTCTCACATTCCATCTCTTTTTCTCTGTAATTTTCTTTCTCTCTTCCTCTCATTCCATCTCATTCTCTATTTCTCTCTCTTTATCTCTTTCGTTTCTCTCTCACTCTCCCATTCCATCTCTTTCTCTATTTCTCTCTCTTTCTCTCTTTAGTTTCTCTCTCACTCTCACATTCCATATTTCTCTCTTGTCTCTCAAATTCGTTCGAGCCCACGATCTATGTAGTTCTAGTTCCTTCATCGCCTGCTAGAGTGCACGAATTGCCAGTGTGTATATTTATTTACGAATTTAAGGATGTAATTTTTCATACACGAGAAGGTATATAAAATTTTTTCAGTAAGCACATCCCAGCAGGATTTTGTGAAAACTATTCGAAATTTAATAGGGTTTACTTTAAAAATCAATTCAATCGATAATTAAAAAAAAAAAACAATACTTTTTAATATTTACTTTATTAAATTTGTTTTTACTTTTGTATGAAAATTAAGTCGCCTGGCCTGTAGCCGCGCATGCAGATACATGCCAACAGGCCCGCGAGGAAGGCGTGCCTGTTGTGGCATGCGAGCCATATGTTGGCACCACACGGGGGAAAGAGAGGGAGGCCATTGACCGTGGCCATTTGCGCTGCTGTGCAGCCTTGTCATTCAGACATCTGGCAATCAATACATTCATAAATAATTAGAACTATTTTCTTAAAATTTATTTTACTTATCATTTTAAAAAAATGCCGAAAAAAATCTTTAAAAAATACAGTAAAATGTATCTAAAACACATTTGTACTGTAAAATTGGCTAAAAAAAATTTAAGTTATGTAAATTTCACTCTTTGCCATGACAGCTGCTAACATAAAAAAAATTCTAATATAATGACAGAAGTCGAACCCAAGATTTCTTGACGAGGAAGCGGACTTGTTAGCCACTCAGCTACAGTGCTCCCACACAGGTAATAATGCTTAAAAATTATATATAAAATCTAACCGAAGAAGTTGCATTCCCCTGGTAAATTTCAATTAACGTAATAAAATTTTTGTTAAATTTCATTTCAATCAGTGTATATATATATATATATATATATATATATATATATATATATATATATAGCTTATGGACATTACAATTTAGAAGTTGTTTTTGTATAATTAAAGGCAAGTCATGAACTGTATTATAACACCTTGTTATTTTCTCTCTATCAGGGTCTGAATATTATAAATAACATGTGTATATACCTGCACTGATTGTTTTTTACATTATTTAAAAATAATTATTCAGCAGGTCGGGTTGTATGCAAAGAAATATTTATAGTCACAGGTGTGATTATAATTTGCTAACTTTTAAGAGGCAGACAGTCTCGTGAAATTCAGTTTTGGAAGCATAATTTCTAACCCCGGAAATTTATTTTTAAAGAACTTTATAAGCATAGTGATTTGCTTAAAGTAATATTTGCTTCATAGTGCTATTTTTAATGAGAACTGTTTACAACAGAGTGGTTACAATGCAGAATTAAAATAAGAAAATGCAATAACTGTATTTATTATATAATTTTTAAAATTTATTTAAATATATTATTACGAAAGAACACTAAAAATAAAAAGCTACTTATATGCCTGTTGATGTACCCCCTACATTTATTTCTGGTAACCATATTACTTTTATAGGCATAGGGTATGCCAAATAAAAAATCTATATATTTTATTCGATTTAAAAATAGATTTAATTTTAATTGTTTTAAGCTGTTCTAAAATTGTACGTAGAGTAAAGCAAAAAGTTATCTAAACTTCATATCCAGTCTCCTCTCTTCAATACTAAATACTACACGATGTCAGTACCTGTTAATTATTTATTATCTCGAAGATTTTGTAGACGTAACTATCCTACTCGGCTTTTGTTTATTAAATGTATTTTTATGTGAATAAACCATGCACCATCGTATTCTCTGTACATCAGGGGAAGTAGGCAGGGTACAACAATTACGAGAAATAAATCTCTTTATATATATATATATACTTTAGACTACAAACATAAAAACAGAATCCTTAAATTTTCCTTGCCATTCATGTAGTGTCTTTACAGCAGCATGCTCACTTTTCATATAGCGAATATAATCCACCTATATGCAACTCAAAGCAGTCTACACTAACAAGCATCCAACCATAATCTTTAACCATACATTCTTCTTCACCACAAAGTTTTTCTTTCAAGGCCACTTTAGCCCCTGGGATACTTTCAACATTGTACAGTGCTTGATTCGAAGTCTTAAATGCTCGGCGACTGATGGCTTCATCCGAAGGCTGAGGATTTTCGTAGGTATACTCCAGCCAAGCATCATATTTTATAGGAATTTCTTCAACTTCTTTGTTAATTGATTAATTTTCCTTTGCTTAATAGGGTACAGTTATGTAAATATGACTTTCGTACCAACAAAGTTATTTCCAAATACATAATCCTTTAAATTAACCTTGAATGCAGATTGTTTCAGGTATAATCCATTCGATATGGTTTTGCCAACAGCAAGTACAGGTCGTTTCTTAGCTGCTGAAACGCGACTTTTGCAGTTCTTGCTATGTCTTCAGCTTATTACCTCGTTTAATCAGACAATTGCACTTGATGCATTGCTGCATAACACAGAAAGGTCCCTTCACACAAGGGGTTCTTTCATGCTTCCATGCACTTCGGATGTAGGCAAATATCTTGTCGCAGTGACAGCAACAAAGCCGTGACTAATTCGTCGATGGCAACACTGCTGCAGGTGTCCCATCCGAATAATTAGATAGCATTGTGCCAACCTCAGGCGTTGATGGACCAGCAACCTTTGCCTCCATAATATATTCCAGTTGCTTACACGAGCAGGGCGAAGTATCTTTCCCGACTCTGCTATTGTCAAACTAAGCTTCTTAAAAGGAACCTGACTGCCTATATACTCGCAAGCAAGCACTTTAATTTTCAATGTTCCACCCACTGTAACTCATACATGCCATCTGCTCTACCGACCAACACTAGCCTTACATAGACCAGCAAGACATTTTTCTTCTTAAGTTTAACTTTTTTATATATATTTTTAACTTGCATATAATATTTTTATTATATCAGTTTTATTTGGAGAATTTTTTATTTATTGTTCAGCTATAACTTATATAAATTTTTAAGTATATTATTTACATGTAGGGGCTATATTACTCATACCGACCTTACCAAAAATGGACTTACTGCTCATACTTTCTGCTCTTCTTGTCGATACAAGAAAAATATATACTAGTCACTATACCAACCATCCATTATAACACAAGTCATACGACCACACAACACCCCTATCTTCTATAACCAAAGAAAAATTCAATTCAACATTAAACCACACCACCCATTTCACAAAGCACAATATTCATCATGGCTCGAGCAACTATACAGCTGAGACCAGCCCATAACATAACACCCATTCTACTTGTTCTTCCAACCAACACCGCTTATACCTACCAACCATACCACCCATTATAACTCTAGCATACCTCAACCATTCGCCACACACACCATACAAAGCAAACAAACTGCCCATACAGTGACACAATCAACTCCTCATACCATCCACTATACCAGGTGACACCAGTCAAAAATACACTGATCACCCATACCGAAAACGTTTAATTCAAGCATGCCATAGCATTACAGGACTCACCTACGGTACATACTGTCCACATTATTCAACATACACCAACAATCGCATGACAGATATACTGAAAAAAAAACAAATCGCCTATGATACCATCCATGTTAACCCAAGTGTACCAAGCAAATTTTATAGTATAGGCCAACCAGCAATACAAACATTATTACAAATTGTCAAACAAACAAAACTTAACCTACTAAAGCCAAAAAAAACCTAACCGACATTAACCTACCAAAGGCCAGAAAAAATTTAGATATAACATACCATAGTCCAGATAAAAAATTATCCTTATCTTAAGCACTCATATGTCTTACACACATAGCATTATTTCAGCCACTTAAGAAAATTTGGCATGTCCAAACATCAGAAACGCACTTCAAACAGATTGCGACCAATCAGCACTTTGAGTAACATTCACCTTACACTTGAAAGTCGGATCGAGCAGAATTATATTTAAGATTCAATATAACCAAAATAGTAAGCAAGGACACCATCTCATCTACACAAGCAACCATATACTACAGGCCAGTCCATATGACAGTAATACTTATCATTTTTCAACATAACATAATAGACTGATACCAGCCACCATGTTATGACGTCACCCAACTATCATTTTGGACCCAGGTTGTCTGGACCTTGACCGGGTGACCTTTGACTTAGAACCAATTGTATTACATTATTAATACATTGTGCTGACACTCACCAGCCAATCACAGGATTGCCACGTGATTACAGCTTACCTATCGTATCAAGGCACTGAGACATTACATGAGGTGGAGGAGGAGGTGTGTGTGTGTGTGTATGCGATTGGTCAGCTGCAATCACTTGCATGCAAGTGTACTTTAAAGGATTGTGTGATTGGAAATAACTTTATAGGTACGAAAGTCATATGTACATACCTGGACCAAATTAAGCAAATTATAATCAATCAATTAACAGAAGTTGAAGAAGTTTCCATAAAATACAATGCTTGGCTGCATTGTACCTAAGAAAGGCCTCAGCCTTCGGATGAAGCCATCAGTCGCTGAGCATTTAATACTGTGAATCAAGCACTGTACAATGTTTATAGTATCCCAGGGGCTGTAGAGGCCTTGTAAGAAAAACTTTGTGGCGAAGAAGAAGAATATATGGCCAAGGGTTCTGGTTGGATGCTAGCTAACATAGACTGCCTTGAGCTGCGTATAAGTAGATTATATTCACTACATGAGAAGTGAGAATGCTGCTGTAAAGACACTACTGTAATGGCGAGGAAAGTTTAAGGATTCTGTTTTAATGTTTGTAGTGTAGTATTTATATATAAGATATAATTAAAAAAGAGTTTTATTTCTCGTCAGTCTGTACCCTGCCTAGATCCCCTGATATATAGAGAATATGATGATGGTGCTTGGTTTAGTCATATTTACACACATTTAAGATTAACAAACCGAGTAGGATATTTATGCCTACAAGAGCTTCCAGATAATAAATAATTAACAGATACGACATCGTGTAGTATTTAGTCTTGTAGAGAGGAGACCGGAAATTAAGTAAAGAGAATTCTTTGCTCTACTCTATGTACAATTTCAGTACAACAAAAAATATTAAAATCAAATAAATTCTAAAACCAAATAAAATATATAGATTTTTTGACATACCGTATGCCTTTAAAACTAATATGGCCAGACCTTGTTACATCCTTGAGCCCAAGGACTCAGCAAGCCTGGAATTACCACAAATCCCAGCTGAAAAGTCTGAACAAGAAAATGGCACAAAGTGCCAGAAGTTTAAAAAAATCTGTTATGCAGTTAAGGATAATTATTAAGTGAAAGTTCAAAACAACACAGAAAGTCATGAAGTATGCTTAACTATAATTTTATTCATTCTTTTCATTTGTTTGCATTTTAGTTATAATATTTTAATATTTTCGTTCCACACACACACATATAATTTCAGAAACATGTTGTATATTTTTCCATATAAGGAAACAACTTGACATAAGAAATTATTTTCCATTAAAAAAAACTGGATATATTTCAAGTACATTAAAGCTACATCATCAAACAGCCTATTAATTCTGGTTAAAACCATGCAACTTTCATAAAACATTAAAATTGTGGTATACTTTTAACTTGACCGAATTTCTGGCTAACAGGCCATCCCAAAAATGACATTCATAAAAAAAACTCTGTTATAAGGGTTACAATGACATGTGTAAATATTTCTTTTAATTGAGCTGTACAAAACTAGAGCAGAAGGCCCTTATTAAAAATTGCAGTTTTGTTTGCAATTTTATATTTGCCATTTTATATCAAACTGTTTTATTTCTGAGAGAAAATTTATATGTGAAAACCTAGGTTCCTGTTCCTAGCAACAGAAAAAACATTTTTAACTTAAAAAATCTAAGTCGCTGGCAGATTCCTTATGAAAGCAGTATATGTAAGTAGTTAAAATATTGAAAATTTAAGCCAATTTCAGGCACCTAGTCTCACATCAAAATGATGTCATGTCCTTACTTTGCTTTAAGAGCCTGTCATTTTAAAGTTTGATTTTATTTACCAACACATAACTTAGGTGTCGAATGCTCCCTCGAGGCCGAACATCTGACCTTGAGTGAGCATTTACAGCAGATATATATACAAGTCAATCCCAATTAAATGTTAGAGGGGTGAATGTTATTCATTACCCAATTACAGCACAGCAACTAATTAATTTTTGTAAATTCTGCAAATTTGTTACCATATATGGTGACTGCATACATTTTCTTGGAAGTGGGGTGTTGAGAAATCAATCAGGCCGTAGGAGAATCTTCATTTCACCAGCCTATCACAGTTGTTTTCTTCAAAAACTCCACATATGATCAGTACTGCGTCACACACCAGCAGAAAGAACAGGGTGCAGCGTGACCTCACACCTGACTGTAGGTGGGGAAGGAACACCAGCGCTCCGCGGCGGTCATATGCGGTTGAGTAGATATACAAGAGGAGTTCTAGCTCACTTCTTATTTTCATCGAAATTTCGAGGGTTTTTGCTCCAGAATAAAGGTTTTTGAGGCAAAATTTAGGCTCTAAAAATTTTAAAAGATGATCTCTCCAAAACAAGCAATTTTATTCGAAAACCATGTCAATTTAAGTCAAAATGAAGCAAAATTTCAATAATGCATAAAATACTGTATCAATTTGCACCAATTAAAATATCATCAAAATTTAAGCAAAAAAATTCAAATTTCTTGCCTTTCAAGCAATTTTTCACATTTATTTTTAGAAATATCAGTTTTGCAAGCGAGCAATCAAAATCAAGCAAATTAAGATAAAAGTAAAATAAAAAGATACAAATTAACAGAATTCAATTTATTACATGAATACAATATCATGCATAGTTTTTCCATTTTCACTTCTTTAAACCTTTATATGCCACAAAAACTTTTTTCTCATTTATCAATTTTAAATAATTTTCATGGCTTATCTTTGCATAGCGTCCTGGTAAAGTAATTTTATACCTATCGTCTAGAATACAATTAATTTTTTTTTTTTTTTACCGAATTTAGATTTATAAATTTGAAAATCTATGGGTTCATACCGTTGATCATTTTCTAGATCAGTTAGTTTAGTGAATTCATATGAATTGTTCAACAAGTTGAGCAGAGCCTCCATTTTTGTTTATTTATAAGGAAAAAAATTACTAAAAGGAAAATATTTTTTTCATTTTCTTAATACATTAATTTTCTTAATAAATAAAATGGAAGCTATGATCGAGATGGGAAATAATACCTTATCTAAGGAATGTAAAAACTGTGCCGAAGTATTAAACATGGAAAGTTTTCCATCACATAAGCACACTAAAGATAAACATACTAATTTGACATGTCAAAATGTTCTACTGAAAATGCCAAAAATCAATATGAGTGAAAAATGGAGAAGGTGCTATGCGAATGTGTAAAATATGTTTCTAAACTATATCTCAAAAAGCATAAAAATAGTAAAGCGCACAATGCAAATTAAATTCGAAATGATTATTCAATTAAGACATGTGTAGTATGTAATGATAATAAATATACGATTCATTTTATCCTCATAAAGCAACTATAGACAAACACACAACATAATGTAAAGAATGTTTCAATGAGAAAATATTATGTGAATGTAGAAAATATGTTTGCATTATCTGTCTCAAAGAGCATAACAAACTAAATCACACAATATATCAATAGATCTTGTTAATGAAATTCAACATAATGATTATCCAACAAAAACATGCACAGTTCATAATGAGAATAAATTCATAAAATTATTTTTAATTAGTAAAAACACTTAAGACAAACATACAAAAATATGTAAAAAATGGTGCAGTGAGAAATATTATCACAGAAGAAGTTAAATATCTAAAAAAATTATAAATAATTTAAGCACTTCATCCCAGTATTTTCATTATTTTTACATTTCTTAATTTCTTAATTTTTTAAAGTGTTTATAAATTTTTTTTTATAAAGAAACAAATATTCAGTAGCAGATCTAAGGGAAAGGAGAGTGACCGAGTCGAGAATTATAGCTAGAGAATAAAAAATAAAAAAATAATATAAATTATATAAAGATGATCTTATTACAAGCATTACTACAAAAAATTCGTCAAGTAGGAGAACATATAAATTATTAAACAGTTGCGGAAATAAATAACTAAAGCTAAAAGCCTGAACATAACAAATATAAATAATTTAAGGAAAGCAGATTTAATTACAGCTATTAATAATGAGCAAAAAAAGAAGAAACTTTGCAAATTTGCCATTTATTTGTTCCAATAACAATGAGAATTAATTAAGAAAGATAGAAAGAAATAGAAAAAAAAATTCCACTCTCTAATAATCTATTTGTAAAACAAGAGAAAATGGAATTAAACTAAATATTCCCACTTCTAATATTCTATTTGTAAAAAAAGAGAAAAAGGAATTAAAATAAATAGCCCAATTATCTAATAAAGTATTTGTAAAACCTATGAATAAAAGCCAGCCTGTAAAAGAAGGGGAAAAAAAAAAGAATATTTTTACAAATTTACCTTTTGCTGATGCAAATATCAATTAATTATACCCCAAATATAAAAAAGTATTAACCGAAATATTTCCATTTTATAATAATTTATTTGTTAACAAAAGAAGTAGAAGAACCAATAAAAATTACTTAGTTAATAAAGCCTTTAAAAGTAGGATATCATAATTTAACACTGAAAATTCTTTTAATTTAGTAGAGCCTAATCAATTTTTACGTTCTATAAAAACTATAGTTTTTGAGATAATATGCAAGGGTTGAAAATAAAAATTTTATTATACGCCAATTGTTGCAAATAAGAAAATATCCATTTAGAATTATTCACATTTCAATCACCCAATTATACAATATTGAATTAAGGAGATAGTAAAATAATTTATAAATTCATAAATCAAGAATTATTCACACAATTATCTTAATTTCAAAGAAGTGACACAAGATGGAAATTTAGATATAATAATTGGAATACAATTAGCAATAAATAAGTATAATCCATTAAATGGAGCAACATATATAGAACTACCAGAATTTATTAAGATTAAAAAAGCCTGCATAATGTAAAGAATAATGATCAACGATGCTTTCTTTGGGCAATAAAATCTGCATTATTTCCAGCAGACGAAAATTCAGACATAGTAGCTAAATATAACAACGTGGGGCTTGATATTGATAAAGTAATAGATAATTATGAATATCCTAATAAAATTGATGATATACCAAAAATAGAAAATCAAATCGATACTTCTATAAATGTATACTCTGTTGAAGATGAAGGTAAGAAATCCATGGTATATCTACTAAAACTTATAAAAAGTAAAAAGGATAAGCATATAAATTTACTTTATTTCAACGAAAGTGATAACTCACTTTACAGTTGGATTAAATACTTATCGAGACAGCTTTCAATGAAAAAAAAATCAACATTATAAAACTTATATATGTGATATGGGTCTTCAATTATTTTATTCGCATGAAAAATTAAATTAACTTACAGAAGACTGATCTAAAAATACAGCAGTAAAAATCACTTTACCCTGGAAAGGAGAGCAAATATTTTTCAAAAATTATAAACATAAAATGAATGCTCCTTTTACTGTACATGCCGATTTTGTATCAATTTTAAAGAAACTATCAACAGTTAAGCCAAATCCAAAGGAAATAACTAATATTAAGTTCATAAAAAATACCCAGTTTTATCAGAAGATGATATCGATAATGGTCTTTATAAGGATGTACTTAAAGAACGATATAATATTACTAATGAACAAATAAATAACATTGATTTAAAGTTGAATGACGAATCGTATACTATGAAATTTCAATTTCACGAAGCGCCTGGTTGTTTTCATTATATTGTATACAATTATGGCGATTATAAACCATCAGTTTTATATCGAGGCCCAAATGCTCGTAAAATTTTTATACAATCAATAAATATGGAAGAAGACGAAATTGGTGAAATATATTCACAAATTGAACCAATGCATCCGCTATCAAAAGAAGAAAGTGCGACATATAATAGCTCTAACAAACGTACTACTTGTGAATGTGAATACACAGAAGAGAATAAGAAAGTACATCATCATGATCACAAAAGTGGAAAATTTATTAATCCTCTATGTAATAATTGTAATCTACAATTAAAATTGCCCAAATTTGTACCAATTTATTTCCATTATTTAGATGGATACGATGCACATTTATTTATTAAAGAGTTAGGTTATAATGAAAAAAAAATATAGATTTAATAGCAAATAATGAAGAAAAGTTTGTTATATATGGGAAACAAACAGAAACTTTAAAGATGAAATTTATAGACACATTTAAATTTGTGGAAAATTAGTTAAGCTAAATTATCATCGAATTTAAGCAGATATCAACTGAAACACACTCAAAAACATTTCCTGAAAGATCAAGTAGACTTAGTAACTAGGAAAGGTGTTAATCCGTGTGATTATATGGATAGTTGGAAGACATTTGAAGAAACAGAATTTCCACTAAAGAGTGAATTTAATAAGAAATTAAATGAATCTGACATAACTGATGATGAAATGAGCATGCAAAACTTGTATGGCATCAATTTAATATTAAGAACCTTGGGGGATACCATGATTTATATTTAAAATGTGATGTATTATTGTTAGCATATATATTCGAAAATTTTAGAAACACATGTATAAATGCATATGATTTAGATCCTGCGTGGTATTTTACAGCACCAGGATAATCATGGGAAGTAATGTTAATAATGAGGTAACAACCACTATATTTACTACACAATTATGATATGATTTTAATGGTAGAAAAAAGGTATTAGAGGCGGAATATTGCAATGTTGTAAGTGATATGTTAAACCCAACAATAAATATGATGATTTAACTGTAATCAAGAATAAAATTATTTAGGTTAACTTGATGCTATTAATTTATATGGATGGGCAATGTCTCAGTATTTACCATATGGTGGTTTCGAATGGGAGAATTATATAGCACTTCATTTTTACAATGAACATATATTAATTTTGGAGTGCAATTCATAACATGGTTACATTTTAGAAATTGATTTAGAATATCCTTAATAACTACATAATTTGCATTAAAATCTACCATTTTGCCCAGAAAATACGGTAGTTCCAAAAACAAATTATTTAAAACCATTAACAAAATTATACAACAAAGAAAAGTATATAATACACCATCATAATTTAAAACAGTGTCAAAAGAATCTGTTAACATTTACTAAAATACATAGGATATTAAAGTTAAACAGTCTAATTAACTGAAGAAATATATAGATTTGAATACAGGTATGATAATCAATGCAAAAAATGACTATGAAAATTATTTTCACAAACTGATGAATCATTCTGTGTTTGGTAAAACATTGGAGAAGATTAGAAACAGTGTAGATATGACTGATAGCAGATTAATAAATGAGTAAAAAATTAATCTCAAAACATAATTAATAAATAAGTACTATATTTTATGAGAATCTTATGGCCCTATATATGACTAAAACAAATGTAAAATTTAATAATCCGATTTATGTTGGCATGTCAATTTTGTATATACCGAAAGAATTGATGTATGATTTTAATTATAAAGTAAAGAAATCAAAATATGACAATAAAATAGAATTATGCTATCAAGACACTGATTCGTACCTATATAACATAAAAACAGAAAATTTTTACGAAGATATGAAGTCGATGATAAGTAAATGTGATACAAGTGATTATTCAAATGACAATATCTACAACATAACTAAAATAATCAAGAAAATTTTACACAAAATGAGAGATGAATGTAATGGAAAAATAATGAAAGAAAATGGTAGTTTACAAGCGAAAATATGCTTACAAGGTCGACGAAAAAGAAAATAAAAGATCGAAGGGTGTAACGAAATATGTAGTTAATACGAGAATTACCTTTGAGGACAGTAAGAGCTGTTTGTTTAAGGAGAAAATACAATATAGAACAACGAATTTAATAAGGAGTGAGAAACATGAAATATATACAGTAGACGTTGATAAAATAGCATTAAGTCCATTCGAAAACAAAATTATTATACAAGAAAATTAATTCGATACATTTCCATATGGGTATCATACCAAATAATTTTAATAAATTTTTATATTATTATATTTCTATATTATATTTTAAACTTCTTTAGTTTCTAAAAGAATATCAATATCAGCACTGTCAAAATCAATCAGTTTAACATTTTCGTCTCTAATTTGCAAGACAATTTTTTTTTAAATATCTCATTATTAATTTTATAAAAAATTGGATATGCAGGATCATAAATAATATAATTTCTAAAACCAAACATCGCTTTTTTGGAAAACTGGCTATTATATCAGTTTCTAAATTATTTGATTCCTCACATTTGATAAACTTACCATATGCTAAGATACAGTGAACATTAATTTTTTTTAATGGGTTTAAATTAGGTAATTTAGTACCTATGATAACTTTTTTTTTTTCCATACTCATATTTATTACAAAACCAATAATAGCAGACAATTGGTCATCAAATTTAGTATCAAAGTTAGATTTGATATATATTCTGTTTTTTACAGTATCTGCTGTTAATTCAATGTTAATTGTTGAAAATGGATCGATCAAATTTATAATTTCCTTTAACGATTCGATATTATATTGACCTCTAGGTATAGTTGTAACTTCATTTTTATCAACATTAGGGCTCATGTGTTCAATTGTCGTTATATTTTAATTGTCTATATTTGGAGTTAAAAATTTTGTATGACAACTAACTAATGCAATCACATTATCTTTATGAATTATATCATAGTGAAGTTTCTTCTTTAGTACAGAACTATTATTTGTTAACTTAAACACTTTATTATCCATTTATTTCAAAATTTATCTTATTAACTGAAGAAGGTTAAATGGGGTGTCGTGTTTTAATTCATGAAGATAATTCCAAAACTAAAACGCATGGTGAATTATTACCTTATAACATAAGAGGTTTAATTGTTGGGCACAGTAATGTTAAAAAACTAATTCGATGATCAATTTTATTTATAATGTAGGATGCATAAATTGTAATAAATTGAATGTTTGTTGAAAAAGTTTAAATCAACGAAAGTATATTAAGTTACAAAATGATTTTAATATTTTATCGAAAAAGTTTAAACTTAAAAAAAAATGCCATACTTATTATTTTTAATAATAATGATGAAATGACTGCTTTAGATCAATTTGAAAATGATTCTTTAGTTATATTTGATGATGTTATTTTAGATGACCAAGACAAGCATTTAGATGTATTTTATTTAACTCAAACATATTCAAAAATACCTAAACAATTGGTATGAGATAACACATTTTTGTGTATATTTAGACAAGGTGATACTAATTTAAAGCACATTTATAATGATTTTGTTGGCAGAGATATGCCTTATGAAAAATTTAAAGAGATTTGTGCAAAATGTTTAGATGACGATTATGGATTTATTACAATATATTTGAGTAGAAAAATAACAGAAGGATAGTATGGAAATAAAATTAAAGACTTTATTATTTTTAAAATTTTTTAATGAAACGTATGTGTTTTATGAATGTAAAAACGTAAAGTTGAATGCATTAAACATGATTATTCTTCTTAGACACTGTTAAATAATTTTGTATATAAATGAAGGTTTACATAATTATTCTCGCTAACAAAAATATACAATTTTTGCTGCCCAATAAAGAGAATCAGACCGAATGTGTTATCAACTTTTTAAATAAATATGGATATATAGAGATGATGCAAATTCACTTTCAAAACTTGATATAGAAAAGTTCGAAAGATGTTTACGAATATTTGAAGAAGATTACAATACTTCTTCAACTGATGGTAAACTCGATGAAGAACCTCTTAATTTAATCAATAAGCCAAGATGCAGTGTTAAGGATGAAATATTATCCAGTTATACATCATCCTATTAATGGAAATAATATTATAAATGGCATTTTGCACTTGCAAATAATTCAATTACACAGTTAGCAAAAGAGGCTTTTACAATTTGGCAAAGCATACAAATTTGATATTTGCTTATGATAGATATTTTCCGGATATACTTATTTCATACAATCAAGGTCAACATAGATATCAGAGATTACAGGGATTTTGTCGTTATACATTATTTCAGCATGGCTGTGTACTAGCACAAGCATTTTTTTTCTTCAAATCAACAAAATAGACTTATTTAAATTTATATCAATAGGCAGGAATATTAGTATAATGATGGAAAAAAACACTCCCGAAAATAAAGTTAATTTACTGACTACTTTGATCTGCAAAATCGGCCATGCATTAGATCTTCAACTTCCAAATGATCAAAATGCGATCATGTATGCGATTCTTAATAATGATTTTTTTTATTTGCAACTAGACGACATTCTGAGCATAAAAAACTTTTATAGACCACCTCAAAAATAATTTTAATAACAATGAACCAATTGAATTATGAAAGACAGACATGTAAAAACATTTTTAATTATTGATGATATATTGTATATATTTTACAATAAAAAAGTTTGGACAACAATTTGAATGACAACACAATAATCAATAAGCCATTTTTGATAGCAGATTGGTTGAAGTTTTACCAAACAATTGGTACAATTTTTTAATATACCAAATTCCTTCGGGCGAGTTAGTTGTGTTTCTAGATGATGCAATTTATATAGTTGATTATCCAAGTTATCATCCTATTAACGGATATCCAAAAGAATCTTCTTCATTTGGATTAAGTGATGAATATAAAACAAATCTTTCTTTAAATTCATATTCGGGAAAAACTTTTATCTTCTATGAAAAGTTGTATTATGTTGAAATAGACAAATGTCGTTTCGAAATAAAAGAGGCTGTCTGATTTGCGATAAATTTCCTCATTTACCAAACATAATAGAGTCGGAATTTAGATAAACAAATGGTTTACTGTATTTCTATAGCAACGAAACTATAATATAATATAACGAATTTACAAAGAAATTGACTAGAGTTGGTAAAAATAGCATATCCATGTTTGGTATAAAGTGTAAATATTATAACAAAATTATAAAAAAATGAAAAATATTGTTAATGACTTAGAAAATTTAACTCCTTAAGGACTATATAATTCCATGGATTTGGTCTATATTCTTTAATATTATTTTCTTTAATTTTTCCTTTTCTTTATAAAAAGAATATTAATAAAATTACTTATTACAACTCACCCATTTCACTTGCGCATAGTTTCGCATATAATAAATTGAGCCAATTCTAGACATAAACAACAACAAACCTTTCTACAATGGTAAACGAGTTTCTGTGATTATTGATTAGTAGAATAATCCTTGGTTTAAAGTTAATGATATTGCTGTAATATTAGAATACAGTAAAGTTCAACAGGCTGTAAGAATCAACATCAATGTTGAAGATAGGGCTTTGTTTAAAAATATAGGGGGGGGGGGTGCTATACAGTAACACTCTATCATATAATGATTAAAATACAGTTTGTGTAATTGAATCAGGATATTATTCTTTGGTTTTATCATCTAAAAAATAAGAAGCTAAGAAGTTGAAAAAATGGGCTACTCACAAAGTTTTATCATCAATGAGAAAACATAGCGAATATAAGATTAAAAAAGATATAAGGCAATTATACAATGGCCAAATAAAGCATTTAAAAGATGTAAATAAAAATAAAGATGATATTAGAAATTTAAGAGTGTCAGTTGATCTGGCAATAGATGGTATAGTTGCAGAAATGATGTAATCAGAGAAATTAGCCCACATGTTCTACTACAAACACAAAATCAAAATTTAAGGCCAACTTTAATTCCTTTAGCATTATTTGATGATGATTTTGTATATGATTACTAAGTCATTAGAACTCAAAGAAAATATGTTCGAAGACAGTTGTGTCTTTCAGCTTGTAAGTTGGTATATCACAATTTTACACTTTAATAATAGTAAATAATTCTTTTGTCCAGTTAGCGGTATATCCTTATTTTATACATTTGTTTCAGTTTGCTGAGATGGACATTATCGCCAAAGTTGTATTTCGGCTTAGTTGTCACATTTGCAAAATCTTGTCTTAATTTTTTTCATTTTTCTTATTAACTTCAATTGGTTCTATGTTTTGTATTGTTGTATTCTTTGACTAATAATATCTAATATATCTATCCATTTATAATTGCCATTTAAAGCAAATTTCTTCCACATTTTATTCTTCATTGTTCGATTAAATCTTTCTACAATATTGGCTTTTAGTTCACTGAATGTAGAATAATGGTTGATGTTATAATTTTGCATAAGCTCTTTAAATGATATATTATAAAATTCTGAGCTATTATTGCTTTGTAAATTATATGGCTTTCTTTGCTTCAATATATATTCTAAAGCATTTACTACATTTTTTGCTGTTTTGTTTTTAATTGGTACAGCAAATTAAAACTTAGAAAATATATCGATAATTGTCATAATGTATTTATATCCATTGTTTATATGTGATATGCCTTTCAGTTTGCCAGTATCCATTTCATCAAGATCAATTAGCCATAAATAAGGAATTTAATATGATATTACTTTCATTCTGGGGAAATTTCTTCTTTCTGGTTTACATAATTAATCGATTATGTCTTCTCTTAAACTGGGAATTTTTTAAATGTTGATTTATTAGAATTACATATAGGACATTTACTTTTCTGAACTACTCGCCCATTTTTAGTATTTTTAGTTTTTATATAATTATGTTTAGTAACTTTCTTCTACTTCAAACATCAAATGTTCTCCATTTGATAGTAAAAATATATATAAAGTCAATCTTTATATTTCACAAATATTCCTATTATAATCATAAACCCATCAGCATATTCAGATATTTTATTTTTCTTATTTTAAAAACCAATTTATTACCTATTTTAACAACAAATGGATTACTATAATCATTTTTTTGGAATCCTTAAAAACAGTTTAAGTTTCATCAGGTAAATTATTAGAAATTATTTTATAACCAGTACAATCCATCGAAAAATAAAATAAAAATAGATTATCTAAGTGAAAATTATCAGTTTTTTAATTCCACTTTGCAGGTAAATAAAATATGTGAGAATTTTCTTCAGCTTTCAAGTTAACAAGTGTATTACAATAATTCAAAACTGATTGGTTTAAATTTTGCACTTCTTTATCGAAAAATCTTTCATTGACATCATCTTTTCCACGTACAGGATCAGCCATATTATTAATTATACGTTTTTGAATAGAAATATAATCTGTTGTATTAAGAAACACTTTACTAAGTTTATCACATAAGGCACTTACAATGATATTGTTTTTTGAATCTACATATGTTTTAAAAATCAGAAACATTAGTTTTGTGTTTTAAATTTACATAATCAGAAATATTATTATTGTATTTTGAATTTACATCTGTTTTGAAAGTGTAGTCAGAAACAAATTTTATATATTTTGAACCTACTTCCCTTTAGTGCCTGCTTTGCACTATTTATTCGTTTTATATAATCAGCAATAGTGTTACTGAATTGTAAATTTATATCTTCCTTCAAAGCACAATCAGAATCAATAGTTTTATATTTCGAATCGACATCCTTTTATAGTGTATAATCTGCTATACATATTTCAAAATATCTTTTATTGACAGCATCTTTATTATCTCTAGGCTAATCTATATTAACAATTCTGCATCCTAAAAAATAAATATAAGAATTTGTAAAATCAAAGCAATTATTTAATTTGTGAAGTAGAAACACTGGAACTTCATAGTGAATCTACATATTATTGCAAAGCATAAGCATTAGTGTCAAAAATTTTATTTAAAGGTTCGATTAATGGTTTGCCAAATATATCCATAGTTGAATATCATAGAAATTATATAATTAAACGTAAAACCTTTAGAAATAGATGTAATAAAATTAAACATTGATGTCCACAAATAACTGAATTAAAATTCTCGATTCTATTAGCATTGCAGTAAACATTTCTGATTTTGAAATAATTAGTAAAATTATTAGGAATATTGCCTCCAAATGAGTCGAAATAGTAAATATCATAGTTTTCTTTAAAATATTAAACCCAGTGAGTTCCTGGATTTTTGGCAATGTCATAATTTACTACAGCACATTCATTTTTGTGCATACTTTTAGGCAATTCATCAATCATATAAACACTTCTGAAATGCTTAATATTTAATAGTTGTACGTATTTTTAATATCAATATTAGATAACAGAGTTAATTTTTTTTGGCCTTCCTCTTTTTGCAACTAATCGTTTTCCAGCCTTGTTTTCCATTGCTATATTATGCCTTTTTTGTTTTTCTAAATCTTTTTAAATTTTTTTTGTATGTGTAATAGATTTATAAATTGCAGTAGCTCCATCGGCTAAACCACTGAGTTCACCTAAAGCAGCCTATATAATTTGTATAATTCCTCCACGATGTAAACCACTGCCAGTTTTTTCTTTGGCCATGTTTCTAACTATTGGCAATGATAAAGTTTATTTGAAACTTTTGCCTTCTTTCAATTTTTAATTTTTTCTCTCAATTTGATCATTTATTAAAAATTGACATAATATAAATATTTTAATTCCTCAAAGGGAATGCCGAAAGTTATATTTGCTATATTCATTAATAAGTAAAAAAATATATATTCAATAAAACATTTAAATTCCCCAAATTAATTTTCTTTTTATAAACATAGTTGAGGCAATAGCAGCAGAAGCAATTTTTCCTCCTACTGGAGTATTTTTATATAACATTTGTTTAGCTTCTTTTTGTAAAATTTTATCAGCATTGGGCCTTGAGTCTAAATCTTTATGCTTTCTGTAAGCAATATCGTGATATTTGCTTGCCTCATCTAATTTATTTATTCCTGTATCACCTCTTTCTAATCTTTCACCTAATTTTGTAAATGGTCCACAATAATTATAACCAGGCAAATGCATTTCGGGTAAATTTAAATTGTCTAATACCAAGTTTATAACGCCTCTACCATGATGTTCAGAATTACAAAATGAATGCTGAATTACATTAAAAACTCTTAGTAAGGAATTCCTTTTGGATTATTAATAACAAAATCAGAACATTTATTGTTTAACTTATTCAGTATACTTTCTTTTTCATTATAATAATTTTATTTCCATCATTTTCTTCACCATAAATAATTATCAATTTATCGATTAAGAGCTTCGAGAGGCAAATTTTTTCCCCAACTGATGAAACTAGGGGGAATTTTAATGTTTACAATAATATAATCGAATTTAATATTCTTATAGGAGAGGGCTTTACTTTTCCAAATGATGCTCTTTATGAGCAACTTAGTTTACTAAAGAGAGATAAGCTAGGAGATGAGGCAAAATATGACGAATAAGATAATTTTGAAGCTTGTTCAAACTTTTTTCCTTTTCAATTTTTTTGAGTAGGAATCTCAAAACATGGAAATATTATTGAAGCTGTTTATAATCCCGATATAACATCAACAATGATGAATGATTTATTAAGATCACCAAGTGAACAAAATTATTTAGTATTTACTGGTGTTGATAATCTATATCGAGATAAATCTGATTCTTGTGAAAAAATTAACAAAAGATGTTAAATCTGTTTCTAGTAATAAAACAAATGAAATAATCTATCCTCTTAAATATCTGTTTGGTTTTATTTGTGATAACAATGAAGTTTATTGGAAAGGTGGTTATAAAATTACTTTTTTAATGTAATTCATCTGATAACAACTATTTATTTCTTTATGAAACTTTTGTAAAATGATATAGTTACGAAACATCGTCCTGATACTGGTAAAATTTTTATTGAAAAATTAGCAATTATGTTGCCTATTGTTGAATATGAATCTAACACAGCCATTGCAATCAAAGAAAAATATACAAAGTTAAAAAATACAAATTAGTTTTGATTATTGGCAATTTTTAGAAAAAGAAGTTCCCTAAAGGAACAAATGTTATTAGCTTTGATATATAAATCAGTTTAATAATTTACAAATTGACACGCTGGTTTTTGTAACTGTAGGCTTTCAATTTCATAGAAAAAATCGTGTTTAACACCATAAACACGTTGCTATGTTTGATCATTGTAATATGAGAAACATTTATGTTAATAATGGTAGAAAAACTTTTTCTTGAAGAAAACTGGAATCTAGACATTGAAAATTGTGTTTATCTTAAACAATTTCTAGCTTATAATAATTTTATAAATTCAAAAACCAATCTAGATACCAGCTACAGAAATAATGCACTTTATTATAAACTAACTGTAAATTTTGGTGGTTATATTAATTACTATTCATTTTGGGGGCGAAGGCCTACATATATTATTGATTGTTCATAGAGAAAAATAACAGTAGTTAAAGAAAAAAAAGTGTTGATTTTAATAAAGAATTAGAAGAAGCAGGTACCGTTTGTAATGTTGTTTTAATTAGTAAACATTATCTTACTTTTGATTATTTAAAATATAGTATTACTGAAGATTTATAAATTGGTTACTTTATTAAATGGAGGAATCACAAAAAAGTTTCGATATTTTAATACAATATTTTAGACTCATTTTTGAGTGGCTACATTTAAAACTTTTACGAATTTTTAGAAATATACATTAATTATTTGATCGGAAAAAATCGTGATTCTAATTAATATTTTCTGTAGTATCACTTTTTTTTTTATAAAACATATAAATGTTTAAATATCATAAATTTATCAAATTACAGATATTTTAGAACTTAGGGATATTGGTATGAAATTGTTAAAACAGAGACTTCCATTGATGAAGAATTGGACATTATTCATTTCAAAATTGATTTAAAAATAAAAATAAATGATTTAAGATTAGATAAATTTTCTAATTTTAAAGAAGATGTTTATGATTTGTATGTTTTTGCTTAAATTTTGATGGCTTTTAAGTGGCACAAATTGTCGTGGCTTTTGGTAAAATTAAAAATTCTCTTGATTTTGGTTTCAATTTACATGATTTTCGAGGAAAATTGCTTGTTTTGGATAGCTCCTATTAAAAAATAATTAGAACATAAATTTTGCCTCAAAAACCTTGATTTTGGAGTAAATAAAATTCGAAATTTCAATGAAAATAAGGAGTGAGCTTATATCTATTCGTGTGCCTGAAGCATCTCTGCCAGTAACAAGCGAGCCATGACACAGACCTGTTGCATGGGCGCAGTGCATAATTCTAGTTTATAAAAGTGCCCTGAAACTATGCTCCGACCGTGCTGGGCCTTCACCAGACACAGTGTGCAGCAACCAGGTTTGAAAATATGTAAGCTTTAGGATATAAGTCCCAAATGTAATTTTCAATTGATGAACTTCCAGTAATTTTCTGTGCATGCAGAAATGTACTTTGTAAGTTGACGTGATTAATGGGGCAGGACAAGAGACAACAAATCACGTAATTTCCGATGAAGTTGTTTAACCCCCCCTCCTTGAAGACCACTGCCAGGTGAGATGGCAAGAACCTAAGACGAAATCGCCAGCCTCGAAGTAGTTTCCAGAAACTCTTCTCCATTGGTTGTGTCCAGGAAGAGATGACCCTCAACTGCAGGACAATCTCTGACTCCACTGGGGAAAGCATCACTGGAACAAATGAGGAACACTTGCGCAAGTATCTGGTAATCACAACATTAAGACCAAGTTTAAGAGAACCTCCTCAGCTGTGACGAAAAATGGGAAATTCTCGAAGGTATCATCCCGAATCAGATGAACTGTCATGATGGAGGGAAGTCCCTGACATAAGGGAAACCATTTCCAGTTAATGGTTTCTAATAAGAATCAAAATGTAAATATACACATTTCCTACATGGAAGCTATAAGAATTTACAATATCAACAATATCAGAAAACCCTAAGTAAAACATAAACCTTTTTACATACTACATAACACTGAAGTGGTCAGCATCAGCTCCGAGGAGCACGCTACGCTATCATGGACATACTCATTAAAATACAAGAGACAATGATAAAGTACAAAATAAACCTTGCACATAACAAATTACATATAAAAAACTCTTACATCTAATCCACAAACCTCTTTCAGTGGTCATCACAACTTCCACAAAATCAGTGGGTGGTACACATTTTTAACTGTGTCGCGTGACACTTAATAACAACACCAGCATGAACCATGTCTTCGAGGACAACGGTTACAGGAGTGAGGAAACGAAGCATGCATAACAGTTCCTTGTACTTGGGTGCAAGTTTCGCACTGAACTGGGGGGCTTAAATACTAAGGTGATGTGTCTCCACCATCACATTGTATCCTACCTGAAATGCAACTGTACCATTAGAATACACCTTCCTAGCTGCTAACTTAGTATGGTACTGACGAAGACTTTGAGTGACCTCAGCCCACAATTCTTCCAATTCCCTTTTGTTAGCTGCAGCCCAACTAAAACTATGCAAGCCCTAAGCATGAATAAGATGATGAAATAGACTTCTACCAAAGAAAACTTCGAAGGCACCTTACAAGTAGCATCACTGATGACATTATTAAATGCCAACGAAAGTTGGTATAACACAAGATCCCATTACTTATGAGATCCAGTCAGAAAGGCTCTGAAAGCTACCTTCAGTTTTCGATTATACCTTTCTACCAAATTAGCCTTGGGGTAGAAAGGAATGGTCTGCACCAACTTCACTACCCAGGCAAAGGCAATATTTTTCATTTTAGTAGGTGCAAAATAAGTAGCATTGTCAATAACTATACTCATAGGTGATACAAACACTCGAAACACCAGTTGACTGAGAATTTTACAGATTTCAGCATATTTCATAGATCTCAAAGGAAAAAAAAAAGAAAACAATCTTCCTGAAACTATATACAGCTACAAAAATTGATGGAAAAACCTGCTGTGGTCCGTTGAAAACGACAGAAAACATCTAAATACAGACACTCTCATGGAAAGGTAACAACCCTGGCACTATATGGACTAATGATCTTCACATTACGTGGATTGGCTTTCTGATAGTCAAGACAATTTCTAACAAGATCTTCAAACTCTTTATTCATCCTGGGCCAAATCGGGATACCAGCTTGTCGTGTCCAAGGTGTCCTCCAAATATGTATTATGGTGATATGGAAAGATTTGGTCACATAGAACTACAGGAACGAAAAAATGAATCTTAAGGTCTTTGGATCCACATGTCCTATGAGACCTTTCCTGACTTCATATTATGCGACATTACCAGCATCAATATCGGTTTTAATCATTACACATTCAGGATCAACCACTGGTGATAATGCAAGTTTAAATAGTCCTGAGGGAAATCTTGGAGGACCTCTATATGTTATCCTTCAGAACCCCCCTCTACACTCGTAGATGACACAGGCACAGACTTGAGTAGGTTTTCCACTAGCACAGTTTGCACAGAACTATCACAAACAGCACTAGATTTGAACACACATTCTTGTAGCACAAATTGAGTGACACTAATACTACTGAAATCAGTCTGACTACAAGTATCATCACCCACACTAGAAATTACAAGAAGGTTATAAACATCAACACTAACACTAAGAATTTCAATAGAAAGCACTTCAGCTGGCATTACACTTATTGGTGCTAGGGTCTGTACACAAAATTCCTCCAAGACAAACTTACCGGATAAAGCATCAGCTACCCCGTTGTTGACTCCTTTCACATGCCAGACAGTGAAATTAAAACAGGTAAGGTGAACCATCCATTGGGACAACCATCAAACAGATTTATTGGCATCCAATTTTTGGCACAATACTGTCCCTAAGGCCTTCGAGCTAGCACCCACATGCAGGATGAATCGCTAGTCAAATCGCGGCAACTGTAGGACTGGGGGAGTAGGTATCTTCTCTTTAAAAAGGCAAAAAGCATGCTCCTGGGCATCCCCCAATTAAAATCAACCCCTTTTCTTTTTAAAGCATTATGTATTTCAGCTATTTCAGCGAAGTCAGGAATAAACTTCGAATAAAACCCCATTAAGCCAAGGAACCTATGCCCACCCGTAGATTTTTGGGTACAGGAAAGTTCACGATTGGACAGATCTTTTCTGGGTCCATTAATAAAGTGCCCTCAGAGATGACAAAACCAAGGTACCTGATGTAAGTTTTGGCCCACATCACTTTATCTGGATTTACAGTTAATCCAGCTGCCTTCAATGCCAAAAGATAAACATTTCACTGTCTACACACACATAATTCATGTATCTAAACAAGAATTCATACTGTATTTTCCCAACACCTAAAAAGCACCCGATATATGGCTTGAGGACCACAATTTATCCCCATTGGAAGTCTTTTCCACTGGTACTGTCCCCATGCAGTTACGAAGGCCAACACACCATGTGACTCGGGGTGCAGATCACACTGCAGGAAGGCAGAATTCAGGTGGAATACGGAAAAATACCGCACATTTCCCACATACTGGAACACGCTTTCAATAGTTGGTAAAGGATAAGGGTACACATAGATCTTTTTATTGACTTTCCTATATAGTCACAAATGCCTCTTAATTCCATTGGCGTATTCTTAGGGAGCAAATAGGTGGGACTAGAAAAATTGCTGTCCGATGCCTTAACTTCATCTTCCTGCTGCAAGTCCTGCACAATTTTCTTAAAAATTTACATTTTTGGAGGAAGCCACCCAATATGGTTACAGATGATACAGGATTATGATCCTTAAGTTTCAATAAATTGGGCTGTTTACTATAATTATCTAGTTTGGTTGTGATGACATCAGAAAACTCTGCTGTAACTGTTTTATTCGATTCACTTGAATGTTATTAGATTGTATAGATTTTACAGAAATATCGCAAGTATTAAATCTCTTAGACACCACTTCAATGGGCTGAGAAGGGTAAAAATGCAAATACTAGTTCTTTCTGAGCTACATATAACATTGTTTGGGTCTTCCCAAAAAAATCAACTCCAAGCATGAAGTCATGGCTAAGATCAGGCAAAATTCTAAAGGAAAATTTCCATGAAAATTTGGCAATCTTAATTTTGAAAAGAGCCACACCCTTAGAATATATTACACCCCCATTGGCCATAGAAAATCCCAGTTATTCCCCATGGCATACCTTAACAAGCCCATTAGGCAAATTTTTAAGAAAAAAATTACCAAAATCCAGGTTTATAAGTGAAAAAGAAGCCCCTGAGTCAAGTAAAGCTGCTACTATAATTTGGTCAGCAATAGCTACCAGAATGTACAATTATCCATAACGGTGCTCAAAAGACATTATGTGCACTGAATGTTTTCCCACAATGTTACTTTTACTCTAAAGAAAAAGAATTATTTTATGACCCATCTGTTGGTAATTAAAACAAATGCTGTACTTGCAAAGATCTGTATTCCCTGAATCTAACTTTCCATCATGGGCCTGACCTAGGTTCTCTTGATTTCCCTGAAAAGATGGTGTCTGGAAATATCATGAACACATTTTTACATTAGGGCAACCTGATTCCTTACTAGGGAAAGCCATAAAAACGGACTGACAATGAAAACAATCTTTTGCAACATGATTCTTTTACCGCAAACAAAACAAAATTTTACAGGTTTATGCAAAGCCTTTTCCTTCTCAATAGGCTTGGCCTCAGGCAGTGTTACATCCGCAGTACAATCTCTAATGGTTCGCTCGGCTTCTGTCACTAACTTGAACAATTATGACAAAGATGTAAGTTTGGTTGCAAAACAAAAGTAGCGGCTATACTGCGGGTGAAGATTAAAAAAATAATCTGAGTGAAATATTATTCCTCACACGGGTACCCCAACACATTAACTACCTATCCCTAGGATTTGCTTAAAAAAAACCTGCATTGACTGATCAGGCATCTTCCTACATTCAAACAGTCGCAAGCGAAATTTGGTAATAGCTATCTCACTTGAAAACTCATTAAGACAAGCTTTAATTAATTGAGAAATTTCCCATTGTCCTTCACGAGCCTGTCCAAACAAAGGCTGTAAGTTTTCAGGGACCCTGAAAAGTGCAATGGCAAATAGAACCCGCCGATCACAAAGTTGTGAAGCCATTACTGCAATAAGTTTGTCAAAAAAATCTACTAAGGCCTCCAAAGTTACTTTTGATAATTTCGGAATATTTGATGCCAATTTTAGTTGCACATTGTTAAGAAGTTTGAAAACAGGAGCTTGTTCACCAACAACCGCCATATTCCCTACGCCGATCTCCTCGCCCAAGTAATTTTACACCAGAGACTGCGCCTTACCATGAAGGTCATCGATCGGCTCGCTCTCCTCAGCTGCATCTCCCACTTCTGTTAACATCTGAAGAAGCATGGGCTTGGACAGCCGTAGTACCCACTCTGTAGACATCATAAAATCTAGCACAAAACACGATTAAATCCCCAAAGATTTCTCTATTATTTTGGTTCCACTGAAAACTGTTTGTCGATTTGGCCCTATGCTCGTTTAGAAACACATACTTAATGTAGTTTTATCGTTCCAAAAAACTATATAAAAAATATGCAGCTTAGCATAAGCAGAGTGCAATTCAGCCTCTGACCTTGCTACGCCCTTCAGCCTAAGGATGCAGCAAGCTTGGAATTACTACAAATACCAGCTGAATGGTCTGAACAAGAAAATGGCACAAAGTGCCAGCAGTGTAAATAAAATCAGTTAAACTGTTAAGGATAATTATTGAGAGAAAGTCCAAAAAAACCCAGAATGTCATGAAGTATGCTTAGCTATAATTTTTATTAATTATTTTGATTTGTTTGTTTGCATTTTAGTTTTAATATATTTGTTCCAAATATATGTATATAGTCTCCATCAAAATTTCAGAAACATGTACATTTTTCCATATAAGAAAACAACTTGGCATAAGAACCAGATAAATATATTACAAGCAAACTATACTGCCAAACGCAGCTAAATACCGCACAATTATTTTCCATACAAAAAACTGGAAATATTTCATATCCATTACTTTCCTAAAACATTAAAAGAGTGGCATATGTCTAACTTGATAGAACTTCTGGCTAACAGGCCATCCCAAAAAGGCCATTCATGAAAAAAAATATGTTCATTAGAGTTACAATGACAGCTGTAATTATTTCTTTTAATTGAACTGTACATAACTAGAGCAGAAGGCCCTTATTAAAAATTGCCATTTTGTTCGCAATTTTATATTTGCTGTTTTATATCAAACAAATTTATTTCATAACAAGAGCAGAAGGCCCTAATGAAATTGTGACTCAAGGCTAATTTGACATTCCTGCTTCCCAAAACTTCTACATTACAAATGCATTTTTAAATTCTCCCCTTGTCCAGAATTATGTGAGGCAACTGCTCGTAAGTAGCAAGCCTTAACCTCCAAGAGAAAATTTATATGTGGAAACACCTAGGTTCTTGCTCCAAGCAACTGATAGCAAACCATTTTTAATTGAAAAATCTAATTCGCTGGCAGATTCCTTCAGAGATCAGTATATGCAAATAGTTAAAATATTGAAAATTTAAGCCATTTTCAGGCACCTACTCTCATGTCAAAGTGACGTCATGATCTTTCTTTGCTTTAAGATCCTGCCAATTTTTAATTTTGATTTTGTTTACCAACGCATAACATAGGTGGTGAATGCTCCCTCGAGGCCGAACATCTGACCTCGACTGAACATTTACAGCATGTATATACAAGACAATCTAAATTAAATGTTAGAGGGGTGAATGTTACTCATTATCCAATAACAGTGCTGTACTAATAAATTTTTATAATATCTACTAGGGGCGTTTGTTACTAAATATGGAGACTGCATACATTTTCTTGGAAGTGGGGTTTTGATAAATCAATTAGGCCATAGGGGGATCTACATTTCACCAGACTATCACCATAGTTTTCTTCAAAAAGTCCAAATATGGTGAGTACTGCGTCACACATCAGCGGAAAGAACGTCACTTTGAACTGCGCGATGACCAAGGAGCAGCGTGACGTCACACCTGCCAGTCGGCAGGAAGGAACACCAGCGCTCCGCGGTGTTCTTATGCGGGTGCATGAACTACCCCTGGCAGTAACAAGAGAGCCATGACCCACACCTATTGCATGGGCGCCATGCGTAATTCCTGTTTATAAAAGTGCCATGAAACTATGCTCCAACCACGCTGGGCGTTCACCGGACACAGCGTGCAACAACCAGGTTTGAAAATATGTAAATTTTAGAGTATTTTTAATAAGTCCCAAATATAATTATCAATCGATGAACTTCCAGTAATTTGCCGTGCGTGCAGAAACATACTTCGTTCATTGACGTGTTTAACGAGGCGGGACAAGCGACAACAAATCACGTAGTTTCCGATAAAATTGTCTCAATTGTTACTAGAAACAAATGTGGGGTGCAATGTCAACAGGTATATAAGTAGATGTTGTTTTAATGTTCTTTGTAATAATATTATTAAAAAATTAAATAATAAATACAATTTTTTTGTTACTTATTTTAATACTCTATTGTCACCACTCTGTTATAAACAGATCTCGTTAAAAGAAGCACAATGAAGCAAATATTATTTTAATATAATTCCTATGCTTATAAAGTGCTTAACCAATCAAATTACCGGGGTTAGAAATGATGCTTCCAAAATGAATTTCGCGAGACTCTCTGGCTCCTAAGTGTTCTCAAATTAATTTCATCTGTGACTATACATATTTTTTTTGCTTCCAGCCCGACTTGCTACATAATTATTAAAAAATATTATATAAAAACAATCAATGCAGGTATATGAACATAATGTAATTTAAATATTCTGATCCTGATTTAGAAAATAATGAAATTTTATAATACAGTTCCAGGCTAGCCTTTAATTAAACAAAAACAACTTAAAAACTGTAGTGCCCCTAAACCCCCCCCCCTCCCACACACACACGCACACACGCACGCACGCACACACGCACACGCACGCACGCGCTTACACACATACACGCCACACACACACACACACACACACACACACACATATATATATATAATTGATTGAAAACAAGTATAATAAAAATTTAAATATATTAATTACAATTTTACCAGCGGAAAACAGCTTTTATAGGCACTAATATATAACCTTTAAGCATTCCTGCTACTATGGCATGCTGTATTCTAGTGGCTAGCATGCCCGATTCCTAACCAAGAGGTTTTGGCTTCGAATTCCATCAGTTCATGAGAACTTTTGTTTAATGTTAGCAATCTGTCATGGTAAATTGTAAAAATTACATAATCTAAATTTTTTCTATTGAATTTACAGTAAAATTTCATTTCAGATACATTTTACTGAATTTTAAAAATATTTTTCGGCAGTTTTTAAAATGATAAATAAAATAAATTTAAATAAAATAATTAAAAAATAATGACAAGGCTACATCAGAAGTGCGAGCAGCTGCGGTCGTTGGCCTCCCTCCCTTTCGAATAGTTTTTACAAAGTCCTGCCTGGATGGTAATTTACGCCGATTTTACATATACCTTCTCGTGTATGGAAAATTACATCTTTAAATTCGTAAATGAATATACACACCGGTGATTCGTTTCATATCACTGCCACCATACGAATCAACCCAACCACCCATGGAGTCTAATATAAACAATTACTCAATGAAGATGACCTTCTTCTATGAGAACACAAGCTGGCACTATTAGGATTTCACTCATTGAATCTTTCTGTTCATCTTCATAATCATAAATGGGCACTATACACACAGTCTGTGTTACCAACACTATTGTCTGATATTTCACACCTTAAAACCTCGGCAACTATATCACAACACACACTTCTGCAATCACCATTGCTTATGAACCAACTGCGCGAAATAGCATTGCACCGCCTGCGAACCAAGAAAGACCCAAAGAGTATGACATTAGACCCGCGTGTAAAATTACTTATAAAAAGTTCATGAGATTTAATTTGGGGCGATTTTTTATAAACGAAAGAGAGAAAGAGAGAGAAAGAGACGGTTGAGAGGAAGCGAGAAAGCGAAATGATAGAGAGAAAGATATGGAATAAGAGGAAGAGAGAAAGAGAAATGAAGGAGAGAAAGTGATGGAATGAGAGATAAACAATATGGTATGATAGGACACGAAATAACATGACAGAATGCCGGTATGACATCGCAATTGTATGCGCCTTGAAAAGACGAGTCCGGTAATATATAACACGTAATACTGATGCCATTAATTTCTTTAATAATAAAAATATGTTTAAATTTAGAAAAATGATTTTATAGATTTCTAAGATAACGAATTTTATGGTGTAGAATCAATAAAAAGCCTCACAAATCATCTGAATTGCCTCGTAAAATTGCTTTTTTAAAATGGGAAAAGAGAAATTTGTAGGGAAGAAAGAGAAATTGTAAGCATTTTTTTTGTTTAAAACGTGCATTTTTGAATTTGTTAAGGAATATTTTGGATATCGCAACACAAAAATATTTATACACCTGAAAAGAGATAGCTTAATTAAAACAAGCGATTTTAAGGGAAAATCGGGAAATTTCCAATACATCGGCCGATCCACAGATCCACTCCCAGATCCCGTCTATGTTGTTCGTTTATCGCCTGCTAGAGTGCGCGAATCACTTGTTGCAGATACTGACTAACAGCATTTTTATTTCTGTATATGTTAGTGGTCAATGAGGTTTCATTAGAAGATATACAAGAGTAGGGGGCGCGTGCTGTTACTGGCTCATTTGGACTTTTATTGACTCCTTGCATAAGGGCCATTGCATAAAAACTCATCCACATCTCACTACCTCGTGACCGACTTTTCCCCCCATGCAGATGTCACACCCAAGCACCCACCCCCTGGAGGCGATGTCTGACCGGTTACGTCTCTCCCCCCTCTCAGCCCAGGACATATACTGCAGCAGTCTGCAAACATTGCACCTGTGTCTGAGCATGCATTCCCCCCTCCCTCGCCCACGTGGATCAGCCGAAGATGACAGAACTTGTTATTGGCAAGCATCGTGGACTGGCTACCCACCAGGATGGACTTGCAGCGGCCGGTGATTGGTTAGGAAAGGTACTTATATTTTATTTGCGCACTTTTGTAATTAGCAATTAAATAATGAGAGTGATTATATATGTTGTCTCGTGGGCAGCTGGATGACAAGTGAGGAGTTGTAAGTGCACATGCACTTGCATAGGCATGTATTCGTGCAATGAATAATAAATTGCTTAATTTATTACTTAATTAGATTATTTAATCATTTAATTATTTATTACACACATTGAATATTTAAATGTGCACTTGCATTATTACATGTACCAAGAGAGTCCATATCGCAATGAATATTTATTTGTGCATTGAATAAATAACTCGATTAATTTAATTAGATAAATTCATTGTGAACAGGTTATGTACCCACTTGCATATGAAGCAATTATTTATTTACTCGTGCACTTACTTATTATACTCATTAATATTTAATTGAAGACTTGCATGTGCAGAGAGAGAGAGAGAGAGAGAGAGAGAGAGAGAGAGAGAGAGAGAGAGAGAGAGAGAGAGAGAGAGAGAGAGAGAGAGAGAGAGAGTACATACACACTTGCGCATCTTGCAATGAACAATTACTATACATGGAGAGTCATCAGCTCTGCGACAAACGGCGAGAGGACGTTCCTTGCAAAATTTCAGTTAGAAAATGCAGCAAACGAACTCCAAGAAACCACTCCTAGGGGCAGGAAACCCTTGGGAAGATGGGGTTGCAATTATGAACTTTATTTAATTACACTGAAACCATGTGATATTAAGGGATGAATTTCTGTAGGCATGCCAACCAATTCACTCATTGTAATATGCAAGTACCCATGTTGACCTACCACATACCCTACATAGTAAAATGGGGTTACCAACCCACTGAAAACAAGGGCTGTTGCACATTGTTACGTAAATTATGATCACGGTCTGTGAATTACCATTGCAAAACGTAAAAACAATTCCTCTTGGTAAGAAATGATGATAGTGCATGTTTTTTGGTAAGCGCCTAATGGTTTGATTACTGCTCCACCACAAACATAGTATGTTTCCTGTGTGACAATAGAGATATGGAATGCATGCTTAGTACCTCATCTCTCCTACGTGCAAGGCATGCAGTGTTTCCATCGGGATGCTGTACTGTGTAGATTAGATATGTAACAGTGGAAGTTTATGACATGCCTATTAAGATCACAGATTAAACTACATCCGTATGTTTATACTTTCTCTCGCTGCTTAGGGCAACTGCATAGGCAAGCTTTAAATGCGATATTTTACAATTTTCACGAATGTTTTTCTCAACAAATACACTTAATATGTCAAAAGTAAAAAAAGGTAGTCATAAATAATAGTTTTCAACATTCTGACAAAACCTCATATTTTCAGAACATTTATTTGCCAAGATACGCGTATTCGCGCAAACAACTATTTCACAGAAAATGTTTTATTACATCCTCTTCTTAATATAAACTGCTTGTTCTGTAGTGTTTACAGTATATAAGCATGAAACATGCCAGTAGATTTTTTCACATGATTTGTCAAATGCATTTACGCTCTGTGAGTTTTTACACTAAAACTTCTTGCGATGAAGTTATGAATTTGAGAATGACTTAAGTTGGTAGACGAGTTTAGGAATTTTTTTGTGGGGAAAAAAAGACTGAATAATAGTGTATGTTCGCCAGCACACTTTGCATGTCACAACAGGTGCGCCTGCCTCGCGGGCCTTTCGGTGGATGATTGTGAGCGCCATTACAAGGCTAAGCTACTTAGTTTTCGTACAACAGTAAAAACAAATTGATGAAAGTAAATATAAAAAATATTGATTAAAAAATATCGATTGAATATGAGAGACAAGAGAGAAAGATATGGAATGAGAGAGTGGGAGAGGAACTGAAATAGGATAACAATTCACCTATAGTACGTTTCATACAGAACTAAGAATTGGTTATATGTAGTAGAATAAAGATTTTTCAAAATGCAGCGTTACAAAAATTATCTTCATTTACATTAGGATAGTTACTTTAGATATTGTATGAAAACCTCCGACGAATGGTTTGCGAGAATATAGACCTCCGAGATATTAAATGTCACCCATTACATAGTTTTACTGGTATGCTTGAGTTATGAAAACCAATCGCAGAAATCATTCTATTCTAAGGAAAAAATTCCTTGTCTCCATATACCAATTTCCATAAACGTTCATTATTCAACTAAGCTATCTCTTTTCAGGTGTATAAATATTTTTGTGTTGCGATATCCAAAATATTCTTTAACTCGCGAACATACACTATTATTATGTCTTTTTTTTTATTTCCCCACAAAAAAAAATTCCTGAACTCGTTACATATCTAATCTACACAGTACAGCATCACAATGGAAACAATGCATGCCTTGCACGTAAGAGAGATGAGACACTAGGCATGCATTCCATATCTCTATTGTCACACAGGAAACATACTAAGTTTGTGGTGGAGCAGCGATCAAACCATTAGGCACTTACCAAACAACAAGCAATATCATTCCATCCATCATACAAATTCTCGAACGTTTATCACTCATCTAAACAAAACAGATGCGAGTGCGAAGAGTACACTCAGACTTAATGTACACATACAGTCTTACATAACACGAAATTATTGTGACAGTAGTAAGACATAACAGATTCCCAACCCCAGATATCACAGGACACCCATCCCAAACTACTACAAGTCAATATAATTTAATATCTGTGATGTAAGCAACATATTTGTTAAAGTAATATCTAAAGAAAATAGACGGAATTTCTAGCTTCCTTTAAATATTCCATTTCAACCCCCCATCGTATACACTTTACCTCTCCTGTAGATACAGCCAGGATATTCTATTTTGTAGAGAGCATTCGCTATAACTAACCCAATTCATCTCTCCTACAGACAATTGTTTTGTCCCCTCATACATTAATACATTTTCCCTCCCTTTACCTATACACACCAAAGAAATTCGGTTTCGTAGAGAACATTTCCCATAAGAAATAGTAATGCTAGAACCAACTCACCTCCTATGCACCAATCACTTGTAAAATTTCACTATATAACCACAATATATCTTAATTGATGTTTATGTTCATTTATTTTGCAGACATATATATTCGGAAGTTTCCACATCTGTAAACATCACACTCAGAAAATATGTCTATTCTATCAATCACACGATTATGTGATAGCTTATTATATTTACTTAAATATTTTATTTAATATTCACTCTGGAAGTGGATGCATATAGAATTTGATTATATATATATTCTTTTCAATAAACAGAAAAATCGTATTATAATTTAAAGCAAATACTGTTCATCATATTTGAAATATATTTACAAACAGACAAACCCAACCTCACACTCAAATACCGGGAATTTTATAATATTTCTTGACAGTAACAACGACAAGGCTATGCGCAATTATTAACAATTTTTAAAATTATATATTAGTTTATTTCTACAGCCTGTTAAGCCAATGTTTCATTGCTAGAAACAGAATCCTCACCATAAACACCATATAATTATTATGAATTCAATATTTAGACCACCTTTCCCTACCAACCATTCATAATTAATAACACGTCAAAAAATTATATACTCCTAACCTCCAACTACCCATCGAAAAAAATGTTTAAACTAACTCGTAATATTGGAGATAATATATTCACTGCTAAAAACATGTCAAACTAATATTTCTATGCTTTCTTCCAACCAAAATATTCTAAATCGCAATGCCACAAATACCTGAACAGGACATAACACAAAATATCTACAATCCATTCCAGTAGATTATATAGGATATACCAATCACTTGCCTTGATACCATCCACAACAACAAAACCAGCATATAAGCATTCCTATGAAATATTCAAGCAAATTTCTCCAAACAATTTCACCATATAATAGCAACCACATGTTCAAATACTACCCTCACTCCATACATTATTGCCTCGAAAGCGAACCACCCATAACGAAAATCTCAGGTCAATAGGTCATAACACCAATACAAATGTTCCAGCCGAAAATATTATATCCATCAATACTCCCAAACTATATCGCATCACACATCTCATTTGAACACACCATACAATCAATTTGAAAATCCCTTAGCATCAAACATTACAAACAAAACTGAATACTTGTCAACTATATGATCATACCATACAACTCAGAAGAACAAATCATACAAAACCAGACACAATCATAATATGAGAGCATTAACACCTATAATACTAACAACATACCAGCAAACTTACGTTACAAGACATTTCAACCATATCATCACACACAATATAACATCACATTCGCATATCTTTTAATGCATAGTGAAAATTATTGTTTCTAGTAAATTACATACCAACTCCAACACATTGTAGAACTTCGAAAGGTAGAACTCCTGTTTAAAATTCACTCTATACAAACTATCAGTTATCACTGAAAGATTTGTATTAAAAATAACCACTTTTTTCCATCTAAATTAGGATAATCGAATAAGATGTGCATATATAAATATGCTCAGTACTCTATTTCACAATATCATATAGTCATATGTTAGTTTCAAAGAGATACAATCTCATACACCCTAAGTACTATCAATGCAATTGTTACTGAAGGTGGATAACATATCCCATCTTACATTATTAATTAATATAGTTTTTTTTCGTTTATTTACAGATGACTATTTATTGTTCATTAATTTCATCAAAATACATTGCAATTATTTTCTAATTGCTATATACCAATTAACATCATTCCACACTACAAGCCACACCAATTCACATCAATCATTTAATCAATCCCAATTCTTCCATCAGTCCCAATACTTCGATCAATCTTACACAATCTTTCCATCAATCTTTCTATATTTCCATTAATCTTTCACAATCTTTCCATCAATATTTCACAATCTTTCCATCAATCTTTCACAATCTTTCCATCAATCTTTCACAATATTTCTACCAATTTTTCAAACTTTCCATCAATTTCTCACTCTTTCTATCAATCTTTCACAATTTTTCCATCAATATTTTAATACTTACATCTAGCTTTAGCAATCCATGGGTTTTCCATCTGCCTCTGTCCATAAATATAAGAAAAACGATTCACCTACTGTCTCCAAAATTTGTACATGTCGATGGAATTAATGTTTGTGCATGCAGTCAGCTATCCGTGTATTTTTTTTATATTTTAGTCTTTACTATCATTCTATTTATACTGATGTTAACATTTATAAGCGAATGCTTATAGCGATGCTTTAAAGTTGTGAACGTAAAAGGATATTACACAAAAAATAACTATTATATAAGATGGGCTATTATTAAATACGAATATATATAAAATATGAATATACAAAATTATATATACAATATGATTATATATGTAATTAAGATAATATAGGTATATATATAGTTGTATATATAGTGTATTATTCTGGGGGTACATGTCTGTGGGTTTTCTTAGAGTACTCCGATACAGTAAAACTTTAATAATCTTCCAAGTATACGGTAAACACTTTCCATTATATAAAAAAAACCTGATATTGTCAAGTTGGTCGAGCGGTCTAAGACACTAGATTTAAGCTCTGA
Source organism: Dryococelus australis (assembly GCA_029891345.1). NCBI lineage: Eukaryota > Metazoa > Arthropoda > Insecta > Phasmatodea > Phasmatidae > Dryococelus > Dryococelus australis. The sequence continues at coordinate 132,088,136 of CM057009.1, forward strand.
TTTCTTGTAAGGAGAGCATGAGTTCGAAATCCACACCTGACAAATAATTTTCAGACATATATTGAGACAGTCGAGATGGTTAAGATAAACTGTTTGTTCTGTAGTGTTAACAGTATATAAGTATGCAATTTGTAAATAGATTTTCACATCTCCTATATTTATATGGTTTTCCAGAAAGTCTTACTGTCGGAGACATAACACAAACTAGGAGATGTTGTAAGAGATTTCGGGAAAACGTTGGGTGTTGGAGTGGGTGGAACATGAATGACACTTGATATTCTGACACTGCGAGATGAACATAGATTTGGAAACGCTATCTGATCATACCATGAAGATAAATTGCGAAAAAGGTCTGCCTTTGGCCTTGACGATTGCGGAGACGCAAACTGCATCTTCGCTACCAGGTTGCTGTCAGTGTCGAATCTGTAATCGAGTTTTTACCTATGGCCAAAATGCTCATAGGCATGAGAGAACTATCTGTACGAAGAGTTTTTTTTACATGATGAAGCATTACGACAATGGTCCCATGCAGTTTGTGCAAGGTGGTACGTCGAAGGAACATACAGAGATCTGCAAGGGTTCGTCTACTGGAAGTAAGCAAGTGATGACGTCAATACCTACTGCTACATCAATGGGAACTGTTTCTACAGACGATTATAACAATACAGTTAATGCTAAAGACGGAATAGGTGCAGCGAAGTCGGTTTGTGCAGAACATACACTTGCAAGATGTTAGCGTGAAGTCGGCATATATCAAAACAAACATTTGGCAGCTCTAAATACTGATGAGCATAAAACTCCTACAACAAATAAATGTAAATATGGTATTTATAAAGAAGCAGGAAGTGAAGATGATCATGAAAACAGCATTGATGATGACTACGATGACAGTGCTAGTGTTGAAGACGATGATGATTCCCTCGATGATCCCACACATTTCACCAACGAGTTTCCTTCGACGTGACGCGAAGAATGTGGAAGACGTCGTGTATACTCACTAGTTATTTCCCGAAGATACCAACAAACTTGAAGAAAGCGTCAGATAAGTACTTCAGCTTCAAAAACGTGGGGATTATTCGAACATAAAAGTGATGGTTTCAATCATTAGAAAGCTAAGGTTCGGGGTTATATAATATGATGTGATGAACTGCTTTCTTCTGAAATTGTAATTACAAAATAATAATACATTATCAATATACACTAATTGTTTTTTTTGGTGCCATACCCTTTTATCGCTCACAACGTTAAAGTTTTGGTATGAGCATTCACTTATAAATGTTAAGATACATGTATACAGTGTATATATATATATGATAATAAATACTTTAATATGGAAATACACGGATAGCTGATTGCATACACCGACATTAATTCTGTCGACATGTATTCATTTTGGGGAAAGTAGGTGAATAGTTTTTCTTATATGTACGATAGAAGCAGATGAATAACCTATGGATTGCTAAATATTGATGGAAAGATTTAGTGATTGATGGAAAAATTAAAATAAAGTTAGAAAGATTGTGAAAGATTGAAAGTTTAATGGAAAGAATGTGAAATATTGATGGAAAGATTGAATGATTTAATTAAATATTGTGAAAGATCGATGGAAATATAGGGATATTAGTGAAAAGATTGAAAGAGCTATGGAAAGAATGTGAAAGATTGACGGAAAGATGGTGAGAGATTGATGGGAAGATTGATGGAAAGATTGAAAGATTAAGCGAAGGCTTGGTATTGACTAAAGGATTTATATTGTTTGAACAATTGGTGTGGATTTATGTGGATTTGTGTGGATTGGTGTGGATTGCTTTATTGTAATTAGAAAAAAAGTGACTTTTTATCGAAATTATTTTTCCATCTGTAAATAAAGGAAGGAAAACCATTATTAACTAATGTGAGATGAGTGAGTATAGAGCGAATGTTTGACAGGAGGACTGTCTTCTGAAGTTCTACAATGTGCTGGAGTAAGTTTACAATTTTTTAGAAGCAATAATTTTCAATATGCATTAAAATATACGTGAAGGTGGTGTTGTATTGTGTGTGATGATATAGTAGAAATGTCTTTGGAAGAAAGTTTTTAGGTATGTTCTTAGTATTGTAGGTTTTAATGCTCTCATAATATGATTGTGTCTGGTTTGGTATTTTGTGTGATTGTTATGTGACTTGTGATTGATGATAAAGTTGACAAGCATTAATTTTGCTTTTAATGTTTGATGCTATGGGTTTTGCAAATGAATGGAATGGTACGCGGAAATGAGATGTGTGATATAATATAGTCTGAGAGTTATGATGGGTATAATTTTTTCTGCTGGAACATTTGTTTCGGTGTTATGACCTATTGACCTGAGATTTTAGTTTTCGGTGGTTCGCTTTCAAGACTATAACTTATGAAGTAAGGGTAGTATTTGATCATGTGGTTGCTATTACATGGTGAAATGGTTTAGAGTAATTCGCCTGAATAATTCATAGGAATTGTTATATACAGGTTTTGTTGAGATGGATGGTATGAGCTAAGTGATTACTAAATCTTATATAATCTAATGGAATGGATTTTAGTGATTGTGTGTCATATCCTGTTCAGGTATTTGGGGTATTACAAGTTAGAATACTTTGGTTGGAAGAAAGCATTGAACTATTTGTTTAACATTAGATAGTTCGAATGGACACAGGCATAGTTGGGATGTTTGCGATTCTCCTTTTACAAAATTCAGGGGGAAATGAATGTGAGGCAGGTATAATGATAAGTTTTCAATTTGAAAATGTTTGTCTGAGCAAATAGGTATATTATGTGTAATGGATATGCTACCCTAACCTCTGTGAGATGGGAGTTGGTTAACTATATTTGCATTGGTAGGGAAACTTGTTATGTTGTGTGTAGTATATAACATTACAATATTCACCTGGAGTGAAATGGGAAACCTTCGGGGAAAAGAAAGAAACCCGAATGATTTGGATGGGATTCGAACTCACATCCTTCTGAATACGTGTTTAAATATAATATTTGTATTCACATGCTATGGTAGTTAAACGGAGTTTATTTCTTGTATCTAAGATGTAAATGGAAAACTAATTTAGAAAGATTTTCAGAAATGTGTATATATTTAAGCATAAATGTTATTACCTAAGAATAGTTAAATGCCCAGGCAATGATTTTGATATATGATAATTTGCCCTATATAGTACTAAGATCATGGAAAGTAAAAAAAAAGGATGGTATGTTTAAGAATTTACTTAGTTCTCTCTGTGTGTAGTAATTCTGTTCACCATCTACATAGATGCTTGAAATGATAGTGTTTGCTTATCAGTGTATATAAAATGTGAGAAGAAATATTATTTATATTGCAAATTGAGAAACCATCAAAAATTATGTGATTGGTAAAAACTGTTAGAAATAGCTATTCTTGTAAAAAATTACAGTTGTGTCTATACTAAAGATATGCATCTTGAAAAAGAATTGTTGATATGCAAAGATGGTGATGGCATGGAAAACATTTTCTGAAATTAACACACTATTAGAAAATTTTCCAGGTTGGCTGAGCAGACTAAGGCGGTGCATTTAAGCTCTGGTTCCCTGTAAGGGAGCATGGGTTCGATTCCTACATCTGACAAATAATGTTCAGACAGATAGTGAGATAGTTGAGGTGCTTAAGAGTGGGATGGTGTTGTGCTTCCAAGGTTAAGAAGTGAGGGAACTTACAGGTGACAGTAACACACATGCCTAGTGCCTTATTGCTCCTACGCACAAGGTGTGCAGTGTTTCCGTCATGATACTGTATTGTGAAAATTAGATCGGCAACAGTGGAACTTTATCACACGCCATTAAAGCCCACACATTATACTATGTCCGTCTGTTTGTAGTTTTCTCTTGCAGCTTAAGGAAACTGCATAGGCAAGCTCTAAAAATGCAATAATTGACATTATTTACAATTTTTCTCCAAGTATACACTGTCTATGCCAAAAGTAAAAAAAGATGGCATAGATAATTGTTTTTTTTTACATTCTCTGACAAAAAGTCATATTACAGAACCTTTAATTACCGAGATACACGCATCCTGCAAACAATTATTTCACAGAAAAGGTTTCATTGCATCCTCCTCTTAATCATAAACTACTTGTTCTGTAGTGCTTACAGTATATAAGCATGCATCACGTAAGAAGATTTTTCCAAGTGATTTTTCAAAAACATATACGCTCTGTGGATTTTTACACTAAAACTTCTTGTGTGGAAGTTATGAATTTGAGATTGATTTTAGTTGGTGGACGAGTTCTGATTTTTTTTGTGTGTTGATTTAGGGAGGGCCCGGGGGGGGGGGGGACAAAACAGAGATGGAATAATAGTGTATGTTCGCGAGATGTGGAATATTTGGAATATCGCAATGCAAAAATATTTTTACACCTGAAAAGAGATAGCCGAACTGAAAAATGATTGTTTATGGAAATTTGTATTTTTGAGGCAACAAATATTTACTTTAAATAGAATGATTTACATGATATGTTTAAAATCTCAAATATACCAGGAAAACTATGTAATTGGTGAGTCGAATATATCCTTTCGAGTAAGGTTTTTATAATTATATTTTAATTTTATAATGTAAAATGTTAAAACAAATTAAATCTTAAAAAAGTATTTCTAATAATAATATACTTCAATTTGCAAGAGTGTGTTAGCATTTACAAAACCTATGCACGGGAGGTGGTGTAGCTTCTGTATCCATGTGTCGCCCTGGTAGAATGAAACATCTTAAAAAACGGAGCAGAGCGACACGCCTGCCAGGCATGTAGGAGAGAGAAGAGAGAGAGAGAGAGAGAGAGAGAGAGAGAGAGAGAGAGAGAGAGAGAGAGAGAGAGAGAGAGAGTGTGTGTGTGTGTGTGTGTGTCCTATTTATTCGCTCGGTGGAGAAAGATTGAGCGGCCCACCTTCTGTTGTAGTTTGCAAACATGACTCTGTCTTTGGTCTCGATACATCAATTAGTAAATCGATATAGATGTGACACACCTGTCTCAATTTACTGCAAAATTCGCCCGACATCACGTACCTGTTTGACCGAGACTCCTACATGGAGACTGCAAAAGTTGACCGTTTGTGACGTTTGTGAACTTCAAAAATGTATACGAGAGTACGAAGAAATATTCCTGTATCTACAACAGCACACACTACCTGGATTTGTAATATGACAAACCTATTGTCCATGTCCATAGTTGATTCCGTGTAGAAAACTTTTCTTGTTGACTGCAGGAAAAACACAATGTGGGTATTCATGGCTAGCATAGATACTACACGTCCTTCTTGGTTCGTGGACTGGCCGACTCTGAAAACGAGTAACTCTGGTGTTTCACGTAGGTGTCGCCGTGTGGCGCTGTCATAGCGGAACGATAGTTTGCAAGCACAGAGCATGAGCCAGGTGCCGCCACTTCCGATAAGTGACAGTTATATTTCAAAAATTAAAATCTGGTGGAAATTTCCACGGATTCGGATTGGACAAGACATTAGCGGTACCCCGCTTGGGGTTATTGTGAGAAATTTGTATAAATAGTTGGAAACCGGGCTCGGCAGACCAGACATGGACAGCCTGGTGTCCCGACTAGAAGCAAAGTATTTGCACCAGTAATGTTGTAATTAACAAAGAATCATGGCCCATCCGGCCGGAAAAATAACATAATTGTAGGCACTTTAAATTAAGGCGCAAAAGGTCTTGCAATTTAGGCATTGCATATAAATCAGCATTTTAAATAATTGTTAATTCCTAGTATTTTTGCCGCAAAAATAATCATTCAGAAAATAAAAGGTTTTCACCAAGTGGTGTTAGATTGGGTCCAGTTTTGACCATTTTAAGGATCATTGTGTCCATTATGGACTTTGTGCTAATTAAAGTCATATTACTTAGGGAACATAATGTTAAAGGTTTTGTAATTTACGCCAGTAGTAAAATTTGTCAAGTATTATTGTCCATGGGTTGGCTGGCGTTAAATTAAAAATATTTGAAAGTTACTTCGCACCCTGGCGTGCATATGAATTTTGAAAGAGAAATTGTCAAAAAATTTTCTGTTACAACATGAGGCTTTTAAAATTAATCATGTGTCATGTGTACGTATATAAAAATCCTGCTCAAAAGTTGATACATGTTGAGTTAAAATTAAACCCTTTAAAATATTTGAATGATGCATCACTCCCTGCATACATATGATTTTTACCTTAAATTTTCACAAAATAATCTCTGTTAAAATATGAGGCTTTTAAAATTAGCCACGTGTCACGTGCACTTGAAAAAAAAAAGATTATAACTTTTGTCCCTGTGGACTTTATAAAAATTTTCTAAATATTTTTAAATTTTCCAGGTGCGCTGACGCGCATATAGAAATGCATTGACTTTTCAGTAATTCATAGATAGTTCGCTTTAAATTGGATAATACTTACATTCATCCACATGTCGTGGCAGATATGTATATATGTTTTTCCCATTGTAATTTTGGGATAATATGTAATTTGTAATTTTTCAGAGATAGCAAAGTTGCAATGCATCGTGGTGCGCATGTTTTTATGAAAGGTTGTTTTGGTCAGATGCCTTTTAGCTTAAAGTTGCCCACATGTTGCGATAATGAATTGTAGAACAATATATATTTTTTCCTTTCCTTGTAAAATATGTATAATGGTATTGTGAACTATGTTTACCATATTTTTGAACAAAGTAATTGTATCCAAGTCAAATGTTATTTTTCCTTCTTCAGTAATTGTAAATTTTTCAGGACAAGTTGCAGGTTTACACTCCTTTGAAATTGCATTTGAGGAAGATTTTTTTTTAAATATATGTATTGTTCTTGCTTGAATGTTGGGTAATGTTATGTCTCTTTGCCACGTCCTTAGGATAAGGGCGTCGCAGATATATTTACATCACCTGGAAATCACGCAATGGATATCTCAATAATAAAAATTTTTTTTAAAAATATATTTGTGTGATTGAATCGCGAACTAATGCAATAAAACATTTACCTCGGCGGGAATCGAAGCAATGTTTTCAATAGTAGTTAATCTTGAAAAATATACCCTTTTTATTGAACAATCGAAATGACATGGCGATTAAACAATATATATTTTTAGAATGTTTCTGCATTTTAATTTTATTATGTAATGAATTTAAAAAATAATTATTTCCCTTTCAACATGTTTTAATTTACTGCAAATATATGTAAATTAAATTAAATAACAGTCTTTTTCAAGTGAATCATTTGGGATAACACGAGACATCTGTTCAGGGCTTCGTAGGCAAATGAGCAGAGCAAAATCTTCGTCCTGTCGGACAGTCTGAAACTGTATGTGACTGGCCCAATCTAACAAGAAAAAAATTCACCTATTAGGCCGATGATCCACTAGGTCACCACCTGCCTGACGGAAACAAATTGGCTAGAAACGTCTAAAACTGCATACTTGAATGACGAAATGAAACGTTGCGTAAATCACGAGACCACTACATCACAACTTACATCTTACTTCGTGCATTACCATAGTAAAATAAAAAACAAATTCCTCTATTCAAAACTGTCCACATACGAATAAAAAATTAAGTATTCTGGATGTGAGACGAACCGAGGACTAATTTATTGAGCCTACCTCTATAGATGTGTTTCGTTAGCCTATGGATATTTAATTTCAACTCAGTATGCAAATACCAGTGGTGCGTGTTTATGCTAAATTCAAATATTTTCGATGATTTATATGTCACGTGAGTAAAAATGTCTTAAGTGTCCTAAATGGGAGACCAACCAAGGAGTAACTCCTCAATCCTATATCCCTTACCCCATAGTCTCGTCAAATACGTTTCACCTACAGACGCAAATACATTCAAGTAATAAGAATGACCAATACCAGTTGTAATGCACTAACCGAAGCTGTATGATTTAAAACTTATATTAGTAATATTAAAAAAAAAAATAGAATTTACACATTATATTTTAACGCCTTCCAAAATGAGTGTTATCCAGTCGGATTTTCACTACCCTAAGCCAAGTCGCGAGCGTCGAGATTTTTTGAGCATGCTTACGCAATATTTGAGGAGAGAAAAAAACGTTGGAAACACGATTCGTAGAATGTGTACGTAAGTAAAATAAAATTGCAAGTTTGAAAATAAAATTATTTAAGGTAACATTAGTAGACATTTTTTAAAACACAAACTGATGTTTGGTAGATATGCATATGTCTTTTTTCCCGACAAGCCAGTCTCACAAGCAAATAGAGAGATGAAGAGTTGGCCGGTAGGTGCAGTGCCCTAAGACTAGTATTTCGAATCTGAGTTCCTCGCCGCGGCTGGAACCGGGGGCCAGTTGGCATCTCGCGTGTCCCTGGAGACCCGGTCGGTGGCTCGCGCTCAGACCCATCAGCATTTGCATCGACTTGTTCGGTGTGCTGGCGGCACGAGTAGGCAAATGCTTTATATTGGCGTGGGTTAAACTCTACAGATATATGCAAATCTCAAGCCAATGTCGAGTTTACATTACTAGCGAGAGGTTGTGTAATTTATCACTTGGCACATGTAAAAACATTATTTCGCTAGTACGTATGTGTTGTTAATTATTATTTTCTTGTATCATTGAATATATGAATTCACCTAATAAGTAACTGGGGCAAGTGCACGACCAAATAATTCATTGCTGGATACGCATATGCATACATAATCTCTCACTAAGTATACAAGAGCACGATTAAATAATCTCATTATATGGGTTCATTACTCACTTAATGTTAAATGTTGTACGCGCCTCTCGTAGTAGGCTGATTCGATGTAGATCCGACACAACACTATTATAGTAATTGACTAATATACCTTAGATTAATTTCAAAAATTAATTATGCGAAGCGATATATACGGATGTGTCGCACTGAGTAAGCCTGTTGTGCACAGGAAGGGACTTCGACTGCTTCGAAACATATACTGAGCATTTTTAATAATTTTCCCATTTTATATATATCATTAACACAATCCGATATGGCATATGGCGATTGGGTAAAAGGTGTTGATATTGATGACTGGCGGTCAGTTGAGCTTGGCCTGTTATGGGGAGAAGACATGTACAGAGGTTTTGTATTTTGTAATTGCTCATTGCAGGGCGCACAAGTGTGTATGTACTCTCTCTTTGCACACTCAAATCTCCGATTAAATATTTAATGAACGTTGTAAATAAGTGTTAAAATAAATAAATCATTACTGCAAACGCAAGTGCGTACATATACAGTGTACAATTAAATAATCATATGAAATAACGCAAGTGTGCATTTAAATATAAAATGTACGTAGTAAATAATTGCACACTTAAATATACTAATTAAATAATTCATTGCACTGTTAATGATTCATTGTGCGAATACATCCCTATGCAAGTGCATATGCGCTTCCAAACTCCTCACTTATCATCCAGCTGCTCACGAGACAACATCTGTAATTACTCTCATTACGTAATTGCTAATTGTGAAAGTGCGCAAATAAAATACAAGTACCATTCCTAACCAACAACTGGCCACTGCAAGTCCATCCTGGCGGGTAGCCAGTCCGCAACGCTTGCTAGAAAGAGGTTCTGTCATCTTCATCAGATCCACAGTGGCGGGAGGTAAGGTGTGAAAATGCATGCTGAAATGCAGGTGCAATGCTGGCATTCTGCTGCGGTATACCTCCAGGGGGGTGGGTGGGTGTGACATCTGCATCGGGGTGGGAAAGGGGGGGGGGGTAAGTCAGGGGGTTGTGAGGTGTGGATGGGGGACTGGTCATACAAGTCTCAGGAGAACCACCAGACATCACCTCCAAGGGTGCGAGGTGGAAGGGGAAAATGTAAGATGCATTTTTGGTGCAATGACCCTTATGCAAGGATTCAATAGATGTCAAAATGAGCCAGTAACGGCACGCGCCCCCTACTTAAAATGCTTGAAGTGTTTTGGTGATAAGATGTTTTGTAGTAGATCCATGATATGGCAGATACTGTCCTGTTTTGTTTGAATCATTCATGCAGTGGGGATAATTATTGTTTGAACATGTATGGGCATGCCCTATTGCAAATACTTCGATGATGTCTCAGAAAACGTAGAAGGTAAAATAACATAAGTTTGATTAAAAATAACGTAGGTAAAAGTATATCGTAAAAAAAAATGAACGAGTCTAAGCAAGCTGTTGTCGACAAATACGAAACATAAATATAATTCCAAATTGAATTAAGTCAGAGAACAAATAACAGAACGACACAGCACAACTAAAATATAACATATTAGATGTATGTTATATTTTCATTGTGTTGAGATATTATGCTAATTGTTCTCTGACTTCATTCCTTCTTGGTGTTATATGTATGATTCGTCGACAACAACTTACTCAGTATCGTTCATTCCTATCAATTTAATTTACATTTTTAAATCTAAGTAATTTAATTCTACTGGTGGATTTTCTGAGACAACATCGAAATATTGGCAATGTTTTAGGTTCATAATTGTTCAAACAGTCGGATAATCTACTGGTGGCAGTATCATCAGTGTCACTATAACTTTTTGTAGGCGGTATTTGCTAATACTCACTACTGGTTCTTCTTTGAGATTTGAGTGAGGCGATTACTTACATCAATGACCTGATTTTGTGAAATGGTTCCGTTGGATACTACCACCAGCTTCAGTTGCGTGACGAGACAGAAAGTGTTGCACATGTGTGAGGCGCTCTCATTCTGGACGGGAGGAGTGATGAGTTGATCGGGATTCTGGTCACGAGAAATTGCAGAAGGAGTAAAGTGATCACTGCCAAGCAGATGAAAAATATATATTACTGAATGATGGACGATTTAGAGAGTGTAGGTCGTGATCACGTTGAACAGGCGTTGTCTTTCATGGATAATGTGTCGGCCTAAAGTTGAGAGAATAAAGTATTGGTAAAGAATTCTGGGCGCTATTAAGTAACGGATATCAGAATTAAAGATTCATATGCGGCAAGCCTTTAAATTACAATCATGCATCGTACATATACATTTAATCGCTTTGATCTTAAAGAGAGTTTTTAATGTTGTATATTAGGCCTATATAATCCTGTTTAATGTTATAGATTATATAAATTTTCAGATATTTATATTTACCAAACGGCTCTATAAGGAAAGTCGAGATTAGAGGGCAAAACGTAACCTGATACAATAGTGCCACAACTGTAAATCTTTGGTAAGAATTTTTCAAGTAATTAATGATTATTTTATATTAGAATATACAGCAGTTTGATCTTTTTATATTCTTGGTACGTTAATGTTTTGATTTCGTATCAGCCGTCGTTCTGAAAGGGGAAAAAATCCTAAGAAAGGAAAGAAATTTTGGTTTCACGATTTCATTATTTGCATTCGTATCGCAACTTTGTGAACAATAAATGCATAAGATTTTATAAGTTGGCAAGATGTGATGAAATTACAATACCTTCTCCTTGAAAATAGGCAAGATATCGGTATGTTTTTCTAGTGAATAGATTTACTGAATTATAATAATGGAAACGAGATTAATTGCTTTAAGTTAGGGGCATATGAAAATATTTCATATGCATATTCAGTTACACACAAAAAAAATATTGCAATAACAATGCGAACCTTATGGCTAGAAAACATTCAAATAAAATTAGAATAGTTATTATCGCGTGTTCATAATTACTATACTTCCTCGGCCTACTGCCATAAATGTTATACATACGGTTTGATACATTTTATTTGATTTGAAACCCACGTTAATGTACTGAGAAAACTGCACCTTTCAGAATTTTGTTAATACATAAGAAGCTTTCACGAAATATTGCGTTGCGACGAACATTATTGACGTCATATGCCTTCAAAATTTTATTGTAATCGATACACTACGTAAACCATTTTATAGTATGTAGATACACATATACATTCAGTAATCCTACCGTTCATATAGGTCTAACTTTTCAAAGGACTTGGTTTGAAATAAAAAGCGTCCTTCCCAGGCATTTCAGCGAAGGTAATTAGAATATATACACATATATGTATATAAATATATATAATTTTTTGCGGAAATATTTAATTAATTTTGTTTAGCGGCATCAGTTTTTCATGTAGGTCTACTGGAATGTGTTTTAGAAACACGCTATATACGAAAGACGTACAGTACAATCACATGACACAACATTAAGGGTATTTCACTCACTGTCGGCCCCTGATGTCTACTCATAAATATATAACTTTTAACCATAGTGCAATGCAATGTGTTACAGACATCCCTTGGGTGTATGGGAAGCACGAAGACGTCATTGGAGTTGCCGGCATAGTGTTTCTAATGAGTGTGAGGATATTTGGGCGTCTCTTAACAGCGTGTTCTTGGGTGCCGATGAGGGCGAAGCGAGGTGGGTATGGAGTAGCGCCTGGATGAAAGGGCGTCGGGAACGGAAAATCCACTGGAAAATCCACGGGAAAATCCGCCGACCAGAGGCATCGTTCGGCGCGATTCCCACATGTGAAAATCCGGAGTGACACGGCCTGGGATTGAGCCCCGCCTCGCCTTGGTGGGAGGAGAGTAAGCTGACCGTTCAGCCACAGCGGCCCCAGTGACCCTTAGTCCTTGCGTGAGCATGTGCGTGCATTGTGAGTTCTTGTCCTGTTGCTGTGACGCACCTGATAGTGGTTCATGTTTGTTCGTATTAAGTACGAGTCGGTATATTCCATTCGCGTTTACTTCAACATTTTCTGAAGCCCTGCTAAAGTTTTACTTCTAGGATATTCCTCCGCATTATGCAAACAAAGCTCAACCGAGTATGGAAACTTACACCAAAATGATAGCGCACCAAATTCGTGCGCACTCAATGTGATATTAATCTGCATAAGAACTATTTGTTAACGGCTGTTCACGATAAAGTGGGCAATTTTGAAATCAAACTTAGTGAAAAGTCACTGGAGCAGTGACTTTTCACTAAGTTCACCTATATATATAATATAAAAATAATAATTATATATATATTATATTGGATGTGAGGTAGATCTGTATCTTAACTTCGAATAAAAAGTTTTAGGTAAAAATTTCTGATAATTTAAATTATTTCTTTCGTTTTTTTTTTTTTTTTTTTTTTATAACGGAGCGTAAAAATGATCAGATTAGTAAAGTATTAACTTTTCAAATAATTTCACAGTTTCACTTGACCATCGCATGAATAAAGCGATGACGCCAATGGCAAGGTTAGTCTTACATAAGGCGGAAGAATAAACAACTTGCTTACAAGTAAATCTTAAGCAGGGCTTCCGAAAGTGCTTATTTATAATACCGTGAACAGCCTATACCAAATATTACCAACTCATTTATTTTCTCCCTATATTTATTCATATTAACTATAAATGAAGTAATGTAGTGTATACATAAGATAAGTAAAAGTTCGAATAAATAAATAAATAATATATTTTTATGTTTACACAAGTTTACAAACTTTGTAAACAAATAACATATATGAAACAACCAAACCCTTAATACATTGGGAGTTTTTTCGTAGGTTTGTATAAAAAGTTTGAAGAAATCGTGAATGGGCTTATATTGTACAGAAATTATTTACACATCACTGTATACATATATAGTGAAAGTGCGAATTGTGGAGATGTTTCCCATACATCCATGGTAATGTTCCTACATTTGTTCAGAAAAATTGTCAAATGCATGGGGAGGTTCCCAATTTTGTATAGTAGCCACGCTGAATATTCCTATATTTGCAGCCTGACGTTTGGTGTTATTTTCGTACTATGTGTAGGTGGAAAACTACCATCAAAACTGAGGAATTTTACTAGAATATTATTTATAGTCTTCTCATCGGAGCAGGGTGTTTTTATCGTCCGGAAGTATTGGAGAAAGAAGTCTGTAAAGTTGGGCCAGCGATAATTTATTGAACTATTTAGGGGTTAGAAGCCGCATGCGAATAAACTGGAAACAATGGATATTGTTGGATCAGCGTGAAGGAGGACGTCAAAAAGCGCCACAGGAAACAGTGCAAGAAGTGAGAAACAAATTGCTGGCCTCACGAAAAAAAAAAAGTCGTAGCGTAGACTGTGACAGGAAATGGAAGTTTCCACAAGCACATGTCATCGATCTGTCAAAGATCAAAGCTGCATGCGTAAGGTCATCCTGCTGTGCAACGACTGCAACCTCCCAACAAAGTGAAGATGGTATAATATTGTTGGCTACAGCAGTTTTTCATTGAACATGCGGGAACCCTTAACTACACGTGGTTCTCCGACGCAAAGAGATAATTTATTCCCAGGATACCCGGGCTTGGGTTACTGAGAATCTCACACGACGCGTGAAACACCTCTTCACGATGAATGTGAAGAGTGAAGAGCTTTATCAAGGTGAAGAGTGAAGAGATTTGGGCGGCTCTTAACAGCGAGGTCTTGAGAGCCGGTGAGGGTGATTGCTGTGAATGTGGAGCAGAGCCGGAATTAAAGGGCGGGAGAAACGGGAGATCCCCGAGAAAACACACTGACCAACGGCATCGTCCGGCACGATTCCCACTTGCGAAGATCCGGTGACCCGGCCGGGGATTGAACCCGGTATCCCCTAGGTGGGAGGCGAGCGTGCTAATCGCTCATCCACCGTAGAGCCCTTTATCAAAGTGCCGAATAATTGGCCCAATTTTTGACTCGAATATGTCTTTAAATTTACAACCTTAGTGGGAGACAATCCAGAAAATCCGATGATAACAAAATCGTGGGATACTGTTTGGCATTGCAGCTCCGGATCTATCGTCTACATACAAAATTAAATTACACCACTCGATTGCCAAAGGATCAAAGAATAAGTTAGGTTGAGTAAGGACTCCTGCGAAGCATCGCGCGCGAAGAAGAGAGGGTAAGGGGGGACAGCAATTTTGAGTTCGTTTCGCCGTCTCATAAATTCCGCGTGGTATAACTTTTGACTAGGAGAAGCTATGATGCTTGTTTAGATTTCAATCTACAGCTATCGGTAAGATCAATCGAATGCGTGAATGAAACATTTTTGTGGCGGGTTTATGCTGAAATTTTATGCGTTTAAAGTAAAAAATTGAGAAAGCGTAACACAATTTCGGCCTATACTCGTCAAAAAGCCAAGCCGAAATACAGAAATCGTATACGGTGTGAAAGAGCATTTCAAAAGCAATCCAGCGAAACTCATAAAACCCCATATGATCGAGTGAAGCGGTGCCGGGAACGTAAAATAAACCTCAAGGCATCCGAGCGCGTCAACGTAGACGTATTCACGATGTGACGGGCGGGACCACGTCGCCTCACGCCCTAGAATAATTATTAATTAGAACTAAGTACAAACAATAATAACCTGTTAAAACAGTGGGCTGTACCACGTCGCCAGTCACCCATTCGAAAAGTTACTGTAGTTGCTCACCTGACGTTTTGTTCGGCGCAGTGCCCGACAACATGAACATTTCAAACACGTTTGTCTGGTGTTAAAAAATTGTATAATGAGACTTAAAATTATTAAAATACTAACCCATTATGTGCTCGCCAGCATCACGTTACCTTAAAAAGACCTTGGCAGACCTGAAGTAACGAAGAACTTGTGTTGATTATACATGCTAATTTTCATGTGTAGCAGCGGCCAGCTATGAAAGCCCACTGTGTGGCGGACAGCGGTTTCGCCTGTTCGCCGCCCGAGAGCAGCACCGTCGGTAGCAGGCGCTGAGAACTGCCCGTGCCTGTGCGCGCAGCTCCACACCGTGACGTTTGGTTGCATCAGTTCCGGCAACTTGGTCAAGAGGCCAGTAGTGTGGTTGCGTATGGTCATAAAATTGGTGGTTGACTTTTAAATTATGGAGACCCCTCTAAGGGAAAATTGTGTCCTCTGTGTGGGTTCGCCTTATTAGGTAATATCAACTGCCATTGGGCGTGAATATCACAACCCCCATAATGGGGTATTGAAACCCCCACAAATTCCCTGGAATTATGAAAACAAATATGGATCTCGTGTGTGACTTGTGACGCTAGGTGGTGGATCGGTGTATAAATTGCATGTACTTGCTTCGTTCGGGGTCAGTCAGCGACCTCGAGGGGGCAAACTTCTACCAGATAAGTAGCATTGTTGATTTAACACACATGTAGGCTCATCAAGCGATTAGAACCTTTACGTCATTCTGACGTTAGGCGAGAGCCATGGCGGCTGGGAATTTTAAATCTTTTGAAACCATGTTGGTCTCTTATCCGAAATGGGATAATTGTAATAGTTTGTAACTGATTTTGTAAATCCACAAAGTGACCATGTATTAATGAGTATTTTAGTGGTTGTAATCACTGGTAAGCAAAATAATAGTTATCGTCTTAGCATTTGAAACCAAGTCTAGGCAATGTTAGACTATATTTGGGTTTCAGTTTATGTTTAATTTTAGTAAACCATTTAAACACTTTACAAAGTTTTAGGGCATTTTGAATAGTAACCTTTGTTCGCGGGAGTTAAGGCTGGCATTGCTAAGCAGTTGCTCCTATCTACGTGGGATCGCGAGCAGATAAAAAAGAAAGTATTGCACAGACATTGAGGTTACACTCTGATATGAATTGTCATATTGGTTTTTCCTGTATAGGACTTAATTTAATTTTCGAAAGTCCAGAGTATATGTTGATACAACACTACTTGATCCGCCATCTTGAGACGAAGTATGTTTAGGGTAACTTGGCCAGTATGTATTGTGATGGCCTCTGTATTCGCTATATGGCCAAGGGATTTTGCTTAAATATTACCTGTATTTTTAGTGGGAAAATCCAAGTATTAACTGGATGTCAGCATAATTATGTACCTGTCATTTAATCTTATTTTACTCAATTTGTATGGTAACTTGGTTTTATGTACATGTTAATTCTATTGAAACTGAGGAGAGGAAGTTTTTAGCTTTTCCACATGTAAGATTGATAACCATTGAAAAGAATGCATATAAATTTAATAAAAGAGAATTACCATACTTCTTTGTTTATGTTATAAGTAGTTTACCATCATGTTTAATTCACCCTTACATTGCACAAATAACTGGTTTTTTTTTACATAGCTTTAGCAATTTTTGGTGTTCTGTTAGGTCTGCTTGTCTTTATGAAAATCGTGCCCTGCCACACCCTTGGTTTAGGACGTAGCACGGCCAGAACGCAAAACAAACGGCCGTGTCCCCAACACAGCCAAACCCAATTTTTTCAACACAACTGTGTATACCGACTTATGTCTGGGTATCTTCGAAAAAGTTTGTGAATCGTTGGTACAACAAAGAACTCCGTACCGACCATTTTCAGCAGGATGGCACCACTTGCCGCACTTCCAGTGCCAGCCTACGAGAAAAAGCGTGTCCTCTTTCGAAGGCTGCCAATTCCAAAGGACTTGGACCGACTAGATCACCTGAACTTGTCCCATGAGATTTCTTGCAGTGGGGTGCGCTGAAAGAGAAAGTATATCGCAACAAGCCACCGACTACCATGGAACTGCAAGAGAATATTGGGACGTTTTTGTGGTTGCCTTCTCGAGCATGGAGAGGTATGTGCAGGTATACACCAGTTTGATATTTCGGAGTGAAAATCAGGGGCCTAGAACGAAACATCCGCTACTTAAATGCTTGTTATAGGATGTTCACGGATCTTTGAGTACTTTTGAAATCAACCTTTGAAAAATGTCACTGCCCCTTCCTGCATGTTTTTTTAACATATACACTGGCTGGCAAGCGTCCAGTAAAATTGGCAATGACAGAAAGAAAGTAGATTCATATCTTAACTTTGAATTATAAGTGTTAGATAAACGTCTGAGTATAATGAAACTATTTATTCTTCTTTCTATCGTTGTAATGAATATAGTGTAAAAATTAGCAAGTTTGTAAAATATATTCATTTCTAATAATATCACATTTTCACTTGACCGACGCACGAATACAGTGATGAAGTTTATGGAAATTTTAATTGTACATCTGGTGGAAGAATACACAGCGTGCATACAAGCAGATCCTAAGCAGGGCTTTCGAAAGTGCTCAGTTTACCGTGAACAGCTTCCAGTTGTATGCTTGAGCTTGTAAGACTCATCCTTGCAGCAGATGTAGTGTGTTAGTTGCTGAACAGATCCCGTGCAATATGTACACAGCAGGGACTGAATATTTCCCGCCACAGTGACTTTGTCACTGCTCCACCGTTGTCTCTGTCACAAGTTATGACAGAAGACTCAAAGTCATAACGACAGCGAGCTCGGCGAGCGGTTCCGACTAGTCGGCGACCTGTGTCTGAGGCTATCGATTTTGATTTATGCTGGATTAACAATGCCACGACGAGGTCTTCCCTAGTCAGACACGACGTTACAGCACGAAAATTTCCGCCACCAAAAGTAGTTCAATGTTTCCAATACCCCGACGATTTCCTTCCGACAAATGTTGCATGGCTTCCAGCAAAATCCCAGAATGACCAGTAACTTGGTATGGATTGCTGAAGAAATCGCAGATCATCGTACGCTGTTTTGTTTTGATAACTTTGTAAACGAAGTATTGTTGGGTTTTGGAGCAGTTATTTTTCCACGAATTATTTATTTTCATCAACTCATTAGCTTCCTGTTACAAGAAAACCAGGATGTAGGGGAAAAACATATGTTTAATGTGAAATCTATAGCAGTAGTGAAATCCGCACGACATTTTGTTTTGTGAGGTTACGTTTTAATTTTTTTTATTTACTGCCAAGCAAGGCCGACCGGTCCGACGCCCGACGAAAGAAGAAATATAATCTACTTTTGTCGGCGTTGCGTTTTCGGGGTGACCTTGCTCCTGATCAGCTGATGAAACATTTTCGCCTGTGTCGGGGCTGTTTTGTCGGACTGTCGGGTTATTGCAAATCCAGCTTTACGGTGTCACTTTCCAGTGTTGCTCTACTTCCAGTGCCAACCTACGAGAAAAAGTGTGTCACAAGCTGTGACAAAAGCTTATAAAACTGTGTCAAATGATGTGTTACCTGTTTAGGCTGGAGTCCTGCCTGTAGACTTAGTAGTTCGAGAACGAGGACTGGCAGCGGAACAGAAGAGAATTAGAAGAATTGCTCTTCAAGCACGAAGAGAGTACAGGCAGGACTCGATGGTGGAGTGGCAGCAGAGATGCGAAAACACCGATAAAGGCAGAATCACATTTCAAATTTTGCCCAATGTTGAAGAAAGGGTAAAGAGGAAGTGGTTGATGTTCAACCACTACAGTGTTCAGCTACTTACCAGTCATGGGAACTTCAAAGCAGAATTGTTTAGTTTGGGACTGGTAACGTCCCCACCCTGTGGGGTTTGTGGTGTCGTTGATACAGTGCAGCATGTGCTTGTGGACTGCCCGAAGATTGAAGACCTACGCGATGGTTCCAAGAGTAGCTGACGTAAGAGGACTTCAGTTGGATAGAGGGCGGATCATGGTGGACAGGGATTTGCACATGCTGTGGAACAGATTTGCGACAAAAGTAGGAAAGAGATTGGAGGATTTTGACCGGCGGCAGGCTGAGCATTCCTATGACCCATGAGGAGGTGCTCGGGTAAAGACTTAAAGGGAAGTCATAGTACCTTGATTGGAGAGGAGGATAGGTTTTCACTATGGAAACCGGCTTCGGCCATTGAGACCAACTGTGAAAGGTCCATGGCTTGAAGACAAGGTTAGTAATCAGTGCGGTGCACTGTTTTACTCATCTGAGTTCAGACCCAGTGCGGGAGGTTGGAGGGAATGCCGGCCTTCGGGGCATGAAAACCTGTTGCTCTGTCATGTTCACCGTGCCGTTTCTCTGGCACTGACAAAGATCACATGATTCGTCCAATCAGTCGGACATACGCGGAATATGTTCAGTAAGCAAAGCACTATTGCCTCGTGAAAAATAAGTCATTACTTTTCTTATTACATCTAGCTGTCTCATTTGGTGTTGCGAGATATATATTACATTGCTTGTATTATTTAAATAGCGTGATGATTAAGTAATACAGATTTATTTATAAATTAGTGTTTATCAGTGTTCCAAATTTCAAGTGCCTTCGCTTCGTTAACGATTGCAGAAATATTGTGTCGAAAGAAGCGATTTCATAAAAATGAAACAGAACCACATTATCAGCAAATATGAAATAACTGAAATTAAGCAAACTTCAATTGCATTTTAAACCAAAGTAATAAAATGTAGTTCATATTTCGGTGGCTGTAAAATTAAGTGTATTAATGTCTAAAATATTTCAAATTTATTTCACATATAATTAAATATAGAATAAAACACATAATCTACATATTAAAAATATTAGATTTTAGGGCGCTGTTACAAATTTTAAATAATTTTTTCTAAAACGGTTTATTAAATAACTGTTTTCGTTTACATCGTGAACATCTCTGTCCATACTGCAAAAAACGGTCGAAGTATGTAACATCAACCTAGCACATACATATAGACGTTAAACACGCAAATAGCTGGAATTATTGTTATATCATTCTTAGGAGAGCAAATGACTCGAAATAAGGCTGTTATTTGATTACTGGGTAATTTGTTTTTAGATAATAATTTTTTTTTTAATGCCTCATGAAAATTTCACGATGTTTTAAATGTTATCCAAAACGTTTTAAAGGATATCCAAAGGCAACAAGCAGTGACGATTTTGGTGTAGCTTTCACTTATTGTCTCATTTCCAGGAATTTTGTCACCATTCCCATCTCTAGTATCTACAGAGATGACATGAGAATGCAGATAATAAAAAGAGTCTTCGTCGAGTCCTTCTGCACAGTATGGGTTGTAGATAAGCCAAAAATTTTATTTTGTGTGGTTTAGATACGTTTCCGAACCACTAAAGACTAACAGCTAGGAGGTCAGTCATCAAGACCAGAAAATAGTTCACTAGAGAGAATATAATTTAAGTCACATCACAAGCAAGTAAGATCCTTCGTACTTTGATATGATAAAGGAAATACGTATATTTTGGACCAGAGCATAAATTGGATCACAGCCTCACCTCGTGAGTTTCGTAATTAAGTAAGTTTTGGCTGGAAGCACGTGCAATATTTACCAGGACAATTCATCTGAACCTTGTGAGCGTTCAATTGGAAGCGTATTGCAAAGAGTACGACCCAAGTGTTTTCTGCAAATCTAATGTTTTAATGTGTGTCTATGAGATATATATTTTACTTGATTAAGGCTTGCCGAGAATACATTAAAAAAAACAGTGCGCATTTACCTTCCCCCTTAATATACATTATGTTACATTAGTACCCATCAATATTTTCCTGCCAAATAAATTTTGTACGATGCGTTGTTTCCTGATTGGGGCAGCTTCTAGTAGCCAGAGTTAGGCCAGCCCAGTCACTGTAATTCCGTCTTTAAATTATTTAATTCTGTTTGAAATACGAATAAGCTGATAATCAAAACACATTACCTTGATATTTCCATAAAATGGATCAACGTGAAGACAGGAATTAAAGGAGCTGCTTTTCAGTGAACAAAACCTTTAAAAGTAGCCGCGTTACTGAAAAACAAGAAACAAAATCCTGGGGATTCATAAAAATACAGTTCTTCTGAACATAGATGCAAAGGAGAGAAGGATATCGCCTATGTATAAGATGAAAATATATCGCTCCGAAAATTGTGCGAGAGTGCAATCGTTAAGTAAATTGAATTTTAAATAATAGGTTCATTCAAATGCTCTGTTGTAAGTAATCAAGCGGAAGCGATTTACTTGAGCAGTACGATGAAAGTTTATAATTAGTGCGTTATATGAGATGTAAAACACATTTCAATTCTGAATTGTGTAGATAATTGAGAGAGACCTACAGTTGAATTGAAGCAACCGGTTTTCTAAACTTAATGCATTTCATAGTTTTATTTTAGTTTTTACAGAGAACGCAAGCCTTGTTGAGTTATTTCGAGTGCATTATCTATTGAATTAATATAAATTCAAATAAGGAAATGTATTTTTGAGTATGAACTATCCATATTTTCCAAAAATTTCGACGTAAGCACTTTTCAGTAAGCGATGCTCTGTTCAGAATAAATATTTCGTTATCATTGCCGAGATAACAAGTAAAACTAAGCTTTTGCCTTCAAGACACGGTAAAATCAAGCCTCGTATAGGGAACTATTTTCAACAGCTAAACTAAGAATATGATTTTAAATACCTATGAAATATCGTCAGGAAAACATATTTATGTCCACACTTTGTATGAAATTATTAACAAATGTGGTCATTCTAAGGCGAAGTAAAAGGCTTAGTACTGGAAAAATTAAAGTTCAGTAAGATTAACTGCTTCTATGTTGCGATCACAGCAAGCTTCCTGGCTATGAATTGTGAACGAGATGAGAAACTAAAGCAAAACGTCGACTGTACCTACTCTGGTAGTGTTTATTTATTTACAGACTTGCGATCAAAGAAATCGATATACGTATATATTCGCCCTCACAAAGAAAAACAGGCAGGCCGAGAATTCTTATTTTCATCCTTCTGACACAACATTTACTCATTTAGTAATTCTCAGTTAATAACCAGTGCCAGAAAAAAAAACTGATAGCTAAGTCCTAGAAATAATTATTTCGTGGACAAAATTAACATAGGAAATCTATTGTTTTATAACTCATTGAACTTCTTTCGTAACCAATGATTAGCCACAATTTGTAGATGTATTCAGCATACTTTAAAGCCGTTGAAGAATATATAATTATTTTCTACATTCGTATTATGTGTCATCCTTTTACACTGTGATATGAAATGCAGCAATAATATAAAAAGTCATGGCAATGACGAAAAATTTCTTTGCAAAAAATACGGAGTGAGATAAATAATTCGTATGTGTGTGTATATATATATATATATATATATATATATATATATATATATATATATATATATATATATATACATGACTTAGGAGTTTAAATTGAAATACATCGAACTGCATAACAAATTTCCCAGAAATATTCTTCATGATATTCTTATATAAAACGAACAGTTTTTCCTAAGCTGTATCGTAACGTATTAGGTTAGTTCATTTTAGTAGTTTGTAAATGTGTGTGTTTATATATATAAATAAATATATATGTATATATAAATAAAAAAAATATATATATATATACATTCATCACACTTACAACCTACTAAAATGAACTAACCTAATACGTTACGATGCAGTATAGGAAAAACTGTTCGTTTTACATAAGAATATCATGAAGAATATTTCTGGGAAATTTGTTATGCAGTTCGATGTATTTCAGTTTAAACTACTAAGTCATAATGATGATTCTCTGAAATAAAAAAAAT
The DNA here is from genome assembly GCA_029891345.1 of Dryococelus australis. Lineage (NCBI taxonomy): Eukaryota > Metazoa > Arthropoda > Insecta > Phasmatodea > Phasmatidae > Dryococelus > Dryococelus australis. Next base: position 132,111,363 of record CM057009.1, read on the forward strand.
GGCTACTGCTTCCTACAGAAACTGCATGGAAGGAAATATTACAGATCTTAACACTGAGAAGTCTGCCTAATTAGCATTTAAGAACTTCGAAGTAATGTCCACAACATTTATATTCTATGAATAGTTTGAGAACATGTGGGATATTTCTCTGCATATACGCCTTATCCGTTCAGTAATTCAGCGGTACATATTTGCTGTAAAATTGTATTCCTCATGTTTGCAGCAAATTGATTTCCAAGCAGGACCCGCAAGGTTAACTTGTAACAGTGGTTTCCAATATGCCTCTCATGGTGGTGAATAACACTGCCTATAACTACTGCACCGGAAGCAAGACGGCTGACACCAACTCATTATGACTAAAGTCTGCCATAATGCCGTACTGAAAAAACCAAACCGCAGAGAAGAAAGTCAATCTGAGTGACATTTTGTCCATAAATAGTAACTAAGTAGGTGTGCAAGGTTTATAATGAAGTCTGCATTGTATCACGGAAACGCTGTATGACGTATGCCTTGAAACCTTTTACTGTAACCAAAATTAACAACCGTGAGAATGATGGCGTTTCTAAAAGTTGGCGAGAAAAATTATTCTTTAAGAAACAGTATCAGTCACTGTGAGATCCTTTCATAGTTTATAAAGATATCGAGTGTTTGTAACAAGAAATTGCAAGTTTCGACCCAAACTTGAATAATCTTACATAATGGAGTGCCGCAAGCATAATACGTACAGTTTTTGTAACACAAAATATTCTACAAGCTATTCACGGTAAAGTGAGCACTTTTGAAAGCTCTCATTTGGAATACTAGTCAATAAATATATATTTTTTTAAAGTTTGACGTAAACTTCCGAGTGCGGTGAAATATATGCACTGTGTTTATTACCTACATGGCAATATTTAGTTAGGTGGTTAAAGTATAAGAAATTGATGAAAGAAAAACGTAACTAGGGCTTCAAAAGTGCTCACTTTACCGTGAACAGCCTATAACGATTTGTACTGAGATTCCGTCATTTGTGTTGGCGAAGATGTTCCAAAAATATTGATTAAGATTTAAAGAATAATGTTAGAAAATTAAGAAAACCTACGGAAGGAACCTTGAAGTTAAAAAGAAGGAAGCTTTTAAAATACCAAACATATGCCATACCTGCGAAGAAAATCTTGAAAATGTGACGAAAAACCTAAAAAGGTACTCGTCAGATATACATAGAAGTGAGTATTGTATAACCCTTGGGGAATCACTAGACAAAAAAAACACTAATTTATTACTAAGGAAATGTTAACAGAAATTAAAAAGATTCATTAGAACTTCTTAAAAATAATCTCCATAAAGTTGAAAATCAAGACGATATTGTAGACACTATTGAGGCATAGCATTATATTATCCTTTTCTTCTAGAAATGTAAGAATATTTATTAATAGAAATAATGTATTTGATCCTGCCTTATTCTTAATAGTTATTCTGGGATGCCACGCTTAAAACTACGAAACTGAGATAATTTATTAAATGAGTGTGCCATAATTATAAATCTTAAATGAAGGTTTCAGAGGAGTAGTTTTTGACTACTGTTAAGATATATTCTGAAGCAAATATTTAATACACAGAAATGTTTGATGAAGTCCACTTTTCATATTTCCTAATGTACTTTGAGGCTAACAATTTTTATGGCTGGGAAATATTTGAATACTTGACACATAAAGAATGCAAAAACAGTATTTAGAGGTACTTGAAGAATACATAATAATTCTTTTCAATGATTACGAATATGACTATACGCTAGGCTATCTAAGAGTTTCGTGAAGAAGTGCATGATTCTCATAAAAATCTTCTTTAGCTCATTAGTAGAGCCAATATTTTATGGTATTATTTAAATGAAAATTTCGTCATTAAAAATTGTAGATTTCGTCTTTATCGTCATAAAAGATTTACTATGTGTGCATCAATACGTACTTGCAAAATCCAGTCGCGATGACTTCGGTTAGTACAATAAGTGATTATTCAAATAATATTTTAGCTCAGATTGATTTTAAAAATTTCATATCTGTGTGATTGCCTTTATTTCTATGTACTCTGGGTATAGTTAACAATACTGTAATAGTGTATACTTACACACATGTTTAAATAAACACTTTTAATACTTAAGATTTATACAACTACATATCCAAGAGTGAGCATCTCTGTAGTTAAACTAAAAGAAAAAATCACATTTTACGGATTATTTTTTATGGCACAGATGTTGAATTTTCCAAAGAATGTGGATTTTCATTTGGTTACTACACAAAACTATTTTGCACAGGTATTACTTAACAGAAAAAAAAATCTTTCATTGAAACTACATCATTATTATAAGTTCTTTACTTTTTCGATTTTGCCAGCCTTGTTTAATAGAATATTATTTCAGCCACACATCACAGCAATGAGATTCAGTCATTATACACGTTAACAACCCTATATATATATATATATACAGACACACACACACACCGTATATATATTCTTTCGCCATCCTCCAATGTGTAAAAAAATCTTTTATTAACAATTTGCATTATTTTGATTAGTATATAGCTCATAAATTTAGTTTTAAATTATTAGAATTTTCATTTTTTAAGATAAAATTGGTTTGTTATGGCTATATTTCATTTTAATTTGTGTTTTAACACTAATTTCGGTGTTTTGTGGTGTATTAACTTAATTTTGGCATTGGCGGTGTTATAATTTGAATTTCGGTGTTATTTCGCTTTTATTTCTATTCACCGTATAATCTTGCCTCTAGTCATTAGGAATGACAAAAATTGATAACAACGTTAGCGAAAACAAAGAAAATTATTTCTTTCACTAGAGAACTTTAAGATAATGATTTGCAAAACGGTTTAAAACTAACAGAAGCGCATATATTCCTTAAGTTTAAGAAATCCAGCTGGCCCAAAAATACATAACCTTACGCGCAGATGTGAGTGAAGAAGCTAAAAATCCTATCAATCATGACATATGTCTTCCCTTTTCCTGCTGTCTATTTCGATCTCGCTATGAACTGAACGTTAAGTTCTACCCACCTACATACATGGCTTACGAAATAATTTAATGAAAATATTATTAACGGAAAAGTTAAATAAATTTTGTTAGTATGAGAGAGATAGTATTCTGGGCTGGTATAGCTATTTGTATGATCTGACTGGTACTCATTAATACAGGGGTTAACTATATAATTATTTGGTATGCTAGAAGGATGGTAGGTTTCGTCGGTGAAGTTATGGGTATGGATGGTTTGTATAAATGACTGGTATTTTTGGTTGGTATAGGGGCTGATATTGTTGTTTGGTATACTGGAGGGATAATACTTGCTGTGTTTTGGTCGGTATGGATAACGGTATGAATGGTTATATAAGCTACTTATTTGATGGTGTAGATATGTTTGACAGGGTCTGTGGCTATTTGGTTGGTATGAGCAGAATGAAATGGGTATTTGGTATGGTATGCTGTATTGTATTGCTTATAATGTACGTGTGTGGTGTGATTAAGTATGCTGGGTTATGGATGGTACAGAATTGCTGGTCAGTAGGGCTATTGGTATTTTTATTTATTATTCTGGATGTATGTTGGCTAGCATGGTTAGTGGTATAGATAGGTGACAAATCAGCTGGTTTGTTTGGTGTGTTGTTTATTATGTTTGGTTGGTATTGTGGAATTGAATTTTTTGCAAGTTTCTCCTGGTAATAATTTTATGGCAGACATGTTAGAGTCATGATTTTTTTATGTTTTAGTTTGTGCGTTCTGTGTGGTATGTAGGGCAGTATGTTGATTTGGGTAGTAGTTTTATTTTTCGTAAGGTCTCTGTGGGCTGAAGAGTTGTTGTATGCTTGAATTGTAGTGGATGGTATGGGTGGTATACATACATGGTGTTGGTAGGTAAAGCATATAGAATATGTTACCTGTATGGTTGTTTGATTTACTTGAGTTGTGCTGGGTTATAAATGGCGAGTTGGGAGGTATGATTAATTAGTAATAAATACGTTTTTCTTGGGTTATATGAGATGGTATGTTGTGGTCAGTGTCTCAACACAGAACACAGTTTCCTTCCCAACCCTCCTTCTAACACTGTAACACTCAGGATCAGTAAAGGAAGGGAAGAAAAAAGCTCAAATCAGCAAAACACATCAATAATACCAGCAGAGTAAAGGTATGTTTAAACTATGCATTTCTCTGTCCAAAATTGGTTAAATGGCTCAATACCAACACTAAAAAAACACACACCGACTCCTTTCAAATCCTCTTTACTTTTGGTATATTCACATTAATTTATATTGTTGTGAAAACATTAACAAACTCCATTACGAGCATACATTAAAACTCCTCATAAAGTTATCTAATTTCACACAATATAACTTGGAAAAATTTTCAGTTTTACCAAAACACTAAGAGACTCCACTAATCAGCACACCTTAAAGCTAATCATAAACATTATACAATTTCTTTAAAATGATTCGGCACTATAATACTGATCCTCTCTGCAACATCCAATCAATATTTTAGCCTTATCTTTGCACAATATAAAAAACATCAAAACACTTAAACAACCCCTTTTCTCTCCCTAGAAAAAACCTCAACACAATATTCCAATATAAATTATTTTATCTCGAGATTATGCCTTTTTTGAAAGTTTCCATTTCCACTCAAAGTTTCTTAAAATCGCTCACGACACTATTAAAATATGCCAACATCTTTGACAATATATACTCACACTTCAAGTGCCATTTTAATATTTACAATCAACATTTTATCACTATACTCACAAAACTGGGTACATATGACACTTTTGCCTTTACAGAAACTGGCCTCTTATGACACTCTTGCCTTTACAAAAAAATAATCGTAACAGCTTTAATTTAAAGAGAACGTAGAATCACAAAATGGTCTCAGGAGCGCTTGCAATTTTACCGCAAAATATTGCCCTGTGTATCTTATACTTCAAGCTAAACACACTACGCAAACACATTTCCATCCAATCAACATCAACATCACACCACTCATGCCGATTCTGATCCCAGGGATATTGTCCCCACCATAACACTCCAAGAGTGCCGGTAGCGCTCATAATATAAATCACACAGCTCATCCAATTGCACAGTGCAAAGGGCTACTGTCCCCAACTTAACGCTGGGTAGTGCTGGTAGTGCACTGGCAACTTCATTCACCAACAGTTCTTTCAGACAAATCACCCATAAACTTGAGACCAGGGATATTGTCCCCACCATAACAATCAGAGTGCTGTTATTACTCTCGTTTATCTATTCAAAAACCCATACACTCACACCATCACACAAACCACGCCATACGGTCCTTTTTCCACCTCTCCAATCTTGCACGCACTTGCAATCCATTAACCCCTCATTTAAACTGCCACTCCGCAAAACCGTCTCTCATAACTCTACCACCATCCAATTCTTCCTTGCTTTCATGGGTAAAACAGGTCCCGTTCCTCTCAATATCGGTGACTCCCACAAGCCCCGTTCAAAGCTGAAGAATACCTGGCCATCCCTTCTCGACATTCTGGATTACACTCCACTTTCCTGACAACAGTTCCACGCCTCACTTGTAACTACAGGATCCATATGCAGCTCCTACTCAAGCACAGAAATGTAATCCACAATCCATAACTTCAGTTCCAGGTAATACTTCATAAGAGCAGACATTACTCATGTTTCCTGCGAGTAAAAGATCTAGGTTCTCTACCGGAGCCAACCGCACAAACTTGTTTATTTTTTTCGTCCAGTAAAATTCTCCAAGTCCCGACACCACTGGGAAATTTGGCTAAGAACAGCAACACAACTCTTGCAAAAGCCCTAATTCCAACATTCAGCCGAGATATTTTCAAAGTCTCTCACAAACACACCTGGACGGAATGTTTATAAGATCCATTGCGGCCTCCAACACGAAAAAATAATCACATTCCCACGACTGCGAAAAAACTGCTAAGTCCATTTCTATCCTCGCGTAATTGTCAACGTCCCCACTAGCATAATCTCATCGCAGAGGAATAATTATATTCTCTCCTATCTCGCAGATGTGCACCCAGCTTCCTGGTCCGGCCGACCACTGCTATAAGCGGAATAACTCGCTTTTGAGCCTGGCTCCCAGCCGGCGAAGTTCTCCTCGAGACTCGCCCCAGCACCGGTATTTACACTATCCCTTCCATCGCCACGCCCCCACTCCTGAGACCATCATATAGCACACTCTTTACGCTGCCAGTGCTCTCTATACAAACAAGCATATTTAAAACTCGAATGAATACACCAATGAAAATAAGGTTTTTTGTTAGAACCCCTAATAGCTTCTCACTACCACCCACAATACACAGCAGCACACCAAGTAGACACGACAACAGGGTTCAAGCGTATAAAGGTACGAGAGGCTGAAAAATAAAACACATTGTAACAAATATTTTACACTTTACATAAGTGACTGAGCCCACTCCATCACAATGTGTTTTTGGTACATTGGGTGGTCTGGTATCAGTCGATTACGTTAGTTTGACAGATGATGGGAATGTTTCTTTATGGACTGGTTTTGACCGTATAGGTACATTATAAGCATAATTATCAGACTGTGTTGTGGAGATTAGTATTATTGAGTTTTCGCTTTGGGTTATAGTGGGCAGTTGGTCAGCATGTTGGGTTGTATGGTGACTAGTACATTTGACTGGTGCTGTTTGCTATGATGAATTGAAGGGACAGTTACAATAGGCGTAGACTGCATTGTGTGTTGGGTGTAATGCTGCGAAGTATATTTTATGATGGTGGCCAGTAGAGTTTATGGCAGGTTTATTCGGTAAATTTTTGTTTAGGCCTGTGTGGATTGAACAATTGAGGTATGCTTGAGTTATACTGTGTGGTATGGGTTGTTAGTATACCTGGTGTCGGTCGGTACAGCAGATGGAATGGGTGTTATACTATGAGCTGGTCTGATCTGTATTGTTGCTTGGTTCACTTGAGTTATGATGGATGGTATGGATTATGTGTTGGGTGGTATCGCTGATTAGTAATCGCTGAGTTTGGTTTTTCTTCAGCTATAGATGATGGTATATCTGGTACATTGCATGGTCTGGTATCAGTCGGTTATGTTAGTTTTGACAGATGGTAGCAATAATTGTGATATAGGCTGGCCTAGAATGTATGGTTTCTTGGGTAGATGATATGGTGTCTGACTCTCTTTTGGGCTATATTGGAATTAAATTAAAGCCTAAGTCTTCTTTCTTCGGCTGTTTCTTTGTAAGTGTGAGGAGAATGTTACCCGAAGAGTAGATTGGCTGCAGTATGAATGAAGTCTGCTTCTGATGTTTGGTCATGTCAAATTTTCTTAAGCAGCTGAAATAATGATAGGTGGCATGTAGAAAAGTGTGTGGATAGGATAAGAATGATTTTTATTAATACTACAGTATGATAGGTTACGTTAGATTTTTTCTGGGTTTTGGTATGTTTTGTTATGTTAGGGCAGGTTTTATTATTTGTGGGCTTCGGTAGGTTATGTTATTTGGCAGAAAGCAAGATTGTTGTGTTTTACGAGTCGTCCTGGTTTGTATAATGGCCTGGGTAAAAATTATGGTCTATTAGTATGGCCGAGTTTTCCTTTGGGTTATAGGTAGAGAATGGTGCAGTTCATTTGTATGACTTGGGGTTTTCTTAAGTTACAGCAGATTGTATGACTGGTCGGTATGTTATGAGGCATGATGGGATAGGTTTACTTACTGGATGTACTTCTTCGTTTGATATGTCAGCTAGGATTTTTTTTTAGACTGTTCTATATTTGATATTTTTTCTGAGTTCTATTAGGTTATATTAGGTCGAGTTCAATTTTTTCTGGGCTGTGTAAAGTCAACTTTATTAAATTATGCTGACAGTACTGACATAGTACGTGTATTATTTTCGAAATATTTTATGGGGCGAAACAGGATGGTGAACATCAAGGTTTGATGAAAGAGCATAATAAAATAAAATCTAATATGGTAGATGTCAATGTGGAACAATAGGACGTGATGAAATAAAATCCAATATGGTGGATGTCAAAGTGGAATAATAGCGCATGAGGAAATTGAATCCATGATGGCAGATATCCTGTTGGAATTATAGAGCACAATTAAATAGGATCCGAGGTGGCGTTGGAGCGAAAGCAACTAAGGCGAGGTGGAATGATAGAGCATAATTAAAATGAAATTCAAGATGGTGATTCGAGGGGACCTAATATATAGTAGGCGAATAAATCTCGAAAGAATGACAGAGCAGAAGAAAATAAAATCCAATATAGCAGGGTGGAGCAAATGCATCTAAGGTTAGATTGAATGGCAGATAATGAAAGAGAGGTGTTGTCGACAGCTCGCCTAGTGGGTTAGGCAAAATAAATCGTTAATTGTTGACATGTAATTGGGAAACAAAATGGCAGGGTCGAACAAAGGAGATTAATTGTGAAACAATATGGTGTGGTGGAGTAAATGCGACTGAGATCGAACGATAGTCAGTAATCGGGTAAAACAAAATGGCAGCGATGGTGTAATACAAGATGTTGGGGCCGAACGAATATGAGTAATCAGGCTATATAAGATGAGGCGATAATCTAATACCACATGGTGGTGAAGATGTAATACAAGATGGTGGTCAAATATCAATGTCATCATTGTAGACGACCAAGGTTCGAGGTTATCCAAGTTGGCGGCAGTACAAAGTGGCATAAGGACGGCTCCGCATCCGATTCCTGATCCCTGGCGCAGAAAAAAGGTCGATTTCGAGGGTAAATGGGGCTTATTAGGGATAAAATGAAGCTTCTAGAATTAGAGGTGTTATGTAGCATCTTCGTGCCGTGAACTCTAGCACCCATAGGTACTTTCGTTACAACATGAGGATGATACACAAAAGGAAGGTGGGATCCATACTAATGTGTAGAGTAGGGTTTTCTACTTGAAGTATCAATTTAGGGATGTGCTCTGGTCTTACAAAGTATAGAAAGTCATCTTTTGGATTAATAAAAAATCATTAAATTAACTTAAGGTGTATACAAATAAATGAAATTTTATGCTATATTTATATTACCATAGCTATCATATCACAAGATAAGTTACACTGATGGTGTGCTATTAAAAAAATTAATGACTTTTATAACCAAACATGATATCTTAACTCTTTGAAATAGCAATTAAATTTAGTAAGTTCACTTTCCACAGCATTAAGAGTCTATAACACAAATAAATAAATTCTTTTGCTTTACATCGGAATATGAGTATTGATTATTTTCAGAAAACATCTAATATTTTTAAGGAATGATAATTTTTTGATTGTTTTTTAAAGGTAACCTTTTAAGATATATTAACACTTGCATACATGACCTTAACACTTACATTCATTTTAAAAATAACTTTTGTATTTCCTTTACATTAAAAGAACATTATAAAATTTCAGATAGAAAGTTCAAAATTAAATGTTGAAACAGGGATGTCTCATAAGACCAAGTTCGGAGCACCCCCTCACATGCAAAGAAAAACAATGTACTGGATGTTACATGATATTATTTGTTGGAACTGTGGTGCTGGCCAAGATGTGGAATCATGGTGCGAAAGACCATGCCACGAAATGGTGTGCTTCTTGCATACCAGAAAAGGGTGCACGCAAAGGCAACGGGGTTACTCCATAACTCGTATACTGACATAGATAGAAAGGCATCACATAAATTAAAAAAACGTAAACGGGCACACAAACAATTATCATGTCGGCATTAAAAATATTACCCGAAACGGTGGATGAAAATAGAATTACATCAGAAAAGATGTAGAAAGCAATCAATAGCAATTCATAAGTAGACTACATGCTGGATGGTGAAGTTGGAGAAGAAGCGAAAAGCTATATATAGCAGGGTGTGCTCAGAAATACATAACCTCGTGCGACTAATCGATATATAACTAGAATATTAGAAACACATATAAAAAAATTACAACTGACCTTTATATTTTTGTTATCTGAAATAAAAATTCCTATAAAATAATTTACGTAAGCAACTAACACACGTTACGAAAAAGAAACTCTGATATAAAACATTGAAACATAATGAATTACTTAAGTAAACAATACAAGTTTCTTAGTTGTTACCATGTATTTTACAGCTCCAAATTGAACAAAAAAATTAAGTATAACTGGACCATGTTTGAAATAAAAAGAAAAAATATTTTGGTGAAATACCAATTAAATAGGAAAGAAATTACTAGAATTACCATAAAATTAAATGAAATAAGTGCCAATACAACTGGTAGAGAGTGGCTTGTTTTTGTATGTGCAAATGTCTATCTTTTCAAAGGGAAAATGGGAAATTTTGAGGGAAAAGGTAAATCTTGAGGGAAAAAAGGAAAGTCTGATGGGGTAAAGAAAGTTTTTGAGAGAAAATGTCCGATTTTGAAGGAAAAAGGGAATTTTTGAAGGAAAAAGTTAAATTATCCAGTTGGCACCTGCTCCAATTCCTGTTTCATGTTCTCGGACCTACTAAACCTAGTTAGTATGGTTCATATAGCGAACAAAACATTCCTACATGTTTAACAGTATTTCCTGCCCGAGCTAAAACCTTTTGAATATTTTTCGTTCTTATGTTACAAATAATACTTTGCCTCAAGCAATTGTACGCAGCCTCAACTAAAACAAGTCGTACTGATCGAATGTGGGAGAACAGTGTAGTAGTTAATATAACACTTTTCTGTGTGCAGTATAGTTATCATTCACAAAAGTGTCATTCATATGGTGGGAAGGAGAAAGAGAAAGCACATGCCCGGCAAAGGTTTGTCATGACACAAGTACATATGTTGCCATTTGAATTCAATGCTATAGTCTATTCGCGGTTTCTTCGCACTTTTTGAACAAACCTTTGAAAAATCACCAAATTTATTATGTATTTTTTGTTTCCTAATTATGTTATGTAGTCCTATATCTAGTGTTTTATACTTGTGGTAACATAATAAAGGAAAATAATTACCGTACTTTCAGTTTAACTGAAATTTTATTTATACTTTAGTTATAAATAACAATTAATATTATTTTAACAGCGAGAAAACATGTGTGTAAAGCCTAATAGAAAATAGTTTTATGTGAAATATTATTACACTGATTGCGCGCGAATGCGGTGCACTGTCCCTTTGTTGTTTAATTCTATATACTCGGTTAAACTTTGTTTGCAACATCGCCCACAGACTGCAATAGTAATGTGACCCGCTGTCATGGAACCCTGTAGAATGGTAGCAGGAATCTTCAGTGATGATTTCCGCTTTGTCTTGGTGGCGACGACCAACGTATTCGTGTTTGGCGGCAATTTTAGCGGCGCAAAGGTGAACGGTAATTTGTAACACATAATACTTCCAGATGGCATGGTGTCATGGAGTGGGGTGTGATTTCGTACGATGCCCAATCACCGGAAACCATGGACACTCTCTTTCGGCCAGCCACATCGCCAGAATTATACTCAACTGAAACTGTGTGGGGTGCTATTGGCTGCTATATTGCATCTCCAGCTCTACCGCGAAATCCGCAGGAGCTGCGAGAGAATATACAAGCTAAATTAAATGAATTCCCATGTAGCAAACGTCTGTTGGCTCACTTGCGCAAATCTGCTTGTACACGAGCAGCTCACGGGCGGTTCCCATAACCAGTAAACCTTCATAATGCACATGGCTTACATGCTGCGTTTTGACTGATGCGGGTAGTTGGCCTCATCTGGGTAACTGTTCAGATAGCTCCCATGTATCAAAATACAACCTGCCTATAAGCCGTCAAATTATGCGTATCTAACTGTATCCCGAGCATGCCGGCAACATCAGTGGTCAATAAGTGGCAGCAGTGGCCCACTGGCTTACTGCTTCTAGCCTGCAATAAGTTAACCAACTGTCTTCAACCAACTGTTCGCAAGCAACTTGTGGCCCAGCTATTGACCTCTTGTATATCAGATATTTGCCACTTATACCCCAGCTGTTGGCCACTTGTGGCCCACTCAAAAGCAGCTTGCCACTCAATTTCAAAACAAAACATTTTCCTGTTTCGCTCAGATAAATATTGATTTATTTTCCATGGGCCAATCTCTTCGAAGAACATGGACTCGAATTCACAACCCTGGAATTTACAATCTAGAAGGCTACCACGTTGGCCTACTTTACCATGTACTCATGCATGACCTTGTAAGTAAAACTGAATACACTTCACAAATTAAAGAAGGAACACTAACTTTGCTATACACACCATTTATATTAGCATCACAAGTCAATATTGGGATTTGTGGGTTTCGTAAAAAAAAAAAAAAAAAATCCAGTATGTTAGTTTCTGGATACGTTCTAGTGGTATTTAAAATGCAAAACAATGAACTTTTTAACATGATATGATTTGCAGGTTTCCAGTTTAGAAAACAATTTTTCCTATTACTAGTAATGTCACATAAGGATTTTACTTAATGTATACACGAAATAAAAATGAATTGAATTCCCATATGTTAGTAGCTATTTCACAACATATAGATGACATGGCATAAGTGGCCCATGAAATTGTCGTTAATATTTCTCCAGCAGAAATAGTTAGCATTCCATAAGCTTGCAGATAATGTTCCTTCAGTAATATGCAAAAGTTGGGATTCCACAAATGGTTCTTAAGTTTGCTGCTATTATGTCCCCATCAGTAAGCTATAGTTGGCATGCAATAAGTGGTCCATTATCATGCTACTAATACGTCCGCAGCAGTAACAGTTGTAATATCATAAAATGATCCGCAAGCTTGCTGTTAATATGTCACCAGCAGTGTTACATTTGGCATGCAATAAGTGGTCCATTATCATGCTACTAATACGTCCACAGCAGTAACAGTTATGCTTGAAATGGCCCACAAGCTTCCTGCTAATATGTCACCAGCAGTAAGCAACTGTTGGCGTGCCATAAATGGCCCATAAACATGCTGCTAATATTTTCCCAGCAGTAACAGTGACTAGTTGGCATTTTTTATCGTCTTCTTGAGGGGTTTCTGTTGAATTCTAACAATCATAGTAATAAAATTGGCCCACAAATAAGATGATTTAAAAAATAGGCATTGTCGCTTTTATTTATCACTTTTTTAAACAGTATATTATAGGCTGACAGTCATAAATGCGATTTGTTAATTACTTGTTGCTTGCTACTTGGGTTATCTCATGACACCATAAGGGTCCGCTACAATTCCATTACGCGACAAAAGGCGCTAGTAATATTCCCACAGAAAGAAATATGATAAGCAGAAGGCAGCCACATTTGAATCAATTCACTAGAATCAGATATATCTGCACTATAGATATGTAAAATAAACTTATACAATATGCTAAAATCCCAGTACTAATGCCTAAACTTGTAATTTAACAACAATCGCAACTATTTTACCATTAGTCTAAAAGGTAGCTTCAACTGATGTATTACAATTTCAAATGTTAACTTCGTTTTAATGACGAAAACATCTTACCTAATAATTCACACATGTTATAAAATTATTTACTCATGATCCAACTACCTTCGTTAAAATCATTGCAGTAAAACGTCAACTTAGACTTGTGTAAAAATATGCAGGTAAGACTGATGGTAATATAACAGTAGTATAGCAAAGTCGGTTCATGACCAAAGAGCCTAGGAGTCGGATTCCGGATTTTTGTTGCCATCTTAGATTCCTCCATCTTAGAATTTTTCTTTAAAAATTGCTTGTTTTTACCCAAATATTACATTTTTTTACCAAAAAATCACTTAAAAAATCGATTATTTTCCCCAAAAATCACTTTGTTCCTTTAAAAAAAACTCCCATTTTGAACAGCTGCAAAAAGTGCTCCATCAAAAATGTCAAATTTTTTCCTTTAAAATCAGTCATTAGTCCTTAAAATCGGTCTTTTTCACAAATAATATCCCTTTTCCCCTAAAAATGCTACTTTTCCCCCTTAAAATTGTCGTTATTCCCCCAAATGTCGGTCATTTTCACCTTGAATGCAGTAATTTCCCTAAAAATTGACTTTTTTCCTTAACAAATTCTAAAAAAAATCATAATTTTTTAAATTAAAAATGATGTAAACATGATAAAAAAAGAGTAAAAACTTAAATAAATTGATCTCAATACCTCGAATTGTAATTTATTTTCCTTGGAAAAACCTCCAGCTGTCAAAGTTAAAAATAATATCTGTGTTGCATGGCAAGAGCAGCGTTAGCAGGTCTGCACCTGCGCAGTGGCAGGTAACTGAAGTCTGCACGCCCTCCTTGTTGGATTTATTTTCAACACACATAGCAAGTCTGGATTATGCTGCCTGCTATCGGCCTGTACCGAATGATGCCATGGACCATTCCTGCAAAGTATGAAAACTGTCATACTATATTTTTTATTTAATTAATAAAATACAGGTATTTTAAGTAAAAATTATTTTATATAAAGCGAGGGGAAGGGGGGGGGGCTTTTAAAATAAAACACACAAATAGTTTTCAAAAACTATTTATTTATTACACAGTCAATAAACAACACATTTATAAATTAATAAAAAGAGTTCATAGAGTTCTTTACTTTAGAAGACTGTTACATGTATGGCTAAACAGGTCTTGCATGATGGTAAGCACCAACTTCTTGCGAAGCATCGTACAAGTCTCTGGCTCACAGTGATGTCCATCAGTTCTTGATTGGTCATCCACCTAATCATAGTCACACTGCAGATCTTGCACTTCTATAACAGTTGGCACCATTACTTCTGCCTCGCCAATGGTGAGACCACCGCCAACACAGATCCGACAGCCTCAGCTTTAGGAATAAACACTGCTGGACAGCGCTGACTGGAAGGTGCAGGTTCGTTCCCCGAGCAGGAGGCAGAACGATTCGTGGTGGGTATCATCACGAGTGTCTGCCGCCGACACTGTACTTGGCTACGTCTGGTCGTCTGGCTGGCAGCATTTCTCTTGGGCCCAGGATGCTGTGAGGGTTCAATTACCGCCTGGTGCGTGGATGGTAGAAGGTATCTAAGCCGGGGCGTTGATTTGGTCGATGATGTAGGGCAACTGCGTCTGCGGCGTCATGTGGACATGATGAAGGCCGTTCGTCCCGGGGCAGTCCAGTTGAAACTGTGTTGGTTCGTAGACAACAGGATGATGCACGAAACACTAATGCTAAATACCGCTACCATCGCAGGTCTCAGCGAATGTACTAAAATATCCATCTTCTACAATGAAACTGTATTCAATGCTGGCGTAGTCAGATTTGGCATTTACATAATGGTTCGTAGGACACAATGGAGTCATGGTGACGATTAGGCTTCTAGGCGACGACTGAATGAGATCACCGATTATTCCTACGTATATATAATATGGACGATGAACAGATGTGCCACCACACAAAAACTAAAATTATCTTACATTTCGGGTGATTTTATGTCTATTCATGGGCAGAAGATTTGTGGGCCAAGGACGAGGCACACCATTTATGCAGCAGCTGCACGTTCTTCAGTGCGCAGATCCAGACAGTTTCTGACCTGTTGCAGTCATGTTCTGACCTATCACAGACATGTCGGTGCTGGTCGTTGTAAAGTTTCATCAGCTTGTGCAGTGAAGGACAGCCATATTCGCACTGTACGACGATGATTTCAACTTCGTTTTTGCACAAGTCGATAAGCCATTTATTCTGCTTGGGCCCCACTACATAAACCAGCATCACAAGTTCCATCGTTTCTTGGTATGAGACAATCCCTATCGTCGTATCTGTGAAGATTCAGCTTGATACTACATTGCCTGAATATCGATATGCTATAACTCATTCTCGACAAACGACAATGAACAGATCGAATCCACATCGGTATCTGCCATTATATAGAGGCCAGTCTTTTACGATCGTCAAAAACCTGTATTTCTCTTTCCAGCAAAAATAACACATACTCTTGAAATATGATAATGACATGCCCTAATTGATGTGTTCATCGTATACATGTCGTAAATTCCAGTTGTTCATGCGAAACAACACCAACACATTAGCATTATCGCGAACCACCTATTTGGGTATGCGCGAATAAGTCTGGCCGAGGTACACACAGTCCACGCACCATGCCGTATAATGCTTAAGTATTCTTACATGCAAGTTTGTTTCTCGCAGGAAATGCCATTGAAGACAAATATTGAGTTTGACAGCGCTTCACTCGGAGTTACGACGAATTCATTATCACTGCATGGGATGTAACCCAAGCCTTCCATGGCCTGCAGTACTCGTACTAATCGTAGGTATTTCCGTTGTTGGAGCGATTTGGAGTACAGGTACACATTCTCGAACCAAAGGCCATTCGGTTCTTCCAGCAGGCTCAGTAGGACGCATGTCTTGCCACAACCTGATGGTCCCGCGATGATGCACCTCACTGTATTTGGAAATAGGTTTCCATGTCGCAAAAGGTGGAAAATATCTTCATATTCAGCATGAATGTGTATAGGTAAAGTAACATCTTGCTAGATAGTACTTATGTTACCACTAGTATCTTCTGGAGCAGGTGAAGGTGGTGGTGGTGGTGCTGATTGTGGTGCTAAGTGCGGTGGTGATTGTAGTTGCAGAGAACCAGTGCTGGAAATTTTAGAATGTCTCTTTAAAGCATCCCTCCAAGAAAACAGCTTCCGGCAAAATTCGCACTAAAATGTCACATTGGAATATCTGATATGTTTGTACTGTTCCAAGTCTAGAATGATACTGAAACTAAAATGTACAAAAGGAGTGTATTTATACTTTTATCTCTCAGTTCACCCTGATGTCTCGATGAGGTAAGGCAGTAGCTGGAAGCAGGATAGTCGATGCGCTGATCAACAATCTACCATTCGAGCTGCACATGCCAGGAGATAGGTTCTGCAGACCGGGAACCAAGCTACCTAAAAGGCTCTCATGTGGTGAAACAGGCATCAACACACTGGATGAGTTGTACAAGAAACACGGCATCGCCTATTCCCAGCACAAGGAACTGGAAACTCGACACAAGGCACACAAGACAATTGCACAGAAGCCTGACGGAATAAGAAAATCATGAGACATCGGACTCAGAGAGAAAATTGCAGCGTGGGGCATTTACAACGTAATGAAGGCCAAAGTGAAGATGAGTGTGAGTGCAAAGAGAAAGCGGAAGGTGGTAGTGAAACAAAAAGCAGTGACGAAAGGAAGAAAATCATGCAAGACCAAGAAAACATCTACTGGCGGATGTTTCCATTACTTTTGCCTAAACTCGGGGCCCTCGGAGATTTAATCAGAGCGACAAGTGGTATCATCCGAGCCATCAACACAGCATCGAACGAACATAAGCAATTGTCCGAGGCACAAAGACAAAATGAAAATATGGAAGCTACGCCATGGGTAACAAAACGGCCATCACATCTACCTAAGGCAATACCTAGTAGGAGGCAGAAATGTGCAAAAGCAATGCAGCAGCAGGAGGAGGCAATAATGAAATCTCTACCGAAATGAGTGCTCACAAATCTGGATTTGGAACTGTTTGTATGCAAAAGGAAAATACCTAATTTTATAGGAGTGTTTATGAGTGATGATTTGCCCATAAAACACAAGAGAGAAGAATGTGCCATTATTAATCTGGACATGAGAGCCAGTCCCGATGCACACACGGTTACTTATATCAAACGTGGAAAATATGCAGACTAATATGACAGTTTTGGGAATTTGTGTCCTCCACACAAACTGCGACTGTACCTGAAACATTGTAACCTCACAACGACGATATGGAACAGATACCGATCATACGGAACTGCGGGCACTTGTGTTTTCGTTTCTTGGTTCAGTCGTACAAGTAACCGAATAAAATGGCTATACATGGACCGGCAACCATCAGTCATGCCGATAATGCTTACCTTGGTGGGGAATGGAGCATAGATCTTTGATGGTCTATGTAAGCTTTACAAGCAGTATGCACTTCATTTGTAGCCATGGATCAGTGGGATAGTGCCGTCAATATCGTACTGCACACTATTCTGAACGACATCGATACCAGTAACATGCTGGCTACCTGGCATCATCATCCCTGCGAGAGGAAGTCCATGAACTATGAGCAGACATTTTCTGTGACTGGAAAAAAAACTGTATTATTTTGTATAAATAAATTAGTACTTTTATAAAAAAATATTTAATTTCATCAAAATCCTGCCATAAAGCTTTCTTAAATGCCTTCGGAATAATCTGTCCTTGGCGAGATATACATAAACAGAAACACTATGAAATATGAGATTAGTAAAAATAGGTTCTAAATGAGGTAACTATCCATAGTCTTGTACGAGACGAAAGATATTCCCAGTCCTACACGAGGGTAGAATGATGGTAGCCAACTGAAAAACATTTTATGTCCTACACATACGAAAAAAATATTCTAAGTCCTGCAGAAGGTCAGAAATATTCAAAGTCCTACACCGGAGGTAAAATTTACCTGTCCTAGCATTGAATTTTATAGGGGTAGAAAGTATTCCACATTCAACATAGGGTAATGATTTTTCTAATTTCAGTGTGAGTAACAATGTCCCTACACACATGATATATTCTAAGCTCCTACCCAAGGGAAAATTATTATCTAAGTGAAAAAGCAATCAACCAATCGAATTGCACCATTAATACATTGTTCGAGGAACGAGTCACCGAGTTGCCTTATAGTTGCAGCTGGCCAATCACGTGAGGTGGTGGTAGTGGAGTCAGCTTTGAGTTTTTTGAGTCAATGAGCCAAAGAGTCAAAATTCGAAGGTCAAAGGTCACAGGTCACCTGGGTCCAACATGATGGTTAAGTGATGTCAAAACATAGTGACTGGTATCAGTCTATTATGTTACATTGACAGATGGTAAGAATATTTGTGTCACAGGTTGGCCTGAACTATACATTGGCTTGGTACACTTGGGTTATCATGGGTGGTATGGTTGGTATGTTGGGTGATATGTTTTTCCGTATATCCATCTTGCGATTGTTGGTGTATGTCGAATAGTGTGGACAGTATGTGTGTGTGTCGGTAAGTCCTGTAATGTTAAGGCATGCTTCAGTTGAAGTGTTTGTTATGATACCTGTGTGCGGGTATATAAACCGCTGGGGGTTCCAGTTAGGAAGCTTAGTTCGATAGTGGCAGTCGTGAAACTTCGTCATATGGCCAAGGGTTCTGGTTGCACGCTTACTGGCATAGACTATCTTGAGCTTCGAATAAGGAGATTATATTCATTAGGCCTACATGAAAAGTGAGCATGCGCTGTAAAGACACTACGTGGATGGTGTGGAAAATTTAGGCATTCTGTTTTTATGTTTGTAGTCTGAAGTATATATATGTGTATATATATATATACAATTCCAATGAAAAAGCCTTTTATTACTCGCTGATCTTGTATCCTGCCTACTTCCCCTGATATAGAGAATATGATGGTGCTTGGTTTATTCAAATATAAATACATTTAATAAAATCCGAGTGGCATACTTTTATTCCTACAAAATAGTCAATTTATTGAATAATTTGCAGATACCGACTTCATATAGTATTTAGTCTTGAAGATAGGAGACTGGAAATGAAGTTGAGTGAACTTTTTGCATTGACCTGCTGTACAATTTCAGTACAACTTCAAAATACAATAAATTTTAAGATTGGTTAAATATATATAGATTTTGTATATAAAAAATGTTACCAGACACAGTCATACATTCCTGGACCTATATATAATATTTGCAAACTGAATTTCACAAGACTGTCTGCCTCCTAAGTGTTCGCAAATTATATTCACCTCTGACTATAAATATGCTTACAGCCCGACTTGCGAAAAAATGCAGTTTGCTGCATAACTATTTAAAAAGAATATATAAAAACAATCAATGCAGGTATATGCATATAATGTAATTTAATACTCAGACTGACTGAGAAAATAACGAGATGTTATAATACAACACATCACTTGGCTTTAAATAAATTAAACAAAAACATCATAATAATAGTACTAATAAGACATATATACACTGATTGAAACGAAGTATAACAAAATATTTAATAAATTAATGAAATTTTACCAGCATCTTCGTTTTAGACGCTTATATACAACTTTTTAAGCACTGCTGTTCGCTTGGTCAGTCTGTAGTCGAGTGGTCAGAGTGCATTATTCCTATTCGAGATTTCGTGGGTTCGAATCCTGTACATAGATTAGACTTTTACTTTTTTTAAATGCTACCAGTTGACATGGCAAAGTATGTAATTTACTTAATTTAGACTTATTAAACCAATTTTATATTAAATATGCATTTTTCGATAAATGTTACTGTTCTTAAAGATTTCGGTATTTTTCAAACACGGGATAGTATAAAATGAATAAAATAATTCTACTTGTTTATAAATGCATCGATTCCTAGATGTATGGTCATTTTGACAAGGCCGGTTAGCCAAGTGACTCACGAGCATGTCGATACACGGCGAAGGACTTGCGAACAATGTGGGAAGAGGTTCGGGGCAGTGGGTAGGTACATCCCAGCAAACACAACCTGTCGGCAAAATGGTCGGCAAATTGTTGGCTCGAGACCTGTACTGTTGGCAACTGTTGTTTCAGTGTCACAAGATAGCTGAAGGGTCTTACAACGACGTGACATCTTTTTTGAGACAGTATGTTTGCCGTTAGAAAGAAGACCACGGCCCACTGTATTTTTTTGGATAACAGATGGATATCACCTTAATTATGTCGGCCTGATATCTCACTGTCTACATGTCGCGAATAGCAAAAATAATATTCTGGCCCGATTCCGATATACCACCTTTATTCTTTCGGTAAGCTGACTGTAACCTTAATTATTCCGGCCCTCTAATGTTTTCGAGACAAGGCGCTTTATCACAATAAAGATAAAAATATGATGTCTTTTTGCCGATAAACTTTTGTTAGCAAGCTGTTAACGCCATGATGTCTTTTTTGAGACCATTTGTTAACCGTTAGCATGTTTTTTTCATGATTATGTGTGTCTCACGTGGTACCCCATGGCATTTTTTACCAGGAAATTTTTTTCATTTGTACAACCATTCGACAGATATATTAAAAACTAACAAAAAGTATTTTGTTTACAAGCCTTTGAAAAAACGAAGAGACAGTTTTTAAATAATCAATGGTTTAAAATTATTTGTTGTATCGTCATGGAATTTACACATTCATTTATAATAGTTTGTGTCACAATAAATTTGAAATTACTGGAGAGTAGCAGCAACATAACCCTTGGTGTGTAGGTTAGCATGCTGGACTGTCAACTCAAGGGTCTTAGGTTCGGCAAGTAAAAGATTTTCATATCGTAAAACGTGTTGAGAAGTAAATGAAATTAATATATGTAAAGAGGAAATAACAATTACTAAAATTTTTAATCGAAAAGTTAAGGTTTTTTCATTGTTATACTGCTTATTTCTGGACATAATGACGCTGTAGACCCGTCATCGTAACGGCATCCAGCCGTCAAAGGCCCGGAATCTTGCCGCCATCCAGCCCCCGTAGGCCCGGCATCTTATCGCCATCCAGCCGCCGCAGGCCCGGTGACTTGCCGCCATCTTGCCGCCGCAGGCCAGGCGTCTTGCCGCCATCCAGCCGCCGCAGGACCGGCGTATTTTCGCCATCCAGCTACCGCAGGCCCAGCATCTTGCCGCCATCCAGCAGCTCCAGATTCCGAAACTTGTCGGCTAGCTTTTACCGGCCCGATTCCGGCCCTTACTATTCGTCTATGTTGGGCCGGAACACATTTTGTATCCTGCCGTTAGCGGTACGATGTATTTTTGACACTGTCGACAAACAGTCAGCCACCAGTCCTTATTTCCATCTGGCGGGCCGAAGTCATCTGGCCGCAGATCGTCGACTATCTTTTACAGGCCCGATTCCGGAACGTATTTTTCGTGTTTGTTGGGATACCTCTTAAATCCAAAATGCTGGTCCTGGCATTGGCTTACATTAACAATATTACATCATGTACGCATGCACCTTGAAAAGACGAGTCCGGTAATAATATATGATTCAATACTCATGGCTTTAAATTTTTTAATTATAAAAACATATTAAATTTTGTTTTTAGATTTTTTGGAGAAAACAAGGGACATTTTTAGGGAAAATTCAAGAAGTAATAGGATCCTTATCGGTAGTGGGCTAGAAGCAATAGGGAAGCCACCAAATTACTGAAATTGGCTGAAAATTGGATTCGGGTGTCTTTGGGGTAAAAATAGAAAATTTTTTTTAGGAAAAGGGAAATTTTTAGTGAAAAAGACCAATTTTTTTTAGGGAAAACCGGGAAATTTTTGGGGAAAAAGATGGATTTCAAGGTGAAACTGGCAGATTTGCAAGGAAAAAATTAAAATCTTGAGGGAAAAAATGGGGAATTTTTGGTGGAGCCCTTTTTTGCAGCTGAGAAAAATGGGAAATTTCTATTGGAAAAATAGTGCTCTTTGGGTAAAATAATCTATTTCTGAAGAGATTTTTGGTTAAAAACATGTGATTTTTGGGCAAAAACAAGTGATTTTGAGAGAAAAATTCCAAAATGGTGAAATCCAAGATTGCGGACAAAATCCGGAATTTGGCTCCTGGGCCTCCTTGGTCATGAGCCGACTTTGCTGTACTACTTATAACAACCTCTTCAGTAATACTGTCATTAAAAAAATAATAATAAAATTACCTATCTTCAATATTCCCTACTGCTAAAACTCCTAAAGAATATCAATATCATCACTAGATCTGAACCCTGTCCACATGAACGTTCGAACATTTTACAAAATTTATTCGTCTGAAAGCATTTGCACTCATAAAACAATGATACACTTAATGTTGCATTTTGCGCAGGTATAAAAACCTAGATTCGGGTAAAATAAAAACTCGGCGAGGAGAGGCATTAGTTTAATTTTCAGTCCACAAGTTCATCCGAACTATCATTACAAGAAACCCAGCCGAAAACATGTGCAGGTCTCTCTCCTGCTGTGAGTCTTTTAAAAACCAGGCAGCTATGCTCACTTCCTACCATAGTGCCAGCCAGACCCAAAGAGCTCATACAGACAGAAACGATTAAGTGTGTGGTGGCAATAAAACACCACAAGCAGTTCATAGTCGATCCACAGCTGCCTCGTCAGAACAAAACACCAGAACAATCACACCTGGAGTGAAATCAGAATTCGATTGCAGTTCCACCACACATATATCAGATAGGAGTACCAAGATAAGCACATTATGTAAGTGTGACGTAGAGAGTTGAGAGATTTGGGCCAGAATGCAAGGGCGGGAAATGGGATACCACTGATAAAACACACCCACCAGCGGCATCGCCCGGCACAATTCCCACGTGAGAAAATACGGGAGTGACCCCGTTACGAATCGAACTTGGTTGGCCTAAGTGGGAGGCGAATAGTCCGACCACTACAACACTACGGCCCCTACGAAAGTGTAGCGAGCAATTGCCACACCGCAGTATTTCAATATGTAGTCGTAGCTTCTTTGAAAGGATGTATCCTTTTTTTTTAAATTTGGAAATTCCTGTTTATTTACAGAATATTTTCTGAATTTAAACATATCAAGCTGAAATTTTCCTAGCTAGGACGTCTTAATGTACTCAAATAGGACTTCCTCTTTTGGAGATATAAAACCTGAATTTTATCGACGTACTCGGCTAGAGGCCTCCCTTCATTAACATTCTCTTCTTATTTTAATTTAAAAAATTGTCTCTATCAAATTTTTATAAACTGCTTAAGAATTAAATGAAAATTTTGTAAGCGAAGATAAATCAGCTAATTATGAGTTAAAATACTGAAAACTGTTACTCGCCCAAATCAGCTAATTATGAGTCAAAACACTGAATACTGTTACTCGCCCAAATCAGCTAATTATGAGTTAAAACACTGAATACTGTTACTCGCCCAAATCAGCTAATTATGAGTTAAAACACTGAATACTGTTACTCGCCCAAATCAGCTAATTATGAGTTAAAACACTGAATACTGTTACTCGCCCATATCAGTTAAACATTGTTTATTTTTGCTTACTATTTAAATTTAAATTTCTGCTGGGAAATTTTGTCTCGTTAGATTTTAAAAACCAAAGCGTAGAAGTTTCCTCTTCAAAAAGCGATAATAATATTTGGAGAGATTCCTGGTGCTACTGTATCGCATGTTTCTAGAAATAATTACGTCGGGGTTAAATAATGTAAGAATAAAGGAAATTCTTTAAATATTAGAGAAAAGGAAAATAAGATATTTGCTGTGTTTTAAAATATTCTAAGAGAAACGTCAATTTATAGAAAAAAATTGTTATTTAAATTAGAAATTTCAGTTCCATTAAGATCAAATAATGCATCTATATACGCATTTTATAAACATTATGTAGTGATACTTGCGTTTGAATATTTGAGCACTGGTAAGCTTGTATATAATTTTAACGTGATAGATACCCCAAAAACCTTAAAACTTAAGACTTTCAAGGATAGGCGCCAAAAAAAAAAAACGTTCTCAGATATTATGTTTTAGTTGTCAAATTATCAACAATAAATTAATAGTAGAACAAGATCCAAAACGGCAAAAATATTATAGTACCAAAAATTATGGAATTTGCTAACAACCATTCATAGCCTATATAATGTATTTTTGGTTACGACAGAAGCACAAGTTGGTATTGAATATGATTATAAGTAACATATTTAATAAAGAACAAAAAATCATATATAAGTTTCTAATTAATACACTTTAAAATATGAACAGTTAAAAAACACCAAATAAGCGAATTTGACCTCAGATATGTTGAAAATGTCTCTCTTGAAAAAGTGAAATACTGGTGCTTAGTATTGACTGGTTGGGCAGTGATTTCTACTCATTTCTAGTCAACTGCATTGGCCTGGCAGTGAAATTCCAGTGTATTTCTCTAATTTGCCAGTAGCCAACAACTATGTAACTTAAAATTCAGTAAAATAATTCTAACCATTGAAATCATTGATTCAGTTTTAGACTGTAAATTAGTCTAAATTTAATTTATGGAACCAGAAAAAACATAACAAATTTTTCTGAGACGGCAATTTTTCATGAAAAATTCTGCTCTTAGTGTTCAGGTAGGGCAGCGTCGGTGGTTGCTATTAATTTTATAAGACAGTGAAATCAATATGTAAGAAACTATGTTTCTTCATAAGTTACGTTCCTCAAATCAGGAAAACTGACCATTTCACTTTCCGAAAATAATCGCTATTGGTACTGATCTACTCAACTTTAAAATTTTGAGGTTTTTATTCGAGAAGAACCTTTCCAGCTGCAGTCTTAAAATCATACGTATCATATGGTTGCAAACATTTTACCATAAATGGATTTTTGTACTTAGCAGACACCATTACTTTTGTTAGTTCAGTAGATGACCAATAATTTTCTACGTGATTCCTCTTCTCTGCAAGGGTGAAATCTCTGCCACGACTTAAAAGGAACGTCCTTAATTTAAGCAATTGTGGTTTACATTACTAAAGGCTGTTCACGGTAAAGTGAGCACTATTGAAAGCCCTGCTAAAGATCTTCTTGTATTCACATTCCATTTACTTCCGCCATATGTAAAATTAACATTGCTATGCGCCTGGTCACATTATTCATGCGTCGGTAAAGTAAAACTAGGAAATTATTAGAAAAGTAAATAATTTACTATTCTTCTCGTTCATACTACTCATGTGCATTAAAAATATAGAAAGTAAAACCAATTGTTTCAGTTTTCTCAAATGTTTCCTAATACTTTTAATTCAGCGCTAAGAAAGGGAACTACTTTATCTTCGTTATTACCAACTTTCGAGGGTGCATGCCAGTCAGAGTACCCGTGAAAATACGTACAGGATGGGGCAGTGACATTTTCCAAAGGTTGATTTCTAAAGTGCTCATTTTATCGTTAACAGCCTAGGTTAAACATATCACTTGCACGCAAAATAATACGCTAGAAGTATAGGAATGTTAGTTTTGGCCCGTGGCATCTGGCATGTCTCAAATGGATCTGTCCGCTATCCGGCGGCCTCATTTATCTCCCCTCTCGCGGCTTCCAAACCATTGCTGCCCATTCCAGCTGTTACCATAAAAATTATTCTATTATAATTATTATATAAAGAAAATAATTAAAATCCCGTTTCTTAAATATATCGGCTAACCATTTGGAATTGTTATTGATTTTCCTTAGAAAAAACAAAGTTTGCGTAGAAACGTCCACTCGCTCGGCTACCAATTTTTTTACGATCCCTGTTAGAGTGAAAATTAAAGCACGTGTGTATATTAGTGTACGAATTTAAGGATGCCATTTTTGATACACGAGAAGGTATAAAAAAACTTCGAATTCTTCCGAACTAAATAATGTAAGCGAAATCAAATGTAGAGCATGCCAGACCCCGTGGAATCACACTTTTAACGGCTAATAGTATAGTCAACGAAAACAGATAGGTCTATATATTTCCTTTTTGGTATAATGCGATAGCGCCTTCCAGGTAGGAGAGAGTAAAAAATGCGGATATTAAAAGTTCTTTTTTTTTTTTTAAATTGAATGTAAAAAAAGTGATATTCAGCTATGCGTTTTATGAAACGGAATTAAAAAATAATAAAACCACCTGGAAGGCTTGCAAGGCGTTTGTAACAGGACGAAATCTAAACGCCACTGCGTGGAAAGAAAAAAGGGGGGGGGGGGATGTAGTCAACCCCGAGCCAAGTGCACGTGCGAGATATGCATCCGGTTATAACCGACGGCATTCAAGGTCATCGCCACAGTTATTCGCCAGGGTTTTTAAAAGGAGGGGGAGGGGGAGGACAGGAATTTGTGGGCGGGAGATGAGGTTGATGTGGAAGGGGAAATGGCCCAGCGCGAAATATGGTCTTAACTCATCATAGCTCTGCTGGAGACTGATCTCGATCAAACCATATCACCGACGCGGGCCGAACAGTTTGTGAGGCAAAGCGTCTGCGTTTTGTCACCATACTGCGTCGTCAGAAGTACCCGCGCTGCCCGGCGACGAATGCGAAGCGTCCTTGTGTCACGAAGGCAGGATGGTAAGTATATGAGTGTAGTACGAAGGATATTGCTAGAGGAAGGGCGGGTGTTGGCAGAGGGACATAGCGCTGCCCGGCCACGAATGCCAAGCGTGCTTGTGTCACAAAGGCAGGTTGGAAAGCGTATGAGTGTAGTCCGCAGGCTATGGCTAGAGGAAGGGTGGGTGTTGGCAGAGGGACAAGCGCTGCCCGGCCTCGAATGCCAAGCGTGATTGTGCCACGAAAGCAGGTTGGGAAGTATATGAGTGTAGTACGCAGGCTATGATTGGGGAAGGGTGGGTGTTGGCAGGGGGACACAGCGCTGTCCGGCCACGAATGCCAAGCGTGCTTGCGTCACACAGGCAGGTTGGAAAGTATATGAGTGAAGTCCGCAGGCTATGCCTAGGGGAAGGGTGGGTGTTGGCAGAGGGACACAGCGCTGACCGGCCACGAATGCCAAGCGTGCTTGCGTCACACAGGCAGGTTGGAAAGTATATGAGTGCAGTCCGCAGGTTATGGCTAGGGGTAGGGTAGGTGTTGGCAGAGGGACACAGCGCTGCCCGGCCACGATTGCGAAGAGTGCTTGTGTCACAATGGCAGGTTGGAAAGTATATGAGTGTAGTAAGCGGACTATTGCTAGGGGAAGTGTGGGTGTTGGCGGAGGGACACAGCGCTGAGTGCGTGTAATTACAACAGTTGCTCTGCGGCCTTGGGCGACGTGCATCACTAGCATATTAAAATGTTGCGTGTTTAAAAAAATACTTAATAAAATTCGGTTTATGCACATGCACATGCATGTCGGAGGAAGCAGAAGTCACAGCAATAAAAATTTTTTCTTCTCGGTAAATTAAAATTGGCTAACGATAATATGTAATAAAAGTAAAAAAAAGGAAATACACAATTTAAAGTAATAAATCTCATTTTTAGATAAAATGTCACAATGTTACTGTATTTGTGATATACTGCAAACCAGCCGTAAGTGTCGTATTTAAATAATGCAATAAAGTCACCGTGTAACTAACATAAAACACAGCTCAAGGAAAAATCTGATTCTTAAATCGCCATAATAGAAATGGTTTTTCTCAGCTGCGATATGAAAATGAAGCGGATTTGTTCACATATCTCAACATGCTGAACGTGTTTAATTTGTATTTGCGGCTCAGTAATGCTGTTGTTTTAAAAAAATCTGTCTCATATCCAGGACACACATTGCCAGGGAAAAGAAAAAAAATTCTTTCTAGGAGGGAACAATAATTCCCATGGCACTCCGAACGGCTGGGGTAAAAAAAAATCCCATAAGAATGTTTAACGCCACATTACGTTAAGACGCAAGCTACGATTATACTACATGTATTAAATCCAAAACTATAATTTCATGTATGTTGTAGACGGTCCTTAGTATATGGCATTCTCGCAGACCTACAAGACACCTACATACAGCGGCTCAATTTTTTTTCTGGCGATCCCCCAAATCCCGCTACGCCAGGGTGAGCACCTTCACAGTTCTGTGTGCCCTCCGGCATGCATGTTAGTAGCTAAGTCGGTTCGAGAATGGGATGCGTCTCAGGGCACGCCATCTACGCCTTAGGTCGGGTTTCATTATTATAATGGGCGCATGCATCGCGGCTAAGCAGGGTTATAGTGCCATGACCGCAATTGTAGCCATGTGCACACCCCGAAAGAAGAATGCTCTAGATGGAAGAGCATAGCAAACCAGGCAAAGCGGAGAGAGCCGTGGGGAATCTATTTGACAGACGCGAAGGATGAAATAATTCCTTTTAACTGGATGAG
This sequence comes from Dryococelus australis, assembly GCA_029891345.1. NCBI lineage: Eukaryota > Metazoa > Arthropoda > Insecta > Phasmatodea > Phasmatidae > Dryococelus > Dryococelus australis. The sequence continues at coordinate 132,140,137 of CM057009.1, forward strand.
GGCTGGGTAAAGTAGGGTATTTGTTAGTTCGGGAAGAATGAATTCTGTTAATTTGATTCGGAGTGAAATGAAATAAGATCGCAGCTGATGTGTATTGCGGGGGACAGAACAGCCCCCACGCCGATGCCAGTCATCGTGTGGGCGCAGGCGCTCTTAAAGTTGAGCTACTGTCAATACTGTGGTGTAGACGAACCAGTGACTGCAGAACCGACAGCAACTGAGGATGCAGGGCCCCCTGCTTCTCATCGAGTGCGTCGGAAAACCGGAGAGCTCAGTCATGACACCGACTCCATCTTCGCCATTCCGCGCCGATGCCAGTCATCGTGTGGGTGCAGGCGCCCTTAAAGTTGAGCTACTGTCAATACTGTGGTGTAGACGAACCAGTGACTGCAGAACCGACAGCAACTGAGGATGCAGGGCCCCCTGCTTCTCACCGAGTGCGTCGGAAAACCGGAGAGCTCAGTCATGACACCGACTCCATCTTCGCCATTCCGCGCCGATGCCAGGATCTGCTATCCATAGGTGAAGGTTGGGAGATTTCTTTCAGGGATCCACCACCTCCCCTTCCTCCAAAATAGCCCGTCGGTCTGGGGAATGCGAGACATCCGGTGCCTACCAGTGGTGGTGGCGAATCTGCTGGCCCATGAGTGAAGGCTGATATCGGGGTGCTTCCAAGGTTCGATGCATTCCAATCCATACATCACGCATCCGCAGTCGGCAGCCCGCATAATCCAGCAGTGAGGATCGCTACACTTTGCATTTTTCAGCACCTCGAGATCCCCCTTCCCGCCTTGATCGTTGGGCCACCTCCAGCAGACGCGCTTCGCCATCTCTTACTGAGCTGCCCAGGTTCCCGACGTCCACGACGACGGCGCTCTCGCATTTACCAGTTGGTTCGCGGACTGGTATTTGATTATTCCCAGCCACCCCAGAGCCTGAGGATCCCCTATCCACCACCTGGGGACGCGACGAGTTGCGGATAGTCGCTGCACCCTAGTTGCCATGGCCCCATATCACTCGCAGATGCACCTCGCTTTCGTTGGTCCTCAAGTCGCGGGTAGTTCCCGGCGAGCGGGCAGCCACGGGCGCGATGTTCATCCCACGACAGCTTAGTTCGTACAGTGGCTCACTACTGACGCAACACTTATATGGACAGCTTGTTATGACGAGGGGAGGGGTATTCGAGCAGCGTTCAGATGGGGAAATATCTGCATTGTCAGCCGATGTTCCCAAGGCTATCTGGCCGCGTCGTCTGAGCTTGCCGGTGCAAATTACTTTTATTACAGGCAATATAACTCTTCGTACAGGTGCGTGTCTCTACAAAACAAATTCTATTTAGCTTATGCGGGAAACGAAAGGTTATAATACAGGCACATGTGTGCTCACACACACGCAACATATGTGTCAAAGCTCTCGTCTCTGTATGCACAGCGATGCAGGTTCGACATTATACACACACACATGCACTAAACTTCGTTTTAAGATAGATATGAAATATTCGCCAACCGTTTGATTGCAATACGGTAGGTAACCACAAAAAAATCCCGTTAATGCATCCGTTTTTATTATTATTATCGTTTTTCGTCTCGCTTAACCAAATCGTCTATTAGCGAGCAGACACGTACATATCACACAGTATCTGTGACGCATTTGCTTTACTCAGGCAGAGAAACTTATATATATAATGTTGTTTTATATTCTACAGGTTACTATCAAATACACTCGAAATGCAATGGTAATGTTAACCAACAATACGAGGAATCGTTGAGAAACCTAATTATTTGCCAATAGTTTTGCAATAACAAAATGCTTAAACAGGAGGAATAGTTATGTTTCAAAATTTAAATACTATATTTATTTAATCTCAGCAGGTCTATCCCATAACACGAGTCTAATATAAATTAAGTAATTTTTTAGTAAAAATAAATGCAGTCATTTTATATTAAGATATTTCGTAGGTAAAATAAGTGTTTGTAAAAATACTTACACGGCTTGATGTAATCCATGTTTGCATTACTGCAGAAAAAATTTTATTATAATTTCTGCGGAATACCTTAAAAATAATATTGTAAGGAACGCACTGCTCTCAAAAATATGCATAAGGAATACAGTCGTTCTATAATAATTGAGTATGAGAGGAAGAACATTAATGTAGCCAATGTGATAACAGGAACTGCATATTACTAGAGCAGGAAACCGTAAAAATTATTTTAATGAAAGCATAGTAGTAGTGTTGTTATGGGAAGTCCGGAATAGTGTAATTTAAATGGAAGCCGCAGGAACTTGTGCGGCTGGTCGGCTAGATGGATTCGGCTCAACTCGGACGAGCTCGGCAATCTTCGGCTCGACTCAGGGGATGCTCGGAAGCTTCAGCTCAGGTTTGTCGAACGTATCCGAAGGTCAGGTGCTCGGCAGTTACGTCTCCTAATTTTCTTCAAGTATACATGTATGATTCTGTTAGCCATATTGGTTTTATAGGTATAGGGTATGTCAAATCGTACTTCTGTATTTTTATTCGATTTTATAATTTATTATTTAATAATTTTTTTTTTTTTAATTTTTCGTCGTAATAGTACATAGAGTATAGCAAAAGGTTCTCTTAACTACATTTCCAGACCCTCTCTTTCGTTTCTTTCTCTTGCCTCCCTCATTAATTATATATCTCTCATTCCATCTCTTGTCTCTCTTTCTTTCTCTCATTTCATCTCTTTATCTCCATCTCTCTTTTGTCTCGCTTTCTTCCTCTCTTTCGTTTCTCTCTTTTGCATCCCCTCATACAATATATTTATCTCATTCCATCCCTTCATCCCTCTCTTTCGTTTCTCCCTCTTTCTCTCATTTCATCCCTTTCTCTTATTGCATCTCTTTCTCTTTCATTCCATCTCTTGTGGCCCTCTCTTGTCTCTTTTTCTTTCTCTCTTTCGTTTCTCTCTCTTGCATCCCCTCATTAAAAATCTTTGTATCATTTCATCCATTTCTCCCTTTCTTTCGTTTCTCTCTCTTACTCTCATTACATCCCTTTCTCTTATTTCATCTCTTTCTCTCCTTGCTCTTTCATTCCATCTTTTGTGTCTCTCTTGCCTCTATTTCTTTCTCTCCTTTTATCTCTTTCTCGCTTTTTTCGTTTCTCTATCTTTCTCTTACATTCTATCTCTTTTCTCTCATTCTTTCTCTATTTCGCTTCTCTCTTGTCTCTCCATTTCTTTCTCTTATTCCATCCATTTCTCCCTCTTCTTCGTTTCTCTCTCTTGCCTCGCTCGTGTCTCTTTTATTCTCTTATTCCATCTCTTTATCTCCATCTCTCTTCTCTCATTTCATCTCTTTCTCTCTTTCGCTTCTCTCTTTCTCTCCGAGATTTTACTCCGAATCCTCCATTTTTGTTGTTGTTTCGTTTCTCTCTTTAATTCCATCTTTTATTTCACTCTACATCTCTTTCTCACATTCTCTCTTTCATTATTTCTTTCTCTTTCTTACCACCTCCACCACCGCAACCACCACCACCACTACCACTCAAACCATCTGCTCTACAAAACCATCATCAAACTAAATATACTCATACTTGTTCGATTAGTCACATTTGCTCGACTGATAACTTATACATGTTCGATAAGTCACATTTGCTCGACTGATATTCTGTACATGTTCGATTTGGTCGCATTTTCCACCATCTACATAGATCCTTCATCGCCTGCTAGAGTGCACGAATCGCCAGTGCGTATATTTATTTACAAATTTAAATATGTAATTTTCCACACACGAGGAGGCATATAAAGATTATCGTAAAGTACATTCCAGGCAGGACTTTGTTACACATTCAATTTTCAATGCTTTATATTTTGAAAAAACAATATTTTGTCTTAATATTTTACTTTATTGAATTCGTTTCTACATTTGGCGCCTAACCTTGTAACCACATATGCACCACCACGCCAACAGACCCGCAACTCAGCTGCGACAGGCCCGTGAGGCAGACGTGCTGCAGCGACCTGCCATAGTGACATTATCGACATGCCCGAGAAGTGACATCTGCAACAGACATTGCGCGGGAAAGAAACAACTGCTTGCGAATGCGAGGCACTGGGCTATCAGCCATGCTAATCAGACATCCAGGAAACGATGTATTAATAAATAAGTAGAATTATTTAAATTTATTTCATTTATCATTTGAGAACAATGCCGAAATCTTTGAAAAAAGCAGTAAAAATGTATTTTGTAATGTAAATCCAGTTCAAACATCTTAAATTTTATAAATTTCACACTTTCCCTTGACACCTGGTAACATACAAAAAATTATGCTTGGACAGGGAAGCATACTTGGAGCCTTTCGAATAGAAGTCGAGCATGCTAACAACTAGACCATCGATATTATATCAAGTTAGTAGTTTAAAACTTGTATATAAGTTTTAAACATAGAAGCTACATTCTCTCGTACGATTACAGAAATAGTGTTAATGTATTTTATATTTTTTTCAACCAGTTTATATATCGCTTATGAATAATGCATATTAGAGCAGTTTTAGTTTGAGTGTCTGGAAACAAACAATTAAATTACAATCAAAACACACCACAAGGATGTATTGTCCCTACAGTTCACCTTACAGGTGAACGGGTTTTGCTGTCGTTGGTCCCAGTATGCCTATGTATAACATTTTTTGAGTGTGTGTCGCATGGCGCTTACATGTCATTCCTCATTCATTGTATATCATTTAAAGTGTGTTTAACCTCTCGACGATATATGCTTTGAGTTTGCTGTATTTGGAATAATGATTTTTGTTTTATTTCTTCATTAGGGCCTTGAACTAGGCATTGCAGAATTCCTTGCCTTGGTCGGTTTGCAAATTAGTTTGGATGTGTCATTCGCACAACATATTCGCCATGGCTTCGGTGACATAATGCACATTCTTTGATTTGAACAGGCCTGGTCCAGGCAAATTTGTTATAGGCATCCATGACTGTCAACATGCATTTGTAGTAATTGTTGACGCAAGCATGTGGTATCATCTCGAAGATCTCGGCTTGAAACTGGTCTTTTATCCCACAGATCATGACATGTCATTGGTGGTAGTTGTGTCTGGCGGTCGAATGAAGTACGTGGGTGATTCCCAACCGAATCATCGTGTGCAGCTTCCCTGCTTCAGTTCTTCGATGATGGATGTAATCTTGTTGGTGTGCGAGTAATTCCCAACCCTTTGCGAAGCGACCAGTAGTCGTAGTCTATTCACCAGTTCGTTCGAGCCGTCCAAAAACACATAGTCGATGTTCTTGTCATCATCTATCTTCTTCAGACCATCCCCACTTTTCAGTGCAAGGCAAATGAAGAGGTCTGAGAGAAAGTAAATTTTTTCATGATCTTCATCCTTATAAGCACCAGTATTGGGATTGTTACTTTACTAAAGCACGTGCGTGAGTTCGAGCGACATCTTGTATTCCAGCATGTCAGATTCTGGAAACTTCTTGGTTCATAAAGTCCAGGGGCTCCACATGTCGTGTAATCGCCTACTTATTTATCCCACCTATTAGAAACGCTATTTCATCAGCACAGAGAAACAAATTATCACTTTCCCATATATACTGTACGTCATATCATTATTACGAGATGTGTATGTCGTAGGTACTGTCGAGCCAGAGCATTAGATTTCAGGACTTTCTTCCATACCCTTTTCTCGTGTACCAGTCACACCCGATCCTCTTACGATTCCATTTGTACATCATGTTTCCTTTTCTTTGTATGCTTAGCAGTATTGTCGACTTCGGTCTTCATTACTATGGGCACTCCATCGCTCTCCCTGAGTACATCGATATGTCGAGTAATGTGATTAAATATTTCTTCATTTATAAGGTCCCGGAAAGTCTAGCTGTTTGGCAAGAAAATACTTTGTGCGAACCGGCTCTATTACCCAATGCAGTTCACTAGCAATGTTCGACATTGTACTGAATAATAATTGTTACTGTTGCTCTCTTCATAGTGTTTGTTCTGAGCATCCAACAAAATATTTTAGATCCTTTTCAAGAATTCTCTGCAGATATCCAGTATGTCCTTACAATGGTTTTGAATATCCGTTTTTGTGGCGATGTGGGAAATCAAGGTAGCGAATGTATGCACTATGGAATCTTTCAACACATTTCGATTCTCATAATTTTGTGCCGATGCAACATTTAGTCTGTTGGTAATTTTCCTTCGAACGCTGGTTGCGCGCTAGCCCATTGCCATCAAATTGCGAACGATTTCGGTCTTCACATTATCCATCTTCGTCCCGAGCTTGGACAAGAACGTGCGAAAGAATTTGCTCTGATCAGTTAACACATTCCGTGATTACAAGAAGCAATTACCAGTTTTGAGGGCGAAATGTTTAGTAGCAGCATCTTCGGGACCATTACGGTTCGCCAACGTTTCGAATTTTTCTTCTAGCAGCATCGCAAGTTCTATTGTTTCTTGGTACGAGACAACCTCCATCTGCGTCTTTGTGAAGCTGCAGTTTGAGTCCACTCTGTCCATATTTCTATATGCTGTTACTCGTTCTCGACAGTCTACGATGAACTGAGCGAATCCATGTCGGTACCTGCCATTATATAAAAACCAGTATTTTACAATCACCAAAAATCCATAATTGTCTTCCCAGCACGAAGAATACATGGCCTTGAAATTCAATAATGTCATTTTCATATTACCGTAGTAATTGTACACATGTCGAACATTTATATCGTTCATGCGAAACTGCACCAACACATTAAAATTATCGCGAAGCAGTTGTTTGGGTATACACTAATAAGTCTGGCCGAGGTACATGCAGTCCACATTCGCATGCCATCCCATTCTGAATTACTCCTAAATGGAAGCCCGTTCCTTACATGCCACATCCTCGAAAATGAACACCGAGTTTGGCAATTCTTCGCTCGGGGCCATGACTGCTTTGTTATCCCTGCAAGGGAAATAACTCACATCATTTACGTCTTGCAGTGCATGTGCTATTCACTGGTATTTCCTTTGCTGGAGCAATTTGGAGTACAAGTACACATTCTCGAATCGAAGAAAAGTCTCTTCTTCTAGCAGGCTGAGTAGGGCACATTTTTTTCCCTCAGTTCTATGATCATGTGATGATGCACCTCATTGCATTCGGAAATAGGCTTCCATGTCGTGATTCGAGGGGGATAGCTTCATCGTCAGTAGTAATGCAAATGTGTAGAGTAACATCTTGCTTGACAATATGTATATTACCACTACTATCTTGTGGTGCTAAATGCAGTGCTAACTGTGGTGCTCAGTGGAGTACTAATTGCAGTACTAACTGTGGTGTTTGCAGTGCTAACTTCAGTGTATGTGGTGGTGATTATAGTGTATTCAGTGTTAACTGTGGTGCATGCGGTGCTTACTGTGGTGCTGATTACAGTTGCAGAGAAACAGTGCTACAAGTTTTATATTGCCTCTTCAAAATATCACTCCGCGTAAACAATTGTTGACAAAGTTTGCACTGAAATACCATAATTGAAGGTCTCATCCTGCAGGTAGTTGCTTCATGTCAATGCACACTTCAGAAAGCTGTAAATGGTTTACTGCAGAAGCGACAAAGCATATGCTTCTCCGCACTGTTCCAAGTCTACATCGATAGTGAATAAAAAAATATACAAAATGAGACAATTTATAAGTTTATAGGTCAGTTTACCACGATGTCTAGAAGAGGTAAGACCACTGCTGGAAACGGGATCGTTGATACACTGATCAACAATTTTTTGTTCGAGCTGTATATTCCTGGATACAAGTTTTGCAGGCTGGGAATGAAGATATCTTAGAAGTTGGCACATGGTGACATTGGTATCAACGCACTAGAAGAAGTGTGCAAGCAACACAACACTGCTTACTCTCTGAACAAATATCTACAAGCTCGGCACCAGGCAGGCAAGATACTTGCACAGAAGGCCGACGAGATAAGAAAATAGTCAGGCACAGGACTCGGAGAAAAAATAGCAGTGTGGGGTGTTTCCAATGTGATGAAGGCCAGAGTGAAGATGGGCATGCGTGGAAAGAGCAAGCAGAAGGCACAAGTGAAACGAGAAGTGGCGATTAAAAGGGAAGAAAAGCACGCAAGACTAAGAAAACATCTACTCGTGGATTTTTTGCACTACTTTTGCCTGCAGTCGGGGCCCTCAGGGGCCAAGTCGGGTCACAAACAGTATCGCCCGTGACGTCAACACAGCACAGAACAAACAGCAGCAGTTTATGGAGGCCCAAAGGCATATTGCAAATATATAAGCTATTGCCAAGGGTAAAATAAATGGCCACGGCCTCTACATAAGGCCATATTCAGTCGGAGTGTGCAAAAGCGATGCAGCAGGAAGGGGCAATTATGAAATCTCCACTGAAACGGCCGCTCACGAAGTTGGATTTGGAACTGTTTGTATGCAAATTGAAGATACCTCATTTTCATGGAGCGTTAATGCGAGATGCTTCACCCCCAAACCCAAACATGACGAATGTGCTGTGAACAACCTGGATACGATTCCAAGGAATGGTATGCACTGGGTGACAATGTCAAACATGGTAAATGTGCAAGACTGCTATGACAGTTTTGGGAATTTTTATCCACCACCCGAACAACGCCTGTACCTGAAAAATTACAAACTGACTTACAACTACGAGATGGAGCAGCTACCGATTACATGCAACTGTGGACACTTGTATCTTCACTTACTTTTTCGTTCGTTCAAGTAATTTAATAAAAAAAATGGTTATACATGGACCAGAAACAATCAGTCATGCCAATAATGCTTTCCTTGACGGGTCGTAGCTTCAAGCTGTGTACTGTACACTTTCCTACATTCGACCTGAAGAAGGAATGGTGAATCGGTTTGGTCGATTTTCAAACCTATAATGCGATACCGAACATCGACGAAAAAAAATTGCATGATGTATCTCGTGAAAAGTCGTAATGTCTCCCGCGATGTAACCTTGTCCATAGACTCTTATGATTTAGACGACATTGCAAGGTACATCGAAGATTTGCTATCTCCCGACACATAATTCTAACTACATGGAAATTCCAATTCTCCGAAGAGTGTCATCAGATGCAGCGAAGATATTGACTTTACGAAACCGGATTCCAGCAGAATGATGGTGGGGTTCGAGCCATGTATATACAAAGATGGAAAAATCGACGAATCGTTGTGACCGTTTAAACATCTTGGCTGTTAATGTAATACGAATAAACTGAAATTTAGCGAATGGTACATATCACAAAATGCCAAGTTATAAGCTGTACGAGTATTTGCCGATGGTCGCTACTGACTATAAACTGGTCATGGCACCACAAAGCATTCTTTACCTCTGGTCATCACGAAGAGAGCATACTAAGTGGTAGTGAATATCGTCGACCAATGTGGAGAGTTGGTGAACTTTCCAAAAAAAAAATTTAATAAATCAGACTATGCTTGCATTTCAGAAGATGGGAATAAGATTTATGGTGCCCATAAGAAATAAAATAAAGCAGCGCATCCAACCGGCAATCAGTACGCCACAGGTAACCAAGGTATTCACACATGTCAAAGAGATTTTCCTTTGTAGTCTTGGCTTCAAGATCGATCGCCATTGAAATATTATATAAACATCGATGTGCCAGTCATTTTTGAAGACGGTGTAACAAAAGTGGAACTTCATCCATACAAGCCATTCCTGATCGGACCATAAAGATTGTCATCGGAAGTTCGGATAGTCCAACACCATGATACCTGCACTCTACCTTGACAGTCATTCATGCTATTCAGGATTCGGCAACGACGAAAATAACGAGCAATAGTATTCTACACCTCATCGATCTCATTATGTATTTTCTCAATGGTGTCGAGGTAGACCAGACAAGAGATGTCAGCATAACAACCATGATAAAAAAATTACCTCTCACTCATGCTGAATGAGCTATCTGTGGTCAAGATGGCAGGCTGGGGGATAGAAGACTACAGTGTTCCTATATACGGTGGAGGGACATTCGAGGTCTGCATTCCTCTAGCGATGTTGCTGGGATTCGCCGAAGACAAAAACCAATTATCATCAATTCGAGGCAGGAACTGGTACTGATTCTAGCCAATATGCATGCAGATGCCATCGTAGGTACGGGGAAAAACCTAGAGACAGTGCAACTGAAGCTATAGACTATCGAAAGGACGCTGCTTCACCTTCAACTGAGTACTACCGAATGCATCAATATGCTGAAGAATGTTGAAGATGGCAAAAGCATCAATTTAGCTTTCAGGTCGTGGAGTCTCGAAACCTACCCCAGATTGCCCTCAAGCCAGTGCATCAACTGAGTGGTGAAGTTCAGCTTTGCCAACGAGAAACCAAGGTACATCATCATTCGGCTACAGGCCAGAAGACAACACAATATGAGAGTGAGCCGTTAGCAGTCCTACACATATCAAATAGAAAATGAGATAATATATTTGAATATTGAAAGCTATCCATACGTGGACATGAAGATGAACTTTGAAAATGGTCTGTACCTGCTGGCTCATCAAATGTATGCTCAACTCCAAAATGCATATTATGGGCGCACCTAATCCCCAATACTGAACCCAGTTACTTTTAAGTATTTGGCCCCACTCATGGTGTTCGACCTGAGTAAACAGGACGAGCGTATCAGTTCGAATGTGATCGACTGCAAGAGCGAATTATCTACACATGGAAATATACCCCGACACATGTACACTTTCTGCCTGTTTCTTCACGACCATCTCGATTCGTATAATTGTCGAGACAAATTCGTCAAGATACTTTTGAGAATGCCGCAGAGGGTATAAATTTGATGGGCTGTAAGCGATATCTTTTTAGTCAGCTTCGAGCATAGACAGCGGCAGGATGCACTGTAATCTGCAATGCTTCCAAAGCCAGAGCGGCTACAAGCTCAAGGTAATCGCAGTGTCCTACGACGAACACGGTAAAACGCGCATGCGCTCCTTCCACCCCCCCCCCTTATTCGCTGACACTGTTAGAGGATAAAAGCAAGGAGACGAACGACTGGCTGACCAAGTACCACTACGGACTGGAGTGGGACAAAGGCAAGATTTCGTACAATCAAGTGGGAAACTTGCTGCGCGACTTGCTGATGCAATATCCGCAAGGACCGGTTAATGCGGTGGGGCCCGAACAGAAAAAGTGGCTGAGTGACATATGCAAAATCGAAGTTAAAATCATCGAAATGCAGTTCAAGTATGGCTGCCCTTCGCTGCGCAAGCTTATGAAACTTTATGGAGACCAGCAGCAGTACGTCTGCGACAGGTCAGAACCTGACTGGACATGTGCGTGGAGGAACTCACAGCTGCTGCGCAAATGGCGTGCCTCGTCCTTGGACCATGAATCTGCCGCTTATGACTAGACAAGAAGTCACCCCAACATCGTTTCCGAAGAACAATTAAAAAAAAACATGAACTCAGACTGAATTTTTTTGTGTTATGGATTTTATGTATTTATCTGTATAATAAATTGTGTGCGTAAATCCATTTAAATGTTGTTGTTTTTTATTATAACTCATTTCACTATAATTTTTTCCTTAAAGAACCCTAAAAAAATTCATATACTTCTTATGCTAAATAACCTATTTCGGTATTGTGGTAAAACTGATGTAGGTTAAATTCGTACAGATTGACCTGGGAATATACGTAGCCGTTCTCTAACGCACTGACGATATAAACTACCTTCTTTAAAAAAATAAATATTTAAAAATAATAAAAAAACATGTTGAAAATAAAATGGAATATACATGTTAATATACATTCTGTGCAGGTATAGACCTCGTTGCCATTCGGTACAGGTCGATAGCACTCTTGCCGACAGCAAATTATCTCTGGTTGTTGTAATATGAGTAACGAGCATATTCTAGTATATAATGCTAGAAAAAATATGTGTGTTGAAGGTGAAATTTCGTGGCTACTGGTCAGATACGATTTATTGGTATGGGTGGAGGGATAATTTGCAATTTAAGGCCAATGTTTTTTTTGGGGGAGGGGGGAGGGTTGATGGTTAGGATTGTTGGATGTACGGTGTGATAACATTTATGTTATACGAGTTTTAGAATTATACTTTTGATTTTTTTCGCGAATTTTGTTAAAGAATGTATGTGAAAAGGCTGGCGGAATTGAGGAGGGTTTAGGATGGTGGGTTGAGTGTGAGGTTGATATTATATTATGTTCGTCAATTATTTCGATTTTTTAAATATAGTTTCTCGTGCATGGAAAATCACATTATTAATTTCGTAAATACACTGGCATGTAGAGTGACCAGCACTCTGGCATGGGTGCTAAAAAAATGGTAGTGAAGCGAGTGACCGTTTCTTCGTAAACAAGTGTTTTTGGTAGGAAAATCAATAAAAATCCAAACTGGTGAGCCGATATATATTTAAGAAATTTGATTTAATTTGTTTCTTTAAAAAATTATTTTTATTAAAATCATTTCTATATGTGTTCTTTGAATGAATAGTACACTGGGGGAGAATGGCAATATGGAGATTTTTGGACATTCGACATTAGACATGTGCAATTATTGTGTTCTCGGACCCTGCGTGTCGTTGCGTGAAGACAGGAACAGATTGAAGTTCCCAAAACGTCGCTTTTTGCCAGTCGTTGGGAAACTACTGTTTGTTCTTGTGTGAGTTTCCTCTTTGTATTTGTTTTATTTGTGAAAGTAGATAACTTGCCTGTATCGTCTTTGTTGTGTTGTCTGTTGGTCGTATTAGTTTTTTTTGTATACATGTATATTAAATTAGATCTTCCCATTTTGCCTGCTGTCCTGTTTTATTTGACTCGATTCTTTCATGGAAGTTTCTGGCTTTGTGCCTGTATATTCTTGACTACAGAATTACTGGCTTGTATTATGTCGTGTCTGGTTAAAATGCTGTGTTTTAGTGCGTTTTTTGTTGTTGTGTCATCCTAATTTGCTCTTAGTTATTTTGTTAATGTTGTCTTAACTTTGTCAGTAGGTTTCTTGCCTTTGTTGGTTTCATTTTGTTACGTGTTGGTAGTGTATATATACATATATTTTTCGTAATTAGTTGCTGTTCTGTTTTTTAGCTCCATTTGCTCTTGGAATTTTCCTGTGTTGTATACATAAATTTATTTTCTCGTCCATAGGTCTCTTGTCTTTTTTAAGTAATTTTTTCGTGCTCTGTCCTGTTTTTCTCCATGACAGACATCTACATCGCAATGGCGAAAGTCCAAAAATCTCCATCTGGTCATTCACCCCCATTGCACTACTCATTCAAAGATCACACCAATGCCCGGCATGGACCCGGTATGCATATTACTTTGAGGAAGCTGGAAAGCTATCGCAATGGCCAATGTCCCAAAATCTCTATCTTATCATTTCTAGAGTTGCTGGTCGCTGGAATGGCCGGCCTAGGGTTGGGCATGGCGAGGGGGGAGATGAACGAGGCCACCGGCCGCGCCTACCAAGATAGCGGACATATCCATTTCAGACATGCCTGATGCTATGTGCCAAAACTAACATTCATATACTACTTACGATACTGAAATTTCAAAATCGTTTGATGTCTATTTATTTTGGCATACACAAATGTCCCACCACACTGAAATAAACACTCTAGTTACATTATATGGGGTAGCCTTGAGAATACATGGTAGTAAATAGACTTTTTATTAATGTTAATTAATTTCTTGTACTTTCTGTCATAAGACTTTGAGAGACGGATAACCAAAGATCCAAATACTCATTGCTGACGTATCACTATACTTGGTTTAGAGATATGCGCTTGAGGGGATGAAAACACAATCATATTTTAACAAACTGCTGAGCTGCTATTAAAACACACATTATAGGGCCTATAGGCCATTAGATTTAAGGGGTTAGCACAAAGTACACACACATATGTGTAAGTGTGTATATGTGTATTATATATATATGTATATATATATACATATATTATATATATATATATATATATATATATATATATATATATATATATATATATATATATAACACACACGCGCATATATATCAACAAACTCCGGGAGTTAATACCTCACAAAATATTGAAGGAATATATATGTGTATATATATATATATATATATATATATATATATATATATATATATATATATATATATATATATATATATATATGTATATAACTCTGGGAGGTAATTTCTCACACAATATTGGATTACACACACACACACACATATATGACATATAGCATTAGGCCATTCCTTAAGGGTGCACACGCCCTTAAAAGTGGAGGTAAACCCATGCTGCCTGCAAATAAAACATACATTATCTGAGCTTAATCTTAGTGTTTTGGTAGGTATGTGTTATCCATAATAAATAAGTTTGCACATGTGCACCCTGTCCATGAGAAAAATAAGTCTTGGCACCCGATTTGTGCACGGAACAATGTGGCCCACCCAAAATTAGCAAGGATTTATCACCTGACGTAATCAGTATGGTTAATTTAACAAAAAAAATATATATCTACATGTAAATGTTGGTTTGTGTTATTACGGTACACCACGCGGTTTTGTAAAAATTAATTTTTAAAGTTCTACATAGTGAACAAACATTGGCATAATAATAGCTCCATATAAACATGAGGTGACAAATTTTAGTTTAAGTGCATTACTAGGTTATGTTAAACCCAAATTCTAACACGCCAGACACAAATTAGCGATTGTTCCGGTTGCACCATAGAGGGAAAATGGGGTAAATTGGGCGCCCAAGTTCGGCTAAAATCACTGATTCGTGTCCCAACATTCGACTGCTTTTTTCCAAGTACGGTTATCATAAACGACGTAGATAGAATTTGAGGTTATATTACTCGTTATGTTAAAAGTGCTTTTAGATGTTTGTATACTTCCTATAACCAATTTTTTATGTAATTTATTCAAAATTGTAAACGTATTTTATATGTATAAAAGGGCTTTTCTATTGAAAATTAAGATGCATACAAAAATCGTTCACCAATGTTAACTCTGTGACTTTTACAGTCCCACTGGTGTTGAGTAGATCAATGTTGATGCATGTGGTAATCGTACCGGACGATGCTGCTGGTCGGCGAGTTTTCTATCGGGGATCTCCCGTTTCCCCCGCTCCTGCATTCCGGAGCTGCTCCATACTCACTTCGATTCACCCTCATCAGCTCTCAAGACCTCGATGTTAAGAGCCAACCAAATCTTCCCACTTCCCACGCCGACATGTCCCGGACACAAGAGAGCATAAACGAAGTTTGAAGTGTGAAACTAGAGAGGGGAGCAGGGTTTTTTTTTATATATGCGAGACCTATACAAGCTCTAGACTTCTTCGTACGTTATCTCCTGTTCTCCCTCTTTCATAGCCTTCTCACTACATGATATTCCGTACTCGTTAAACAGAAAGCCTGAATTATTTCGCTTTACGCTCTTTTCGCAACACGACTGAATGCATCAAAATTTTAATGGTGGCCTTTGAAGGGGAAGAAAAAAGTTTAAGTGTTCTGCTATTGAAATATGTACGTTCATACATTTCCAGCTTTATTTTTAAGAGATTCTAATCTGCGAAAGAAGTATATCTAATTAATACGAATTTTTCTAATTAGAGTTACAGATTTCGTGTTATTGCGAGGCCTTCCAGACAAAAATAATTTATTAAATATTGAAACTACTGTGCATGACACTTGATAAAATATTTGCTTATTATTACGAAGTAAACTCTAAATAGTTCCTATAAACATATACAAAGTTTTTGTTGGGTATATTAAGAGTAGTAGTAGTGCCAGGGGGGTTCTAGGCCACTTTTGATTAACTGGATTAATGATTAGATTAACCGGCTTATTAATCCGATCAAATGGTAAAATTATGGAACGAAATTATTATGATGAAAGAAGTTTGACCAAATATATTTGATGCAATAAGTTTGATCAAATTTCTTTGATAATTTATTTTATGTTTGTGATATTTTATTTGGTATGCATGTGCAAGAGTGTTATAAGGTTCATGGGTATTTATTTATTTTTGGAGAGGAGCAGCATCGTTGTTCACCTTTGGCCATCTGGCAGGCAAACGAGGTAGTGCTTGGCCGGTGTCAGACAGTATGTTGTATTATGCCTAACGGCTGAGTTCGGAAACGCGCAATTTGAAATAAATGTTTTAAATTAACGAAGTATAGGATTGAATGTATTTCTGCATAATGAAATATACACCAACATATTTAACCATTATGTTACAAAAAGAACATATTTTATTACAAATCATTAAAATGGGAAGATAGATTAATACGATTTACACTCAAATGCACAACAGAACAAATATAGTTTACTAATGCAATAAAAACACACATAAAGAATAACTATCTACTCACAATGAAATACCCTTACTATTGAAACACTACTACCTTCACTGATCGAATTACACACAACTAAACATCGACTAAACACATTTTGAAGCACTTCACAAATTAATTAAAGTCATTTACCCTGCTTACGACGCACATAACTAATGGACCACAAATTCAAATATAAAGGACTCCTAAAACTATTTTCCTACAAATATATGTCAAAGAAATACACTAAGTCCTACAACATGCACATGAAAACTCATAACTATAACCACACGTTAAAAATACGCAGACTAACCAAAAGCATTCATATACATTTATTTAAACATGGGAACGAATCATCCCAATTCCACGAATAACCTAAACACACACTTATTATATATAAATTAATCAAACACACGAATTACCAGTTAATCGAGACAACATACCCCATTTCCACGTTTGACCTTACCACACGTCAAAATTAAAATTCACTAACCACTTACCGCATCAAGAAATGAAATGATCTTGTACACTAACATGTATGAAGCATAAATTAAAAATGAAAATTAAACACAGAACAATTAAACACAATTACACGGACATGAAATATTAAGCACAATGAAATATATAAATTAATTAAACATTTATCATGCAAACAACTCAGTTCACATAATCACACACAAAAGTATACAAAAAGTGAAGTCCTCACAAACGCAGTTTACAGACCCCCACACTTAAAGACGATCAAATACACACAAATGCAGTTTACCACTTAGTATAGTATACTTTTCCTAGCACGATAAACATATTTAATTAATTTTTTTGAAAACAACAAAGTTTAAAACAATTCACTGTTAACACGCAATTCTACTTCCGTTGAAGTCTAGCCCAGTCAGCTTACCGAGTCTCGCAGCATGTGGCGTACGAAAACTGCTCCACTTATACAAACGTAGGTCGTCCTCTGAAACGTAGCTCCCACTTTACACTCACGCATCCCAGTAATACAAGTTTATAAGTAGATGTACGTATATGTAATGTAGTGTACGTTATGAAGGAAAGGATAGGAGACAAGCATTTCAAACATTTTGTTACATAAGTTGTATGTATATTTGTAAAACAGTACTAATACGATGATGTTAGTTTCAAAGTATGCTATACAAACATACATACATATTCATATGTAACATCATTCATAGTTTCAAGTAATTTTCTTTAACCAAGAAAATAAATTGGTTTTACACCGCATTTGCTATCCGTTTAGAGTTCTCTACGAGACGAAAAATTCAAATATATTTGACTATACCACATCCAAAGTTTTATGTACATTTCAGTGAAGGCTTGTATTAAGAAACTATGTCTGTAATAATATATTCCTTTATAAACATACCTAACCCTTATATAATTCCACTAAACTCAAAATGTCTTTTGATATTCCGTCTACCCAATATAATATGTATAGCAGCATACATCATAGTGTAGAAAAACATAAGACTTACTCATTGAATTTTTCCCTTACATGTTAAGTAATGACGTGTGTTCTATCCCAAAATTTATTTTAATTTAAATATGATAAAAACATTTACAAAGAAAAAATAATTGTTTTAATAGTAAACCATAATGGACCTTACTTTTGTGTTACGGACATAAACCAGATATTTCAACAAAACTAAGTGAATGTTGTCAGAACGCACAGCCCAGAGTGAAGACACTTGAATAAATGAGTCGAAGCATTAACAGCATTCGAGAGAATTGTCTCTCGGGTAAGGCAGCCGCCACCTCGCTGCGAGTTTACTGTTACCTGAGGGAAAAGACTCTGTAGGACAAAACTTTAGCTGTTTGACAGCATTTCCATGGACAAAAGTTTCAGACTTACCAACCAACATTTTCGATGTTGTTTTCTTGCCAGGATAATAATAATAATAAAAAATATATTTTTGAAGTATAAAAACACCTTTTTAATCATTAGAGCAGTTAGCTCTTGTACAAAATATAAATTGTTTAAATTATAAAACCTTATTTCTTTTTAACCGCTAGAACAGTTTGCTCTTGTGTTTAATATAAAAGTTTATTTTTAGTTTGTTATGTATTTTAAAACAATCGCTGCATCGTTCAATCACTTCATCATAGAGACGCATCATCTCTCACTCACGTCATTACAATTCATTCACATTTAAAGAGCATAAACAAAAAATATAATGCAACACTAAGTGGCACTACAACTAACAAATAACAAGATACTTAATTCCCTTTATCAAACAATTACGAATTCTTTATATTTTGAAAACACCTCATTTCAAACATTCCACTATTCCAAATAAAAAAATAAAAAAAAACATTTACAAAACTTTCATTTTTCAAAACCTTTAAACAAACAATCACCAATTCTCTATATTTCAAAACAGAATTTAAAAATCACTTCTTTTAAAACAATAGTTAATGGAGACACTTTTCTGAAAATATTTCTGATCCTCAAAAACAATAATTAATGGAGATACTCTGCTGAAAACATTTCTGATTGCTACAACTGTCCTTTAAAAACAATAATTAACGCTGAAATTCTTCTGAAAACATTTGCGATCATTACAACTGTTTTTAAAAACAATAATTAATACAGAAATCTTCTGAAAACCTCTCTGGATGTTACTAACACACTTATATAAAACATTTATTAAAAACATTTATTTAAAAATATTAAAAAACATTTATTTGAAAAAAAAATTTCTTAAAAAAAAAATTTACATTTCCGCAAACTTCTCCCTGAAAACATTTATATTTATGCAAACTTTCTTCTGAAAAATCTATGTTTACGCAAACTTTCTTCTAAAAACATTTTTATTTATACAGACCAAACATTCTTGTGAAAACTTTTATAATCACGGGAAACAAAACACTTCTTTAAAAAGAAAATGTAATTAATGATTAGACTTTGAAGAAAAAAATACTATATTCTCTACAATAATATTCGTCATTTTGGAGCCGGAGGGGAGACAGGAGACACACCAGGGGTATAACATATAGGTAGTGGTGAAGGTACGAACGGATGAGGGAGTGGGGAACCTAGGGAAGGTTTTGGTGTATCAGAGGATATGCTATAGTGTGAAGGTATGATTGGAGCAGGGGATGGCGATCGCATAACATAAACGTTCAAATATGCCGCCAACTGGTTAAATAATAAGTGATACTCATCAACCTCTACGCTCACATTATTTAGTTTGTTACTTGATATTTCTAAAGGGTTACCACGACACTTCTGCCTATCCAAGAAATGCTCACCTGTTTTGGCAGACTTAAGTCCAGAGGTTGTTGTGACATCGGAGGCGGCGAGGCTCATGTCGGAGGCGGCGAGGCTGACGTCGGAGGTGGGATCGAGGATGATGTCGGAGATGGCGAGGCTGATGTTGGAGGCAGCGCGACTGACATCAGAGGTGGCGAGGCTGACATCGAGGCTGGATGAGGCATCGAGATTATTGCTGGGGGCGGATTCGACATTAAAACTGACATCAGAGTCGGCAGCGTTAATCCTAAGGTGGGCATTGACAATAGCGTTGGCATCGATGCTGATATTGTAGGCAGCGTTTATAAGGTGGGAATCCCCTCCTGCTTCTCCTCCAAAGAGCCTAACAAGTTGGCTATCAACAGATCAGGCGATGGCATGTTCGAATTAAAATTAGTCCAATTAAAATTCTGAATCACCCATTCAAGGGCTTGACTAGACATTCCTAAAAAATAGTTTTCGCAAAACGACGACATCCTTAAGTCAACTGCGCTCAAACTATTGGAAATAATAGAGGGGGTTTAGAGGCTAGATCCCTACTTACAAGAAATTACAAATATCGGCGAAACAGTTAGGAACAGTCACCAATTCCCTCTCTGCTGTCATTGCTTCAAATGCCCCCCCTCTCCATATCCTCAAACATCTCCAACCCTTACCCATCCCTAGACAATCCTCACCACTCGCTGTGAGACACCTCTCTACAGCATTTGTATGCATTTCCTCCCTAACAAATGAAAACTAAAATGCTTCCCTAATAACTAAATAAATGAAATATCTTAACACAGTTATTATATAGCAATGTATTCAAACACATTTTCATATAGCATTAACGCGATACTCCTTTTCATAACCATAATTAATATGCACCTAGGAGATACAGAAAAAAAAGTATAATCAGTAGACACACATTAAAAAATATTATTATGATTGTAAAATATTCAGACATCTTTCAGGTTTTCAGTACTACACCTGTATGGATTATAATAACAACAATACACTCTTAAATGAAATTGTGTTAATTATTCCTTTTGAAAGGTTTTAAATACTTAGTCTTTAAAGCTATGATCTGTTATGTTTCCCTAATGTACATGAAAATGAACAATAAACCTTAAAAATCATTGATAGATCACATAACGTGTAACCTATTTACCATAATCATTAAACCTAACATACTGTTCACAAAAACATGTGATATGTTACAAATTAATATGGGACAAATGTAAGTTAATATTTTGAAGAAATATCTTCCCATTTTTAACCCAATACATATTTTGTCAATCATATTTACAGGTTTATGTGTGTTATTGTAAACATATACAGTTATCTCCCGTTAATGTGTATTCTGGAAAAGTATCTGCGAAAATGTTTCTGCTAAGGTTAAAATAGTGTGTTACACATAATACATTTTCGTCTCTGAATAAACCAAAGCTCGGTGAGTGTTTTCTGGTAAATAACTAAATAAATCCCTCTTTACTAAATAATACGTGTTACCTGTAAGTGTTACATTACACTGATTTTATTACTGTGTGCGTTTTTCTATCGTAAGACATCAAACCCCATATAACAGGTTTAGGATTGTTAAAACTGTGTTGGCGAATGGAAAGTGTTTATATTTAATGAATTAGGAAATATGTTTTTTTGAATGCATAGCAGAATGCTTGGAGTTGAGTGCGTTTTGGAAAGAGCAGTTGCGAACAGGGTAACAGGGCCTGTGGGAGATGTCTTCAGGCTACTGAGGGGTTAGAGTGTTTCCAGAGAGGGTGGGTAATAGCACTGCTCGGATCACTGGACCCAATCCTGCACGCTCTGAGGCTTTGGCTATGAGGTTGGTACCACTAACAGGGTCTTTGAACTCAAACCGTAATGATTCTACATGCCTAAGGCGTTTGACAAGGGAATAAGTTTGCCAGCTCGAACTTTGTATAGGTTAGTCAGCTAGAAATGTTTCATTTTACATATTCCTCACATTACATTTATGTTAAAGCAATTTTTGTTTAATTTCTGGACATCTATCATTAATTGAATCTATTCAGATTTGTTCATCATGCCAGACAATGTCTTTGGGTTTTCTTGGGTATCTCCCATTTTCTTCTGCCTTTTTACTCTCCCTTTCCCGAGACATACTTTAGTTGCCATAGGTAAACTTTTGCACTTATTTTTTTTAAGAAACCTTTATTTTTACAGAAAACCTTATTTTAAAACTTTGTATATAACATATGAGATGAGATTCGCGACTTCTATTTTGAATTACCTTTGTGCAACGTACTTGAATTTGTATGTTAATTTTCATTCATAAGTTAAATGTGCAATTTGTTTCACACTTTGTAAAGAGATTTGGTAGAGACACAACAACACATAAACAAATTCATTTCAAATCACATTTATTGTACAAAATACATTTATTTACAACACATATTATATTGTGAAACAGTCACGTGAACAAACATACACGAATTTTACTTGAAGAAAATGTAACAGATGTTTTACCAAATACTTGAACAACAGTATAATGTGTTAATCATTTCTGCTACAGACAGTTTGCCAGCTCGATAAACACCAGAGACTTGTAGGCTGTGGGTTAAAAACACCTTTCCGGCTGAAATGTTTATTACTATTTCTTTCCTAAACATACTCTAAACGGTTTACTAAAACATGCAAATGACTTGCTAAAATTCAATTTACACTTTGATTTCTGTATACACAAGCATGTGATTTCGTTCTCATCTTGTTTCATCTTTAAACAGTATAGGTTTGCACAAACCAATTACTTTTATATACTAAATTACACTCGTTACTCCACAATGTTTTCTCATCCGAGATAGTGCCATATTAATGGTATAACACCAACTGGTATTTGCAATTTTTTAAATTCGTGAATCAATAACATAATGGCTAATACTGTCATTTTGTTTGCTGACATCAAATACAAATACTGTTCCTCTGGTTTTAAGCACTTTGGGTTCTAGGGTCGGTGAGCTGTTTTTGTTATAATATATTTCCTCGAACTTCCTGTACATATTGTAACAAATAAGGAATTCTCCATTTCCAAAGTTTGTATTGAAATCCATATAGGGATATGCTTGACTGTTTAGGTAAAGTTTAATATTTTTCATATTGCAATGATCGAATAATGACATATCCAGTTATAAATTGTTTTGCCGATTTGTTGGAAACATCTCCAAAACCCTATGACCTGAATGCAATGTCTAGATTCTTCCCTTTTTCGATATAGTTTAGAAACTTTACGTGTTCACAATTGCTAATTTAAATATGTGGCATCAGCCATTCAACTTCATTTACTTTAAATGTTACACCTTCCTCATTATTGGCTGTATTGTATATAGCATTCAAATGCGTATTACCGAATAGAATAACTAATTCTTGTTTAGCTTTTAATATAACATGAAACAATTCGTTTTCTTGTGTTAACCTCACGGGGATCTTATTTGAAGTGATTGTTTTATGGTCCCGGTTAAATAATTTTATAGTTACTTTCTTTGAAGTGTGTTTCTTAGAAACATAGTTTTTTAACCAAACCTACTACTGTACGTTTGTATTGACTATTATACACAATAACAATTTTTATTGTAATGTATATAGTATGCGAGTATTTATATACTTTTTAAAAAATGTAATTGAAAGGTGATTTCCTAATTTCTAAAATTAATAAGTTTACCATTTTGATAGACATATCTAACGACTATTTGATCAACATGATTAACTATTGCTGGAAGATAGATGAAATTATTCGGATTTTCAATTATTTTGTATCCTGGAGCCACAACACATGTGAATTCATGTATTGTTTTTGTGGGCTTTCCATTCAAATATGAACCACTTACGATATTAACATTTACATGACATTAATTAACCGATAAAATATTAACCTGTTTCGATGATGTGTGTAATTGAGTAGTGGGATACACTTTCTGTCCGTAACCTAATATATTTGCAATTGAATTGTTTTCCGTGAAACTGATATCGATATTACTGTACATCACACTAGTTAACATATCTGGGTTTATACATAATCTAAAATGTACATCTTCAGGTAATGCTACTCTAACTAATGTTTCCAAATTTTCTAGTTCATAAGATACCACTGGTATCACAATCCTATAGTCTTTCCTAGCAATCTTGAATGTTAATAATTGATTGTGCATATCAATATTTGGTATTTTGTTGTAAATGACGAATTAGATTAGGCTTATTTGCCACTGTCCATCTAGCTTTAAAGTTGGAAAAAATACCGAACGAAATTGCGACGACTTTCCACTTATTATCAACACAATTGACATATTACTAATAGGTTTTAATATTGCATGTACTTATATATCCTATTTATAGTCAGAAACCATAAACATAAAATACCACAAATGATAGTATTTGGAGATTGTTCCATTTTGTAGTTGTACCTTAATTGCGTGTTTTTAAAATAGTTATGTGCTTCAATTGGGGGAAGTAAATCAACGAAACTATCATAATGCAATGATTGATTTACGTTTTTAATTAATGTACCACAAAGTGTTCCTTAATTTTGTTTCGAATATAAATTAACAATCATACATTCACGAAGGTTGATTTCTTTGGTAAAACATCTCTCATATACACACCTCTGAAATAAGGAATATCCAGTTTCTTTACAAATGCATTAATGTCTTTGCGAGTGCATGTTTTGGGAGACTACTGAAGGCTTTCTGCATTTTCCCCCCACATTTTGAATTTTTTGCCCTTGTCCAACTTGATATGTTTTAAGATACATTCCTTTCCCATTTGATTTAGCTGATTTAGCAAGAGCTGAAACACCTCCCATTAAAGCTTCAAGGGCTGATGATGCTGGAAATATGAATGGTAAGATTCCACCTTTCTTGGTTGGGTGTATGGTATTGCATTTTACACACATGCCTATTTTCACTTTTGCTCATGTAATTTTGTCTACGGCCCAAGCGCCGAGTTTCTCACCTCTGGACGTGGACGGGTTGTTCCTTATATTTGCTTCTTTATCGGCTAGAATCGTATGTGCTATATGTATTTATTTCAAATAGTGTGTTTGAGAAAACCAGAGAAAACTCGCTGACTAACTGCTTCATCAGCCTGAATTCCCACAAGTGAAAATCTGGGAGTGACCTCACCGAGTTTCTATTCAGCATTTTGGTGGGAGTTTAGTGCTCTAGCTCTTACTTCACCCTGGCCTCTTCGGTTTGGCGCCACATAAAGTATTCTGCATTGAAAAACATGACAAAATTGTGTGTTTTATTTTGATTTTAAGTTGTTTCTGAAAATTTTATAAACTACATTCAATATTACATACAACATGTAAGGTCAGTAAATAGTGCACTCTTTGAAGGTCATGTGTAGACAAGCAATGGTCTAGCTCAGAACTCACACATGCAATAACTTAAATGTATTTATTCCTTCTTTCTAGCTAATTATTGGATGCTGGATACTAGTGGTCAGGTGGTGCCAATATATGTGGCGAAGGAAGAAAATATAGGACTTTTTCATCCTTTGCTTATTAAGGACGCGAAGGATGCAAAGTGTGACAGTTAAGTACTTCGACTGGACACCCCTGAGGTGAATAGTCTTGGTGTGGAGCAATGCAGATATTTCCGAAGCAAACAACTCTTGGCCTGTTTCTCTGTGTGGTATTAGTTTGCCTTTGGTGGTTGGTAAAATTTAACATTGTTGTGTCACCATGTCACGATCATGATTAGCATAAAAATGGAAATGTCATGAGACTGCAGTGTACCAAACACCTGTATGAATTGAAATATAATAACACACAGCCAATCAGTTACAGAGTTATTATTTGTTATTAGACTTTGACAAGTCAATTGATTAGCATATCAATCTCGTAAAGCGTACCACAAGTCACACTGTGTACATTGGGTATATTATCTGTATGGCGCATACTGTCTGCACACAATGAACAGTACCACCCACATAGGCCAGGATCTTATATTCACATGGATCATGTCGTTTGCACACGATGCGCTATCTGATTGGGACATGCCATCTTCATGAGCACGATGTTGACATGGGGTTACGACCCGCACTGTGCATACCATCCACACAGAATGGCAGTAAATGTTAATGGGCCGTTTACGTACATCATTTCTGCAAGAGGTGTAAATGATCAAATTCAAAAATTTTAAACAAATTGCTCTATGGGGTTCAATCTGTATCATCTTAATAATATAAGTGCGAAAGTTGTATATTAATTTGTTACTCAATAACGTCATAACGGCTCGACAGATTTGTGTTAAATTTGGTACAGGGATAGATTATATTTTTGGAATAGCACTTAGGATACTGTTCATACGGGATAAACGAACAGTTTATTAGGGAATATATAAAATATAACTGCAGACGACGCTTTTCGTGGTCTGCTTTTTATATTTCGCACGCGGGTAATTAATAAGACTGATGTAATCTTCCCTAGTGTTACACGCTGATGAATGGTAAAGTCGATGACATGTCCCTTGTTTCGTTCTAGACGTGGCATGAAATCCTTCTGGTGGTGAAAAATTACTAATTGCTTGCATATGACGAGGGTGCGAATTCGACAATAGGTTAAACAGTATCTGTTGATCTGCCTTAAAGTGTCATTTGTCTTAGCTAGTTGTGTCGAAGTGTAGCTCCACAGTCTGATGCGTGAATATCCAAACATGAAGTGAATAGCACCATGATTGTTTCGCAGCCCGCCACAATACTGTTATGGAGGGTGCCCACATCGTCCATTGAAGTTGCATTCACAAGTTACTTTAGATGTCCCCACAAATAAAAGTCTAGTCTAGTGGCCCACAGGCCATACACTGTATGTTATGTATTACGGGCTTCAGTAAAGAAATGAAGCTTTTGCGGACTTATGTTCATATAATATTTTTTCATCCTCCAGATGCGAGGAATGTTTCCCCAAAGTATTGAAATGCAATTTTGCAATATTCTGTACATGAAATTTGAGTTACGGAGACTGTTTTTGCAGGTGAGTGACTACGAGCTACGTGCATTAAGTTTCGGTGGCATGCGATGAAATAACACCAGGTACTCTGGGATCAGAGCCTCGTCAAATATGGGGGAGGTTTGCTCGTACGGTATCTCACCTGGTTCTCACTTCAGTCTATGAGTCTCAACCAATACGTCTTTCATTCAATATTATTTTTAATCAAAATATTTCGTTTTGATTAGCGAAATGGTATTTACTTTCAAATCAAGAGCTAATATTGGAACAAGCAATATCATGGCTTTTAAAAACAAACGTTACTCAGAACCATGTATTTAACACCAGCTCCAATAATTTTTTTTCTGAGGATAGTAACCACTTTGCACTCTATGCGTCGCCTTAAAATTTTCCACACCATTGTGTCACAAATAACATAAAATAATGACATGCCTCTGATAAGTATAGTTTCTATCATACCTACATCATATTTGAAAAGGAGAAAAGTCAGGTGACAGGTACCATTTTGGCTTCAGGCTATACCGTCTGCAATGATCACATTTCATTTAATAACCGTACACTAGAAAAATGTTGTCAAGTTACATTTCTGATCTCAGTACTTAAATGGGTTCTTTGTGACAGTTCGTGAAGTATATTATTTGAACTAGGGAAAAGGGATTATGTTAAGGAAAAAACAAATTACAAATTTTTCTGTGTTCCTATGAGTATATTTACTTGTCGCTACTAATTTGTACAAGCCGGGATGTTTTTCTTGTAAAAGTAGTTAGTTTTATATCTAAAGGCTAACTGTCTAACACAAAATAAGCTGAACTACTTCATAGAATATGTTCGTCGTCGCAGGTATAGTTAATTTCTTAGAAATAATTTGCGTTAGTCTGCGACGGAATGAGAAGTGGCGATGCACGAGACAGCTTGGCATGCAGGTCACGCTACTGAGTTTGTGCCAGGCGTCCAGAACTTGGAGGGCAGTTTATTACACGCGAGAACACCCTAGAACAGGCTAATCGCAAACACATGACAAGTGAAAAGCCACTGTCGTGTGTTAGCACCGAGATTGCTAGTGACGGCATAGCGCGGTTCGCGTCACTTTCTAATTTTCCTAATTGTGGGTAAAAATGCAAAAAAAAAAAAGGCACCCTTTAAGCTAAGGTACAAATATAATAATATTTTTTACGAGTTATCTTTACAATATTAATCAACAGACCGGCACAAGCTAATATATTAAAATTATTTTTTCTTAGACCAGGAAATTAATTTAATTTGATCACCGAATTTGTGATTCGCAATGTCGCAGTACCTTGGAAAAAGTGCTGAGCGTTTATGAAGCATTCACTTTCTTGGTTGTGAAATTAATTTGAATATTGTACGATTTAAAGGACGCTCAGAATGAATGTACTATATAGTGAAAGATCGAGATTTAGCATCCATGGAGATCAAATCATGCACAGTAGAAAACATAAGAAATGAAATCCATTGTGAATAGTTCTAAACTTCACCGTTTCTGAGCAATTGCAGTATGATGTTGTTATCTACGTTGTAATCTTGGTATTACTGGCACCACTAACGGTAACCTCAGATGGCATAATATTCAGCGTTACAAGAAGAAGAATAATTGCTGTGAACCATCTAGAGGAAATAATAATTGGACTGTAACTTACAGAGGCCAGTGTTTTCGATCTCAATATTCCAAGTACTTTCGAACAATGGACGATGAACACCAGGGTACTTGTAGATGGGATCTTGTTAAACTATTGTTTTCTAATTGCCCTTTCCCCTATTATGACGTTTATCGTTTTTCCCATACAAGCGGAATAAACTATTTGTACAAGAAAAAGAGACCTGTTCATTGTACAATATACAAATATTCTTATTCAAAACGCTGTTGGATTAATACTTGTAACAAATGAGAAAGGAAACGTAACTAGACTTATTTCCATATAATATTTTTAAGAGCGGTATATGAAACTGAAATTTATCTTAAAATAACCATTTAAAAATAATTCTAGCTACATGCGATGAAAAAATATATTTTCGAAGATTATGGGAAATGTCACACAATGATGTATTCTTCTTGGGCACCCGACACTGGCATAATAAAGGAAACGATATTGTGAATGGAGAATACCCAATGGAAATATACTAAAACAGTGTTTATATTTCTGAAAAAAAAAATCGCTAGCATTATTATTAAGAGCTTTTAAAACAGCAGGCTCTTCATCAACTGCTTTAGTGGAATGGAATAATATAAATAATCTGCATTTCTGAAAAGTTATAGTGATTGTAGTTAACTATATTAATAAAAACTTTTTTTTTCCAGTGAGCGATTGGTAGTGAAATTGAAAGGAACATGGTAAATGAGAGAGGATGCAATGAGAACGAAATTGGTAACATCAACAAAATGACGAGGAATGAAGCAGTCTAGTGACAATAAGCCTATCTGCCACGTTTATGGAAGTGTGAACATAAAAATTATTGCTCAGGGTGTCAGCATGTAACATTAAAAAAATACCCAACTACTAGTGACTTCTGACGCAAAACAGTTCTAATCATATAAGTGTTATCACATTATGGCAGACCCGAAAATGATCGAAATGATGAATCGGGCTATGGGCAACCTCACACACTTTGAATCCACATAATAAGTAACTTTTTCTCCTCAATCATTGGTGCAGTGATTCGATGGAAGTGATCCAAATGAAACCGAGGAATTCGCGGTAATTTCTCATTTATAGTAAAATTGCCGGAACTGGTGTTTGGTAACAGGCAATCGCCTGCCATTGGTACAAACGTCATTTCACTGGGACAGTTAAGTTCGTCATTATTATGACATTATTAGTGTAGTGTAGGGTAGGCCAGAAAAGTCGGAAAAAACCGTAACTTTTAAATGGTCCATAATCTGACCACGTAAGTATAAGACAATTTTGTACCCTTCTATCATTTGTTTCAGTTTGGATGTCTATGTTTCGAACTTTCTCTATATTTTTCTATGCAAATAACTGTGCCTTATGTGGTTAAAATTACCAGCATCCTTTCCTGTTGTTTCAAATTCCCTAGCCAAAAAACGGCTAGTGACAGGATATCAGATTTCTCTCAGTTGTAATTATGGTGTTACCTTTCGGAGTAAACTTCTCCAAAAACTCTTACACAGCTGGCGGAATTTGTTTTTATTCTTCCTGTATAATAATTTATAGTTGGCTCTTACATATTGGTAAATTGGACGTAGAGCGCAGACGTAACTCCAACTCTGTCCAAAATATGTTATATTAGGCTAACTGATGGCTTATATCAGACATCTTGGTTTTATTCAAACCATGATAAAATCGACGTGTCATTATGAACAGGAAAATTTGCTGTGAGGATTGAGGATAGGGTCTGTTCCAAACTCCTGCGACAGAGTGGGGTACATTCTATTGTCTAAATGTCGTTATACATGCCACAGTTCATCGGTTCACTAGAAAAAGTGACCAAACAGGAGAATCAAGCACATACCGTAACACTAAACCCCATACCAACAAACAAATTACTGTCAACTCAAAACACTGAACTAATTATTATTCTGCTTGAATTTGCAGTGTTCACGCACTTACATTCGAGTACCAGATGATGGACTGTGATTGATCACTCTGTTAGACCTTCGACTTCTTCACAGTCAAATAATGGCGTTGTTTGCTCATGTCCAAACGAGGCCTTGCTCTGGTGCATGTGAGCCAGTAAACTGGGATCACCATATCACTCCATCGGAGGACCTATAAATGTCATCTGTACCTCAGCTGCAATACAAGTCCAATGCAGTCGTCTACATGGACGTCTGACGATTGTTTCGCACAACAAGCTTTCAGAGTTCGCCGGTCTTTGTTAGCTAGTTTCTTGGACCGACCAGAACCATACTTGGGCAAATGCTCCCATTACATTTTAAATTGACGTTAACATTGCTAATATTGGAGGGGGCCGTGCAATTACCATTGGAGCTAGAGTGGTGATCACTCCCACCAAGTCGAGCCGGGTTCGAATTCCGGTGGAAAACGTCCGGAATTTTGCACGTGGGAATCGTGCCATAGGTTGCCGCAGGTCAGTAGGGTTCTTCGGGGAACTTTCGTTTTCCCCGCCCATGCATTCTGGTGGTGCTCCATATCCAACTCGTTTCCCCTACAGCGGCTCCCAAGAACCTGCTTTTAAGAGAAACCAAAACCTATGCACTCTGCTAACATTGGACCGAGGGAAATGAACTTCTGGGAAAATTCTCAAACGCAATTATCGATTTTTTTGGCTCCTGTACCTAATCGTGCCCTTTCCGAAGGCATTTACCTTCATTATGGTCATATTTGTTTTTTTTTTTTTTTTACATTTGATTATCTGAGAGAGGTTTCGAAAAATGTCCCCTGATTGCAGTTGTTAGTTGTCAAATCATTATAGCTGTCCAAATATAACACTCAAATTCCTACAAAAGACTGTTATAGGCAGGTTCAAAGAGTTGAATTATAGTACAAGCGCGGCATACTGCATTTGTGTTACAAGCTACGAAAGAAACAAAAACAATTTTTCCTCAACAGTTTATGGTTTAAACTATTTATTAAATGAACGTTAACAGTTT
This sequence comes from Dryococelus australis, assembly GCA_029891345.1. NCBI lineage: Eukaryota > Metazoa > Arthropoda > Insecta > Phasmatodea > Phasmatidae > Dryococelus > Dryococelus australis. The sequence continues at coordinate 132,171,252 of CM057009.1, forward strand.
CGCTTGAATGAACAAACATATATTTACAAGTCTGACCCATATTTCCAACAAAATTCTGAGTGCCAATATTAGCTCACCTGTTTATAAATCACACTCATACTGAATCAGTATGTTCTGCACACCATACAGGTTGCATTAAAAGCAATTTGATTTAAAAAAAATCTAGGGGCAAAGCCTAGTAAGTTGCAGAATTCGGAAAATTGAGATTTTTTAGTGTTATATTTTGAAAAGTATAATGATTTGAAACCTCATAACTGCATTAAGGGGGCACTTTCCGAAAGTTATTTCAGATAACCAAATTAAAAGAAGTGAAATAGACGTTAACTCTCTACAACTGAAAACTCGTGAATGTTGCTCAAGCATTTGTTCCTTCACTTGTAAAGCGTTCTACTGTGAAAGTTTGAGGGAGAAAAAGGTTGCACAGTGAAATTTGTTCATATATTGTAACTGTGACAGAACATTTTAATATATATCATGTCAAAGCAAGTTGGAGTAACATATGAACTGTATGAACAAATAGTTTACAATGGCTTATGTAAAATTCATAGAAAATGTTAACAGGCATTAAGTCCTTGTAGTCATGCTTTACAAACCGGTGACATAATGATGTTCCATTAATTACTGTCAGTTGTAGGATTATCTTCATCTGTGAACACAGATTGGGGGAGTCGCTTTCCGCATTCGTCCGCCACAGTGGTTAACGTCACAGCCCCACTCTACTTCTGGTACGGACTGGTTATTTACAAAATTACCTGTTTTACCTTGAAATTACTTCAAAAATGTTTGATTTTGTCCGAAAATACACTTCTTCCTCAAAAATTGCAAAAAACCGGAATAATATCCCAATTTTTGTTCTCATATGTGCAAAGTAGATTTAAGGCTCTTCGATAATACAGACAAAAAGGCCCCAGAGTAGCTAACGGATTCGAGGCTCCTCGGGGAACGAGCCATACTTACCTGAAAGCAGCAAGAAGGACTAATGACTCAGAGCCAAGCCCAGCCAATCAGAAGGACCAGCGATCATGTTTGTTTACATTACTGACTCGATCACCATGTTGGATGTTGGGTGATTCTGATGCTAGTGATATTGAACTGAAAAAATCAAGAAAAATCGCAAAACAGTTAACCAATTCTAAAATCGAGAAGGATTTTACATTACTGATCATTATTGTTATGTTGCATATGGGTGACATTGCCCCAGACCCTAGTAACCTTTAACTTGGATTAATCGAATAAATCTGAAATCAATGGACAAATTACTTTCATAACACCGACTGCCACGTTATATGCGGATGGCCTTGACCCCAGTGAACTTGAAATATAAAAATTGAGAAAAAATTGAAATACCTTTTAAAAAAGTGAGAAAAAATTTAAACTATTAATTTCGACTTTCGTGTTATATGTAGGGGCCTTGACCTTGACTAAAATGCATTACTAACCTCAACCGCAATTATAGATGTGAGTAACCTTTATCTTTAACCTAGTGACCTTGAACTCAAATATGGAGAAAAAATCGCTAAAAAAAAATGGACAAATTAAACTACCGACCCCAACCACCATGTTGGATGCGTGTGACCTTGATGTTGAATCAAGTGATCACTAACTCAAAAATCGAAAAGAAGTTGGAAATAGTCGAGGAAAAAAGGACATAAATAATTCCGGACACCATGCTGCATGTGTACAATACTAAGGGATATTTTCTCGTAAAGACGATAGAGCACAGCCACTACATGGTACGAAGATAAACAGGCGACTGATTAGTTGTTTCCTCGAACTCCTGTGCCAAATAATCTTTCATAACATATTCGACAAAGCGAAATATTGACTTTAAATAACGCACATTCCATCCCACTGCAGACATTCAACCATTACACCACTCGACTCCTCAACTCCCTCAAAATTTAATACCTTAAACTCGACCCCCTCACCGTCCACCAATGGGAGCGACCGACCACCCGACTCTCCCCCCTTCAACATTTACTCGTTATAGCTCTACCTTCTCACCATGCACCCTCGCCAGCAAACCATCCCGACTCCCCCCCCCCCCCATCACGCGCTTTTAGACCCATAACCTCTCCTTCTAAAACATCTGACACACATCCCCTCCCTCTCATTACAGATATTTTTCTCCACCCCATCAACTTATAACATAGAATAATGTACAATGATTTTACAAGGAAAACATGTTATTGAACCTTTACTTTAAACATTTATGTTGAAATATAATTAATGGTATTGTGAGAAAGTTAATAACGTCAACCATTTATTAAGTTGTATATCACTGTAATGCAAATATACTGTTGAACTGTTAATGTTAATAAAGGCTCAAAGTAATGTTACTACAAACAAATGTTGTACCACGCTCAAAGTAACAAGAAGAACAAAATATGTTGTGTTACTGTGACAGTAACGTGACACAGGGCGTCTCACATCTTAAAAATTTTCTGCTTGCCCCAGCTAACCTGCAATCGCTGCATCGAATCTCTATGGTTCTTGCCCGCACAAAGGAACTGCGAAGTTATTTACCAGCAATAATTTCGAAGCCTAATTCTGCAGAAATACTATAAACTTTGTTGAAGAATAATGTCTTACCTTAAGAACTGTAATTGGTGCGTGTGCTGTGCCGATCGATATGTAACGTGACCTTAGACAATAAAGTATGTCTTGACATAGATCGCAGTTGTCCGGCATTACGCAGCTGCCGACGAAGCGATTCTCAGCAAACTGGCCAATGCTCGACTGTTTCCTTGAAACCCCGTTGTGAGCGCCAGCATCGCCATGCATCATTGAAGACGCGCGATGTTCAAGAATAGACTGCGCCACATATGCATAAAGTTACTATGTTTGTGAATGGTAAAAATTAAAATCTTGTCGTTGCACCTCACAATGTCGAGGAGGCGAGTCACAAAATTTGCGTATTTATACCCCAGAGGCCGAATGCTCGATGAGAGTCGGCTTCTGGGGACCAACCAAGTCAAGTATTTCTTCATGTTACTAGGGCCCGTCAGGCCGGAAATAGTAGAATGGACTTTTGCTCGTCCATATTGGGAGCAAATTTAATTATTCTAGAAAAATTCCAGAGTATTGGAATGAATGTGCATTTAATTTTAAAGTATGTTTTTAAAGGCTTTTATGAAATGAATTTTAAAGTACATGTTATCAGCCTTGGTAAACCCAGAAAATCTGTAATTTCATGAAATTTCACGAAGGAAAAATACTTAATGTTTAACTTAACAGTAATGTGTTATATATGAGTTACGTAAAGGTTTTTAAAGTCATAATGTTTCCTGGAGAGATTATTTTAAGGAAATGGTGTTTGAATTATATAATGTTGGCCAACCTTAAAGAAACAAACTCCGCTGTTTGTTGGCAGAGTTTGTATTATAATTGATTGTATTTCATGCCATTGCACGAGTTGTTTGACAAATATGATAGTGATCTTGGGTTAAAAACCAGGGGAAATATTGTTCAGACAATTGTTTTTGGAGGTTGTTTGTCAGGGTACTTAAAATGTAAACATACCCACGGGCTGGATTCAGAATTTAAGCAAGGTCACGCTGAGTCAGCTTCTAAAGGTGGCCGAAGAATAAGTTTAACACTTCGGTTGCATCACGGAGTTGCGCATAAAACCTGTGCTCTCGTGAAGCGAGGAGATGGGGTTTTTGGTGTTGCCAAAGGAGCAATTGGTGGGAGTGAGTTCTGCCCGATGTTAAGGGCTCTCCGTCATATTAATTCAGAAAAATTTTCCAAAATTCCTGACTTGAAATAAACAAGTTTGCTCGCTGTAGTTGCATTCTTCCAGCTCTTAACACCATTAAAGTTTTAACTTTTGCCCACATCAGCTTGTTTACACAGTTGCCATTTTCAAAGTACCCGAGGATTTTCAGCCAATATTTTGTGTAGCGAGGCATTTGAAATGGGATACTGGGAGTTTGTATAGTACCATTTACCAACTAATAGCTAGTGATGTTGCCATTTCGAAACTCAGATTGTTTGCCAGAAAAAAGTAAAATGCTTAATCAAACAATTATTGGGATGGTCAGAATAATATTTTTTCCTTGCCCGGAAGAATATTTAACGCAGGTTATGTTTCATAATTTGTTACCTCAGAATAATAGCTTTTTCTCCTTTGCAACGAGGCCAACTACATCAACACAACTCTTAGTGTTAGTAAAAGATGTTGAGGGAACATTAAAGTATTGCTTGGTGACTCAGCCACCTAAATAATTAAAGGAGAAAAGTGATGAGGCTAAAAGAACCTTAAGTCGTTCTTGCTTTATATGTGGTATGAAAAATAATTTGGCCAGGGACTGGTTTTATAAGAAGTCTTTACTTACCATTGCCCAGGAGAAACGAAAATGCACTGGAAAAAATTGTAGGGCTACTGGTACACAGACGGAAGAATCTAGTGTAAAGGTGTTTAAAGTGATAGATTTAAAGATGTACAGTGTTATTATTGTAAACAGACGGGCCATATTAGAGCCCAATTTCCCCAACGGGAGAAAGTGATGTGAAGTTAAAAAAAAAAAGTTCGTATTTTGAGCATTAGCATGGGCTGTTTATATGCGGGTGATTATAGCTGGTAAAGTTAAGGTATCCATCTTGTAGGATTCTGGGGCCACTTTCTCGTTAATAGACAGGATTTTTGGGAAACATTGATTATGTAATATGCATAAAGGCTTAATTCATATTTTTAATTGGGAACAAGCTGGGTTTTCGCTAGCAAATGGGGAGTTATTAACTCACAATGTGTAGCCAGTTTTAAAATCAAAATAAACCTGTTTTCATGGAAGTTTGATCTTCGAGTATTGCCTGGACTTAGTCATGAATTACGATCGAATGTAGATTTCTTAGGTAACACTAGGACCAGTTTGAATGCCTATAAGAAAGAATTAGTGTTCGAATTTAGTAAGCAGTATTTAGTGGGAAATTCGGACAAGTATTTTATAGTGGTTTAAGGATTTTGTGATATTGTTAGCGTAATGTTGTCAGTGATATTGATTAATATGTAATTGTATCATCATATTGTTATTTAGGGTTTGTTTTTTATTATATGTTTGTAGTCCTTGAATTGGACATCAGGAATTGTCCCTCCACTCATGCTCATGACACGTAAAAACTTCACAAAACTTCACAAACCTTCACATAAACTTTGCAATTATTCACAAAACATTTCACTCACCACGTTAATGCAGCGAATCTATTAGCGATTTTTAGAACAAATTATGCGTAGGTTACCGCGAGCCATGTCTCGAACCAATATTCGAGCAACGAAACATCCTTCGAAGTATGTCGTGAACCATAATGCGATCCACGGCTACAGGATGACGAATCATTCTTCAATGTATCGGATCATGGCACGAACCAAAACACGAGGTGCAGAAAGTGTCTCGTAGAAGTTTGCGAGTCATCTCATGAAGCAATGCCCAAGCTATATATGATGAAAGTAGGTTGGCCGATTGTTGAATAGCTTCACTATAACAAACGACCACATTTCAGCTTCGTCGGGGACAAAGCTGAAGATGGAGACGTCGTCTCTATCTTCACCCTTGAAGTTGTTTTATATGGAATGTTTGTATGGTTTACTGGAGTGGTTGACTGTCATTATCGGTTTGGGTTTCTAGCTTATATAGTTGGCTTTATGGTTGGATGATTGATTCATATGGTAGGCTCCTATGGTCATTTTATATGGCTGGGGCTAGATGGTCGTTTCATATCTTAGGTTGGTATGGTTGGTTCGTGTGGTCGGCTGGTATGGTTGGCTTGTATGGTTGGCCGGTATGAAGTGTTCGTATGATCTTTCCTTACGATCGGGGTCATAATTGGATGGTATGGGCGAATAGTATGATAGGCTGTTACGGTTGATTTGTATGGTTGGCTCGTATGGATGGTTTGTTTGGATGGTCTTGCCCATTTGTATCTCAAGTCGATTTTGCTGGACTATTGGCCTGGTTGGTTGGAATGGGAGTTTGTTATGTATGTCTCATACAGATATCATATATGTTTGGTTTACGTGGTTGGTTGGTATTGTTGGTTCACATTGTTGGCTGGTATGATAAGTTCGTATGGCTGGTTGTATAGATTGTTTGCATGGTCGGCTGGTATGGGCGTCTCGTATGAATGGGTCAAATTTTCGGCTGGTATAGAATGATCATTCGTCGGCGGGTATGGTGGTATGGTATGGCTGGCTGATATAGTAAAAGTGTATGGACGAATTTTATAGCCGGCTGATATGTTTTATTCGTATTTATATTCAGTAGGTATGGCTGGTTCGTGTTGTTGGAATGGTCAGTTCATATGACTGGCTGGTATAGATGGGTTGTATGGTTCGTTGGTATGGTCTGTTCTTTTTTTTTGGCTCGTACAGTTGGCTCGTATGGTTGGTCTTGTTTAATGATATCCCAAGTCAGTCTTGCTGGGCTGTTGGCCTGGTTGGGTGGAATCGATTTTTTGTATAGATGTCTTGTACGATTGGTCTGTATGTTTGGTTCATATGGTTGCCTGGTATGGTCGGTTCATATCGGTTCCTATGTTGGATTCGCACAATTGCCGGGTATGGTCGGGTCGTATGGCTGGTGCTGTCAGTACGCATTGATAGCTGGTGTGGTTGGGGCATATAGTTGGTTGTTATGGATGGTTCATATGTTCTGATGGTATGGTTGGTTCATACGTATGGCTGGTATGGCTGGTTCGTATTACTGACTGGCATGGATTGTTCGTATGGCTGGGTAGTACAGCCATTTCGTATAGTTTTGTTTTGGTATGGCTGGTTCGTATTGTTGGTTGGTATTGCCAGTTCGCTTGGCGGGTTGGTCTGGTTCGATGTGTCTTTATATACAATGGTTCGAAAATATTATTCGACTATGCTCGAATATGCTGGTCTTGTACACTCCAAGTTTCAAGGATGTAACCGTAATGGTTTGTGGATGTTATCACTGACATTTGAAGCATTCCAGCTGGAGTCAGCGATTATACAACCAAAGACGAAGTCGGGAATTTGCTCTGGTCGATGGTATGCTATTTAACTTACACTTCACCTTGATCTCTAATCTCCAGCAGTTTGCTGGTTCGAGTAGGTATTTATCATTTAAGCAGATTTTTACTTTTATGCTATAATATATCCACCATAACGACCACAACCAATAATCACATGCATACTGGTATGGAAGTGTGGAGCAAAATATATTATTATAGCTATGAATTTCAGGAGAAAAAAATAGGACGTGGTGCGATTCGGCCAAATTATTTAGCTGCAGGGGTATCATTGTTGTATGACCAGAAGCCAATCACAATCGAAGGTGAAGGGGTTCTGGGGATCGACTAAATAGCCAATGATAATAAAGTGGAGGGCTCGAGGGGTCGAAGTATATTCGGAAATGGAGCTGGTTAAATTGATTTTAATGGTAATGCGATAGTATGGGGAGGGGAAGAGAAGAATTTCAGCGAGTATTCTGTTAAGGTATGAACTGATTGGGGGAAATTAATGTTAAGTTAATAATCTGTCAAGTTATAGTGAGTAAAGAGAGTGGAAGAAAGTATCTGGAGTGTGAGGAAGGGGATGGTTGTCTGTGAATAGGGAGAAAGGAAGGGGGCTAACAGTGAAGGGTTTGAGAATCGGGTGTCGTGTTGCTGGCGAAGGTGAACGGTGAGGTGGTCGAGCTGTGGCGAGTGATTATAATTTGAGCAGACTTTTACTTTGGTGCGATAATATATGCGTAATTACGAGCACGACCGATAATAACATGCATACTGTGATTGTGAGGGAGTCTAGGTATGATAAGTAAAATGTTTAGGAGATGGAGAGTAGGGCGGTGGGTTGGGGGCATTGATGAACAGAGAGGGTCGAGCTATGTCTATTAAATTTTAAGGTTGGTGGAGAGAATCCAGACGTATGGGGTTGAGGGGAACCAACTAATATGTCACTCGCAGGTCGACGTACCAGGAAGTGGCTGTGCACTGCCATCTTTACGAAAATCGAATCCTCAGTGCCACACCTCCAGTTTGGTGACTGGCATCAGTTATGTAATTTACACATCGGCCTTTTTAATTTTTTCTCTCGATTTTTGAGTTCAATGTCACTGCATTCAATATCAAGGCCATGCATATCCAACATGATGGCCGTGGTCAGTAGTGTAATTGGGTCCCAGAAATTTACGAGATTGTCCAGATTTTAACGATCTTTCCTCGAGTTTTCGAGTTCAATGTCACTAGGGTCAAGATCAATGATGGCCGAAGTCTGGAATTAACATTTTTTTTTATTTTTAACATATTTTTCTAAATATTTTTTTGGTTCAAGATTACTGGGATCAAGGATAATGTCTACCTACATCATGATGCTAAAAGCAAATAACGTAATTTGTTCGTAGATTCTTTTAAACTTTTTTTTTTTTTTTTTTTATAATTTTTCTCGGTTTTTCAATTTTATGGTTAGTGGTGTCAAGGACAATGTCATCCACATCTAACATGTAGGTTTGGGTTAGTAATCTATTAAATTCCTCGATTTTTAGAAGTGGTACCTTTTTGGGATTTTCCTCAAGTATTCCAGATAAAGGTCACTGACATTAAGGTCAAGAACACCCACAATTAATATGTTGGCCTGGATTAGTAATTTAAACAAACATGACCGCTGACCCACCCAAGCCACTGGGCATGAATAGTAGCCTTTAGTCTGCCTTGCTGCTTTGAGGACAATGTAGCTCATTCCCGAGGAACCTAGAATCCGCATGCTACCCTAAGACCGTTTGGCTCTCGCATCGAGAAGCCTGAATCCGCTTTGCTCATTTGAAAACTCAGTCGAGGGTAATTTTTCTGTTTATTTCGAATATTTTTGTGGAAAAAAGCTATTTTGGGGAAAATTCAATGATTTCTGAAGTGATTTTGGGGCAAAACCGGTCATTTTTCCGGTAAAATATCCGAATTGTAAGTCGAGCTCGGATCCGGAAGTCCGACTTTCCCGATCCCGCTACCAGGATGAAAATAATTCTCCTACTATTGTACAAACCCACACATAGATTTGATTGAATTGCCTGTTCTTAAATTATTACCATTAATGGAACACATAATGATGCTACTGGTATAAATTCGTTTCCTATGCAACATTTATCCTGCTCTGAAGCGTTGTTCTTTTGTCACATCGTGTACCTCGTGACGTTATGTTTCATTTACTGCTTATCATTTCGTTAACAGCGAAGTGGAGAGGAATGAATTAATTGCCTGAACAATCAGGAATTTGGAAGGTATAAGCTATGGTCTACATGCAGGAATCATCCCTGTTTCCTTCAAGAGAAAGATCAGAAAACTTTTAATAAGCGAATAAAATAACGGCTGGGCCAATCCCGAATGTACTGTATGTTCAGTGCGTTTGAGCTACACCAAATACGTAGTTCAGCGAAAGTGAAGTAAGAGTAATCTGTAGCGAAAAAACAAATATAACAAACCATTCTCTCTTAGGTGAAGCCTCTCATGGACCATTTCCGTATTTAAGAACGATGTCATTTGGCGACAGTATCATTTGTTCTACATTACAATCCTAACGCACAACTAAAATTTTACTAACAAGAATATTAACAATGTATTAAGTGAATTTTAGGAGGAAATAATTTAAAATGAGTCTTTTTTCTAAGGTGTATTCTAAATGTTTGGATAAGAAAAATAAATTGTTAGTAGATAACCACAAAGGAAATGGTGCAGTTTTAGTGATATAACACATTTAGTTCTTGAGATATAAAAGAACCATTTAACTTCATACTCCTGCTAGAGTATATTAGAAAATATAAAGGCGTTTAACGTCAAAGTATCAAAATTAAAACTGGCTGTGAGGAGGTAAGGAACAACTGCTTATTTTCTGACAGAAGAATTTTCATTTTTAAAAAAGACTTGCAGGTGTATTAAATGTTCCTTTACCGAATTCGGTAACCAAGAAAATTATCGAGGTGAACATATCCGTATCGTTCAAATTAGACCTTGTCTTTAGCGGCACATAATTACCAGCGATCCTCTATGGCCTGAATCCCATCCCTGAAGTAGTGCGGAACCGCTAGGTGAATTAAGTCATATTAGGCAATTTATAAACTAGTCCTGTTTTCGAACGTCATGTATTTCAGAAAGTAATTACATGAAAACGAAATTAAAGACGAAAAAGCGGAATAGGCCTAATAGGCCGAATGTTTATATTACCTCGAAAAATGATGTTTTGAAAAAACGTTACACGCTGTTAAACAGATCCATCAGTCAAAAAACAAACCACTGTAAAATGTTTGGGAAATTGGGGGGGGGGGGGGGGGGTGACTTATGAATAAGTGAAAAATGTGACTGAATCAATAAGAGAAGGAAATCTGGAATTTTTTTTTCACCGTATCATCAGTTAAATTCACTGAAGTGACTGCTGAATCAGCCAGGCAATGCTGAGGGATTGAAACAGTGAAATTCTAACTGATTCACATTTCGAGTCTGTATTCTACTCGACAGCAACTGTAAAACGGTCAGATTATTACCAAGGACTGAAGCCCATATCAAAATACATTAAAAAGTTATAGTCACCTCAACAAAATATAGTTTTGTTGAGGTGTGTAGAGCAGAGATTGACTTAGACACAGCGCTTATCGTTCACAAAACTCTTCAACCAACTTGCCATGACACTCCAGCAATCTACTGTTAGGCATTGCTACCAATCGCTGAAACAAATGCAAGCACTAAGCCGCCTACGCACACTTACGTTATGGATAAAAAAATAGCACCACAGAAAATGGCAAAACTTTTGTTATAATGTGTCGTATTCCACTACCGAGAGTTCTAAGTATTATTTTGTTTTTAATTTTTTTTTCAGATACGAACTGCAATAATCTCTACACGTGGTGCCAGCCTGCCTTTCCCTGCTATGCAAGAGTAGTATCGGTATGTCAGAGATGGCATGACTTGATACGTGATTTTGGCGTCGTGAATATCCACGTGAAATCGAGTTGCACGATGTGATAAACGTCTATACGACTCCACTGCACAACTCAAAATGGTTGCTCTGGCATAGATACAAACGACCATAGGTTTGCTGGATCCATTGCCTCCATTTATTGTGGCCAGTTTTCTTCAAGCGCAGCAGACACCATCGTTTAAAGTATTAAAAATATCCATATTTTTTGGACTTACCCTGAAGATGTTTTCAGTATGTTAGAGCTCTTGTTTGTCACTTTCCATAAACTATGTGCGTTAGAAATTACTACAGAGATAAATCGTGATTATAGCTGTAAATGACTTTGTGCATTACTGCGCAGCGTGATTAGGAAATGTCATAAAAATTATTCTATTTTATAGAAGCAACCTATTTATTATGACATAACGGCATTGAAGCAAAGGGAAGGACATGCAAGTGGGCAATATTATTGTAAATTGTTTGATGTAATAAATATTTATAATTACCCCAAAAATTGTGCTATTTTTACTCGGAAAATCTAAGAAATATAACTTTTGTTACTAAAACAATGATAATTGTCGGAAAATTAAAATAGAACTAAATTTTTGAGCATATAATACTACTGTGATGAATACGTTCATTGAGTGGCTGACACCTTGTGTGTAGGCAGCAGCACACCACGGCGTCCACGAGCTAATTGACTGTACTAAGTAATTTTATTAACTAACAAAACTTTTCTCTCTTTCATTTTATGTAAAAAATTTCTGCACAATAAAAAACACTAAATATTAATTATTTAAATTTTAATAAAAACATTTCTACCGTAGCAATAGCGCAAACATCTATCCATAGGTAAAAAACACCATGAGTAATTCTACACCTTTTGTAGATTGCAGATTATCTTCCTTCGCTGGGCACATATTCGTCTCGAAGCTGCCGGCAGCTTAGAAAATGTCAGCCGTAACCGGCATGTCATTGCATGACACCACAAATAATGTGTAGATTTTAATCACTCTCTCATATCGTTGCCACACAAGTATTTAAAATTTAATGCCATATTTTGATTTTATGACAAGCTTCTTGAAACACAACATATACAGGTAGTTTCAGACTAAATACTGCAAACGTCATGAGATGATTCATTATTAAAATTGAACGAAAAATATAATACAACTTATAGACTAAAGTGATTATTGAGGGATGTACGCACCCTTGATGCAAGAGGGTTGGAAATGCTTTCAGGAACATCATATGAAACTATGCGATAGTAAACATAAAATTTTGGTAAAGCATTTATGTGAACGAAACTGTTAAATGTGTAAATTTTTGTTTGATATGATCATTCCTCTAACATTTGTATAATTGTGCCTGGCATCATTGTAATATTTAAAAAGTTGTAACCACGCATTTTGTCGATACTTTTTGACAGAGTAGTAACTATCAGTTCAGAAAAATAAAACGTTGTCTTGGTGAAATGCTCTCAGGCCATCGTTTCTCTTTGAAACGGTTATTATTATTTTTTTTCAAATATTTAGTTATAACGCCTTTCAGCTATGCAACCTGTTTCCTAAAGCTTCTTTGTTTGTCTATTGCTCTGGCACACACACTTATAATTTGCCATATCAGTTTATACGTAGAGTGACAAAGCGTAAATGTTAAAATATTTTCCGATACATCCATGACAACGTTCATAATGTTGCTCAGGGAAAAGTAGAATTAGTAGGAAAGTTCCCAACTTTGTATAGTAGCGATGCAAAACATTCCCATAATTTCAGCCTGAAACGTAGTTCTATTTTCATACACCATATAGTATAATAACTTCCATTACAGTTTAGGGACGTTACCGTAAATTTTTTTTACAGTGCAGAAAAATATTAAATTTAACAGTGCGCTGCTCGTGAGTCGGCATTTAGGCCCTGTAAGCCGTTTGAATCACACATACACCGAGTCACAACTGCAAAATAACATCAATAATATTAATAACAACCGGTAAGTAATAAAAACAACACAATAACATTACAGATGGTGATTAGAATTACTAGTATTCCAACAGTTACCCGTAGGTTATACTGTTCATGTATAGACTATTCACTATAAAGTGAACACTTTTGAAAGGTGTTTATTCTGGAATAATGTCCAATAAATTTATTTTATTTTAGCCTTGGACGTTAACTTCCGAGTGCGGTGGAATATACGTACTGTGTTTATTAATCTAATGGCAATATTTAAAAAAAAGATGCTAAAGGATTAAAAATGGCTTGAATAGAAAATTAACAAGGGCTTCAAAAGTGCTCACTTTACAGTGAACAGCCTATAATAGAACGTGTTACAATAATTGTTCGAAGTGGCAACCTTGAATGTCAGCACACAATAGGCAAACGCCTCAGCAAGGGATGCCGGGTTCTTCCCAACAGGCCTGGTTTTTTTCTGATTAAGTCGGAGGAATTCATGGTCCACGGTGAAAGGTCCATTTGTCGTTCCACAGGAGTTTCATGCATCATACTATCTAAATGTCCCCACAGGAAACAAAATCAAGCGCACTTGGGTCGGTCGAGCACGCAGGCTATTCTACAGGGCCAGGATAGCTAAATACATTTTGCTGTCAAAGGTTGAGTTCAGGTGGTCCCTTGCTGTGGCGGTATTATATGCTGGAGCACCATCGTGCTGAAACCACATTTCACGTCTGACAACAACTGGTACGTCTTCCAATAACAAAAGCAATGTCTCAGACTAAAGTCATGGTACCGCGCTCCGGTCAACCGATTAGGAATTACAGGCCGTGTCCGAATTGACAAATTTCGTTATTTCGTTATTCTGCAAATTTGTGATTTGGTAGGTATCAATTCGGACGTTGTCAACAGTCACTTGTTTAGCATTCGCGGCAACACATTACTACATCAACAGTGCAAAATAGTTTTATCTAAATTTAATGCTTAAAACAGATGTAATATTTCTACAATCATCACTGGAATACTACAAATACAATAATAAATAAGAAAATAAATTATCCATAACGACGTAATTTTTTTTTTGCGGTATACGTATATACAAAGCACAACACTTACTTGCTTTTTAAAACATTCCTAGCGTATTTTATGTAAAGTTATTTGTTTAAGTCATTTTATTTACGCATTCGCGCGTGTATTTTAAAGTAAGAACCAACACGGCGCCGATGTTATCCTTTCGTGTTTTTGCTAACAGCCGCTAAATACATAATACAAAATACCAAATTACAAAATACCTCACAATTTTTGTATACACAATCGGGTCACGTGATCATTTTGCCTTCAAAATCTGCAAATTCGGACACGGCCACAGTTGGTCCTGTGAGGTGGTCGTCGATGATGCTACACCACACGTTGACTGCGAATCTCACCTGACTTGCTTGTGCAGACGCAGGATTCGGATTTTCCTCAGCCCAAGTCTGTGCTGAATAGTAGTTAAATATCCCGCCCTGTGTGATATTTGTCTCGTCAGTGAACACCATAATTTCTAAGTGAGGTATCATAGTACACTGTTTCAAAAATCGCACTCACAACTGAAGTTGCCTCGCATAATCATTAGGGGTCAAATGTTGTACACATTGCAGGCGATATTGCAGCAGAAACTGCTCATGGATAGGTAAGTAGTTGGCCTTAACGTCCCGTCGATAGCGAGGTCATTAGAGACGATGCAAGTTGCACAGGGAAGAGGGACTGGGGAAGGATAGGAAGGAATCGGCCATGGCCCTTTGTTTGGGACCCACCCCAGCATACGCCTGGAGTGATTTCGAAAAACCATGGAGAATTGAAATCAGGATGGCCGGACCGGGAATCGATTCCGGGTCCTCCCGAATCCGAGTCCAGTGAGTTACCACCCCGCCGCCTCGCTCGGTAACTGCTCATGGAGAATGCTCCACACTGCCGCATGACTGGCCGTAACAAAGGTTTGCAATTGCACACGTGCCAGCACAATGGACCTTAACCACACAGCCTCGAAGACATCGCCTTCAAGTGCAGGTGTCCTTACGGTCTGCACACGGGTTTTCTGTCTCGTTACCCAGCGATGAATCGGAGTTTCGAAGTCGATGGTGGAGTCGTTGGAAAATTTGTTGTCCGGGATGACGTCGTAGAGTCCTTTCTGCGCACTACCGATCTACTATTGTAATTACCAGCACCATTCACCACCTGCACATCAGGGAGCTCTTGCGAAGTGTACTCACCTATCATACCCGTCGAAGCACACCGACACGCGCGCACTACCAGTCATGTAAAGGACATGATCATAGGCTCACAATGGTCATATTGGGCGTGCCGCATGGTCAGTATATTTCTGCAAACACGGCTGGTCAACACACGCAACACAGGTTGGGTTGCATAGCTGTTTGACGAATGGAAAATACTGTCGTTTTGCAACTGTCGTTGGGTGCATATGCGACTGAAATGGCGTACAGGGCCCAAAGGCCGTCTTGAATGCAGTGCACTGGATTACACGCTATGCACGGTAAAATGAGCACTTTTGAAAGACCTGCTTATGATCTACTTGCATGCACGATGTGTATTCTTCCGTCCTTATATAAGATTAACATTGTCATGTGCCTCATTTATCTATTTATGCGTCGGCCAAGTGAAACTGTCAAATTATTAGAAAAGTAAATATTTTACAAATCAGCTAATTTTTACATTTCGAAGCATTAAAAAAAAAACAGAAAGCGAAATAAATCATTTAAGTTATGAGAAATGGTTACCTAACACTTTTAATTCGGCTTTAAGTAATAGAACTATTTCCTACCATCGTTGCCAACTTTACTGGACGCATGGCACCCAGTGGAACCGTTAAAATATTATGCAGGTAGGATCAGTGCCTTTTCTATGCCTGATTTCAAAAGTGCTCACTTTGTCGTAATCGTCCTTTAGTTGCATTTATACTGCGCCCAACACATGCTGCATAGTTGCAAGACGTTATAACTAAATATTAACAAGAAGTTATAGATATAAGAAATGCGCCTACTTTACTGTACATGGGTTAAAGTAATATCAGGGAATTTTTTAAAAGCTTAGATGGTAAGAAGGTCTTAAATTCTCGTTAACAGCGATGTTATAAGAGATCGAACCAGAAACACACGCCAGTAGTGAGAAAACTACAAATATACATGTGCCTTACCCAGGACTCGAACCTTCTAAACCTCGTGCCATAAGTCAGCGTGAAAGCAACTGCGTTATAGAGGTAAGATTCGGAGTAACAACTTAAGATGTAATCAGTCTAATGAGTCGAGTTGAGAGATATGGGCGTCTTTTAACAACGAAGCCTTGAGAGCTGATACTCAGTCTAATGTTTTGAACGATAGGGTTTAGAAGGCCGTCATTTAGAAAATAAGAGCTTGAGCCACTGAATACACACAAGATTATATGACCTACCGTAGCCCTAATTGTGTGAAGAATTTGGTGGTTATCTGTTGACTGGTTTCCGAGATTTGGCATAAAATTTTAAATTACTTGTTTGGTGCTATAGTACAAAAATTATTTTAAAAGGTGGTATGTATACGATACTTGTAATATACATTGTCAGCTTGCAAATTTTGGTTAACAAATTTTGTGTGTTTCTTTTGATTTTTGGTAAAGTATTTTATATTATTTCTCCATCACCCAACAAGAACGCCTTCATAATAATCCTGGCATCCCTCTGGTCCCAGAATTGCAAGAATAGCTTGTTTCGCTTGTAAATGTGTCTGGCCTTGGTTTCATCTATATAATTAGTATCATTATTATTACTATTATTTAATTCAAGTTATGTAGTATTTTATATGATATTTATTTTTTCTAACTGCGACTTTGTAATATATAAGTTGAAACATACTCAATATATATTTAAATGTTGATCTCTTGTTTATCTATGGAGTGAAAATATACATACTTCTTCAGTAACTTCAAAATATCTACATTGTGTTGTTAAAAAATAATTGTGATTATTATTATGTAATTTAGTACCCTTGTGTTTTTAAAGATATGTGATACTACTACATTTACCACATTCACAAAGGTTTTTACCAAAATGTCATTCCTATATTCATATTGATCTTTTATCTATAAACACACACATATATATACTATATTCATGTGAATGAAACTATTCATTATATTTTCTTCTTCACACTTTTTAGATTTCTTAGTTGTAATGTTATTAATTTATAAGGTCATAAAATTTAATTAAAAAATATAATTTTTACAATACTTTTTTCTCATTCTATTTATCACAAAGTAATTAAAATTAAATTTTTTTATAAAAAATATTGCATTTAAGTAAGTGATAAAAGCCGAACAACTGAAGTAAGCATAATAAATATACCGAGTTAGAAATGAATAAAACCATAAGACATTAAACTTTCAGACAACTTATAGAAATTATGGTATGAAATCCTTGAGTGTTAGACACTAAATTTAAAAATTATTTTACTAGATAGATATACAAAGATAATCGAAAATAGGTAAGATGTCAATGGTATAAATTATAAGGAATATTATCTCACATAAAAGGAATTTGATTTTTCATATATTTTTTTAGTTTTTAATTTATTATAATTTTTATTGTCATATTTTTATGACGCTTACTTTAAGTTGGATATTTTTCTACCCTAGGTCATTTACCCAATATTTTTAAAGGATACAATTTTTTTTGATTTTTTAATAAGGGGGCGAGTAGTATATCTCTATAGCCTTTTGTAAATAGTTTAATTTCTCACCCGTCCCAGTTATTTTGTGTCCTAATTAATTGTGTAAAAATTCAATTTTGAATAAATATTGTAATTTTATACATTTTTATGAGAGACATACTGTTTGTTTCTAGCTATAGGATATTTCATTTTCACTTTTCATCTTCACTAAGGTAGAGCAAAAACGGTGTTTTTAATATTTTGCATGTTTTGCAATTTTTTTGAATATACGATTTTTCTATTTGAAAATATTGATGTTTTTCGAGAAGTTTGCGAAATCGTGCTAACTGCGCCAGAGTCGGTCTTTTCCATCAGCTAGCAACACTGGTACGAGCATTGGACATTTGGACAAACACGGTATGATACACAAATAATATTCCATCAGCTAGCAATACTGGTACGAGCATCGGACATTTGGACAAACACGGTATGATACACAAATAATATTCAGTGATAACGACAATAGCTCGATTAACTCACTGCTAAGAAATGGCTGCAAGAATGGGCACGTGCAGTCCGATCCTGCTCCGCTGCACGCAGCGATGCTTGGTGGCATGCCTTGCCACGAAGCATGCCTTCTTGCAACAAGCTATCACCTCACTGTAAGCGAGACCTCTCTACCTACATAACATGACGAATATATATAAAAAAAAGTTATTTTCTCAAGCGTATAAACATATGGCTATAAATATGAGTGTTCGATGAATCTCTACAAATATACAGAAGCGTGAAAAACTAAAAAACAGTAAAGCGAAAATGTTGACTGATATGCGAGCTGACGAAATCTGTTTAGAGCAACGACCCATTAGAATAAATAGGCATTTGATGCATTTCTAAGCGAACTGAAGTATTACTCCCCACGTTTATGGACGGAGTTGAATATGAGCATGTGTTACTGAGGATGTTACTTGTCGAAATACCCGGGCGAATTCCTGGAGGCTCACAATATTCATCTGTGATACGCCGTAGTACGGCCGAGCGCTAGCGAGGTACAGCAACGCGAAGCAACACAGGGGCCGTGGTTCCGCAGCGGCTAGATCGCCCCTCTCCCACCAAGGCGACCTGGGTTCTCTCCCCGATGTTGTAACTCCCATATTCTCGTAATTGGGAAACGTGCCGAACGATGCCGATGGCCACCGGGTTTCCTCAGGGATTTCCCTGTTTACCAGGCACTTGCATTCCGGTGCTGATCCACTTCCCCTTGCTTCATCATCATCGGCTCTCAAGACTCATTGTCAAGAGCAGATTAAAACTCTCCACTTTCGAAGTAACAGAGATCTACGTAGCTTATGATATGCATCCTACCATAAGAACAACCGTACGCTACCAGCGGTGTGACTTATTTCAAGTATATAGCTAAAATATTATGCTACATAACATTTATGAAGAGCTATCTTCAGAAAGAGAGAATGTGATCAATTTTGTAAAATGAGAAAAGGTTCTGTATGATACACCCCAAGGAGTAGAAAAGATGACTCTACAATGTAATACAAGTAAATTATGGTCTCGTATCTACAACGGCGGGGAAAAATTGTTGTATAACTCAATATTGTGAATATAATAGGCCTACAATATGGCGGAGAGGTGGCGTAGTGGCTAGGGCGCTCGCCTCCCACCACGGCGATCCGGGCTCGATCCTCGGCGGGCTTACTCCCTGGGATCGTGCTTGCCCGCGGGTTTTCGAGGGTACTCCCGTTTCCCCCGCCATTGCTTGCATTCCAGCGCCGCTCCATCCCAGGGTCTCACCTCATGTCATGTCCATGGATGACGGACACCCACTGATCCCAGATGGAAAGCCCGTCACTCGGAACGTGTTACCTCGCCATGGGTTCACTTGCCAATCGATTTTTTTTTCTAATGAAACTAAATCACTTGCTTTGGTTTATTAGAAATCTTAAATATGACTAAGAAATTAATGTCGTATTTTTTTTTTCAATGTTCAATGAAAAAGTGTCGAGTGATTTGCAAGGCCTTTTTTTCCCATACGTAGATGAAAATGGTTTGTTGTAGGAGTGTACGGCAAACGTATGGTAATTTTGAGGTCACCATTCCAAAATTATATTCCTAGTGTTTTGCAACCCCGGTCGGTGTTGATTTTTAGTTATAGTAAGAGTGATATCAATTTAGTCCATTTTTGAGAATTTTACAGACTTTATGGGGGAAAAATTAACACGAATATTTGCAACACCTTATGCAGTTTTGTGGAGCAGATAAAAGAGATATTGTTACAAAGTCCCTCACTATAAAGGTTAAACAGTGTGAATTTACAATCACCAATCATCTTCTCAAAACAATTGAAATGCTTTCTTTTTATACAGCATTTTTTGATTAAATTAATGGCATTTCTAATTTGTAACTCATTTGATTAAATTAACTATTATTTATTATTCTGGTTAGATAACTTTGAGTGGAAAAATCATCACTTTCGTACTTATTATGTGTGTAACATGCATTCATTTGTATAATACGCAATTACTCCCATTCTATGAGCTTATGTACTGTTATATGGTTTTCAAGAGTAAAACTAATTTCCTGAAAGTGAGTACACACTGACATTTTCTATCGTGCAGTGAACTCCCCAAAAAGGTATACATACGAATTCAAATTTGTTCGCTGTTTTTTTTTAAGTACTAGTAAAATGCCACCAGTATAATCCGCACACAACCAAGAGTTTTATGAACTCCGTCATAATTACATTTTTTATCGTAAGTAATCAGATTTTACTATACACCTTTAACAGAAGGCAAACTTCGGTGCCGTATGTTGCAGGAAAATAAACCTGCAGTGGTGGATGTCGTCTGAAACATACAAAATGTTCAGAAACTCAGTACCCAAACAGATTAGGTCATAGCAGATAAACACGGCGTAAAACTCAAGTATAGAAAAACGAATACCATGTCACGAGTTTGTAAGGATCTTGGTTACAGTGACTGCAATATTTAGAAATTTTTACTTCCTAATTGTGACGCTTATTATTCGTGACTTGTCAGATGGTGGGACATTTCAGAGGCGTTTGAAAGTTACGGGAGTAAACACGCATGCATTGATTTATTTAACACATGCTGGTTTCGCGAGGGGAAAAAAAATTGCGTAAATGCAAACAGAATAAAAAAAAAACAGTTTTTTTTTTGGCGTGGCCGACGAAGTTCTCGTACGTGCACGAGCTGAAGCAAACGTTCCTTTGTGCGGCGCCTATCGCAAATGTAGACGTTATCTTAATGCGCCCCTTGCGCGTACACGAACAAACGGACGAGCCTAGCATCCGGGGAAACTGGTTTGCTGAAAAACTCGTCCCAACGAGGAAGCTAACGAAGCACCGGTTTTAATAATTGCCTCAGGTGTTTGGTTTTTATCGCCCCCGTGAGTAACGGAGGCGGATGTTACAAGTATTTACTTTTAAGATAACCCTTTGCCACCCCCCCTCCTTTCTGCTTCGGAGGCCACCACTTTCCAAACGTACGCAATTGCCGCCTTTGCCCCCGCCTTTCTCGGCCAGAAATTTCTCCGGTCGCCGCATTGAAGGCTAACGACAGAATGAAATACTGGGATACATTTACTCCAGTGGTCTCCTTCCTGTTGCACTAATGCCAGGTTGCACCAACATCATCCCCGATCCGAGATCGAGTGTTCCTAGTTCCGAACCAGGATCCAGTTTGATCTCTGTTGCAATGTAAAAGTCTTACACCAACGAAATTTCGTGACTCTGGATCTCCGATTCGGTTCCAAAGTGAGAGGTTTAGATAAAGTATGTGACAAATTTTGCCAATGGTTCGTAACATATGACGTCATGGAATTGGGCGTATTTTTCACTATAGACAGAACTAGATGTGCGATGTTTTATCTGTTTTAAGTGAATTATTGTTGTACGAATTTTACTGAATAATATTCAAGCGCGTATAATGTAGCTGTAATTTTCCAAGAAAACAATAGAACCTAGTCCTATCTGCTGGCGTATTTTCAAACTACAATTGTCGACGATAGCTGCTGATCTCGGGTAAAGATTTCGAACCCCAAATTGCGGCGGTTCGAAATGAACTTCATCTCGATCTCCAGTCCAGCTCGGAACGCGAATGGTGCAAACATTTTCTGTGTCGATCTTAGATCCGAGTTGCAACCGACGGTGCAACCGGGCATTAGACTTCTATGTCTTCGGAGGCGAGCCGAAGCCCCGGACTGCTTAGTAAAACCCTGATGAAAATGGAATCGTCGTTCATACCCCAATGCCTCTCCTCCGTTTCTCTCATCGACAGTTTAATGCCTCGGGATGCTATCAACGGCACGGCCTTCAGTCGTCGGGAGACATAGTAGAAAATTCCAGCACCGTTTGAGGAGTCAAATCCATTACATCCGATCACGGTGGGGTTGCGACTGGCTTGAATCGGAAGAAGTTTGTCTTCGTGGTGAAGACTACGTTATTTCGGACTGCACCAACATAATTTACCACCCGAACGAGGACTCCTTGTCATAATTCACTTTGCATTGGCACACAGAATTTCCATATTTTCTTCCGTTACCAGACTGAGTACAACGCCATTTTCATCGCTAAACCCAGGGCAGTAGTGGATAATAATAAATATATGGGCAGTGACTATGTGCCAAACAGTAACTGGGCACCTATCCACAATGTTTGCTCGGTGGTTGTCACCCCGTTACAATCTCGTAGGGCCACCTCTTACGGCTATGACAGCAGCCATCCTGTCTGGCATGCTCTCTACGGGGATTCGTCGCCATTCCTCTTACAACCATTCCATGCGTTGAGAAATGGATTTTGGCCGCCCTTGACGAGCCATCACCCGGCTATCCAATTCGTCCCAAAGATGTTCTATAGGATTGAGGTTGGGACTCTGGGTGGGCCAGTCCAATCAGCGAACATTGTTGTCGGCATACCACTGCATAGCAGCCCTTGAAAAATGGCACCTGGCATTGTCATCCTGGAAGAAACACGGGTCCATTCCGCAAAAACGCCACAATGTTGGGAGCATTTCTTTATCCAGAATGTTACAGTAGGCCTCTGTGTTCATGCTACCACGGACAAACACCAGCGGTCCTACGAAGAAGGCCGTAAAACACAAGTAAACTGACGTACTGAATTACCTATCTTCACGGGGGGCCAATTCCCGTTTGGGAGACAGTGTATATGAAACGCTGATATATAAAATGGACCTACGTTCCTCTACACGGGTGTAAATAAATTTTAATATAGTGCTTAAAATCTCAGATGGTAGTTAGGCCTTGAGGTCACGTTAAGAGCTAAACCATTAGAGATGGGGGCCGTGGTGGCTGAGCGGTTAGCCTGATCGCATTCCGCCAAGGCGAACCGTGTTGAATCCCCGTCCGGGTCATCGGATTTTCTCATGTGGGAATCGTGCTGGACGATGCCGTTTGTCGACGGGTTTTCTCGGGGATCTCCCGTTTCCCCCGCCCCTTCATTGCGGCGAGCTCCAATCTCACCTTAAACCTCATCGGCTCTCAAGACCTCGCTGTTATGAGCCACCCAAATATCTTCACTCGCTCATTAGAGATGAAATCAGAAACATACGAAACATAGTAAGACAATTAAAAATACACAAGTGCCTTACCTGGAACTCAAATCCAAAAAAAAATCTCGTAACATAGCTAGTGCGCAGTCGAGTGCATTACATAGGACATATTTCGAGAATCAGCCTAATGTTTTGAATGGTAGAGTTAACTGACCCGACTTATTTACAACGCCATCATTTTGAAAATAAGTTTCTGAGTCACTTAAAACCCGCAAGATAACATGGCCTACCATAGCGAAACTTGTGTGCAGAATTTGGTGAATATTGGTTGATTGGCCTCTGAGATATGAAATAAAACTTTTCTTTATTATTTTATATTATCTAACAAAATTGCCTTTAAAAAAGGTCATGTACACGATGTTTCTAATAGAGACTGTCAGCATAAAACATTTCGTAGAATTCGGTTAATTGTTTAATTTATGTTACAAAATTATATGGCCACCCTTTAAAAAGTCAATATCTGACTCCACTTTAATCATGTAAAGTTAACATGGCCTTCTATGGCGCTAATTATATGCAACATTGTTTGGAAAGTGGTTGACTGTTTCCGCAAATACACCGAATGTTGAATTTTCTCGCCTCGTATTATTTTGCATAAAGACAGACCGCAGAGGATCTCTGTATGCATAATTGATGCTTCTAATGAAAATTGTTCGTTAAATTTTGTAGAAATGTTTAATTGATATAACATACTAATCAAAATTATTAATATTAAAGCCATTTAATAAGGCCAGCCGTACTAAAAACATGCTAGTTAACATAACCTACCATAGCACTTCTTGCACGTAAGATTTGGTGCAAATCGGATGATTGTTTTCCTTAATATGACATATTAATTTCATTACGTGGGGCTATCTTAAAAACTGGCGGATATATGAGACCCTGCATAAATAAATTTGATGGTTGTTATATGTAATGCCAGCGTGCAAAGTTAAGTCGAAATTTGTTTCGTAATTTCGTAAATATAACAGACTGAGGTAAAATATTTATATGGCCGCAAATTTAAAATAAGGACCTGACCCACTAAAAAAAAATATGAATTGATATATCCTGCCGTAGTGCTACTTGTTTGCTAAATTGAGTGGAAATACGTTGATTTTCTGTGGAGATATAACGTAAGAAATTAAATTGGTCATTTGATGCTATATTACAGATGACGGACCAAAGAGGCTCTGTGTAGATACTTTTGATTTAAAATCGCTCAATTTTTTTTCGTGAGATATGACATAAAACATGATTTATTCCTGGGGTGCTTTCTTTAAAAATGGCAAACAAAAGTGGCTGCGTGTTTGGATATTTGGGGCTTGTAATATATATTTCCAGCATTCAAATTTAGTCCAAATTGTTTGAAGAGTATGATAACATACCAAATAAACATAACATATTTGTATGCCGTCGTTTTGAAAATATGTGCCTATCATTTTAAATAGCGTACATTTGCATGACCTACCATAACATTACTTACGTGCCAAATTTGGCGAGTATTGATTGAGTAATTTTCGAGACATAATGTAAAGACATCATGTTTTTCATTGTGACACTTTCTTACAGAATTGCAGAGAAACAAAAATATCCATCTCAAAATCAATGCATACATTAGGCACTACCAAAATACAATATTTCTTTTAAATCTGTCGAATGGTTCCTGAGATATGACATATCACCGTACGTTTTAAAATAGCAGCCATTTTGTAAGTATACTTCCGGTGTGGTCGAAAACCTAAAAAGTCAGATAAACTTTCTAAGTACTAAATGTGTGCTGAGTTCGGTGAAGTTCGGTTTCGCGTTCAAAAGTTTCTAAGCGTAGGCGTGACGCGCACCCACAGAAACACACACACACACTCACGCACGCGCACACACATTCACAGCAGCACTGTCATGAAAGTGTTCTCATAGACTTTTCTTTACTGCAAAAGGTAGACTTAAAGTAACAAAAATATTTCACCGTAAGTTTATGTATTCAATTAATCTTCCTTACTTCAGCCGTGGACGATTTAAAGTCGCCGAAATCGTACCACCACCTAAATCGTACCATCACTGGTTTTCTATAAAGCAGGACTAGTGGAGTGCTCTCGCGGTGAATACTTGAAATACTTGATATATTGAGCAGTCCGTGAAAATAGCTAGTTTGTGTAAGCACGTGTTGGGTTTTTATGTAAGATAATACAGCACTTCAAGGTAAGTGTTATTGGATTTCATGCAGTTATCATTGTGGTGCGAGTAATATTGAACGTAACGGCTGGTCACTTTGTAGCGATGCACCTGTTTTAGGTTAGAAATGATGTAAAGAGTAATGTTGTGCGCAGTTGCCTAAATCGTACCACGGGTGGGGTTCCTAATTTGTACCGGTACGAATTGGGATATCATATTATTTGAAGCTCTGTATTTGCAATTTATTTGCATCGATTAAATGAATTTTAAATAAACACAAGTAACACACGTGTTAATAGTGTGTTACAGAATGGCGGAAAGGAAATATGGTGCCTGGAGTGAGTCAGACATGGAAAGAGCTCTAGCAGCGTACAGAAATGCGAACATGAGGGTTCAACGAGTGCTGCCGCCAGTACGGCATTTCAAAACCAATGCTAAAGCGCCACTTGGACTGTAAAAACGTAATTGCTAACGACGGTACGAAGGCGCTTGGATGGACTACTACCTTGTCATTTGAAATAGAAAATCAACTTGTAGAAGATATTTTAAAATTAGAAGAACTACTTTTTGGAGTCACGATTACCGATGTACGCAAGCTGGCATATCAGATAGCAGAGCTCAACCACATTCCACATTGTATTGTTGTGTATGTGAAAGAACATTTGTGGAAGATATGGTTTAGTGTTTAGTGTGCGCACCCTGGGTTCATGAGAGTTGTGCGGGTGTTAAGTCAGCACTGAAACATTTTGTTTGTGTAGCCTGTAAATAATTGAATATTTATAGCATTTACAGTAGAAAAGTTATAAAACTTAAATGTGAATTTAAATACTACAATAATCCTGTGTGTAATTACATGCTGTCTTGTTTGCTCTCACATTTGTTTTAATTTATAATTTTGTGGTACGATTTAGGACATAGATGGTACGATTTAGGAAACCAGTTTCTTATATCGTACCAGTTGCAGCCTGCTACAAAAAGTTCTTTATTTCTTCCCCGCTGATACATTTTGAAATGTATCCTATATACATGTACCCATAAATAGTCATACTTTTTGATACAAATTCGTAAAACCTTGTATTTTTTCATTTGAGACAGATAAAATTGCAAATGTGAATAGTGGTACGATATAGGAAACTCTCCCCTATCAGCGAAATCACAAATCTCTTAATTATTTCCAAACATATGCGAGAAACAATGAACGTATATTCACTCATAATATACACATATCCTGATTGCTTTAAAAAAAGTAAACATTTTTCCTCACTCCTTTTTGTGCAAATGTTGGTATTAAATTTTCAATAAAGGTGTTTATTTGGTTTGAAACATAATGGGTAGGGTATATATGTTAAATTTTTTTCCACCAGCTGTCATTGTGCGAATGCACCTGCCACAAAATCTCAGTACTAGTTTAAATTCCACTTCTTCGTATTTACTAACCAAAACATCAGAAATGTTACGTTTCGATATGAAATTGGTTTCTAATTGTCATCTCGTTTTCGGCATTCAATAATATATATTTACTAGAACTTTCATGACAACGAAGCATGGTTAACACTCTGTAGACTATGTTCGAGTGTAGCCGGAGCGAAGCTAATTTGAAAATTTCTTTGTTGCTCAGAACATAACTCGCATAGATGTGCAGTGTTTGTTCGGCTAGTGCTTAACATGACATCACAAGAACACCACAGCGCAGTAACAATGATATTGCTAACGTTAGAATTAATTTTTTATGGCCACTCAAAGGGACTTGAATGATTGTAAATCCTTCTGTATGATAAAGGACATTTGGTTGAGTCAATATCATCTCTGCTATCCATTGGTTAAAGACTGGCCAATAATGAACGCTGTAAGGTACAGGGTAGTGTCCAGCGTGGTATGGGCAAATAGGACGATGGTGATTTCTAGCACAGACACGAACAGAATCGGTGTTCTTGCAGTAGTGGATATAGGTGACTCACTTCTAATTTGTCTTAAGTGCCAGTTAATGTGTACATACCTCAATGTGTTAATTAACGTACCGTCTCAAATCGCACTGAATTAAACGAAAAAGTTAATTAAAAACGTAAATAATCACTTTATATAGTCCATTCACGGTTACGTCCAACTTTTCTGAAGCCCTGCTGAAGTTATAATTTCAGCCTTTTCCTCCACCTAATACAAACAAGGCTTAATCAAGTCTGGAATATTAGACCAACGGGACAACACACCGTAGTCATGCGCACTTACTTAAATAATATTTTGCATGAGAAATATTTATTAATTGGCAATACCAACACATGCATATATCTCTGTTTTTATTCTCATAATTTGTAAATTAAATAATTATTATTTTTATATATATATATATATATATATATATATATATATATATAAAACAATAGCCTAATTTTAACAAAATTAAAATAATTTATTTGAACACAATCATAAAACACGTGGATAGGTGACACCTTTAGTACACAACTAAACACGTTATACACAGGATGATTGTTCAAAAATTTGATCCAAAAAGTGTGCATGCACCACGCTTAGGGTTTGTTGAGACGTGTAAAATATTAGAAAATGTTAAATGCTCCGGGGATATAATTCTAGAAATTTTATAATTATTAAGATAACTTGAAAACATTTTAAATGGATACTGGGTGCGAAATTTACGTCATTATGCACGTTAAACCTGTAAGAAATTATTATTTGTTTTAACGCTTACCTGATGTTCGTTTTCCTTTAAGCCGTGGGTAGGCATACCAATATAGACAACCAATAAGAGAGTAGTGAGCTAGCTCAACGGCGTTCAAGACATTAAAAAATGTTAGCACATTTTTAAAATATTAATTTTTTTCCCCTCTTCTACGAAATGTTGGTTTGAAGCATGTCAGACAATGGAGGAAAATTATTTCTCAGAAACTAACGGAACGAGCTTTTTAGGAATTTTACGTATGCATTTTTTTGCACAAAACCTAGATTTTAACAACAATTATATCATAGGATAAAGATAGGTATTATGACTATTTCTAGGAAATTTGTAGTGTAGTCCGCCGTTTTTATGTTTTAATATTTTACATATAATTTAAATTTATAATAGCTAGTACTGCAGCCAAAACGAATACCATGTTTCAATTTAATTGCTAAATTCCACGCAAGTGCCTTCATACACACTCCAACTGTAACAAAACTCTCTGTGTCGAAACAAATTTTTGAAACGTGCGTGGAACAAGATTTTATGTTAAAATCCTCATATTTACGCTGGAAAAATTTATTAACGTTGTTTTCTGAACGATTTGGCATTTTAATCAAGCCCTCATCGAATGCGTGTGACGAATAAGTGATAAGCTATTGAAGTATAGAAAAAAATATATATATTTTGCCGCGCGAACAGCTTTAATTATGAAGTTTCGCAGGAAACAAAATCCTTTGTCTCTTCGGCTGCAATAAGCACAGGAGAGAACGTTCTTTCTATCAGCGCACATTTTACGAGCTAATTAGCGTCGCACGTGATGTGTGAAAGTTACCTTGCAACCTATCTAAGCCACGTTTCATTCAATAAGTGCCACTGATTCAGCTGAAACGCCATCATATCATGCGTTTACACTAATCATTTTCAATTCAATTCTATAGTGTAGTGTTTTCGTTTCAGCTCGTCGTAGATATTTTTTCAAACATAATTTTACGAGAGTCTTTTAGACTGAAAATGCCGTGGAGAGGTTGGCCGATGAGGTTGAAGCGAAGTGAGAATGGAGCGGCGCCGGAATGCAAGGCCTGGGAAACGGGAGATCCCCGAGGAAACCCGCCGATCAGCGGCCTCGTCCGGCTCGATTCCCACGTGCAGATATTCGGGAGAGAAAGTGCCAGGAATCGAACCTGGTTCAACTTCGTGTGGGCGAACGCTCTAACCCCTGCACCACCGCGGCACTCTAAATCAAGATATGTTGCCGCCATTACTTGGCATGGCGAAATTTGTAGACATGCTTTTTTTTTATACAATCGCGTATGGCAACTAAAAACATTTGGTAACCATTCTTAATAATCAAAACGGCTAATTTACTATTATGTTCATCACTTACGTAATTATTTATGTTTTTACTTTTTTAGTCCTCTTTGCATTAGTGTGACAGCCAGCAAACTCGATTTCTTTATTGGGTTTCGCAGACGTTGTAATGAGAATATATAACCCATTCAAGGTTACTTCACGCTTTTCTGAAGCCCTGCTAATGTTGTACTTTTAGGATATTCCTCCGCTTCGTGCAACCTAACCTTACCTAAGTCTAGAAAACTACACCAAAGGGACAGCGTACCGAATTCGTGCGCACTCAGTTGTATTAATATTTTGCATGAATACTATTTATTACTATGCGCTACTAACGCTCAGGTTTTCGCACTGTTTCTATTGGAATTTATTATACTGAAATATATTTTATAAATAAAAAATTGTTAAACTTCAATTTAACGAATAATAAGATACCTGATTTTATGTTGACAGGGGTACAAAACGGTTCTGACACATGCCATATTTAAGGAATAACTAAACACGTTATACAAGGGGTGATTTTTCAAAGGTTTGATTCAAAAAGTTTGAAGAAACAGCGAATAGACTATAGGCAGGATTTCTTTTTTCATTACAGTATGTTATAAATCTCATATTTAATAATGTAACGCTACGAAATCAATATTAGGCCTAATGTATTTTATCACTAACCCGTAGAAATGAAATAATTTTGGAAATTAAAAATTCTTCAAATCTGGTTTGTCTTCGTAATCCAAAGTTCACGCACACACAGCCTTATGTAGTATAAGGGGTTGAAATATCCATTGAAAGTGTCTGCCTCTGGAACGAATATTGGAAATGGTTAACGAAGTGAGTGAAGAGATTTGGACGGCTTTTAACAACGATGTCTTGAGAGCCGATGAGGGTGATTGTGGTGGGTAAGGAGCAGTACCGGAATGAAAGGGCGGGGAAACGGGAGATCCCCGAGAAAACCCACCAACCAACGACATCGTCCGGCACGATTCCCACATGCGAAAATATGGAGTGACTCGGCCGGGGATTGAAACCGGATCGCTTTTGTGGGAGGCGAGCAGGCTAACCGCTCAGCCACCGTGGCCCCAAAATGGTTAATGGTTTATAATCACAATACTATTAATAAACTAAACAAATACAGAGCATTTACTGTATCACATCATAGGGAATTAAAAGGCAACATTTAAATGTACTAGTATAGTTTATTTTTTTTTAAAATTAAAATAACAGAAAATTTTATTCACTTTTTTCTACCGTCAGATCGCGAGTACTGGTAATTCTCAAAAAATACGTCATAAATACGTTATACTTTTAATGCCTCTGTAACCCAGCTATCACTCTGCAGCAATAATTTGAAGCTTTTGGTTTTAATTTGGGAAACTAGAGCGAAAGATCAATTAACGATAAATTACGAAATGGTCACACACTCTAATGATGTGCAGCACATTATATTATTAAGATAGGTAACTATCTGCATCATTTTACTGTATATATTTCGAGGCATTTTAATTCATGGGTTCTGCCTATACGCCAATATGTGTTCATCATATTAAAGACAAGATAATTTGATGAGCATTCGTTAAATAACTGCCTCGGTAGTACGGAATGTGGATAAAAACACTCCCATTGCAATCGGCAAAATAAAACCTAATGGGAGCAAAGTGTGGTAACGTACGTATACAAAATTTTAACGGAAGGATTTGGGTCACTATGGTTTTGAGAGCCAATTGCGGTCGAGCGAGGTGGGAATGGAGCAGCTCCAGAATGCATGGGCAGGGGAAGCGGGAGATCCCAGAAAAAAAACCCTCCTGGCATCTGCATCACCCAACACGATTCCCGCGTGCGAAATTCCGTGGAATGACCCCGCAGGGAATCGAACCCTTTTCGCCTTGGAGGGAAGCGAGCGCCCTAAACCTATGCGCCACCAAGGCCATTGCGTTTATATAGACCCGGCGTAACAGCTTGCGAACTGTAAAAGAAAATTTACGTAAAAATGGTGATTCAGCTTCCTTTCACTCTAAACTCTAAACCTGAAACAATGAGGATTGAGCAACTGTTAATCAGTGCCAGATAACTAATTGATATAGTTGAATTTCACTGATTTATTTGTGGTTTCCATTGAATGTCAAGAATGTCACTGCTATAACTCACTTGTTTCCAGTGAAATTTGATTGATTCGCCGGGCAGCGGTAGCTTATCAACTGATTTTCAGTGAACGTTATTTCACTGAGTGATGTCACTGATTTGGATTTAGAGTGCGCGGGAATATATATTCACTAAATAATAACAAAAGAAAAACATACGTTTTCTTTTAACAGATAATGGTATTCTATGCAAGTGATATTCATTCGACAAGAATGGACTTTAAATCTGAAGTGTTATAAGATATGGCATATATATTATAATATTTTTATTACAGTCAATATTATGAGAAGTTAATCCGTATGCAGTATGACTATAATATCGTCTTAGACAAATTATAATAAAGGTGTGTTAGTTCGTACACCGATGCTTGAAATTACTTTTTTTTTCTAAAATATTACAAACTGCAAGACACACATCATCAAATTATTACGGATAATGGGCCTCCCACCACGGCGATCCGGGAGTGAACCCGCCCGGCGGGTTCACTCCCGGATTTTCGCATGTGGGAATCGTGCTGGACGATGCCGCTAGCCGGCGGGTTTTCTCGGGGAACTCTCGTTTCCCCCCGCCCTTGCATTCCAGAGCCGCACCATGCTTAGTGTCTCACTTCATGTCACTCGGTGAGTGTTGCTTCGCTCTGGGTTCACTCCCCACTCGAGTCGTTTTAGTTACGGATAATTTCTTTAATTTTGATCTAAATTCTGTAAAGTTATGGTATGTGATAACAATCTACTTCATTTAGAGAAAAGGATGTGCCACGCCTTTATCGATACTTTGGATGTCTGCAAGGATATTATGGCACGCTGACGCTAGTTTGCTTCCGAATGCAGCTTTCCATTGCACCGTTTCTGCAACATTTTAAAATATGTTTATCCTATTCAGTCCCCATGTCCATGATCGAGGACATGTTTCAAATGAAGTATGTATATGGTCAGTACTGTACACAACGAGGAATCAGTGGACGGTGTTCTGAGCACTGTCCTTGTGAGAAATCTTATTCGTTGAAGTTTCTGCGACACTCATCTGTGAATGGCTAATGATGAAGTCAACGAACACGCAATAGCCTGTTCATTGGTCGCGGGATTCACGGTCGATACAAATACAGGGCGGATCAAAAAATTAAACGATTGCAACACTTACGCTCTTAAATTAATTCCGAACAAAAAGAGTTAACTAG
Organism: Dryococelus australis; assembly: GCA_029891345.1. Classification (NCBI taxonomy): domain Eukaryota; kingdom Metazoa; phylum Arthropoda; class Insecta; order Phasmatodea; family Phasmatidae; genus Dryococelus; species Dryococelus australis. The sequence continues at coordinate 132,203,871 of CM057009.1, forward strand.
CACAATGCTGTGGGCAGTGATATTTCAGATTTTGCGTATACTCGTACATGTGGTGTTCATACGTAACGATAATAAAAGCTTACAAACACTACCTTTCCTAGTATATTCATAAACTTGCAAGCAAAAGTCAGGAGTTTTTAAGTAAAATATGTGTTGTGAGGTGATATGACATTTGGAAATGCGAAATTTGCTCAAACAATGCATTATAACGAACATAACATTATAACTTAAAGTATAATTTCATAGTAAACAATTCATATCATGAGCCGAATAAAATTTCTTGCATTGTAATTTCTAACACGTAATATATAACGAGAAAAATGCGTAGGCGCATGAGGATATACATTTCAGGTGATTGCAAAAATTTTGTAATTTTTCTGTATGGTGAGAAAACATTTTAAAGAACTAGTTAATAAAAACATTGAAAAAAATGTTCGTTATAAAAATATAGGAATATATAGCGTTTTCGGACTCACGGAGATTATTTCGTCTTTATTTTGAAGCTAATCACCTAGATTGTTCTGACCACGCTGTCCGATGCTGTTGTAGCAGTGGATACGTGAAGCCCACCAAATATGGAGAACCAGCTTAGGATGGACGAGTTGGACTATAAGTTGTTCACGGTAAAATGAGCACTTGTGAAAGCCTTGGTTCAGATGTACTTGCATGCAGGTTGTGTAGTCATCCGCTTTATGTAAAATTAGAGTGGCCGGCAGTTATCTGGGCGCGGGGAAGCGAGGAAGCGATGTTGCCTGAGAAAGGAAAAAACAGAGGGGATAAGGTAAAGGGGATAACCCTCAAGAATAAGCTCACGCCCCCCAGAAACCTGCAGGCCACAGTAACATTGCCATGGCCATCCTCACTTTATTCATGCGTCGGTCGAGAGAAACTGTGGAATTATCATAAAAGGAAATATTTTACAAATCTCCTAATTCTTACATTTGATGCGTAAAAAAAAACGGAAAGTGAAAAAAAAAAAAATTAAGTTGTCTCAAATGGCTACATATCACAATTTATTCGACGTTAGGGCAGAATCCTACCGACCATCTTGGATTCATGGCATTTGTGCCATACTCTGGAAATACAGTTTTGTAAAATGTTTTTTTGAACCACACAGCATTGCCTATAGTGCATTATCTGTAGTCAGTATTTGTTAATTACTTTTGATATCGTCGCCTCTGTGATAGTTCGCAAAAAAAAAAACCCCGCGTGTCTTCTCGTCAGTTACCAGCTAAAAATTAATATAAGTAGCGAAGCTGTGGCATTTCAATACAGTTTGGGAAGCTGTTATTTAGGATACGTCTTGCGGGAAATTTCAATAAACCTTCTGAAAGAGAAGCTTTAGCGAAAAATCAATAAATCCAAGATGGCAAGGTGGGAATCTGCCTTAAGATATTGAACTACTCCCCCTCCCCCCTACTTTACCAACTTTACTAGACACATGTCACTCAGTGCACCCGTTAAATATGTGCAGGTAGGAGCAGTGATTTTTTATAAAGTTGATTTCAAATGTGCTCACTTTATGAGGAACAACCTTTACCAGTCGAGAGGGTCGACGGATCGTGCGCCAGTCGCGAAGGGATAACATGGCGACGTGGCCCATGATACTGATCGGCATTTGGGCTTTTCGGGCGCCCACGCACCATTTACCGACGCCTTGCGGAGGGGACTCTGCGATCCCAGCGACCATCAAGTGCGCTAGCATTAACACTGCAAAAGCGGCGGCTCCGTTATCAGTGGTTCCAGGCCAGAACAATATGGAATGCCGCAGATTTGATGATGTGTGGTACCCAGTGATGTGTGCGGTTCCGTTATTAAGACTGATGATAATCGCGCCCGGTCGTGCAGTGCCCCTGGGGAACACAACAATGACAATCTCATCATCGAGCGGCACACTTCCCCCACGACAGGTTCACTAAAGTCTGGCCACGACAAAGTGAGCACTTTTGAAATCAACCTTTGAAAACTGTCACTGACTTTACCTACATATATTTTAACAGGCTCCCTGGGTGACATGCACCCAGTAAGGTTGGTAATGATGGATGGGAAGTAGTTCCGTATCTTAACGTCGTATAAAAAGGGTTAGGCAACGATTTCTAATAACTTAAATTATCTCTTTCACCTTCTGATTTTTTAATGCATCGAAGTGTAAAAATGAGCAGATTTGTTAAATATTACTTTTTAAAATAATTTGACGTTTTTACTTGACCGACGCATGAATAAAGTGATAAGGCATACGGCAATGGTAATTTTACATAAAGCGGAAGAATACACAACGTGCATACAATTAAAGCTTACCCAGGGCTTTCAAAACGTGCTCATTTTACTGTGAATAGCCTGCATAAGAAATTATTCGGAAATTTACCATACCAGTGTATACGCTTAGTGAGATAGCAGGAATGGTAATGTTTTTCCTTTATACATTCACTGTAACCTTCCTACATATACTTAGAAAACAGTCGTATGCATAGGGAAGTTCCCAACTTTGTATAGTAACGACGCTTAACATTCATGTGCCTGCAGCTTGATGTGTGGTATTGTTCCCATGCAATTTGTAGGTTAATAACATCCATTACAATTTAGGAAGTGTACCTGACAAATGTTTACAGTGTATTATGGTCTGAGGAGCTATAGCCTACTATAGCCAGTCCGCTCTGATCATTTCACTTGGAGCACTGGCGGGCCAGCGGCACGTGTGTAAGATCCTACGCTCCACTCTGCCACTATAAAAAATAATGGGAAAATTACCTGACAAGTGTAAGGTAATATTCGCAAACTTGTGTGAGAACACAGTTTTCCTTACGTATAACCTAAAATTACCGTACTCTGGAGTAAAATTCACGTTACTTGGTAGTGGAAAATCCCATACATGGATGGGAAAATTACCTTACGACGTGTGGATCTCATCGTCCATGTGTAACTATTTAATAGTTGTATTTTATATATTTTGCACCTTAAAATTAATTTGTATTGTTTAGCCGTACAAGCTGGTCAACATGGCTCCTTATATGTACGGTATAGTTACTGCAGTCTGGAGTAAAATTAACGTACTTAGCGGGGAAAAATCTCATAAATGGGTAGGAAAATTACCTTAAGAAGCGTGCTTCTCTTCAGCATTGTCTCAACAGCTAAGTGTGAGGACGGGCGGAGGAAACAATCATGTAACAAGCTAATATTCACAGTTACTGTTACGCGGCCGTCATGGTCTAATAGACAGCCTTGCCCTCGTAGCTCAGGGGTAGGGTGGCCGACCTGTAGTCGGCGGGTTCGCGCCCCAGTGCCTCCGACACAGCAGATTTTCAGTTCGCTTGTCGCACTGGGAATCTGTCAGCAGGACGGCCTCACTAGAGCCTCGTTAATATAAAAATAATAGATAGAGCATCGGCCTATTACGAAAGAGGATTATGGTTCGCGCCCATTACTAACAAGAGCCGAAGATTTTAGCGTTGAGGTTTCGGTTGCTATTTACCAGAGGATGTAGGTAATAAAAAAATTGTAGTAATAGGCGAAACTCCATTTTAAATATATATATTTTTATTGAATATTGGAATATTTCCTTACTTTCATATGATTTCCCCCCCCCCCCCCCCCCACTTTTGTCAGGTACTTTTTCCTTACGGTTAGGGAATAGTACTTTACTTGTCAATTTAATCTACATTTAAGAGGTAATTTAACCTAACATGTTGAGGTAATTAGCTTCCTTTACATGAAAGGAAATTTCACCTAAATTCTTCTTTACAGTAATGCTTCCATTTCTGGCTGGTATCCCAGACGCGTTTTCCCAGCAGCGTAACACCCGAGCGCATACGACACGGTTCGCCCAGATTCGCCTCCGTCGTGCCCAAACACTACCGTGGCCTGCCCATGTTCCCAGTCGACCACGAGTGCGGCCATTTGAAATGCCTGCTGCCGCCGTGCCACAATATCCGCGATTCGGAACACATCGTTCAATAATCGTGGGCTCGTGTGCTTCAGGACAACTCCCGGCGTCTGCTGGGCAGCGTGCCAGACCTAATTGCAGCATGTATCGCAGTAGAAGAACGCGCGACGCATTATTGAATGTATCCGGACGGTGTACGTCAGACATACAGCGTGTTTCCAAACAACACCGACAAACTCCGGCAGGTTATTCCTGGCGAAAAATAAAACGAAAATGTCTGTACCACTTTTTCTATAAAGTGATTATTAAGGGAGCTACGTGCCCGTGAAAACCAAGGTTATGAATGTGATTGGGTTAATTTTATCAGGAACTACTCACGATTAGTCATCAAATCGGTGAATTGTGTTTTATAGAACGGAGATCTTACACCTGTGATAATGCAATTGGTAATATTATCCCCCGTAATCGGGAAAGTATAGGTGTAGTCACTTTGTGCTTTGTTACGAAACAGCACCCCTATGTTCATGATGACGCAGGAAACTATTACCAACCTGCCTGAGTTTTTCGGTGTTATTCGGAAACACGCTGTATATGTAATCGTCTTCCTGCTCTGTTTATTGAAGTCGCACATGTCTCGGTAAATAGGTTGTGTAAATATAAAAAATCGACTGCGTGTAAGAAAAATTCGGAAAATTAGACAAGTAATTGTAAAGATAGTTTCGCTAATACGAACGACTCAATAATTAACTAACTACTGGAGTAGATCAGTGGGCCATTGTTCACTGTGGAAACTATTGATGTTTCCACTCAGGTCTGAATCACCGTAAGTGGTAATCCATTGCGAAAGACACGACTGTGTAATATTTGTGTGGGATTTTAGATAAATTAGGATATAAAATTCAGCTCGTTTATTTAATAAAGACCTTATTCGTTCACCAACCAGGCCTCGCCAAGGAAACATAGGGGATGTTCACGGTAAAGTGAGCACTTTTGACCTAGCTACAATTTTCTTTAAGTTATTTTTTATCCTTTAACCAACTTCTAAAATAAATATTGCCATGTAAGTAAAAAATACAGTGTGTGTATCTAACCGCATTCGTAAGATAACATCTAAGTGCAAAATAAAATATATTTATTGACTTTTATTTCAAATGAGACGGATTTAAAAAACCTCACTTTACCGTGAATAGCATGTAGACGAATGTAATTCAGCCGGCAGATGCGATTTCAAACTATTTGGCCTAAATAATGGCAGTGCCTTAATTAAAATGTCCGTAAAGCAAATGCAGTTTTATAAAATGTTTTACCTTAAAGCTTAACAGTTTACTGTAAAACATTACTTTTTAACTAATGAAAAAAATAAATTACTGTTTTATTATAAGAATGCAAAAATACAAACAAATATATGTTTATGATTTGTAGTTTCCAAACATCTAATGTTAAAAGTATTGTTGATTTGTATTAGTTAAATATACTTAATACTTCGTTTTGAGTACATTACATGGGCAAAATCATGTGCAGTTTTTTTTATAAAAACGATATCATCGTATGTCACCGTGTCATTTCATAGATCAACCATTCACTAACCTGAACACTACATTACTTTGCCTTTCTGTTCTATGTGGTATCATGGAATTTAACTTGTGGCTCTTGTTAGCTTGCTGTCCAATAAAATTGAACTCGTTTAGTAGCGCATAAGTGTTTTGACGTCATCTAAAATACGCCCCATTTTTTGGTACTGGTCGAGAATAATCCTACTGAAATCGTCCAGTAACACACACTGTCAAATAAATCTAGGTAAAATTTCGTTATAATTAATGGAAACAAATTACACTTACAAAGTAAGGGAAAATTACCTAACATGTTAACAGAACATTTACAAAACGATGAGTCATTTAGTGTATTGAGAAAAAAAAAAACCTGGCACAAATGTGGGAAGATTCCTGTAAAATAAGGGGATATCTCTTACGCTACGTGTAAAAATTACTTGAGATAAAGTAGTAGGTGAAAATAATGAACACATATCACAAGCTGGTACTACACACAACCTTCAGAAAAAATACTTTTAAACAAATTTTCAAATTCCAGTGAGGCGTTTTGGGCGCGATCCATCGCCGTAGTAGTACGCAAGTGTGCTGTCCATTACTCCACCACGACTTTGAACGAAATACTTTGTATGAATTACAAACTATCGAATTATTATGTACAACAGTTTTCCACACATCCAGATACGCCACGTTATGATATTAGCTGTCAGTATCTATTATTCCTTACGCATGGTAGGTAGACTGTTCACTGTAATCTAGACTGTCCACTGTAATTATCTGATACCTGCGTCTCAGATATGATGAAGCTGGTAGGAGAAGAGGTTTGTGTTTAAAGTGTTTTACTTATTTAAGAAATTGCACTCGAAAAGGTTTTTTGACGTCAATACGTCTTTAAATTTGCGACCATAGTGGGAGGCAATCCAGAAAATCCGATGATAACAAAAATCGGGGTTAGAGTTTGGTATTGTAGCTCCGAATCTATCGCCTACATTCAAAATTAAATTATACCACTCGATTGCGAAACGATCAAAGCATATGTCACGTTTAGTAAAGACTGCGAAGCATCGGGCACCAAGGGAGCAGGGTGTTTGAGGAGGGGGGGGGGGGGGGGGGGGGGGGGGCGCAATTTTTAGTTCGTTTCGTCGCGTGTCATAAATTCCGCGTGGTATAACTTTTGACTATTAGAAGCTACGACGCTCGTTTACGTTTAAATCGACAGCTCTCGTCAAGATCAATCGATTGCGCGTACAATAACATTTGTGTGGATGGTTATGGTGAAATTGTTTGAGGTTAATGTAAACAATTAAGATGACTCACAATTTCGGCCTGTACTCGTGAAAAAGCCAAGTCGAAATACAGAAATTGTATACATGTGGAAAGAGCATATCAAAAGCAATCCAGTGATACCCATAAAACCCTATATGTCGAGTGAATCGGTGCCGGGAACATAAAAAAAAAACATCAAGGCCTCCGAGCGCGTCAACGTAGACGTATTCGCGCAATACAAACGGCCGTGTCCCCAACACAGTCAGACACAATTTTTTCTTGATTAATCTTACAGCTGGTTCAAAAAAAACATACTTCCTCAGTCTTGAAAACTTTTCAATATCAAGAAGTTGACTGGCGTGGTCTGGGATAAGCCAGGAGTGATCCTAAACTTGTCGTAGGCGGGTAGATCAAGTGGTCGTCGAAGTGGCCTCGCAGGATGAAAACGGCGCGGAGTAGGGATTGGTGAGTGCAGAGATTCTGGCGGCTGCTAATACCTCCGTCTTGAGAGCCGATGAGAGTGAAGCGAGGTAGGTACGGAGCGGCGCAGGCGTGCAAGGGCTGGGCAAACTGGAAATCCCCGAGAAAACCTTCCCGGCCAGTGCCGCCGCCCGGAACGATTCCCACGTGCCAAAATCCGGTAAGTTCTGTATTCGAACCCGGTTCGCCTTGGTGGGAGGCGAGATTTGCAAATACTACGGCAAGGGGACCGCGCCTTGTAGAGAATGGGGAAGTAAGTACACTGTAAAACTTTTGAGGTAAAATGCCCTTACATATAAGGGAAGCTAATTACTTGTACATGTAAGGTAAAATTATCTCTTAAATGTAGAGTAAATTTACATAACAAGTTAAGTGATACTCCCTAATCGTACGGGAAAAGTACCTAACAAAAGTGGGGGAAAATCACGTACAAGTAAATGAAAATAAAATTACACTTAAAAAATGTCCTGGAATATTAGTACAGTTAATTTCTTTATTACCTACACCCTCTGACGAAGAGTAACCGAAACCTCAACACAAAAATCCCTGTCACTTGCTTGTGGGTGGGCAAGAACCGCTGTCCTCTATCACGATAGGCAGATGTGTTATCCATTACACCACGACAACAGCATGACAGTATTAGTGAATATTAATGTGTTAAATGATTGTTTCTTCCACCCGTCCCCCCACTTAGCTGTTAAGACAATGCTGAAGAGATGTACGCGTCGTAATGTAATTTTTTCATCCATTTATGGGATTTTCCACTACCATGTACGTGAATTTTACTCCAGAGTGCGATAATTTTACCTTACCTGTAAGGAAAACTCTGTTTCCTCCACAAGTTTGCGATTACTAGCTTACACTTGTCAGGTAGTTTTCACATTATTTTTTACAGTGTAGCAACGGTACATATTCGTAACTTCGCTCAAGGCAATGTCTGTAACACTGAGAGCCGCGGTCATTGAAACGGCGTGTCAGCTACCCGACTCGACCACCATTATTCACTACACATCTATCCACCTTGATTGCTGTCTGGGTCGATCTGTTCGACCACCAACTTCTGTAGCATTCGCTTAAACAGAGCTTCGTGCTGTTACGAATTAGACCCGTCGTGCAACACTTTCGCAGCGTTCCCACGATCTCGCACACCTGTGAAGAATCGAATAGCCATTTTTAAAGAAAACATCTTAAAGAAAGCTACAGTCATTGAGGTAACTGGTAAAAAGATCGATAAATTATCGAATCGCCAAGTAATGTTGGTCCAAGGGGAGGGCGATTGCCATTCGCATTATCGCTTATCGGGATCAGATTTACGTCGTTGGAGTGATAAGCGGTGTGGAAATAGCCATGCCACGACGCGTAATCAAAATATCAATACTGCTACGCCATTACCCACAAGACCAAGGCCTTAAAACCTATACCTATGTGACGTCATTGACGACAGGCAATAAAATCTCTGCGCGACATTGTTTTGGAATATGTAGTAACGCGCGAAACTAAGATGATCAGTACTGAACACAGACATTTCGTTGCTTTCAATTTGTTGTCGTATTTGTAAACAATTTAGGAACGATGTTAAGAAATAACACAGGCTATTTCTTTATTTTCGTTGAATTTAGTATATTGCAATTTTCATACAAATAGAGAAAGATATTCAGAAATGTTACCTAATGATAAATTACCTGAATATATCAAGCAGTTGTAGGCCATTAAAAAAATATTTTTTAGATCGTTATCATGGCATATAATAATATTTAATTGTTTAACCTCTTTGGAGGGAAGCTTGCAGTGTCTTATAATTCGTAAGATATTTATGTTTTTTCAACCAATGTGTAGAAATGGACCAATGAAATGGTGCAAATATACTTTCAATAAATTTGTTTAAGATAGATGAAATAGGTTTTAGTTACACAATAATTACTGCAATAATCGTAATTATGTAAGGTGCATGAAAGAATTTAACCCCCAGTGTAGGCTTAAACAGCTATCGTTGACTATTGCTCATGCTAGTACATACTTCAATAATAATGTTACTTCTTGAACTGGAAGTCTATAAAGTTGATAGATAAACGCCTACTTACACGTAAGAACTATGTGGGCATGAAATTCTCTACCGAGATAGAGTTCAGACAATCATTTACTCTTTTATCGGTGTCAGGAAACACAATGACGAGCAATATATGGTATAGTTTATTTCCAAGAAACTTAATTAAACATAATTTTAACACCGTATTGTATTGTTACACTATAAGACACAATTTTAATTAAAATACAACCCAACACATACATAAACTATTCTAGCTGCTAGCTGTATTAATCACTTATGTTTGCCCCGTAATCGTGTCAGCACTAGCTTGGCTAAGAGAGGTTGTATGGCCTCGAATGAGTGACTAAAGATAATTGAGCGGCTCTTTACATCGAGGTCTTGAGAGTTGATGAGGGTGATTGAGGTGAGTATGGAGAGGCGCCGGAATGAAAGAGTGGGGGGAAACGGGAGATCCTTGAGAAGTCCTGCCGACCAGTGGCATCGCCGGGCACGATTCCCACTTGCGAAAATCTGGCGACCTGGCCGGAGATTGAACCCGGTTCGCCTTGGTGGGAGGCGAGCAGGCTAACCACTCAGCCACCGTGGCCCCGTATGACCTTGAAGTCTCGGTGGTAACGGCTACGCCTGTCTACCAAGGCTCAGGCAACCGTGGTCTCAATAAGCGGTATAGGGAAAGCAATATGCACCCCAGGTCGCATGACATTTCGCTGTAAAAACAAACACTCAGCTGGCTGAAATAAAACTTCTACCTCTACTGCACAGCAGGAGCCAATGAGCTGAGAACTGCAACAACAGCTGATGCGCGGGGCTAGAGATGCGGGCATTGTTTCCCAGCGGAAGTAGGGCCCCGCCTCACTACCACATCCTCCCAGAACCAATCCCCAATTGGGAATACTAGAAGCACTACTTTAAGTATTTAACGAGTCATCTTTAGACACTGCTTATGATATTATTACTAGGCCAATCAGCCTCCGTGGGAAATCATTGCCGTCTCTATTCTCTAAATCTAAATTCATTCTTCTTCGAGGTAAGACGGTTTTATAACCATTACAATCCTGCTCAGAATGTTCCATTGTTTTTGCTAAGAATGGTTGTCACCAGTTTGAGTATTTACAGTATGATTATTTATGCAAGTTTGTAAATCGCAATGAAATACACAAAATGAAACAACAGTACAAATAGTTTAATATTTCTAGAACTATTAATATTTGCCCGAAAGGTAGACAGCCAGATACTGTTAACGAAATCGCTGGCTGCCTCGATTACAGGAGCGAATTTACTAAATATGCTATGTATCAAAGGCGTTTTATATTTGTGTTCATAAAAGTAACTTTTCTTTTTTGGTTTAATTGAAATGTTGTTTATAATCTCTCTATAAATAATAATATGTCATTACTAATTACTATGAATTTAAAACAGTCAGAAAACATGGGTGTTGGTAACAACTAGTAAGAAATAGTTCTCAAGCAAATCTTATTTCAACTGAGTGCCCAGAAATGTGGTGCGTTGTCCTTTGGTGTGATTTTTCAGACTTAGTTAAGCTTAGTTTGAATGCGGCGGAGGAATATCCCGGAAGTACAACTTTAGCAGGGCGTCAGAAAAGTGTGAAGTAACTGTGAATGGATTATATTAAATGCACCTAATATCCTGTCACGTGCTATTTTAGGAGTTTTGGCAATTCAAAGACTGGACAAAATAATCATATATTTGAAAATAAATATATCATTTCCACAACAGTTGATATACAAGCAATGTCATTCCAGCAGGAAAAAAAAAATTAATAAAATTAATTTCCAAAAACTATTTTCCTATGTATGGCATATAGTGATGAGCCACGTTTGGACTATAGGGAAATTGAATTTTTTGAAACAACCGTTTTGTGTTTGCATTAAATAATATACAGTATATATTCACTTACTAAATATCTCCCTTCAAATATTGAGATCGTGCAGCCTGAAAAGCGTGGGTATACATTATATCTCAGAATTTATAAAATTTACCTTTTCTGAATTTTTGTACAGAAATTGTTGTAAGGAAGCCATTCTGTACGGGCTGCATTTTTAACAACCTCATTTTAAAAAAAAAGATAGTTTGCTTTTGTAATGAGTTAACAGATAAGTGAAATATCTCTAAATCTATTACTTAATTTTAATTATTCATAGGCTAATCGGAACACTAGAAACGAATCATTATAATTTTGGGGAAAATACCCAACGAAAGCCTAGAGAATAAATGTTACAAATATCTTTCAAAATGAGTTTTAGAAAAGTGGTACACGAGTTTTGATCTTATATACATTGTTTCAAAGTTTAATTTTAATATGTTTCTACTCATTTGGCATATAAACAGTGTTGCGGAAGATACGAAACATTTATGGAACTTAATTATATATTATTTATATTTTCAAGAAAGGTGGCATTACAAATTTTTTGGAGAATAGGAAACATTCGGTCTATTTGATCTGAAAACAAAGTGAATGGGAAACACGTTAAAACTCAATAATTATTTTGTTGATTCGGGTGGACTCGACAGTAATCGGGTGTTTTCGGTGATAAGACCAACCATGAGCCCTAGGATATATTTAACTGTAAGTTGTGTTGGGGTCACGGCTATTTGTTTTGCGTGAATACGTCTACGTTGACGCGCTCGGACGCCTTATTGTATTTTTAAGTTCCCGGCATCGTTTCGCTTGATCATTTGGGGTTTTATGAGTAACAATGGATTGAATTTGTGATGCTCTTTCCAACTGTATATGATTTCTGTATTTAGATTTGGCTTTTTGACGAGTGTAGGCTGACAGTGTGTTAAGTTTTCAAAATTTTTTACATTAAACTCGTACAATTTCAACATAACCACGCCACACAAATGTTTTATACACGCAATCAATTGATATTGAGGAGAGCTGTCGATTGAAACCTGAACAAGCGTCGTAGCTTCTCCTCTTCAAAATTTATACTGTGCGGGAATTATGAGATGCGGCGAAAGAAACTCAGAATTGCGGCGCCTCACCCCCCCCCCCCCCGATAGGCTTGATGCTAAGCAGTCCTCACTCAATGTAGAATATTTTTCGATCCTTTGGCAATCGAGTGGTGTAACTGAATTTTGAATGTAGACGCTATATTCGGAGCTGCAATGCCAAACTCTGCCCCCAGATTTGGTTATCATCGGATTTTCTGGATTGCCTCCCACTATAATCGCAAATTTAAAGAAGTATTCACGTTAAAAACACTCTTATTTCATCAGACTCATCTGGTATTGGGTGATTACAACTGTCACGCGTCCTGTATGTCTACAAGCGAATCACATACGTTTAGGACCGGAATGACTTATTTCTGATTGGCCCAGTCTGATACTAAAATTTCCTCTCGCAAATTACGTGGCCATTAATTACAGGCAAATTGCATGTAAGCCCGCAGGATGTTGAAGAACATATTGCGTTTAACTACTTTATCATAAATGCAGGTTTCCCTAGAAACCTTTAACCACTATCTTCTGAAGCCATATTATAATTTGAACTTTTAGTATACTAAAATGTTACTTGATCTGAATTAATAGACTAAAATGATGACGTATTTTGTATTTTAGTAATTAGTTTTTAGTATATAACGTAACTTACTAAAATAAATTGCCAAATCACAACCAATTCTGAATAAGTGACAATCGATTGTTTCCGAATTGAACGATGCTAAATACTAAAATACCAATAACCTAATTTCTTAATTAGAACATAGCCTGACCGAACTTTAAATGGAATATTTGTAAACAGAGCGAATGAGCCGAACAATTACTATTACTTTGTCGAGTCGCCGGCCGATTTCCAACAGAATCACATACATGTTGCGCGAGTGTGTTTCAAGGTCGCTCGTTCTTTACAGTTCAGCAAACAGACATCATTCTAATTAGAACATAGCCTGACCTAACTTTAAATGGAATATTTGTAAACAGAGCGAATGAGCCGAACAATTACTATTACTTTGTCGAGTCGCCGGCCGATTTCCAACAGAATCACGTACATGTTGCGCGAGTGTGTTTCAAGGTCGCTCGTTCTTTACAGTTCAGCAAACAGATATCATTCTAATCACAAAGTTATTTAACTGGAAATATTATGTATTTCTCTGGAAGTAAGCTGTCATTGTGCGTAAGGGTTTCGTTAAGAAAAGACACCGACAACCTAAATATTTTTTGTATGTGAGCAATGAAACACTTTGTTGTTGAAACCAAATTATTTTGTCGTTATTTATTTCGTTGCACCAAACAAAACGTTTTGGTTGGGGTTACTAAAGATTTTTTTGGTTGTACGTATATTGAAATATTTTAATTAATATAAAAAATGGAAGCCCGGACGAGATTCAAAGCAAATGAGTAGGTATTGAATAATTTGAAATGTTTTAAATATATACATTTCAAATATTTGACAACGCGTGAAAATATATATTTCAAGTTTCTCAGCTTACACTTTTAAGTTTCTCGTTGAACTGGTGTTGTTATCATTTCTCTATCATTACTAAGATTTAAAAGATGCACAAACAAACACTCTTACTATGCTGATTGTGACAAAAAATGTAAACAAATTCTCGAGCTGTATTTTAGAACAAAGGCTATCAAATGAGTGGATAAACAAATATACACAGTTGATTCAATCAAATATTTTGTTGGCAGTATAATTCATTTACTCCGTCAGAGAGGTTCTGTTCATTACATTTTGTATTTTATTAGATGAACAAAATAAATTTATTTATTTATTTATTTTTTTTTTAAGTTTTGTTCACTCAACTAAATATTTTGTTGGGACAACTAAATATATTTTTTGGCCTTAAACAATTACTTTGCTAGCTGGATCAAACCTTTGTCTCAGAGCAATCCCTACATAAGAGCCTTGCAATTACTTGGCCTGCGTGGATATTCATTTAACTACATTAACAATGGGATTATGTGAGTTGCATACTGGAGATTTTTTTTAACGATTCTTAAGAGATATTCAGCACCGATGAGGGAGAAATAAAGTGGAGCGAGCAGTCACAGGAAGAAAACATTTTACTGAGATAGGCTTATGTGTGGATACCAAACAAAAACTTACCTGAAAAGTATTTTTTCTACTGACCATATTTTGTTCTCTCATTTAATATGACCTTGCTCAAAACATCGGCATTTGTTCCCTTGAAACAAATTAAGCATTTAAATATAATTTTTTGAACAAAGCACATACGGTTTACCTACATCATCTACGTGTATTAACTACACACAATTATTTTACAGGAACTAATCAGTTTGGCTACATCGAATATTATAGATACAAACGGGGAGTCAGATTAATATAATTTTACAGTTATTAAGCATTTTGTTAGCTAGAAGAGTCTAATATGTCTATTATAAGAGAATTTGTAGCGGCAACAAAATCTGTTTGACACAATATTGACATATATTTGGTAAGCTGTAGAGCCATTGGGTCATTTGATTGACTTAGTTTGAATTTACAGCTCGAGAGTTTTATTTGTCTTTGTGGCAATTAGAGTAATAAGAGGATTTGTTAATACATTTATCGATGCTTAATAATAATAATATACACAATTTCAACAAAACAAGTTCACTAAAAAAAATATAGCTACATAATTTAAAAAATACCTACTCCGTTAATGTCTTGTATTATAATCATATTTACATACAATTTTAAACGTTTAGTCAAGGTCACTAAGGCGTAGATTACATGGGTTCGTATCTCGGCGCTGCACTCAATTATTTCTTAGCAATAATAATCGAAACTGTAATTTATGCAGGTCCATACAACTCTTTAAGTTGCCCCAAAATATATTTACACGTTTGGGGCAACCTAATAAAATCAACAAAATGATTAGTTTTCTACATTAAAATGTGCCATTACAGTTATTATAAATATACAACTTGGTTGCCCCAAGCAATTTTTTTTTTTTAATAAAAGTTTTTCTCATTGCGCTGGTCAGTGGCAACGTCTACAATATTTTCGACAAGTAGAAATCCAAGGCTACCCCACTGGGATTCAAACCCGATTCTCCGTAGTGGCACGCGAGTTGTATGATTACCACACCGCCGTGGGGCCCGCACCAATATAATAATAAACATTGGCTTCAGAACTTTTTTGCTTTATGGTCGATTGGAGACAACCATGTTCAGAATATAATTACATGAACCACATTTCGGGAAGAGGATAAACATGATTCTGTACAGAATCGCTGCGAAATATGGCAACGTATCTGTCACGTGACTATATTTTCGAAATATTGCAATTGCGTTTTGACGCAGAAATGTAAAGTAAATTCTTCCATACAACAATATTTGAGATGCAAACGAAATTTAAAAAAAAATTGCAATCCTTATAAAATTAATAGATTATAGATTACTCAGAACAAGATATGCTCTTGTAAATTGCGAAAATAGCCATAGAGTTTTGCGATTCCGACACATTTGTGATCACTGTTTTTAGTCAATCTGAAATCTGGATTCACAATGAGTTAAATTTTACATGCGACAATAACCATACAAACGCAACATTTGCTATACCCTTAGAGTATCAACATAAGCGAAAATTTTGATACAACACCGTTGAATTTCAGTAGTTCAAGGAAGCTACAAGCAACGGTGCGTAAAAGTATGCTTATGCATTCGCTTAAATAATGCGAAGGAACTTTCTAAATAATGGTTCCCGACGATGTAGAAAACTATCGCGCTATATGTTATAGACATACATTCATGTAACGCATTTGAATATAATCAACTAAATAGCACGAAATTCAGAAATATTAATGTTATATATATAACACATTGTATGTTTTATATACATATATATATAATCCGTGTTATATTTAAAGCTAATGAGCCTACTTTTTTCTACCTGGATGCAAATACTTTTCATGAAGTCGAAGTTCTTAAAATCTTAGGTGGTAGATGCCTTACCGTCTCGTTGACAGCGATATCATTAGAAATTTAACCAAGAATACAGGATGTTGCAATATTGTTAGTCAATACTTCAGGGGAACATTCCTCGCATCTGGAGAGTGAAAAAATTTTATGTGAATATAGGTCCGCAAACGCTTCGTTTCTTCGCTACAGCCCATAATACATAACGTACAGTGTATGGCCCGCGGGCTGGATCATGTTACTGTAGAATGCCATCGCAGTGTTCGTTTGCGTGATTACACGACACCTCACACTAAGACAGTACTCCCAGAACAGTAGGAACTGCAAGGGAAGTAGTTACACATGTGTGAAGGCTTATCATCGGCACTAAAGGAAATGTTCAAAATGCCCTCCATCAGCACGAACACATGCTTCAACCCGCCGTTGCATGGACTTCCGGATGCGCTGATGAATTCCTGGAAAATTCCTGATTGTTTCGCAACCCGCCTCAATACGATTACGGAGGGCGCCCACATCGTCCACTGGGGTTGAATACACAAGTACCTTCAAATGTCCCCCCAAATAAAAGTCTAGTGGATTCAAATCAGGGCTCCTCGGGGCCTGGTATGGGGCTGCTAATTACAGCTGCGATTGCATTCCACGGCTCCATGACCCAGCCCGCAAGCCATACACTGTACGTTATGTATTATGGGCTGCAGCGAAGAAACGAAGCATTTGCGGACCAATGTTCATATAACATTTTTTCTTCCTCCAGATGTGAGAAATATTCCCCATGCAATATTTAAACAACCTTTATATGCAAGACTGGTGAGACGATTGTAAATACAGGTGTGCCATACGAGGAACTCGGACCTAGAACCCGCAACTCCATACGCTAGCGTGCAACCAACTGCATTTCGGAGGTAGGAATATGATCATCAAATTCTTTTGTAATCAGTTTAAGGTATTGGTAACTATAGTTTTGAAATATTTACAGGGCTCTCATTTTGAAAACAATCCTTTACTAAACGTACCACTACTTTAGTGCACATATTGGACATCGATATACATATGTTTATATACGTGTGTGTATGTTTGTTTTCCAAATTATGCTTGCTGTTGATGTGTTTTCATAATGGAACCCTTGCGCACTATAACGTCTTACTTCGAGAGAAATACAAGCATGTCATATTTCCAATTAAATAACTTCTTTGTGACTGGAATTATGTCTGTTTGCTTGACTGGTAAGAACGAGCGACCATGAAAACACACCCGCACCCAATTTTTTTCGGATTTTTCACACAGAGTAGGAAAGATTAGATATTACGGACGTAATCTGTTACAGGTTACGTTTTTATTTTACCCCACTCGCACGTGTTTTGAGACAGGCTGCTTTGACGCGGAACAACCTGTTTATGGATAACAACGGTATTGAAGCGATATTAGGGCTGGCTGTGTCCCAATCGTCGAGACTGCTCGCCTTTTACCGAGGTGAACTGGGTTCGATTCCGGGCGAGGTCACCCAGACTCCAGCACGTGGGAATCGTAGCGGACATATCCTCTGGGCGGCGGGTTAAATCAGGGTGCTCCTCTGCATTCCGACGCTTGTCCGCATTTACCATTTCACTCTCATCGGCTCTCGAGATATCAGTGTTTAGAGGGAGCGGTGCATAAATAAACATACATTTAACATTCATTAGCGTGGTGAAAATTTACAGGAATTTTGAATACGACCGTAGGAAAACGATAAAACTGCGGTTCTCCATAACGTTTTCGCCATTCCTGACAGAAATGTTTTTTTTCGAAGTGATATATTAATTTCGAGATATTTCTCACGCCGGAAATTTGCACGTTTTATTGCGGGGTGCGGTATCGCGCTGAAGGAATGTATAGGTTGTCCCAGTCGGACGTGACAGACTTCAGACCTATGTAGCGAGACAGTAGGTCGCATGAGAAATGAATACAATTCAATATGCTGATTACACTTTTTTAAAATTACATCGTGTAAGTGGTCGTCGAGGCGTCGAACAGTTTCATGTCCACTAAAATAACAATAAGTTCCCTCGCTGTAGCAACGAAGCGTTCCTTTAGCAGTTCGGTATTGCGGGGTTCGGTAGCGCTGACCTTTAACTTCAAATATCCTGAAAGGAATATGTCGGGTGCTGTTAGCTCCGGGGAACTCGCTAGCCAGTTAAAATCTAAAATACACGGTCATAGTTGAAAGTGCCTATCGTCGTGTTGCAGAGCACTGTAGGCGAATGCGGTTATCATTCGCTTGCAATTCCTGCGCGATCTGCATTTCATACGGATGCGGTTGAAGGTCTGAGTGAAATCTAAATGAGAAACTACCACATGATGTATGGAAAGCAAGGGGACTGTTGCCGGGCAGAACGCATTGGTCTCGCTACAACGGACTCTCTCACTTGCTCTACTGTTTCCGGCGAACGTTCCATGCGCCTAGTCCCAATGAACCGATTATAATCTATAGTCCATTCACGGTTTCTTCGGCCTTTTTGAAACAAAACCTTTGAAAAAGCTCCCCATGTATGACGTGTTTAGTTATTTCCTAAATACGCCCTGTATCACAAGCGTTTTATACTCGTGTTCATAAAGTTACTTTTTTTCTGTTAAATTTAAATGTTATTCGTAGTTTATTTACAAATTATAATGCCTCATTTATAAATCATCTGAATAAAAGTTAGTGAGAAAATAGGTATGCTGGTAGCGCCTAGTGATAAATAGTCCTTATACAAGCTACTGTTACACTTAGTGCGACCGAATTTGGTGCGTTGTCTCCCTGGTGTAATTCTCCAGGATTAGTTAAGCTCAGTTTGCACGAGGCGGAGGAATATCCCAGAAGTAGAACTTTAGCAGGGCTTCAGAAAAGTGTGAAGTAACCGTGAATGTATTATAGTAACACACCCATTAGAATTAAACCGTCAAACGTGCTTCAATATGCTGTTCCCTGTTGGGATAGAACTATTTCGCGCACTCTGTAAGTGTAATCAAAATGCTCGTTGCACTTGCGCAACACATTTTCACCAAAAAAAAAAACATTCACACAGCAAACATGCGATGTTCCATCAACAAATTCGCCATGTCGACTACTCCATACTGTAATACTAAACTGTAAAGATGGCTGCTTCCCAAGATTAACCTATTACACTCTATATCGCGGCATTCTCAAATGGCGCACAATTCAAATTCGTTAAAACATTCTGTAACATCCTGTGTCATTCGGACAGAATTCCGGCTGTGTTTCGCTTGTTGTTTTGACTTTTTTCGTCTGGTTACAGCCTAATTGTGATGTCCTCATTGTTTCTGTGATGCTCTTCGTCTAACAGGACCATTGTATCTTGTTCCATAGGTGCGATTATTTATTTTATATCTATTTTACTGAATTCTTTCCCTCGCCCGTTTATTGTGTTATTTGCCCCCCCCCCCTTTTTTTTTCTTAGTCACCATAGGCGACGGAAATGAAACAAAATTTTGAATTTAGTTATACCACACGATTATCATACTTCAAAAACGAAGATGTTGCAGGAAGTGTGTATCGCACAGCCATAGAGCTCAGAGAGTAATTTTTTTTTCTTTCAGTAACTTTAGAAAAAATATTACATTCATGACGTGTTTGTTTGCTTCCTAATATATCATTTATCACAAGCGTTTTAAACTTCTGTTAACATAATAGTATCTTATTTTCTGTTAAATTTAACTTTCACTTATATATCTATTAATTATAATATTTAATTTATAATTAATATGAAAAAAACTGCGAGAAAATAGGTGTAGTCAGTACCTAATAAGAAATAGTTCTTATGCAAAATATTATTAAACTGATTGCGCAAAAATGATGTGCATTGTCCTTTTGGTGCATTTTTCTAGACTAGGTTAAGCTTTCAGGAATGTTGGAAATAACCGTGAATGGAGTATACAATGTGGTTTTGAGCCAGTGAGGCTCGGAGAGAGGAAATGGCGTAAAAGGTTGAGGAGGGGGAGTTATCCTGCAAGTGTCGGGCCGCACCGGAAGGCCGGGTTAAGCCGGCGGAAGTGGTCGGACGCCGGAGCGACGGCGATATTCGGTCGGGGTGCCACCACGCGGGTATTTTTTTTTCCGGATGTGATTAACATATGCGGCGTCTGCGGCGGGGTCGTGAGTTCGTGACCGGGCGTCGCGACCGCCGACCCTACCCAATACGCTTCCACGAGACGTGTCGCACGTCGCCGCACGGCGACGAGCTACACCGGGCGGACACTAGCCGCGGTGCGGTCCGCCCGCGATATCATTTCCAAATGCTCTGTCCCTTGAGGTTCCCGCCTGACTGTAGCTTTTGAGGCAAATACGTCTTTACATATGCGACCATAGTGGGAGGCAATCCAGAAAATCCGATAATAAGAAAACCGGGGAAGAAAGTTTGACATTGCAGCTCCGAATACATCGTCTACATTAAAATTTAATTACACCACTCGATTGCCACAGGATCTAAGAATATATCACGTTGAGTGAGGACTGCGAAGCATCGCGCACGGCAAGGGGTAATAAAGGGGGGGGGGGTGGGTTCGCCGCAATTTTGAGTTCGTTTTGCCGCGTTTCATATCTTCCGCGTAGTATAACCTTTGACTAGTAGAAGCTACGACTCTCGTTTAGGTTTCAATCGACAGCTCTCGTTAAGATCATTCTTTAGCGTGTATAAAAAATTTGTGTGGCGTGCTTATGGTGAAATTGTATGAGTTTAATATAAAAAATGAAGGAAACTTAACACAATTTCGGCCTATACTAGTCAAAAAGCCTAGTCGAAATACAGAAATCGTATACAATTGGAAAGAGCACCTCAAAAGTAATCCAGTGATACCCATAAAACCCCATATGCTCGAGTGAAGCGGTGCCAGGAACGTAAAAAAAACCACCAAGGCGTCCGAGCGTGTCAACGTAGATGTATTAACGCGAAACAAACGGCCGTATCCCCAACACAGCCGAATCCAATTTTTTTCCGCGTTTGATGCCGGGAGGTTCAGGAGCGATAATGTATGCAGTCGCCGCTAGCGAAAGGATCAAGAAAGGGCGTGTAGTGTTCTGGAGCGATAATGTATGCAATCGCCGCTAGCGAAAGGATCAAGAACTGGCGTGTAGTGTTCTGGAGCGATAATGTATGCAATCGCCGCTAGCGAAAGGATCAAGAACTGGCGTGTAGTGTTCTGGAGCGATAATGTATGCAATCGCCGCTAGCGAAAGGATCAAGAACTGGCGTGTAGTGTTCTGGAGCGATAATGTATGCAATCGCCGCTAGCGAAAGGATCAAGAACTGGCGTGTAGTGTTCTGGAGCGATAATGTATGCAATCGCCGCTAGCGAAAGGATCAAGAACTGGCGTGTAGTGTTCTGGAGCGATAATGTATTCAATCGCCGCTAGCGAAAGGATCAAGAACTGGCGTGTAGTGTTCTGGTCGCATTGCGTGTACCCATGGAAATTTCTACGGTGACGCTATTATTTTTTTATTGATGTAAAGACTGCACGAATGTTCAATACAGGGCTGTTGAGAAGTCTTGCATGTATCTGACACGTACATTTTGAGATACAAAATTTTGAAAAAGTGGTTTTTAGTCATTTTTGAATACTCTGAAATGGCGCTTCTAACGAGCGTGACATTTGGAAAGGACTCAACAACTCTGGCCTGAAGTGTGTGTTGTTTTCATAGATTTGCACAATGAACGCAAATTTAATAGTTTCGTAGAATACTGTAAATTACTAAGACTCTGTAATGCAATACAAGTGCCACATGTAGGCGCGAGTATCGAGGGCGCCGGCTCGGAAGCAAGCGAGCAATAAGGACGACAATCCCAAGCGTACTTAGTTCCCTGCCACTCTTGCGCGCAATCTCGACCCAAGTATTTGATTGCTGGGAAGTGAAAAGTAAAGTTCAGTGCACGTCCCTAAAACTATTTCTCAAGTTCCCAACCAGAAGATTATTTTAAATACAGCAATTCGTATAAAGCTGTTATTAGCTAAGTTCGAAGACTCGGAAATAGCATTTATAATTTTTATTACGTAATTAATAGAGACCCGAGAAATTCTCGATTTCAATGATCTGTAGACTAAACTTCACAGTCTTATACACTCTCATACAGTTATCAACGGTTTATTTGTTGATTGTTGTGGTAGTAAAAGGCGGTGGTTGGGCGCACAATTTTTCGCATGTTTGTTATTGACTGATTTATCTCCATGAGGAGTCAATAAAACACGTCGACCAATTACAAACGTAACATGAACGTACATATGTGTGAATTCTAACTTGTCTAGAAATGAACCCTCGAAATTCTCGGGTCTCTAGTAATTAGTAAAGAGCTGAAGAATTCGCGGATTCATTTTGGCCCAAAATGGAATCAAAAAAATCCTGTGTTCAAGTTACAATTGCAATTAGTTCACGCGTTATTGATCCCTTCCTGAAGAACTCTGTACCAATAAAAAACACGCAACAAAACACAGGACTAGACATCGCCTTCCGCTGTGACGACAAGCAATCATTGATTAATTTCATCTGCGTTATCGTAAGCAAGACTGTGCATTCTAGCATGCAGGTAATTGAATTTGCAAATTTTTCCGGTGTCTGGTAATGGGAGTAAGATTCCCACGTCATCTTAAGTGAGCATTCTTATCGTATATCACTATGAAGGGAACACGTTTAGTGGCTTCGTGAAAAACAACGTGTTCAAGTGCCCGGTAGACGGATAACTTAAGGTCCCTGCCTAGTGTGAGATCAGCAGAGCGAAAGTAAAGGGTTTTACATGTTAAACTATTTTCGTTGTATCTCGGCCACCTTTCACAGTATCGCTTTCAAACTAAAAACACTTTGTGCCCTCTGAAGAGAGAAAGCATGCTACAAGAGAGCAGGCACGAGTGAATTGATACAAGTCTGTGTTTTTTTGTGTCTATAAATCTTGATTTTCCTGATATTTCCAGGGCATTAAAAAGTACACAAATAACACTTGTAGCAAACTGATACGGGCAAAGATATACATAGCGTTTTTTATGCGATATCGAGAAATGTGTTCGAGACATTACTAAAAGCGATTAACCAGTAAAACCATAACATTCCATAACTAGGCAACAGACTTAAAAGTACGAGAAACAGAGACTTTTTTTTTCTCGTTCGAGGCACGCGTCGATACGGTTGACAATAACTCGCGCGACCAGTGCCCCATCGCTCCTACGCACAAGGCTCTGAACCCGCGTGCAGTGCTTCCGCCGTTACGCGTTTCTGTGCAAATCAGATCAGTAACAGTGAGATTTGATTACATGCGCTGAAAGTCCACATATTATACTGCGAATGTAACGCATTACTTTTCTTCTCTCAAACAAACTGCGCAGGCAAGCTAGAAAATGCAATTTTTAATATTTACTAAAACGAAAACTTACGGGCTTAACATTTTTTTTTTTATCTCTTCTGGCAAAAAGTTATATAACAAGGGTATTCATTTACTGAGAATATCATAAACGCGCAAAAAAAAAACGAATGCACATGAAATATGCCCGCAATACTAACTCTTAACATTGAGGTCTTGAGAGCCAATGTGGGTGAGGCGAGGTGAGCATGGGCCAGCGCCGGAATTCAGGGGTGGGGGAAGCGGGAGATCACCGAGAGGGCCCACTGACCAGCGGCATCGTCCGATGCTATTCCCACACGCGAAAATCCGGGAACTGCCCCGCCGGGAATCGAGCGCGGTTCGCTTAGCCGGGAGGCGAGTAGTCTAACTACTACACCACAGTGTCTCCTTCCGTGTAGGACGTTTAGCAGCAAAAATTAATTCTTAAATCACAATTGTTATCCATTTCATATTAAAAAACTTTCCTGGCTTTCGGACGGGATCCTGAAACTAGTTTTTGGTCATGCAAAAAATTTAAAATGCTTTTCACGCTTAGACACAAAAAAAAAGGCAACCCTTTTTTAAATTACGTTTTTTTTTTCGTGGTGGCTGCGTGGGGAATTCAGCAGCGTTGCTCCTGTAAGATTTACCCCCTCTTGCATTCATTCGCCATCTCTGTCGTCCTTCTACTAACAGTGCACTATGAACTCAGAACTTGTTGATTCTTTAATTGTTTAAACACGTCTGCACACTTTAATTTAGCGTAAGCTGCGAAGTCTGAACTGAAGCTGGGATTAAAATAGAACATTTAAAGGTTAAAATATGCGTTAAGATATGTACAGAAGAAACGAAAGTGTGTTATATAATATGTATTGGTTTCCAATGTAACTTAGCAGTTCGTTTGCGTTGTTGGGATATTAAGTATTGAAAGAAATAGTTTTATTTTATGTCTTGATATAAACTTGTGAGGCGACGACGACTCAGGACACATCAGTCGTTGTTGGCGGGAAACGGTTATTTACAGTTATGTAAGGTTTAACAATATTGAAACAGTCGTTTGTTCACAAAAACAAGCTTCTCTGATCGAAAATGTCGGCTTTGAAGTATGATCTGCTTAAATATGGTTGTGATATACAAAGTTAGGTTAGGAACAAAGGTAAACATAACAGCTTGCTGCCTGTTTCCGTTTGCTAGAACTAAGAATTAAAACATTATTGGAAACTCTAAATACAGTTGACGTGTTTCCGTATGGCAGATACAAGCTTACTGCATAGTTCTTAACGCATAATTGTTTTTTATTGTAAACTTAGCCTAACTATTAGCGTTTCGCACAGAGTCATTGCATTCAACTGATGTTTAGTTTAGAAATAGTTATAGTATGTAATATATTCTGAAGTAGAATGTTGCGACTCTCGTTGTTATGTCTAGTTTTCACGTGTACGTTAGTGTTATCATTACTGATAATAATTTCAGTGTCATCTTTTTCGCACTGTTACGAGTTCAAGGTTTCAGTGTAGAATATATAATGGTGTGATGTGTTACACTAGTGTAACTGTAGACACACATAGCTGCCAGCTTTTCAGACAATAGCCACTTTATTATTGTAAACATGGATCTTACAGAGGCGGGAATTTAATTCTCGTTTTTAAACAAACATATGTTAGATCTGAGCCTTATACGTGGTCATCAA
This sequence comes from Dryococelus australis, assembly GCA_029891345.1. Taxonomy (NCBI): domain Eukaryota; kingdom Metazoa; phylum Arthropoda; class Insecta; order Phasmatodea; family Phasmatidae; genus Dryococelus; species Dryococelus australis. The sequence continues at coordinate 132,229,013 of CM057009.1, forward strand.
TGTCCTTTTCCCGCAGTATGCGCAAGGTTTTCTGCTTAATAAAATGCACACCAATACAGTGTTCACATTCGTCCAAGTACGTAAATGTTGTACATGTCTCGGGAAATGGCATACGCAAGTACACGAGGAAACAAATGTGTATACGTTTCGCGCTCTTACAGCACAAAGGCTGTTATTGTAAAAAGCGATTAGTATGTAGTTCATAATTGGTATTCCAAATATTTCCTTTTCAGTAAAGTGGCGAGGAGGCATTAGGCCGATGTCACACTGTGCGTTTGTGCCGCTGCGGCTAAACGGGATGCGGTTCGACGGGATGGCCTCGTAGTGCCATACTAATCCCGTCAAAACGCGCAGGGGGACAAAAACCTGGTAGTGTGCTTCGAGCAGTGAGTGTGGTGAGTTGACCAGTCTGTGGTAACGCATAGTTGTTGACGATGGTGTATGTACTTGAAGCGGAGGGACTGTTGCGAACGCCACTAAGTCGCAGACACTGGGTGCATCCTTATAATGTTGCATGGGGTTAGGGTGAGAAGTTCCAGCAGTTTTATCGAAATATTGGAAATCATGACTATATATATTTTTTTATTACTAGATGTCAAAAAACACGTTCGATGAACTCCTCGAAGTACTGAAACCACACATCACAAAAAATCATACAACGTTTAGGAATGCAATACGTACAAAAGAAAGGCCAACAGTAACACTGAAGTAAGGCCAGGAATTAACCATTGGTCAACATTTAGCATTTTTACTTTAATAAAAAATTAACAGTTACATTTTCACAATACCAAAAACTAATTTATAGTAAAATGACATTGCAGGTTTCATAAATAAACAATCCTAAGTTACATACTGCTGTGGTCACCAACGGCTAGGGTTGGCATGCAAAAGTGCGGGGCGGCGCGACCTCGGCAGGCCAGCCCAGCTGCTATGGTAACATTTCCAGGGGGCAAGGGTAACGAGATCGGGCCTGCGAGTGTATAAGGTTGGAATAATGGCGGCTTGCGGCCATCTTGCTCTAGCCGCCGGAGGCCCTGCCAGATCGCCTACAGGAAGGAGAACCACCAATTAAGTGGTCCGAGTTCGACGCCATCCCCAGCCACCGTCGAGAGAGTCTTCACGTAGCCACCTTTGTTACTCCCAGGGCAATTATACCTCCTGTTAGGGCGTACCAGGTTACGTGAGGCGACGGGATAGGCGAAGGCACTTTCAGACTCCAAGAGTCAGAGCACTATCATTGTTTCACTCAGCTAGTCGCTCTAGCTCCTTGTCTTATTGTATTTTGCTCTTCACTTAATGGTCTTATTAAGTCGCGCCTTGGTCGGCTAAAGAGTAATTACATTGACTTGAATAAAAAAGTTGTTTTTATAGGCTGTTCACGGTAATGTGAGCACTTTTTAAGGCCCTGCTAAATTTTTCCTTTCAATTAATTTATACCTTTCCGCCACTTTTAAATGGAAACATTACTATGTGACTAATAAGCACAGTATATACATTCCATCACTCTCAATAGTTAACGTCTGAAATAGCAATAAAATGTATTTATTAGGGGTTAATGCCTTTCGTGAGGACCTTGAAAAGTGCTCACTTTACCGTGAACAGTCTATATATAACTGAGTGCCTTTACCTCTGACTACATGTATCTCCCTAGCAATGCCGCACAAGTGTGACACCTCACATACAACGTGTCGTGCCCATTCCGTCAAACCGGAGCGTTTTAGCCAGTATCACACTATGCGTTTCTGCCGCTGCGGCTAAAACGCTCTAGCCTGATGGGATGGGCACGACACATTGTTGTAAATGTGAGGTGTCACACTTGAGCGGCGTTGCCGCACCGACAAGACGTAACCGCATCGTGCTGCGGCAAGACGAGATAGCCGGACAACAGGAAAGGAAGCGAAACATCTTTAGTTAAATGTGAGCTGTCACATTGTGTGGTAGTGCTGGAGCGTTTATGGTATTCTCTAGCTTTCAAATACATATTCGTAATTTGTACTAATGTTTGATATTGCTCAATTCATTGAACACATACATGAGAACCCAGATTGTGGGACAAGTGTGCGAAAGAGTGAGTAGATAAAAAGTGCCGAGAAAAAGCGTGGGTCGAAATTGGGGGAAATATGTATGAGGATTGGCTACCTCCGCCTCAAGTACAGACACCATTTTCAATTTCGACAACATCACTACACGGCACCACCAATTATTCACCTTACCACACGCACTGCTTGAAGCAATCTGCCAAGTTCTTGTCCGGCTACGCGTTTTGACGGGAACAGTGTGACACCATGAGGTCATCCCGTGAAACCGCAACCCGTTTATCCGCAGCGGCAAAAATGTATAATGTGACACCAGCCTTAACTTTCAGAAAAGGCCAGTGAGAAAAGTTCTTTACAATGGTCTTTAACATTTAATTATCTAGACGAGCCAAGAAAAACCTAAACTCTTTTCTTCATGATTGGTTATAAACCTGGCGTGGCAATGAATTTAAAGTTAATTTGTAGGGCAGTGAGAACACTGCAAATGTTTTACAAGGCAAGGCATGGATGAGTGTAAAAGTTTGATCAAAATTCGAGAATTATTTTTTAATCATTCCATTATTAGTGTTACAATAATATTTACCTCTAGTTTTTACAAGTTGTAATAATAAATTATAGATAATTTCATCTACTGTGTCACATACTTATTCATTCCCTTCTTCGAAAATGTGTGATTGATTAATAGCAACACGTTCATTGTCGTGTGCTTTTCAGCTTCAGCTCCTAATGAGTTGATAATTTTAAATAAATGCACCTACGTTCCAGCACAGATTCATTACTTGTTTCCCGCTAAAATCCTTGTTCAAAATGTTATCAGGTGTCTAGTTGCTGTAACGGATGCAAACAAGTATACCTCTCGGAATGTGTCACGTATCGAGCCGAGTGTAGTATGCTTATATACATACACTGACATGACAAAAGTCATGCGATAGCACTATGCAACTGAATGACTCGTGGCGCCACCACTGCAAAACGACGTTGCTCGGCCTAAACCGATCTCAGTTGTGGATATGTGGTCTTGTCGTTCGGATTGACTGTTGTTTACATGCTCATGACAAGGTGACGTGAGCTATTAGAATTCGAAAGGGGCATGATTGTGTATGCCAGAAAGATGGGATATTCAATTTCAGAAGTTGTGGAGACCTATAATATTCCTCGATCCACGACGTCACGTGTGTGGAAGGAATATCAAAGTCAACACATTACGATCAACCGTGGACAACACAGTGGTCGTCCAAAGTCACTCGATGATTGTGACCGGCAGCGGTTGGATAGAATTGTCCGTGCTTACAGAGTAGGAAAACTTGCTCAAATAACACCTACAATCAATGCAGGAGATGTCAGACGTGTATCTAACAGATCTGTGCAATGTGCATTAGCTTCTATGGGATATGGAAGCTGAAGACCCACCAGAGTGCCCCTGTTAACAGCATGATACCGGGCACAATGCCACACGTGGGCTCGCGAGGTTGCTAATTGGATCCTGGAGGACTGGACAAATGTGGCCTGGTCCGATGAGTCACGATAGAGGTTGTTTCGGGCTGATGGCAGTGTTCAGGTATGGCACAAAGCCAATGAGGCCATGGATCCCAGTTGTCAAAAAATCACAGTGCAGACTGGTGGTGGTGCCGTAATGGTGTGTGGTGTGTTCACATGGCATAGGTTGGGTCCTCTTGTCCATGTGCCCACAACACTTAATGGTAACAGCTACAAAACTCTCCTTGGTGAGCATTTGCAGCAGTACATGGACATCAGTTTTTCTGATGTTGCGTTCGCCTAGTCAGCCAAGTACCTTTCCTACTTGATAGCTGGGTATACTGAATTCTAAGGCTGGCGACTACGCCAAGCCTGGCTGACACAAGGCGACCAACATGTCTCAGCTTTAACTGCTACAAGAGGTACTGAGTTATTTACTCCTTACTGTCATTCACAACTCTAAGATCACCTTAGTTAATGCCACTTTAGTAATCTGCAATTCCACTGGGATTGATTATGGTCGTTCTACTAATACTAATTATTAACACAACAAACAGTATGAACAACGATTTATGGAGATACTAATTCAATTAACAATAAACTGAAATACAAACAATAATAAAGTATTTATACTTCGATATTCTGCAATTATTTGACTTTATCTTTTACTTTAATTCTCTCTTTTAATCGTGTAACTTCCCTATCGCTCTAACTTGCACCCTACTGGAAGTACACCTACCACTGGCTCAGATCGGATCGACCGAAGCACCTCCGGGTCCTCCTGATGCCGTGTAGGGGGAATGAGGTGGTGCAAGGACGTCTCTTGACGTGGAAGTAGCGGCCTGGTCTAGAATCAGGACCAGCAGACCTGCGACCCAGTGAAAAGCGGCCCCTCGCGTAGATGTCACCTCTGGATGCGTCTTCTGATCGTCGCCGTAGAGAGAGAGAGAGAGAGAGAGAGAGAGAGGGGGGGGGGCTGCGGGTGGTTTGCAGCTCTATTTATACGATGTTCTCCTCCTTTGACGTAGGTCGGCTGTTGCTAGGTTGGACCTCCACAACTCCCCTCTCCTGGAGTGTGGCTTGCACACGGCCTGGTCTGGCGAATGAGCACTTCACGTTGCCATTCAATCGGTAACCAAGTGTGATCCCAACACTGGCAACGATGGGATATTCCAGCAGGATAATGCGCCGTCTATTCGGGCTGTGGATTTCCAGGACTGGTTCAAGGAGCATTATGGAGAGTTACAGGGAATGGAGTGGCCAGCACGTTCCCCCGACATGAACCCAATCTCCTTCCCCCGAAATGAACCCAATCAAGCATTTATGAGACGTGGTGTAGAGAACCATTCGCAACCAAGATCCTGCACCTAGAATTACGAGGGGACTTCGGGCAGTTATTAAGACATTATGGCTTAACATCTCTCCATAGGTCTTCCATCCACTTGTGGAGTTCATGCCGCGTCGAGTTACGGCAATTCTTTGGGCTAGAGGGGGCCCTACACGTTATTAGACAGGTACCCCATGACTTTAGTCATGTCAGTGTAAGTGCGTTCCTATGTTCGGACACAGCTTTAATCCTTGATGACACTTGAATCGACAAATTTAACTTACTGATTATTAGTACGAACAGTCACCTCTGTAGTAGATCACAGCCCCTAACTGTAAATACTGAGCCACATTGTATACTTTCGTGCATCTAACATATATTTCTCGACTAGTGAATCATCATAAATTGTCAATTTCCTCTCACATAAGAACGGAATGAAAACGCTACTATGATGTTTCACATCAAATCACATCATTAATATCAAATTTTTAATTTTAAGTGCTAACAGTACTCGTATTTTATTATGAACTTCTTACTATAGTAAAATAATAAACTAGAATTAAAAACAATGACCGTTAGATATTTTTAGTAATTCAATTTCGCAGAGGTAAGTAAAACCAAACTGTAATTGATATCGCTGCAAATTTCAGCAAATACAGAACTCTACGACAGAAAGGAAACACATGCCTTGATCGCCACTAGTAAATCATGAGTAAGGTATTCACAACTGCAACGAAACCTGATAACTCCCGTGAGACATCCTTGGTTTTAGCAGAATGTGAACGAACATGTGGGTGAACCGAGGTCAGGACGATAACCTACTGTTGCCGGCTGCAGCACTGGCAACACCACACGTGTGGCGAAGTATTTCGACTGCTACCTTCCTGTCGAGAACACTAGCGCTCTGAAAATGCCGTTTTTAATTATGATTGAGAGCTCTGAAAAGTTGCGTGTCGTCTTGGAAGCACTCAATAGGCCTTGTTTGATAGTTTCGTCGAAAAACGTGAGTAGTAGGGATATGTAGAGTTGGTCACATCGGCGTCTGGCACCTGAGCCGGTGTAGCAGGCGAATTTTACCCGGGCTGGTGAGATATTTGGAAAGTGCATACAAGTAAGGCAGCGCATGGAAGTGAAGTGAAATTTACTTCAAGATACGACGGAACACAACGGTGGGTGATACATAAGTAAGAGAACCGAGAATTTCGGGAGCTCATTTCTAGAAAAGTTGGAATTCACGCACATGTTCGTTCATGTTACGTTTGTAGTTGGTCGACGTGTTTTTTTTGACACCTCCTGGAGATAAATTAGCCAATAACAAATATGCAAGAAATTGTGCGCCCAACCACCACATTTTACTACTACAACCAACCAATAAACAGTTGATATGTATGCGAGAGTATATAAGACTGTGAAGTCTAGCCTACAGGTCATTGAACTCGCGAATTTCTCGGGTCTCTATACATTAGTACCCAAAGGAATCCCACCGACTCTCTCCAACATCTGCCAGGTTTCTCACATGCAAGAAAATGCACGAGGGATTCCGCCGGGACTCGAACACGAATATTTCGTAGAAGTTAGAACTTGTGTTGTAAAACACTGGAGTTCATTTAAGTACTTTTGTCAAATCGTTCCTAAATTATTGTGGTATAAAACCGGATTTCGCAGTGACCTGACGTTAAAATTCTTAATCTCTCGTTTACCAGCTAATAGCAGGTAAGTTATCGTCACTTCATAAAGTCACTTGTAATTACCAGAAATTTTAACGATGAGCTACTGTCAAATGAATCAAACTGGATGAATATTAAAATACGCAATTTCTAGCAAGTGCAAGTAATTTGATCTTTTATTAGCAAAAAATGTCACCACAAGGGATAAATAAGGTATATTTTCTCATGAAGTAGTCTTACATACACTCATAGCTGGTCGTAAACTTAATTTTCAAATAACTTAGCCACCACAATATTATTTTTACATATTTTATAATGCACACTGAAATTTTTCTTGCAATTACTCTCCAATACAGTCCAACAACTGTGATTACATGTTGTGGTTTGCAAGACATGTGGGCTAGGGATGAATTTAGAGGTACCAAATAAAAAAAAAATTAATTTTTTACATCACTCAGCCAGTCATGTAACTAAGTGAAATGTATCGGCGAGGCCACGAAAAAATCAAATAAATTTAATAACTATTATCTCGGTGATCGATAAACGGCTCCTATTCAGATATCTGTTTTACGCACTAAATATACAGTATGTTCACAGGACCCACCGGCAAACTCCGTCATGTGATTCCTCAGAAAAATATAGACGAAAATTCACTTATCTCCATCCTAATGGACGCCTACCCTCCGAATGAAGCGAGTAAGGCTAATTTTCATGTATATACTCTTCGTATATATTTATTTGAGTAACCACGTGACGGAGTAATTATCACACAGCTACGCGACACTCGTTACTTCTAACGCACTTTTTGCAGAGTACAGCACGGAAATGTTGGCGCCCTTAGTCGTCGGCCACTACACAAGTTTAACTGTGCACAGGTACCAAGAAAGTTTGGAGAGGGGAACAAAGGGGTAGTTGACTCCTTGCGTTAATATACAATAGATTGTAAAACTCTTGCCTCATATATATATATATATATATATATGCTGTTATTTACGTTTCCATAAATTGTAATATTGTCACGTCTCTCATAGTGCTAAAGGGGCACATGAGATGTAGGCAAACAGTCAAACAAAGTCCGCACTCATTTTTCTAATTCTGCAATGAAATGCTTACGAGATGTACACGAAAAACCACGCAATCAAAACATAAACCCTAAGGGCCCAATACAAGGTCCCGGTAACAGCTGATACATTCGAAAATATTAATTAACATACTGTATTGTTATACTCTACCACATGGCAGGAAGGGGTTCCCTAGCAAAACAAACTAAATAACCATTCGGAAAATTATAAGTTAGAATAAATAAAATATGCATTTTCATTGTGCCAAAAAGATTAAGAGTGCTTAAAATAGGAATATTTCGCTGTGACAGTTAAAAAAAAAAAAAAAGTTTGCCTTTTGACTATACAACTTCAATACGTAACCTAAAGAAAGAATATACGACTCATCTGACTAAAATCTTTCTGATTCATTCAACAAAACGAAGAAATCTATCAAAGAAACAAATATGAAAATAAAAATTGGGAAAATTTCTGCCCTGACTTAATGGGTCTTTCGTGAACTTTTATTAAATTTTCCCATAGAGATTTCACTCTGGAAGTTCAGTAGTAAGTAACACAACACGAAATGAAATATTACGACGGGGAGTCGCAACTCAAAAGCGTTTACAACGAACGTTAAGCTGACATTAATTTGAAATTTACTGTAGCAATCAATATGTATACCTTTACTTGGGCATTAAACCTAACCTTAATGTAACTCTACCTGAGAATGCCTACCCGGTGAGAATGTAACAAACTAACATAGGACGAATATGGGCATCCTCCACTCCATAGATCGAGCCACTACACAGAATCTAAAGTAATTTAACTTAAAATAAAACTTGACTTCTCCCACTGCGGCTAACAGCAGCCATGTCACGTCGATGCCAGAGCCAAGGCAAAGACACGCCCATAGGCGAATATTCACTTATCGTACTAGAATCTATTCCCAATGGTGGATGGTTTCCCAGCCACAAAAATCCCTGGTAACCCAGAGAAACCTACAGGTTGTAAATAAATATATGTTACAAGGCTCAGTGGTAGGTAGACTGGTACTATGTGATCATATTTTGTTCATAAACCCTTGTGAACGGCGTGTCCGCGGACGTCCACACGGGTGTTTGTTTGGACGTAAGCTGCTTGTTTCACGTAAATGTCTCTCTAGTCTTGAAATCACGGTGTGGGTTGGGCAACGCCTGTTGGGCTAACGTTGCGATAGAGCTTTCTCAGAAATGAGAGGCACCTGGGTATACTCTTCATTTGCCCGCCATTGTTCCGTCCCATTTGACGATAGCCACCCAAATGAACTGTACAGCACGAAACTTCTAAACAGAGTGAAACACTACCGTAGGCTGTAGGTATGGCGAAGGACCGCTGTATATCACGTAAAAGTTGATTCATTACCATGCGTACACAACTCTTAACTACTGAATGCGACATCTGTACTGTTCGTAGCGTAGTCTATGGGTTGTTTGCCTACAAGCATCCCCCTCCTCATTTCGGAGGCCTCAGCGAAATAATCGAAGTTTTTCTGGACGTGGATTTCTGTACAAAATATATTATCACATGGTACCACATACCTACCATCGAGTCTTGCAAACATATATTTATTTACCTCATGTAGATTTAACACCCAATGGCCTGCTGTACAAGCAAATAAGCCAATCGTGGAGTGGTCTGAACCATGAAGAACAAGTTTCACAAAGTGGAGTTTACAGATGGTTATCAAAATAATGGAAACACTTGAACGAACGTGATATTTGAAGCTCATGTCTGACTGCGATTTCAGGGTCACCCTTATCGACATTGGGTGTCAATTTATTCAACCTGGGAGAGGGTGACGATAAGGACAAAGATACAAACCGCAGGCACTCCGATCACCTTACGCCCAAAACCAAGCTGTGATTGGTCGTTGGTTGAGGCAGACCATCAATAATGAGTTAGGCCCTTTTATAAACGTAGTCATAATTTCCTAACCATCGAAGTTATGGTGATGAAATTCCTAACATAGGCATCGTACCCGATATCCACCATAATGATGTCATTTATGCCGTAAGTAATTTCTGGCAAGGTCAATCATGCATTTAAGACATTTTGTAAATTTAGTCATTATTTCCGAACCATTGAAGCTATAGTGATCAAATTCATAACTTACGCATCATCCGCGATGTAGATAAGAGTGATAGGGTAAAAGATGCATTGTGTCCTTTTATAAGCATAGTTAGTCATTAACTCACCAAGTGCATAATCACAAAGTACATACTTACCAAGTGCATACTTACCACGTGAATACTTACCAAGTACATACTTACCAAGTACACACTTACCAAGTGCATACTTACCAAGTGCATACATACCAAGTGCCTACTTACCAAGTGCATACTTACCAAGTAATTACACACCAAGTACATACTCATCAAGTACATACTTACCCACTTAATATTATTTTATTTTCGAATTTAAACTCATTTTTGTGAGTTGGTTAGTTGCGAAGGATACTTAATGTGATATTAATTTCGGTTTTGGGTCCGATTCTTGCTGAGGACACGTAATATTATTTTATTTCCGAATTTAACCAAATTTTATTTGTGAGTTGGTTAGCTCCTAAAGATACTTAATGTAACCTTAATTTCGGATTTGTGTTCGATTCTTGCTCAGGGCAAAACACATTATTTTATTTCTAAATTTACCCAAATTGTAATTGTGAGTTGGATAGCTGCCAGGGATACTTAAGTACCGTTAATTTCGGATTTGGTTTTGATTCTTGCTCAGGGCATGCAATATATTTTATCTTAAAATTTAACCAAATGTTATTTGTGAGTCGGATAACTGCTAGGGATACTTAATGAAATGTTAATTTAGGATTTGGGTTCGACTATTACTCAGGGGATGTTATATTATTGTATTTCTGAATTTAACCAAATTTTATTTGTGAGTTGGGTACCTGCTAGGGGTCATTAATATAATATTATTTCTGAATTATCGAGTTCGAGTCTTGGCCAGAAAACATAATTATTTTATTTTTGAATTTAACAAACATATATTTTTGCTTTGTATTCCTACTTAGAACAATTAATGTAATGTTAGTTTTGGATTACCGAGTTCGATTCTTGGGCAGAACACTTATTATTTTTATTTTGAAGTTAAGAAAAAAGTATTTTTGGCTTGTAGTACTGCTTAGAACAATTAATGCAATGTTAATTTTAGAGTGCCGAGGTAGATCCTCAGGCGACTCACTTAATATTTAAAAAAATCCTAGGAATTGCATTCTTACACATTCACTTACATTCGCTGTTTATCGTCTTACCTGATCAGTGTCTACTGATCAACTGATATGTTACATGTTCAATGACAACTGTTGAAGGTTAAGAATGATGTAATCGTATAATGATGTATTCATGAATATGAGGTAATCTTGCAAGTCCATACTTACATAAAAATGCATTGAATATTTATTAGGTATCCACTCGTACTCATGAATAATTGACAACTATACAATCACCAAATTAATATATTTCCTCTCAGCAAGACAACAAGACTTCAACTGACATATACCTTTTCATATGTTTCTGAATTTGTAATCATTATTATTAAAGGTGGAAGTTATTGCACTTGTGATGTGTTATCATACACTATACACGCTTATCAAGTATGCACATTATACCTAGAGAGAGACATATGTCCGCTCCCGAGGAACGATAGCTCACGACTGATGCCTTAAGGTAAACATGTTGTCCATTGGATATTTTCTAGCGAGAAAACTTCCAGCTTTAATCCTGTCAGGTCAACGAACCCTAACTGGGAAAAATCGTGTAATTGGCTTCGACATGTACCAGTACCCACAGACAGTATATTTCCAACGAACTACTCTGATAAACCATTTCATCATGTATTAGCAAAATACTCACATTCACCAATACCCACACACCCTGCAGGCTTACCGATAATTTCAGCTGGCGTGCAACTAGGCTCAGAGAGCCGACAGGATGGGAGATCTAATGAACAGTGAGTTAATTGGCACAGAGATCGAACCCTGTACGGAATATAAGAAGTTTTGTATATTTTTCGTTTCTAACTTTCTAAATATATCTTCTTCACTTTATCCTTTCTACAGTTGAACCAGTCATATACTTAATTCTTTTCTATTTTCCTGCAAGCCTTAACAATTTCTTGGAGTTTAATGGTTTCTCGGAGTTTATCCTTTTTGAAATGTAAACTTTTTTTCTAATGTTTAAACAATTTGATTGTTGGTAGGCTTCGGCTTTATGTTGCTATGACTCAATATGGTAGACTGTTTAACATACCCAAGCGTACCCATACATACATAAACACACGCACCAATCCACACCAATCCACAACGATCCACACACACACATACAACCATGCATAAACACATACACGATCACACACACACTTTCACATATCCCCTGCAGAACCACCAGATATATCAGAGCGTCATAGGATGGAGAGCCAACAGGATGGGAACTCTAACAAGAGATAGGCGGATTAATACTGAATTCAAGTCCCATTCAAAGTACTTACTTTTTATTTACTCAATGAGACTATTTACATGGCATCATCACCACATGGAAAACAGCTCTCGACTAACACCGTTAACATATACTGAAGGGTATTTGTTTCTCATCTGCAATCGACTGATAACTCATCTGAGTTCGACTGTCATCTTGGATTTATTTTATGTATAAAAGGAAGGAAGTAATTAAAAAATAGCTAGTTTGTGCTTGGAAGTCATCAACAACTCGATATATTTTGAAACATAATGTGAGAATGTACATTTCTGTCTACAATGATGCCAATCTTTCCGCAAAGCTTTCAATCTTTATCAATCCATACCAAATATGATAGGTTAGGCTTACATCGGGAGAGTCGAGCACTCAACCATCAAGAGTAAAATGTATGAAACCATACAACCAATAATGAATATTTAGCGACTCACAAATAAAATTTTGTTTAAAATCGAAAATGAAACCTTATGTGCCCCGAGCAAAAATCGAACACAAATACGAAATTAACATTACATTAGGTATCCCTATTTCACAAAATATTTCATTGTACAGGTTGATGCATCATCCTTGGCTCTTGGGGCCGTCCTTAGTCAGCGGACGGAAAAAGGGTTGTTGCCTATCGCCATTGCCAGTAGGAGTTAGACCGCGGGTCAGCGTCATTTGGGCACTTAAGAAAAGGAGATGCCGTCTTGTATATTCAGACTCGAAAAATTCGCGCCACATCTAGAACATGAGAAGTGCGATCTATAAACGGATAACCAAGCCTTGAGGTGGGTCTTGAATCACCCTGCACAACTGGGTAAATTAGACCATTGGGTACTCTGTCTCACCCGTTTCAGATTTAAGATACATTTAGCATTGTCGTTACTGACAATGCAAAATATTTTACATATTATTTGTTTAAGGATATGTGTTTCCGTTGGGCGATGAAGCATTACACTTTATGCCCGTATTACCCTAGGGGAAATAAGGTCGAAAGATTCAACAAGAATCTAAAGACCTGTCTTGCTATTTTTTACAATCACGATCATGTATTAAGGGATCGTGATTTGCATTTAATTAGAGTAGGTTTTAACAATGCTGTCCATGATTCTACTGGGGTCCCTCCATCCTTGCCCTTTTGGGCCGTCCCTTGATACATCCTTTACTGAATCTTTGGAATCAATTCTCATTCCAACCCTCTTAGCGACACTGACCACGACCGCCTGTTGGAGGAGGTTCATAGCAGGCTCTCCACAGTGAAGCTTGTGGTTGCCACGAAATTTGATAAGGTACGGGTACCAGGTGATTTTAAAGTGGGGGACACTGTGTCATGTAAAAGTTTTCTTCTCCCCGTTTCCAGCAAAGAATCTTTCTTCTAAGCTTTTGCCCAAATTCAATGGACCTTATAAAATATTGAAATTTTTAACGCCGAATACATTGCAGTTAGTTTCTGTTAATAATCGTAGATTTAATAGGGAATGTCATCTATCACACTTGAAAATATTCAAGCAAAGATAATGGTGCAACTTTAATATTATGTTTTGACCACATCTTTAAATTTATTTTGTAACGATCACCCTATGTTTCACTTTTTCCCTTTCCTTTCTATCCTTAGTTTTCTTTGGTTAAAGGAGACCACAACACAAAAACACATTAGCAGTTAAAGTTTTAAAAAATTAAAAGAAAAAATTAGAAACACAACGCCGTTTATTCAACATTGTTATCTTCAGAGGTTCCCGATATTTAACCAAAAACCTGAGTAGCGCGTGACTTCACTGCGCCATATCGTCAACCGGCCGACTGCCGCCACACGCACAGCTGTGATTACCTCGGCATTAGTAATACGTTGCCGGTAACTGTGTGGTTGTCGCCGTGTTAAAATGGTTTCAACAAACATTCGTCCGTACCAGTTTGAGCCAGAGTAAACATGTGCTGATTTCGAGTTGGATGGTGATAATGACAGTAATACGCTAAACACTTCAGGGCGAATGGGAACTCTATTTTGGCGTGTGTGTGGTGAGTTTATGTCAATGAACACTGATGAAGAAAGTGTCTGCTGCTGTGAGTTAGAAAATATAAACACTGTGAAATCTGAATTATTCATGTGCGTAATTACAAATCCTTCGTTTTCAAAGTTGATTTTGGACCCGGAAGTACTGAGAATGGTGAGGCACAATTCGAGTTTAAAAACAAAGCGTAAGTATAAAAAACTTTCGTTAACTGCTGCCAATCAAGCGAATAAAACTTAGGATTACATCAGTTATAAACAGTTTACATTGTGGGTAAATTCATAGACTGCAATCGGCTGCAGGAATAGAGTTGTTTTACCATTTTGTGCCGTTAATGTCATAAGGAAGACATTTCCGGAGGCCGATGGCAACTACATAGTTTACAAACTATAGTAAGTAAACTGAACAACAGCATTGTATTTTTGTAAAACATGGCATTTAAAATCTATCGCTAGAGATGTAATCAAAATAATAAAACCTTTTTCAAACGAACAGTTATTCATACCCCTGTTATAATTACTCCTTGAATAGCTGCTATCTACAAATTTAAAGTTTTGTTATATCTGTAAGGTAGTCATATCGTGAGAACAGTTACTAATAGTAAATTAAAAGTTTGTTATCTTAAAACAAATATGGAAATGCCTTTTTATAGCAATGCATAGTAATGCTTATAACATAAACACACACTGAATGTTATATGTAAAATTTTGCCTCCCTTTTTAATTTGGCAAATTAAATCGGGAGAAGGGCTTCTGTTTCAAAACATCAATGGAAGGGCCAGGCGTTGGAGCAATGTTCTCTAAGTTTTCACAAGTCTTTTGCCATAATTTTTGCAGCGCACTATCGCTAACTATTTCTAAGGCCTCAGATGGAATCCCCCACACATTTAATAGGGGAGAAGGAAGTTCTCTACCCAGAAAAACTTAAACTGGGTGTAATACCAGTGGCACTGTGAGTAACAGAGTTAAAGGCAAGGCTAAGATCTGGGAGGTTCATGTCCCAACTCCGATGGTCATTGCTATGAAAAATACAAAGGGCTGTTTTAACTTTCTTATTCACCCATTCTACAATATTTGGGAAAATGTAGTGAGGACTAGTATTTATGTGTTTAATTCCCAACTCGAAATACATACCCTTTGTCATATGGGAATTAACATAACTTGCATTGTCAGACACTATCTGTTCAGGGGCTCCGAAAATTTTCCACACCTTATCAACAAGGGTTTTAAATATGTGACCAGCCTTCATATATTTTAAGGGAAACATAAAAACGAATTTGCTAAAACCGTCACACACAAAATCAATATACAATTATTTCCGCCCCTAGACCGAGGAAGCGGCCCATAAATATCCATGAAAACTTTCTCACATGGCCTAGTCGGGAGTTGTACAGAATGGGGACCAAATTTGCTATTGAGCGGTTGTTTGGTAAGTTGCCATTCTCGACAGGATTGCACCTACAAATGTATGTCCTTCTGCATACCTTGCCAGAAAAATTTCCTTTTTATAAGCTCGCTAGTCATTTTCTTTCCCATATGAGTCCCTCTGGCAGAGTCGTGAAAATATTTGAGAATTAAATCCATAGATTTTGTTGGAACAAAAATGTTATTTTTCTTGAATCTATCGACAAAATTAATAAGATCCTTATCTATACAATACTTAGGGCTGCTACCTGACACTAGCTGCTCCTTAATACCTTTGTTTTAATCGTCTTCACAATGCCAAGTGTGAAAGTTAGTGAAAAATTCCGGCATGCTAAGGCTTCCTCTACACTGTTGTTATCTACCCCTTCCATCTCATGGCTAACGCCATCCTTAACCTCGTAATCATTATTATCAAACATCCTAGACAGGCAGTAAGAAATCACGTTTTCCTGACCCTTAGCGTGCACAATGTTGAATCTGAAGTCATTTAATTTCGCAATTTATCTGCCTAGCTGGCCTACTTGTTTAGAATAACTATATAGACATGCGACGACTTGATTGTCAGTATATAGGTCGAAGTGCTGATGTTCTAAGTAGGTTGCAAATTTCTCAACGCCCCACACACATGCTAGGGCTTATTTTTCAAAGGCATTAAGTTGTTGTTCGTGATTATTTAGCAACCTACTGGCAAATGCTACAGGCTTCAGACCCTGCCTTACATCTGGCATCAGGACCCCTCCGACTGCTAATGCTGAGACGTCTACCTGGCGGACAACTTTTTTCTCAAAGTCGGGCAAAATTAAAACATGTGGATGTGAAACATCAAACTTGAGGTCATTAAAGGCTTTCTCTTGTTTCTCCATCCACACAAACACAGTTTTTTTCTTTCTTAGAGAATTTAAGCGGGCATAAATCTCAGCATAATTGTCTATGAAACGGGAAAAATATCCTAACATTCCAAGAAAATGCATGACACCTTTTACATTTTCAGGACGAAGAAAATTCACAATGGGCGAAATTTTTTCAGGTTCCATTACAAGTTTCCCCTGGGACAAAATAAATCCTAAGAATTTGATTTCACTTTTCCCTTACATAACCTTTTCAAGATTTACTGTAAAGCCTAAATTCCTTAATTTCGTCAGGACTAAGCTCATATGTTTAAGATGTTCTTCTGGATTTTTTTGAGAAAACACAAATATCTTTTAAAAACAAAATTACAAATTTAAAATGAAATTCTTCCAGGGCATTTTGCAAAATTCTAGATAAATATTGTCCTCCAAATTTGACTCCGAACAGAACCCTGTTCCAATCAAAATGGCCCCAAGGGGTCACAAAAGCTGTCAAGGGCTTACCCTTTTCATGTGACATACACTGGTGAAAGGCAGAATTTAATTGATGACTGAAAACACCTTTGCTTCACAAAAATATTGAAGGGCATTTTCTATGTTCGGCATGGGAAACAGATCCACTTCAACCTTTTTGTTCAGCAGGCGGTAGTCAATCACTATCCTATACTGTCCCTTCTTCTTCTTACTTGCTATAAAGGGAGGTGAAGCATAGGCGGACATAGAAGGGCGAATGATATTTTGTTTGCAGAAGTCGGTTACAATTTCTCTTATGACTTTCAACTTTGGAGGTGAGCATTGGTAGGGCTTTAATCTGATCGGATCGTCGTCAGTGACACGCAATTCATGGTGCATGTGATCACAACATCCTAATCTCTTTGTGATAACATCCTCAAACTCAGATACTAAATTGTTTAATTTTTCCCTTTGTCTAACCTCAAAAACGCCTCCTTTACTATTAATGTTTTCGCTAGTCCTTCTACTCGACACACTGTTTGAGCTGTATAGGATCGCCTTTCGGATCAAACCAAATTTCAATGCCTGTTTGTAAAAATCTATGGATGCTTTGGTTTCGGAAAGGAAATTCAAGCCTAATATAATGTGATTAACGCGACCTGGCACATTCCAAAATTCTTTGGTCCAAGAATACTCGCCAATCTTTAAATGTAAACACATTTTGGAAGATACGTTAAACGAGAGTCTGTTGGCCACATACAAATTGAAACCTTGGATTTTTGATTTCAGCTCAGGAAAACGCTTAACTAGTGAGCTGGCTAAACTCTGACTCATTGAATAATCTTTAACTCCAGTATCTAACAGACCTAATATTTGCATTTCTTTGACTTTCATAGTTACATACAATTTCTTTTAAATGTCATTACCTTCTCCCACAACAGCAATCATTTCATTATTACGGCTACCTTTCTTCTCGGAGAATCTACAATTTCTTGCCAAATGCCCTGGGTTATAACAAATAAAGCACCTAACAACCTTTCTGACATTCGTACACTCCGCTCTGAGGTGGTTCTCACTACCACAAGAAAAACATTTACGTGTCTATTAAGGAATTTGCCCATGTACATAATCCACACTGGGTTGGGCCGCTTGCCCATTACTTATATCATGAAATTTTTCTTTTTCAATTTCTTGTCTGACATAAAAACTATTCTGGATATTAATGGTCCATTTCCTCCTCGTCTAGCGACTGCGAGAAGGTGTGCCCTACACTCTGGGCTCGCACCTCTGGCAACAAATTTTCAACAAGCTGAGGTTTAGGGCACACGAGTGATCATAAACTGATTGGTAAAATCTCATGACAGTCTCATCATAACTTTGAAAATGGTGATCATATTTTTCACGCAACCCATCTTTAGCTCTTTTGAAGCATAATTCCTCCCAAAATCTACTTTCTGTCGAGCACCAATATTCCCTTAATGAAATACTAGATAACAGTATGTCTAAAATGGAACAGAAACATTTATTAGCCAAGCACTGCATCAAGCAATTATAAGTCTGAAAAATATATATTTTCTTCAACTTATCTACTTGTAAACAAAACTTCAAAATATTTCCAATATTACAAGCATTTATAACATCTATGTTACCTAGGGCAAAAATGGGCTAGATTACATGCAATTTTCGTGTTTCCTATTTGTATAGCTACAAACGTGTTATCATTACCGCTCAGCTGGTTACAACTTGTACCAGTACTGCGCAAAAAGGTAGTCATTTTTCTGCCATTCGTCAATATTTTCTGTCTCCTCTCCTGTTATGATTGCCGCACTTAGTGTCGCTAACGTGGGTTTTTCCATTTTACTCACCCAAGAGGTCATGATGGTCAGACTGGAAATTATTAGAAACAGCTGCCTAGGGCGAAAAAGGGCAAAAAAGGCTAGCAGAGAGGCACAGATTTGAGTCGCCCTTGTCCCTTAAGGGCTCAGGCACTTCAAGTCTACCTCACTTGCCGTAACCTCCACGCAACGTTTATAACACATCAAGGGACAAGCATCACTCGTCTTCAACAAAAACCCCGTATGTCCTTTTGTACCCCGTATATTTAAGATTAATAAAATATATAACCTTTAAGGCAGTCGTATTCTGGCAAAAATGTGTTCACATTTTGTGAAATATTTTTTAAACAGAGTATGTACGGGATCAGTGACACTACTAATGGCTAATTCATGCAAGTAAAGTTTGCTTTCCTTTATTTCTAATTACTGGAAAAATAGTTTATACACAACTTTAAATTTATTTGTATACACGCTGCACTCTAGGCTTAATTCTGTGATAGTAAGTATATGGCACCATAATAAATATTAACTCCAAATTTTAACATTCGAATTATTATGAAAAGTAGAATTTACACACATTATAAATGGTCGCTGCTTGTGGGCCGCGCGAGTGAATCGTGATAGTCAAACTTGGGGAAACTTTTAGTCTTAACCGCCCGCGATGTTCTCAGGCTAAATTATCGATGAGACAGTACCTTAATATCCATTAATTTATGAAACCGTGTATGCAACCTCCATGCATACACAAGGAATAACGGCCGTTCTTAGCAGCTGCAATCCCCGGCAGGCTAGAAAGCCTGCTGCGCAATTTCATACAAATGGGGACGGTCTGTTGGGATAATGTCGGCCGCACTCCGCCTGGTGTAGCGAAGAATATTTCCAACAAATTGCCGCTTTTACTCCGAAACACAATTTACATGCTTTCATTCCAACAGTCTATTCCCGCACATGTAAAACTTTACGAATGTGACGTGATGGACAAGACAATGTACTGCAACTAACATTGCGAAAAACACACACACAAGTTACTGTAAATTTTGTGGAGGCTGTCGGCGCAAAAATCTTAACCAACTAATATTCAACCTAGATGCCGACGTCTTTAGCACCATTAATATATTTGTAACTGCTGAAGCTTTGTTACGCGAAAGGCAAATTTTACTGATGCCATTCCTTCCAATCACGCTCAGAAAAAAACAGCTGACATCGCGAGCACACGCTTGGTGCCTCCGCAAGACTAGACAGCCAGCGAACTTATGCCCTGACCTACCGCAAGGGAACACGCCGTCTCCCGAGCGCCACTACCAACGACCAAATTAAATATACACTTGACAGCAAAGAGCTTCAACGGCTCAGCACAGCTGGGCGGGGAAAAAATTACAAGTACAAATATTAATATAAAATTCAGTTGAGAAATAAAAATAATATTAAATGCATTATCGTGATCTAAATTTAAATGCTTAGTAAACAAATATATTTATAATCAATTATACTAATAATCAATATTAAAAAAACAAATTATAAAAGCAAAGAGCTTAGTGTCAATCCCAATTCGCACACACAGGGCTACCAACTTTTGAGAGATACCACTAAAAATAAACTAGTGACGATGCACTCATCACAATATCATTTGTTGCTTCATACTATGTGTGTGTTTATTATGTGTGTTTGTATAACTATGGCTTTTAGGTGTATAGTTTGTAAAGTCGTAGGAAACAAAGTAGGTGAGTCAGTCAGTTTTTCAACTTTCTGTAATGAGCAACCCTCCTAATGGCGACGTGGTGTTGTCGAGTCCTATCACTCGTGGTTTCCACCATGTCTCTCCTCCACAGCTGACCCTCCAGAGACGTACATCAGTAATGATCTTTCTCCCTATCCTGACTGTTTACAGGCTGCTCACATCAATATTCAGTCTTTGCTGGAACACATTGATGAAGTGAGGAGATTTTTTATGCCACTGTCTTTGCATGCGATTTTAATAAATGAATTATGGTTAATACCAAGCCTTTCATCGATGCTCATTAGCCTATATGTTTATCAAATTGTGCACAATGACCGTATTAATAAAGGTGGTGGTGGAGTGGCAATTTACATTAGGGTTAATATTAAACAAAAATTCTCTCATTGTTAACCTCCAAGTATGCAGGGAAGTCAGAATTTATCATTAGGTTAACAATCCCACCGAATAAAGTTCTATTAGCAGTAGTTTATCGGCCACCAAAGGTGGCAGAACTGTCTGAATTTGAAGAAGCGTTGTCAAATTTGATTGTGGATTACGAGCACTGCATTATTATAGGAGACTTCAATATAAACCTTATGTCTACACAAATTGAGCTAATATGCTACTAACTACATTTTCCTGTATGAACATTACAGTTTGTCCACTTGGCGCCACTCACCACACAGCCTGGAATAATGTAATGTATACATCTAAACCCAAACTTATTCTGATGCATGGGTAGACTGCTGCTCCAGGTAGTTCATTTCATGATTTTATATTCCTATCCTATAAACTGTGCACTCCTAAATTTAAACCTAAAATAATTACTTATAGAGATTTTAAAATATCGATATTGATTATTTGAACAGCGATGCGGCACTGAAGCCATGGCTTGAAATAAACATGACTGATACTATGGGCGACAAAATTTCCCGTTTCAGACAGATGATCACAGATTTGTACAACAGGATGGTGTCACTTAGAACTAGGCGGGTAACAAAACCGACTGCTCTGTGGCTGACGAATTATATTGTTTAACTGATGGGAAAGCATGACAATGATTACTCCAGATATAAATGGAACATAAGAACCAATGCCCCTGCACCTGTCAATTTCGAACAGTTGGTAAGGCGGGCTATAATACTCTATTTACTCGAATCATTTGGTTTATGCCGAACCTCTGGTGATTTGTGGAAAAGTCTGCATAATTTAGGGATCTGTAAATGTAAAACAAAACTAATATTAGTTCACCTGTAAACATTTCTCCAGAAGATTTCAACCGTTACTTTGTACATTCTTCATGTTGTAAACAGGTTGTAAACAGGTTGTAGGGGATATAAGAGGTTCTGCTTATAAATCATCATGAAACAGTGAATGAATCTCGATGTAATTTGTTAAATTTTCTACGTCTATCTCTAAAGAAGACTTACAGAGCAATAATGCACATAAAGTCTAAAGCATAATTATCGGACTGTGTAAAAATTTGTTTAATTCATATAATAATACACATTTTATTACCTGTAATTAATGATGTTTTCATCAACTCGCTGTCAGTTAGTCCCTTTTCCACTTCTTGGAAATACACCATTGTGAAACCACTTGCTAAGCGCACCAGTGCAACTGTGTTAGACAATTTTCGGCTCATTAGTATTTTACCAGCATTTTCGAAAGCCGGCTTCCGTACAGGACATAGCACCTGCACTGCTCTTATAGACATCGCAGACTATCAGAATGGCCATAGATAGAAGTCATGCGAATGTACTGGTTTAATTATATTTCAGTAAAGCTTTTAATATGGTATCATGACATTATCCTGCAAAAAATTTAACTATATTTTTATTTCTCATTTCAAGGTCGTCATCAATGTGTAGTTATTGGTGGTAAAATGTCGACCTGGCAACCTATGAACTTAAGCGTTCCTCAGGATAGTGTGCTTGGGCCGCTTCTTTTTTACTTATTTATTAATGACATATCATCAGTGCAAAAAAAATGTCGTTATCATTTATATGTGGATTATCTCAAATTGTATTCATCTACTTCTCCTAAACTAATCAGCTCTTCAATTAAGGACATAATTAATGACCTTGAATCGGTACACCTTGGGCACAACAGAAATAAGTAACATTGAATACAAAATACACAGCACAGTGTCTCGATTTCTTCTTAACAGAATATGTTGCTCAAAACCAGCAGAAATGCTAGGGTGACTGCAGTCGCACCTTGAGGTAGATGTCACCTTCCCTGAAGAACAGCGGAGTGTACAATAAACACCTTTGTAGTCGGCTGCACAACTGCTGTCCCATTCCATTATTGTTTATTACCAGTTTTCCCTTTTGGTACACACATCATAATTCCCAGCAGAAACACCATCATATGAAATGGTTTGAAACATTCACACTAGTACACACAATATTAAAAGAAGTTTCATTCCATTTAACAATAGATAACTGCATTTACCACTGCCGTCATAACTCCCAATTTCCGGGACAGTTACGAATAGGATGTGGGATGCAATCAACACAAAAGCATAACTGGATTAACCACATTAGATGGTCCATCCTGAAGGGTAAGCCAGTTATGTTTCCGATACTTATTGGTCTATCACAAATATGACCATTTTCGGAGTGACAAATATTTCTGGCCTACGAAGTGTAATCACTCGAATCCCAGATGGTAACACCTTTGCGAGTCATACCACTTGCAATATACCAGCAACCGTCCATCATATATCACCACTGTTCTACAGAAACTGGCTTAAGGTCTTTCGGGTACAAGAGCTCGCGGGAACATCAATTTATCCAAACATGGTTGATGCACTGTGTACGAACATCTGTCTCGTTGCCTTTACTTGAGTGTCTCCATCTACTCACAACATCAGCAAACTAGTAAACACTTTGCCAGTTAGTGACCTCGGAGGTAATAACTATGAAACTACGCATGCCACTAAGCTAACAATGGGGCAGATTCCAGACTTGAAAGGCTCGACCAACTCACAATATTTATTAAAAAAATATAAATCTGAGGCCATTTTAGCAAGGTAATTTAAAAACAAAAGTTGCGCTGAAAGTATCACAACCTCCCTTACTAAACATACAACTCCAGGCGAAACTAAACTCGGGCAGGAGATTATTTATTTCTAAAATTATTTGGAAAACATGCTTTAATCTGAGATATCTACTCACTAAAACATGACAAAAGTTACAAACAGCAAGCTTCCAAAAAAAATAAACCACAGCCACTTTAGAGTAAACAGATAATATGTACAAATAACAAGATAAGAAGTTCAAAAGACAACAGAATGCAGATATTCCAGAATTACAGTACTGTCACCATCACACCAGTTTCCTTACCCATCAGTGAAAAAAAAAACTTATTTACCATTGACACATGTAACTTATTAATCACACAAAGTTATTGCTGGGGTTCACTAACAGCACAATCACCAGTGTCAAGAAACCTTGCACCTTATATGGTCCATCATAGATCATTGAATGCTTCGAAGAAATAAAATCAACCTTTTTGCTTTGACTAATCATTTTACATCACACTAAATCACCCACTTTGATACAACATAAAATTCGTCCCTTATTGTTTTTTTTTTACAGAAAAGCTCAAAAGTGACTTCTTAACCTCTTGCTATATTTCCTGATGTTTACTTACAGTAGCTTCCTCAAAACATTATGGCAATACTTTCCAGTAACACAAAAGTGGGTACAGAAATATACGACTCAACAACACCATACTTTGACAGGTTTTCCAGTCACACCATGGGGTACAGAATTTAATGCCACATTCATTATGGAATATTTTCATCCCATGCTCACTATTTCTCATGATGGAAAATAGTCAACATGACGTTAATCGATTTATTTTCCTTCTCCACTAGGTTCGGGCAAAGGTAATATGGACTAGTGTGAACCTGTTTAATGCCCCAACTAAAACATAAGTCTTTGACTACTTTAGATGTAAAATAAGCAGCATTATCACAAACTAGAATTTCAGGACCTCCAAAAAATTCTAAAAACCTCCATTTCTAGCTTAGCCACAATGAATTTGCCTCAATGTCTCTCATCACTAAAATCAAAACAAACCAAGAAAACCTGTCCATTAGAATTAACAAACAATTATTTCCTTTACTTGACCAAGGTAATGGACTGGAGATGTACATGAAGACTCTTTGCCACAGTCTAGCTGGAACATTCACAAAATAAAAAACCCACCTTAGAATTTTGGAGTTGCTTTGCAGTTTGACAATCTGCACATTGCTTTGCATAGTCCTCCACATCCTTATTTAAACTACCCCAAAAAACACAATCTCAATTATCAGTTCTGTCTTTCTCTTACCCAAATGCTCTCCCACAGGGGGAATTGTTGAAATATCTAAGCAAACATTTCTCTTACCACTTTAGGTACCCATACTACCTTCTTCCTGTTATGAGTAACAAAACACAAAATACCTTTACCTTAAGATATTTTGTCTATCCTTCTTTTATTCTCTCCACAATATCTGACAGTCCTGTTATTCCCCTTGCCATTTACGAATATCGACAAAAGATTCCAGGATCGTATGTAACACATGACAATTCTCAACAACCTTTTTTACACCCATTTTGGACAAACTCTGTTGGGTCAAACATTCTTGACAGCGCATCAGCTACATCATTGTCCTTGCCGTGTAAATGTATGATTTTAAAATGGAAATAGGTAATGCTCATGATCCACTACCCAATTTACCCAACTGGCATGGATGAGAAAATAACCAAGTCAAAGCCTCATTGTCAGTGATAAGATCAAATTCTGAATGCTGAAGATAGGCTGCAAAGTTCTCTACTCCATAAATGCTGGTGAGGGCTTCTGTCAGATACATGATATTAACTTGCTCTGTACCTGTTAGGGTCCGACTGGCGAAGGCCACTGGTTTGAATTCCCCACATTTCCTCTGTAGTAGAACAGAGCATCCACTTTCAGAACAAACCTTTCATAAAATTGTGGGAGGCTCAAAACAGGAGGGTGAGAAATGGCATACTTCAGTTTTTCAAATCTTTTTTGTTGAGCATTCCCCCAAACAAACAGTACATTATTGTTATTTAGGTAGCTCAATGGCGCAAATTTTTGTCACCAGAACATTCCATAAATGTAGGAAAATAATCCAACAGGCCCAGAAATCTCGTCATTACTTTCATATTTTTGGACAGAGGGAAATTATCAATTGGTGCTATCTTAGCAAGAGCCATAATTAGATCGCCTTTCCTCACTGTAAAACCCAAAAACTTAATCTGTTAATGCACCCAAGACACTGGCTCTCGATTAATAGTGAACCCTGCCCCTTTTAACTATTCTGAAACTCTACTTTCATGCTCCATGTGCTCCTCGAGGGAATTTAAAAATACTAATATGTATCGTCAAGAAATATCACTACAAACGGAAGTTAGATTTCCTCCAAGAACATATGCAGACTATAGGATAAATACTGAGCCTCAAAATTAATATGATTCATAATGCTCCCAAGGAGTAACAAAATCAGTTACTTTCTTGCTACCTTCCTCCAGAGTGCATTGATGGGACACAGAGTTGATTGTAAATAACACGAAATATTCTATGCCTGATAAATACTGAAACAAAAAGGTCAATTTTGGGCATCGTAAATGGATTCATCTTACTCATCTTATTCAATTGGTGGTAGTCCACGAAAATACAACATTTTCCAAGTTCCTTCTTTTAATCAGATATGCTGGCGAAGCGTAAGGAGAAACACTATGGTGAATGATATCCTGATTTAGTAAATCTTTAATAATCCTACAAATAACATCCAACTTGGGAGGTGAGCATTGATATGAATAGCAAGACACAGGTTTTGAATCGGTCAAGACAGTTTTATAAGGTAAAATATCGCAATTACCCATCCAAGTTGTCAACATATCCTGATAATGGTCTATGGTGCCTTGCAACTGCAGCTTCTGCGATTCACTCAATTCATCACATTCACTCTCAACTCCTACTCACAACTTTTAGTTTTGTACAGCATTACCACCATTTAAGTGACTGCATATTCCTTTTCAAAAGTAAAATAAATTCTTTTATCTTAGCAAATCAAAATCGCAAAGCTTTCCAAAAGGAAATTTAGACCCAACACCAGATCACAATCAGCCCTAAAAATACCCAAAATCATCGCATACAGGCAAATTTGTGCAATTTAAAATGCAAGTTGACGCCCACTTTCACTCGATTAATTTTACCATTTGCCACTTGCAACTGAAAATCATCATCTACTTAAATTTTGTCCTTTGTTTCTAGCCTTTGAATCACTAACCCTTTCAAAATGCTTGACTCACAAAACAAACACTAGCTCCAGTATCAAGCATAGCTTCGACCTGTTTGTCCGCTATATCTAGGGTTACCTACAAATGTGTATTTCTTCCAACCTTATTTACCATGGCCACCTGATAATCAGTGGAAACTTGCTAATCTTGTCCAGGAGGCTTAGACCTAAAATTCTTGGCTATATACGCCCTATTTTCCTGCAGGCAAAACACTCCCTGGAATTAGCCAAAGCAAAATCAAATTGCTGTTCATTCTCCTCTTTTTTTACACCCTTCAGATACCTTGGATATACGGGTTTTTGCTAGATGCCCCTTTTTTCCAAACGGAAAACACTTATTGGTATATTTTACTACAATTTTAAGCTGCGATTCAAGTGCCCTACTTTGTTATATTTTAAACAAGTCATTTTTTTCTTTCCCCCTTTTCCTGAGTTATCTGTCAATGTACCCTAGAATGCTCTTTTGTAATTCCTTCATCCTATAAAAGCTTTTGAAATGAATACACCTAATTGTCCACTTTACGCCCCCCCCCCCCCTTCCACTCGCAATTCCTTCACATATTTAGGAATAGATAAACAGATATTAAGCTGTCTCACTGCTAGTGCCATAATTTCTAGCTGTAAGAAGATGGAATCCTCCACAGTATATTTTACTAACAGTGTGCTAGAGTACTTAGAAGGGTTTGGACGAACTCTGATATTGTTTCATTTGGATGTTTGAAACATACATATGTTTTCTCCAAATCATGTTTTATCCAATTAGGGCACATCACTCCTCATAACTTACACTTAATCATTTCTAAATCCTGCCCCAACAACAAACCTTCCAATAGGACATCCAAGGCCACCCTTGAAAACGATGGAATTTACTCTTGAATCAAGTCCACATCTGTAGTGTTTAACATACTGTTCTTTATTAGGTCCAATGATGAGAAGTGCAAAAGTTTAGGCAAATTTTTTTTAGCGAAGTTACAAGAAAATGTGACTTTAAATCTGCTCCGCCCCCCGAGCTATACCACTGGGCTCTCGCTGAAAGTGCCCCCCCTTTTTTTTTTAGACTGATCCTTATTCCCATCAGACCTGAAAGTACCGTGTATTGCCATAACCATTTTTTTCACAAAGAATACCTAGCAGAGCGGTACAGGATTTGTAACAGGTCCCACAGGCTCTGAAAAGGGCTCAACTCAACATCCCATGAGAATTTACAGTATTTTTCGTAAATAGGATTAAGCATTATGCGCAACTATTAAGAAAGCAACAGGAATAGCAATCAACAAAGATTAAACAAAAAAAATTCCTCTGCTACAAACCAGAAAACTGCAAAGAGTCCTGCAAAAACTGTACGCCATTATGTACAGTACAGAAAACCCTTAAACTCTAGATGTAAAATTAATTTGTCTAAAGTTCATCTTATTACAAGGGCACAGAATGCCCACGAAAATACTACTAACTTCTTAGAGCTACCATACTATATAAAAAAGGGCCCCCGTAATTTATAAACATATTTTATACAAATTTTAATGTCACATATTATTACTAGCGACGTTTAAAGAAAGGAAACACAGACTTATCAAAAGTAAATTATTTACATTTCTACATGCAGCGTTATTCAAAACACTTTCAACAAGAATATCCCAGTTTATACCTCCTAAGTACCATGTAGGCTACCAACTTATTTCGAGTGTCTCCAGCTGCTCGCAACATCAGCAAACTAGTAATAACATTGCTGGTTAGTGATCTCAGGAGCACCATATGCGAAACTACGCGCGTCACTTAGCTGGCAAAGGGGCATGTGCCAAACTTGTACGGGGTGACAAACACACAATCTTTAATTTAAAACCAAAATAATATATGTAGATTTATAGACGGCCATCTTAACAAGGTGATTTAAAAACAGAATTGACACTGAAAACGCCACACACCGGTGGGCCCATTGGAATACGTGTTTATCAACTTCCAGCGAGGTCATCGCTCGAATCCGAAACATTCTCGCAAACGAGAGGTGGCGATTTCCACAGTTAATAGGACAGCTTTGTCGATAACCGTTAGCAAATCGTTTCGCACGCGCATTTTCTGTTTGTGTTAAGCGACACATTTCCCTGTTCCACTCGGTAAGCGATAGCAATTTCTAAAATTATGCATCTGATACTAAAGCTAAAAATTCAACCGCGACAGTTTGATAAATTCTTTTTGTTTTGGTGGGTCAAAAACACTACTTTTATTTTAAATTAGTCCGGAATCATTCGAGCTGATCCTGATGTATAGGCGAACAGTTATGTTATTCAAGATATACTATCTTTCGAAATGTTGGACAAAAATGCATTAAATTGACAAATTTAATGGCTGAAATAGGTATTGCCAGTGTACTAGGTTTGGCATAAATTGGTTCAATGTTTTGGTAGCCACTGAATTCTAACCTAAAATATATTTCATTTCCACAGTTTTGAAACGAGTGTCAGGCCTCACTAATATTACCTGAACCCAAGATTTGATGGAATAGGTTAATTTTCTCTCAATATATGCCATAATGGTATTACTTTAAACATAGAGCACCAATGAGACCACGGATATCTGAATTATATGATGATAGTGTGGACTGCGAACATAATAATTTTGGTTCAAATTAATAATGCAGCCGCCAAAAATGAAAAATTATGGCATTTTCATAATAAGCGTGCAGAGTTTTCAAAAAGTATTAAAGTTATGTGTCCTCACTAAGTTCTTCTATGCGTGTACTGAGGTTGGTCAAAATTGCACAAATTGACCCTTACATACAAAAAAAACAGACCGGAACGTGGAATTTTAAGCATATAATCTCGTCGGACAAATGAGTAAAATGGCATAGGGATTGAAGTGTTCACTGTCGATCAGTAAAAAATATATAAAATACTGCATGATGACAAATTTTGAGCGTGGTGTTTATATCCTGAGCATTATCTTGGTGATTACGTGTGATCTTTTCTGGACGCTTATTTCGGCTGTAAGCATAGACTACGTTGTACAGGTGAGAAAATATGCCATGACCAGGAAGCTGCGATCATGAATTCTAGGCTCAGAGGTCTTGTAACTCTAGGAAAGCGCACTCTTAAAACACAACGTTTTGATGTTAAAGCGTATTTGTTCAATATTCTCGTGAACCATTAGTAAATTTATACACACCGGAGAGTTCTATAAGAACAATTAATGCAAACGTCTGGAGACGAAATTACCAAGGCGAGTGTGTCACTCGGCAGAATTTTAAGTAACTCGAAATTATTAATTGTTGGATCATATATTCCTCGTCTCAAAAAATAGTATGTAAGGATTTCGATCACCTATCTATAAGTTTGCCATTGTTAAACAACAATCTTATTAAATAGGGAACACAATTTTCTTACAGAGTCCATTATGCTCGTATCATACTGAGCAAATTGCAAGACACAGCAACAAAGCTAGGGTTTATTGCAGAAATTTTGAAGGTGTCTGTTATTAATCTTGTGTATTAAAGCTTCTGTGTAGAGTATCAGAAAACTAATATATTATTCCGTAATTAGTACGTCCTGCAAATATTTTATACGTATGTATTTTTAATTTCTCAAATATATCTAACATTGTGTGAAGTAAGAGTGGATAATTACCCTGCAGTGAGTTCTAGGATAAGTGATTTAAGCATCTTGTTGATAATTACTATTTGTTAAAATGCCATATACATTATATACGCGGATTGATATGTAGAAGATTGATTTTTTCGCGGATCG
This sequence comes from Dryococelus australis, assembly GCA_029891345.1. Classification (NCBI taxonomy): domain Eukaryota; kingdom Metazoa; phylum Arthropoda; class Insecta; order Phasmatodea; family Phasmatidae; genus Dryococelus; species Dryococelus australis. Next base: position 132,259,409 of record CM057009.1, read on the forward strand.
ATATATCTACTCGTATACACTGAGAAGTTTACACATTCAGTGGCGTATAAGTTTAGAATATGTTATTTTTAGTGATGATCGTTAATGGCATCATACTCTCACAAAATTTTATTTCACTGTGTTTGGGAGTTAAAATTTATTTGGCGGGGAGTTACAGTTATCAATACAGACAACAGTTCTCCCGATTTTTTCAGATACTTTCCTTTCAAGGGAACTAGGCAATAAATGGTAGCTTACATTATATTTAGAACTAACTTTCGAAAAGGGCAGTATATCACTTTAGAGTATTTGTATATGCAATCAAGAAATCAATGTTTTATGATCGACCAGATAGTGATGTTTCAGAAGCTCGCCTTTCGTTCGTTCAACACGTTTTGGTTTCTAACCTAACTTTTCCCCCGACTTTGGCAAGTTGTATAGAAGTATCTTTTGTAGTCACGAGGATATCAGTCCGCAAACCAAGTTACTCTGCACAGAAAGTAAATACAACCTTTCTGGCAGTCATTTTCAAATTCCACAGCCAACATACGTCAAATTTAATATTAATGTATATTAAATTCATAAATTCATGACGCTTACACCAAGAGACAAAATTTTTTTTCCATTTATCAACATATTTATTTGATTTGTATTTGTTTACATTGAACAATGCTTTCTTCAATAAATTAAACTACACTTGCTCCAAACATCTGCATTATTTCAATTGAGCGAAATCAAGTATTTAAAAATACTTTTTTGAGCCGGACATTAATTCGGTTATTAAATCACATACATGTATTTAGTACACGCAACTATTTTACACGTACGTTCAACCAATGAGCTTGTTTGCCGTACACATGATAAACATCATGGTAAAGTGAAATTCATATTTCGTTTGGAAGGCATAAGAAGTTGGTTCGCTGGAACATCCAACATGTCTTGTATTACATAATTTGTGGCAGCAAGAAAATAGGTTTGGTTTAGTACAGGCAGTCATTTGATTGGGTGTAGCACCCTGAAATCGTGGACTGTAGGGAAATCGGGTATTTATTTGCCTTCGTTCGAATTTACAGATGTCCCAATGGAACGATTTAAATAGAAGGCAAAAAAAAGTAAAGATGTAAAATGGAAAAATATTTGACCTAAAAGTTACCCATTCAATAATAATTAAAAACAAAATGTTCCCACTTACTTAGCAGCCGCAGTGGCTGATGTAGATAATGTGTGTTATTAATGTGCGAAAGTTCCAGGTTCAAATGTCGCTTGTAATAACACTTATTTTTGTAACTGAAACTTTTATATACGTACAGCTATAGAGAGATTTTGTTTCACCAAACTTATCTTACACGTTTGGGCCAATCTAATAAGAACAAACAAATATATAATTGTCCCTATACAAACAATTAATTATTTGGCGCCAAAAGAATTTATTTTTGTTCAACAAAGCATTTTTATTTTCACATGCACTAAGGGAAAGAGATTTAAATGTACTGAAATTAAATTTTATTTTTTGTTAGGGGTATGGTTTTACCTCTGAAGAAATTACAATCTTAAGCATAAGGTATTAGAGTCTATACATTAATATTTTGTATATAAAAATTAAATTCGTGAAGACTAAATTTCCTATAATTTGTGGAGTTCATTGTACGAATCTAAAGATCAAATGTCTATACACTACTGTAGATTAGTACAGCATGTAGGATTCTACGAATTAGGAAACCTGCATGTATATAAATCTTAGAGACCAGAGCTATAATCTTGTACTTTCATGCAAGTTTACTCAAACTTGATAATTGTTAATAGCCTAATTTAATATAAACGTATATACAGACACGAATACATTCCCACAATAACCGTGTTTAACTATAAAATATGTGATCAAGAATTTCCCAATTGCGTTAAATATGATTACTGCACAAACAAAAAATAAATATTATGAAAGATGGTTATTAATGTATTTTATTGATATGTTTGAAGTGTGTTGATAGATGAGTAAATTTTTTGTGGTTACAAATAATCTTGTTTTTTTTTTCTTCACTTCAGGTAAAACTAATAATTTGAATTTGAATGCCCTTTAAAATTACTTCTTAATTTATTATTGTTGTAGTTTATTCACTTACTGTGTTGATGCAAACAGGTTACTGTAGAATCAAACTGAGGAATATTTAATACTGAAGAAATATGACAGCGTTAAATAATATAAGTATTATAATTAAAAACGCCATTACGAGTGTTAGCACATTAGTTCGCTGTGATTACACGCACTTTCAAATGTGTATTTCATAAAGGTATGATGTAATCAGTTCAGTTTGTAGTTTCGGAAGAATTTGTGAAAACTCAATTTTGATTTGCTTATTTTCCAATATTTCACATCCAAAATATGACTTTACGTAAACTTTGAATGCGTAAATTTAAACCATTTTTGTGTGTTTAGATTAGTGCTAAATAACATAATCCATTAATTTCTCAAATGAAAAAAATTTAGCTTTTAGTGCAAAGCATAATTCTTCGGTGACGTAATCACGACACCAGGAGCGGTAGGTGGTTATAATCTGACACTTTGAAGTGGCTGCGTGTGCGATGGGATGGAAGAGTTTTTACTTGACAATACGTGATAACATTTTGAAACTTTCATAGCATGTTCTGGAAAGAATACAGTACCTTTGACACAAACACATGCATTGGAATCTTCCTTCCAAATAAACATTTATATTACAGGAATTTTTTGTCAAGAAGCTACCAGTTTTATGAAATGCCAAGTAACAAACCTAAGGCGTTATTTATTTTCTCTGGAGCATGTCACTTTCTTATACATGTTTCAGACGGATATAAACCATTGGTACGGTAAAAAAATGTATACAATTAATATTTAATGGCTTATTAGCAAAGTGTCTATGCCTCATTAAATTTTTATTAACTATTCAAGAGTACGTCCTACGTATTATGAAGAGCCGTTTAACCTTGATGCTCATCTCGATCAGAGAAAATATTTAAGTAGGTACAAACAATATATTTATTCAAGATTATTTGTTTCCTATAACGAGCATGTGTGTGTGTGTATGTGTGGGGTGTGTGTGTGTGTGTGTGTGAGAGAGAGACTGTTTAACATAACGACCGGTTTACACATTTATTACATAAAGAAGGAAGCGGAATTCCTTTATTTCCTATATTTTTGTAATAGATACATATTACACGGGCATTCCATTTTCCCTCTCAAAGCCGTTAGAGTAGTCAGTATAATACTATACAAAACCAACTCTATGAAACTAACATATACAAATAATTTAAAACTGACAAACATTTATAAAAAAAAAATTAGAATATAAATGAAAAAATTTCAAGCAACCTTCTTATAAAGCAAAACTATGGCTTCTGTAGCTTTTTAAAAACATCATATTACAAGTTTAATTTTAGCGGATGGAATGTGGTATCAAAATTCTATAAAAATGTTTATTAATATAATATTAATGACGCGTGAAGTAAAAATGTAGAAGTTACAGGATATTTTTTATCAGGAGACTAAGCAATATTTCAAAAGTGATATTATTTATTTAGTAAAATTCCTCAGTTTATTCTGCCATGTTAAGAAGGAAGAAAATTAATATATTATTTTAAGGATTTTAAATTGACTTAGATAAATAAAATTAAATTGGAAGAACTATAAGATAGATGATATTTTTGTTTAAGTGCCGTGTTTTCTATTTTTTTTACTCGGTACGTGATGAGGAGCGCCAGCTAGACAGAGCCTCTGCCCTATTCTTTAGTGGGAGGGCGACGTGTAACAATGATAGTGTTTACTGTTAATGAGAATGACCAACGACCTTCTTGGTATCTAGAATGCCTTCAGTAAAAAAGTTCTCCGAAACGGCCGCGATAAATAAATACAGATTCTGCAAAAGATATTTATGATTATTCGCCGTATAATATTGGGCGCAATTGATCAATTTGAAAAAAAATTTGACGTGGGTTTCTTTATGCATTATTTGAAAAATCAGATTAAAACACATGCTGGAAAAAAGTAAATTGCTGAAAGGGATGACAGGAAAAGGTGAACTGGAATAGATGATTGACATGTAGAACCTCCGACCCTCTTAGTGTAAAGTCGAAACAGAATTGATGGAAGTGGAGAATTACCAGCAAGATATTCGATGAAAAAATATATCCTAATCCAGTTGTACATCAGGAGTACAAGAAGAAACTACTCAGTGCTGTAAAAAACTCTTAAAATTTTCCAAAATAGCGTTTCCTGTACGACAAAAGAACATAATGTACATTCACTGCGATGCATATACGGGGCCAAAGCCTCAAAATGTTAGTTTTATTTCAGAGTTTCACGTGCAGTATTTTTACCATGATTATGCTTTATTTAACATTTATGCTCTTCCTCAGTGTTTAAAAAGGTAATTTAGAAGAAATAAATTGGAAAGTAGTGCGGGCATATCGTTTTACAAACGAAATGTCACAGATTTACACACACACACACACACACACACACACACACACACACACACACACATATATATATATCTGAAAATTAAACAAACTTAATAAAAATCTCTTATTTAATAACTATACAAGTTCGATTTTTGTGACCACAAATATTTTCTAAAATTTGATTGATAGCCTAAACTTAAATATAACTTTTAGGAACATATACATTTTTTGACAAAACGTGTTATTATTTGTTGTACTAGTAAATTTTTGCACTCAATTTTTGTACGCAGACTTTACCCTAATAATGTTATATTATGCAATTCAATGAATTGTACGCTTGTTCCTCGCATATGTTAAATGAATACGCAAAGTAGTTTTTTGATGTCTGCTTTAAATAAATAATTTTGCAGATAATTCTTTGATTTCATACAATAGGTATCGATTCTAATAAAGGAATATGCGTATGTAGTTTAAAACATGAAAATAAAGTAGTGATAGACAAAACAAACGTGGCCAATGTTAGCTAATTTGTTATTCAGACTATATATAAGCATATACATATAATTAACAGTAGATATTATTGTGTAACATATTATTGCAAGTGACACTGTATGTTTTGTCATCCTATTTGAAAGAGTACAGTAAAGTAAATTGAACCCAGTTTAATCGTTCGTTACATTTAAATAAATATTTGTCATTTCATAAAGTACGCTCACATTACTAATTTTGACAAAGTGAGTCAGTATATGAAATTGAGAAATTTATCACTACATATCAATATTTACTCCATTTACAACTTAAAAACACTTTTAGTCATTTTTAGAAATGTTTACTGATACCTTAAAAACTACCGCCTAGTTTTCAAAGTAATGTTGAACAGAATATTTACAAATCGATGTGGTTGTATACAAATTAATTTCGTTATTTAAAGAATGTTTTGGTCCTTGTAACAGAAAATATTTAATAAGTTATGAAATTCATTGAAACGTGATGTGCCACCTATTAAATTCGTAAGATTTTGTGCAACATTTTTTGGACACTAACGTTAAAATTTGTATATACTTAATTAAATATACATAAGTTGTACAAGATAGCATATTTGGAAATGTTTGTATATCAGTATAACATAAAAGATTTATTTAAATCGTTAATAATATTTATATCTCTTATTTAAGGTTTCATAGTTTGCATAAAACAAATGACTGCCGAGAGTAAGTACCTAAGTTTGGATTAATAATCGTAAATGTTTTGCGTTCCAGTAAGTTTAGTAGCGGCGCAGTGCATAATTTTGTAACGTAACTGGTGGCGAACGTGAGAAAGTAAATCCGCACGAAGTTGCTTTTCCGTGTGTTTATTCGGTTCTGGAGAGACAGTAACCCCCGCCCCCTGCAGCCATCAGCATCACCGAGAAGAAAGGAAATATGAAAGAAAATGCGCTGCAATCAAGGAACCCAACTCAAAAAGTCGACACGCAAAACCCTGACATAAATGAGTTACCATACCTTGTAATAAAGGTAGCTTGTATCTTAGATGACATATGAAATTACGATAACTTCTGTCATATTTATAGAAGGCTCTTCTTCCCAACGAGACACATAAAACGATTGCGGTGGAGAGAACAAAATTTTCGTATGTAACGTACATAAATTTTTTTTTTTTTCCTTTTTCGTCGAGTGATAAAAATGACAAATGTCTGCATGAAGTTCGAAAACACGTGGGAAACGGATTCAATTTTTAAATGAGGATTAATGCCCGGGAAATAATGAAACGACATTTATTTATGTTTGCCGTGACGTATAGGCGGGCTCGCATTTGACGTCGTAAATCAGGGAATGAAGAAGTCATACTTATGTCATTCCCTGCTCTATAATTTTACTTTCTTGTTATGTGGCAGCATTATATTTACAGCTGCGCTCCACCGCCTGCGTACTTTTCAGCCATCACGAAGTTAGACACGCAACCGCGCCAGAAAGAGTCCGTGACAGGCGCGAACACACTAAAATAACTTTTAGCTTCAGTGTCATTTTGTTTCCTTCATACCGCACGGGCGTATCTGAGAAATCTAAAAGGTCTTCCCTTCCTCAAACTGTTCTCTTCTTTGCCCGCCCACAGACCTTCACTTTATCTGATTAGCATTAGACACACGAACTGTGAATTTATGGTGGCAAATTATGGCTTGGATTTTGGTGCCAGGCAGCGATTCTCAGTCGTGCATGTGTTTTAACCGGGGAAACGTATTTCTACTGATTCGACGTGGATAAACCTCTGCGATCTCTCCTGCTCGCTTCGGCATTTATCCAGCAGTTCACGTGTCGTTTCTCTCGTCACGTGAACTTCTCCAAACATTTTCACGCTCACGAAACAAGAGACAGTTAGTTGCGAGTGAACTCTTATTAAAAGTTATTCTTCGGAGTTCAAAACGATGCGACTGGACGCACCAAATCTGAGGAAGATAGTTCGAGACTCGTGCCAGCCAGTTTCATTCTACCATAACGAGCTATACTGGTGCTGGGGTGTTCGTTTATGATTTCTTACCCAAGTGTCCTGGGTTCGGGAACCGAGACAAACACCTAATTTAATAGTGAAGGAATAAATGTTTCATCATGATGTACACTCTAAATCTGAATCAGCGAGAAATTTAACTGTTTAAATCAGTTTAAAAAATCTGACATTTTCAACACTCACTTAAGTAAATTTAGCTGGTGAGTTAGTGAAAAAGTGCCGCTTTCCCTTCACTTATTGATTCAGTGACATTTTCCACTAATTCATCAACCATTTCATTAGTTGTTTTTTAGTTATTTATTTTCCTGACTGATGGATCAGTTAAACAACGCGTATCAAATGATATAATAAACCACGAACTAATAGAACAATTCAAATATTTTTAAAATGCGAGTTTCGTCTTTCTTAATACCATTTTACGAGACAACATGAAAGGCCAATCTCGCATTTAAGTTTTTACGTCTTTCACCTCGTTTACATGTAATTATCATAGCGCTCTGTTTGAAGATTTAAACTGCACTAAATGTGGCGAAGTGAGTACATTCATACGTACTGTTGGTTTTATCAATCCTAATATTTCAAGTTAAACTAAAAACGAAAACACAGGCGGTCAGTTTAAAGCTACATATTTTCGATGAACGGAGTGTATTTTCCTCTCAGTGAACAACGTTCGCTTTGTAGCTCGAAGGTACGGTAACTATCTAGAATGGGGACGCTGAGGTTTCAAGTCCTAGGCTTCATAAGTTTATATATTCAATTTTTAAATTGTTTTTGATTGCTCAATATATAACTATCAAAAATATGTTTATTTCTCGTAATTATTTGTCTAAATTCAATAAAAATATTTTACTTCGCCACATGCTGTTGGTTGTCACTTATTCAATCAGTGAAATTGTTTCACTGGAATAATCAGTGATCTTCCACTGATTTTAATTGGAGCCATTTGCACCGATTGGAGTAGTTTATTTTCACTGCGATTCAGCGGTTTTCCACTAATTGGAATTTAGAGCGGCAATCATTTATTTCAAGCCTCGACAGGGATAACCTGTGAACACTCTCACATTTTACTTTAAACTACTATAGTCGACTGATATAGAAGGTAATTTTTCTATACTTTTCATTTCAGTTATTGAAATGTTATGCACCACTTATCTGTTGTTATGACAGTCCTCTTGTCATTATGGGTCAGAAGAGCACTCTAAGGCCGTGTCCGAAATGGCAGATTTTGTTGGCGAAATGATCACGTGACCCGATTTTGTATGCAAAAATGGTGACGTATCTGTAATTTGCTATTTCGTATTTTGTATCTAGTAAATATTAGTATAAATACAAAATGGCAAACTCAGCGCTATGTTGATTTTTACCTTCAAAATACATCCGCAAATGCGCATTTTTATTTTTAAACAAATTACTGTACCTAAAATACACAAAGCATGTTTTAAAAAGCAAGTAAGTGTTGCGATTTGTTTATATATTTCGCAAGAATTTTTTAAATGCATTATTGCATAATTTATTAATTTCTTATTTATTAACGTATTCGCAGGAGTCCAGTGATGACTGTAAAAATATTACGTCCGTTTTAAGCATTACATTTAGATTAAAACATTTTTCACTATTAATGTAAAAATGTGTTGCCGCGAGTGCTAAACAAGTGACTGTCAACAATATCAGAATTTAAACTTACGAAATGACAAATTTCAAAATAACGAATTTGTCATTTCGGACACAGCCTAAATCTAAATCGATGATTTCAATCAGTAGAATTGTTTAACTGGATCTTCAGGTAATGAGCTGTTATCGTCTGGCGAATCATTATAATGCACTTAGGTTTAATTCCAGGTCACTACAATTCACAAGTGATTAGTAGAAATCATTGTTTAATCAGTTAATACCAGAAACTTATTTTATAAGTAGAATTTTACTGATTCAAGTGGAACATTTTGAACAGACCTGTATTCAAATTCGCTGGTGCGGAGCAGTTTCAACTGTTTCGATCTTAGCGTGTATCAATACAGTACTCAGCAGCGTTTCAACTCACTAAGCGGGAACGATGTCCTGGACAATCTTGTAACGATAACCCCAATCTTTCAGATCACTAAGCAAGGCTACAGGCCCTCTACAATGTCATATGGACGGTGCAGTAGTGAGCAGCGCTCGAGAGGACCTGTAGCCTCGCTTAGTGATCTGTATGATTGTGGTTATCTTTGCAATATTGTTAAGGACATCGTTCCCGGCTTAGTGAGTTGAAACGCTGCCGCGTACTCTACTTGTATCCGTTTCAACCAAAAGAGAAACAACCAAACCACTTGCACAATGAAGCGTATTTCTAAACAACAATTAGTAAACTTGCTTATGCCTACGGTAAAACTCGACACTGTAAATTAAGGAATTTACCCAAATGCTACTCCAGTTCGTTGTAGGAATCGACAGACGCAAACAATTATGACAATTATTTCTACTAAATCGTGGAGTGTAATAAGTTTATCCAATTATAAGTATGTTCCTCAATATTTTATTTTAGTATAAATATGGCTAGGAATATACATTTAAAAAGTATTATATTTTTTAACGCATAAGTCAAAGTATCGCATTTGTAAAAAATTTGGCTTTACCATAACATTAATTTCATATCATCTTATCACTTAATTTGGTAGCAACCATATAGATGATTTAAGAGATATTCTTTCATATAATACGATATTAAATAGTATAAATGTGTATTATGTTAATATTACAGTGCCGCTAGCCAAGCTCAGGCCAAATATACATTTTCTTAGACACGTAAAAAAAATTAAGTATTTTAATCTTGGCAATTAAATTTTTCTTTTCTCGTATTTGCGATTTCACATCGTTGTGGAATCCTTAGGTATTATCAGAATTCCAAATGTCTTTGTAATACACTAATCCATTATTTTCTCAACGAAACACAGTTTAAGGTATTAACGAAATAACTTTAAAGCATTTTAAATCACTAGCATGAGAAATTCACGTTTTGCAAAAATTTATATCTTAAAACAGGTTTATGGCTTAACAGGAGTTCGAATTTACGCCCAGCTAAACCGCAGGAATGTTTGCAACAAACACATCAACGGATATCAATTTGTAAAGCCCAAACGTCTAATAGGAAAGATGAGTGTGTTATGACACGCTAAATTCCCTGCGTCTACTTGGACGGTGAACGTTTAGGATATACCTGTGGGCCTTCGGAAGCCTCGCCCTACACAATTCCATATTATTATTCCACCCACCAAATCCATATATGACCCCCCACCCCCCTCCACAAACACAAAATTCACACTGAACGAGTCGGTATTACTTTATATGCAAAGCAGGACGTGGTTAATCGATTGGCATCACAGCCGAAACACCCTCCTGAAAAGGAAGGCGAAGAAGCATTTAGAGTTTTTAGTAACCAAACCAAGATACTATAGGCTGTTCACGGTAAAGTGAGAACTTTTTAAGGCCCATCCAACAGGCATTAACAACTAATAAATATATCTTATTGCAGTCTGAGGCATTAAATTTGAGGGTGGTGAAATGTATACACTGTGTTTATTGGTCACATTGCATTGTCCATATTAAAAAAGCATCAAGAAGATGGAAATTGGATGAAAGGAAAAATTTAGAAGGGCCTTAAAAAGTGCTCACTTTACCGTAAACAGCCTATACAAAGAATCACGCCATGCGGAGCCGACGTTAGTACATGAGTTAACAGGAGATGACATCACACTTTCTACGAATATATTATGTTGTACGTGTGAGCTCTTTTGTCTAGTACGATCAAAACAATACTTCTCACTTTGCCAGTAAAAATGCCGAATCCACAGTTATAGGCTGTTCACGGTAAAGTGAGCTCATTTTAAGGGCCCCCCCCCCACTTAAAAAAAATATCTTATTGCAGCCTCAGGCACTAAATTTAGTGGGTGGTGAAATGTATACACTGTGTTTATTGCTCGTATTGCAATATTTATATTAAAAGCTGCAGGAAGATGGAAATTGGATGAAAGGAAAAAATTACAAAGGCCTTAAAAAAACTCATTTTACCGTGAACACTATACCATCCAGGTTTGTCGCGCCAAGCATTTCATAAGATGTATACTGTACCATCCTCCATCTCCACACACATAGGCTATTCACAGTAAAATGAGCACTTTTGAAAGCCCTGCTTAAAACATACTTGTATTCACGTTGTGCATTCTTCCACCTTATGTAAGTATAACATTGTCGTGGGCCTCATCACTTTATTCATGCGTCGGTCAAGTGAAACTGTGAAATTACTTGAAAAGTACATATTTGGCATATAGGCCTATTCTCATTTTTACACTTCAATGCATTAAAAAATAAACAGAAAGCTAAAGAGATAATTCAAGAAATCATAAATGGTTACCTAACACATTTTATTCAACGTTAAGATACGGAACTACTTCCCATCCATCGTTACCAACTTTACTGGGCGCATGGCACTCAGGATGCACATTGAAATATATGCAGGTCGTGGCAGTGACTTTTTTTTAAGGTTGATTTCAAAAGTGCTCACTTTACCATGAACAGTCTATACAAATTTATACCTGAATTTAAATATATACACCCATGTCTTAACGTTGAATTAAATGTGCAGGGTGAACAATTGTGAACACTCAAATTATTTATTTTTCTTTTGAAATTTAGATTCTTATAAGTGTGCGAATAAGCATATTTGTAGAATATGTACATTTGTAACAATTTCGTGGTTCCACCATACCGACGAAGGAATGAAATGATAAGGCACATGGGAATGTTAATTTTACATATGATGGGAAAATACACTATTTGTATACATGTAGATCTTAAGAAGGGCGCTCAAAAGTGCTTAGTTTGCCACGATTAACCTCCAGTAAACATCTTAAACTTTAAAAATGTTAACTTATGCATTGCTTCGAAACGCTACTACATATCAATCTGCACATAATTATAAGAACTTTTATCGTCGCTAATTTACAATGTTAAGAACTTCCCCATGCTTTTAACTCTTTCTTGAGCATATGTAGGAACTCTAAATTGGATACACGGGGAATTAAATTACCAATTGTTGCTTTCTCACTGAATGTATTTTCTGATGTAATCAGTTAGCGAATAATTTACTAAGAGATTTATAAAAAGGATTCGTGAAAACTCATAAATTTATATAAATGTCAGTGAGATTTTTTTTTTGTTACTAGGACCGGCCAGAGGCAACATTCGCTACCTTTCTCGAGTGTGAAAATTTGGCTTCAGACCGCTGGGAATAGAATACTGTTATAGGCTGTTCACGGTAAAGTGAGCACTTTTGAGGCCCTTGTTACTTTTCCCTTTCAGCCATATTTATTCCTTTAAAAATTTTTTTAAATGCATAATGCCATGCAAGGAATAAACACAGTGTTTATATTCCACCCCACTCGGAAATGAACTTATAAAGCAAAAATAAAATATATTTATGGACTATTATTCCAAATGAGAGGGATTTCAAAAGTGCTCTCTTTACTGTGAACAGCCTAAAAACTTGGCTAATTGTGTCACTACAGTGGCGTCATCTGGCAAACGAGAATCAACTTTGCAGGCGTGTAGCCGTTACGAGTAAAGCCGTTGACCTGCCTTATAAGAGGGAAGAATGATAGAGATACGTTGGCATAGTAATGAAGATGATAAAATGCGATAAAGGCTGTTCACAATAAAGTGAGCACTTTTGAAATCAACCTTAGAAAGAAGTCACTGCACCTACCGGCATACATTTTAACGGGCGCACTTAGTGACATGCGCCCAGTAAAGTTGGTAACGATGGTGGGGAAAGTAGTTACAAATTTTGTGATAACTGAAATCATTATTTACATCTTTCTATTTTTTATACGCCGAAGTATAAAAATTAGCAGATTTTAAAACCATTTACTTTTCTAATAATTTCGTAGTTTCACCTGACCGATGCATGAGCGACGAGGCCCATAACAATGATAATTTTACATAAGGCGGAAGAATACACAACCTGTTCACAAATAGCTCTTAAGCAGGGCTTTCAAAAATGCTCATTTTACCGTGAACAGCATATCAGCCAATTGGATTCCTATCACTGTAAAATTGCTTTCTTTGCTGAACGCATGATTTGTTGCCACAGAAGAAGTTGCTTTAATATGAACCACTGCAAAGTAGGCCTGACGCAAACATAATTTTTGCTAGATCTATATAGTGATAAATCACCGTAATACCCTTGAGTTGCCATTACGATAGTTCAGCAGACATCTTTGGGATAATGTAATTTACAGTATAAAGAAAATGTGTTCTCTGATAAACAACCGTAATTAGTAAATAAGGAAGAAGTAACAAATCTTTCAAAATTATAATAATTAAAACAAATTACTAGGATGGCACCGGGTCTTGAACCGACCCTTCACGGTGTTAATACCCTTATGTAGATCATTTTCGGCAGTAACACGATCAATAATATCATTCCTCTTGGAGAAATTGAGGTTAGTAATTTGCATAATCATTGCACTTCAAAATGACATTAAACGTCTGCAGTAGGATAGTACATTTTCTAAGTTACAGTTTCATTACTACAGAATATATTGGTTTATGAATGTTTGCATCGGCACAAAAGTTACTGAGAACTGTAAGGAACGATAGGAAACCTTTAATATCGCCATTGGCGCTCAGAAATATTTCTGTGCAGTGAACAAAATCGGCTCAAAAATGTTTCTTTTCCTTGTTATAAAGGAAACCAATGTTGCAACAAAACAAAAACAGAAAGAAAACATTTATTAACAGCAGAAATAATGTTTGTTTCTTCAACCTTATTTGAATTAAAGAAATATTATGTTGCTGTAAAAAAAAACCGTATCAAAGAAATTGTATACTTTGCTGTAGAAAAATTTTTTCAAAAACTTTTTTAGTGTCTATGCAGGTGTAGTGCCAGTTAGTATATACAAAGAAACTGTACATCGACATATTTTTAATAACCTGCTTAAAATAGCTTTCTTTGAAAGAATAATTCTATTTCACATGTGTTGAAAATCGTATAATAAACATAAATTAAAAACGTTCATATTATTTATATTATTTATTTATATTAATTCTATAGCGCTCTACTAAGGATACATTGGCAATGATCAAAAACACAACATTTTTAATAATTTTGCCTGAAATTACGTCTATCCATCTATTACATTTTGACTATTAAATTATACTTTTTATAAAAGCTTCATTTTAAGTACGCCGTGAAACAGTTTTATTTAAACTTCAGAAATACTTTATTTGCAATGTATCAGTATAATATGCCTACAAGAAATTGATTTCGATTAAATAAATAATTTTATTCCCAAATACATTTAAGGGTATTTTAGGAAAATAATCTAAGGGTTTATGTCTATAATTTACACGAATTAATATTAGCTGAATCTATTTGTAGTAAATTAAACTTATGATTATTGAACGTAGATCAGGGTATTTTAAAGCGAAACGGATAGGGATATTCTTTAATACGAAACAATTTTATGACTTCTCCCGTGCCATCAAATTGAAAAATGTTAATAAAAAAATATTTCAAATATAAATATAATATAACGCATTATACACTGACCGCAAACATATAAACTACAATTAAATATTTAAGAGAAAGAGTAACTAAACGACTTATGATATTGATAAATCTTCCACGGTAGAAGTAAAGGTTAATGACTATTTCCCATCCCTCTACATATTTTTAAGCAACTTGTAAAAACAATTGGTTTTGAAGATTCGATATATTTTTCTTCGAATCCTGACGTAACTAATTATATATTTTTTGTGTTTACCAGTAATATATTTTTGAAATGGTTTGACAATGTATTTTATGATAGTACTTGTCTGTCCATTTGCCAATATATCTATTCATTGGATTATCCCTATTACCATACGTAAATTTCATTGTACGCATTTTTTTTCACCAACAATATTATATATTATTTTATATGAAAGCACCATCACTATTTCTAAATAGTTAACTAGTATTTTCTCATCCTTAATAACTTACGAAAATTTTCCAAAAGTGACATGAACGAAGCGCATTTAAAATTTGGTCACTTGCGAAGTATACAACACTGCAAAAATATCAGTTTGTTCCCCGTTCATTAGTGCGATTTATAAAAAACAAAAATGCATGTTTTCCTTTATGATTATAAAAATGCACTGTGAAAGAAATTATATCTTTATTTATAATTTTTGAAAATAGCTAGCATATAAGCTTAACTTATATAACATTGACCATAAGAATGATATAGTTTCAGAACTCCCAACATGTGCATGTGCATGAGACAATTTCTTTTGATTATTAGGGAAATTTGCTCATGCATGTAAAGGATATATATTATAATTCGTAAGAAATGTAGAATGTTGAAAAATTTCGGAACAACACGTTTTTAAACATAATAGTTAGTAAAGAAAACATTTTAGTGTTCGAATATAAATGTATTTGGGTATGTTTAGTAAAAGCGGTTTAGAACTTACGTGAATTCAAGATGCTGAGTTATAAATATAGTATCATAAAAATTTTTCATTGATTACTGCAAGTTAAGTGTTCATCATGCTAACTAGGGCGCAAAATAACCACTCAAAATCAGTTTTCTAGTTACTATGTAAATTGGTCTTGTGAAAATGAATTGAAATATGTAAAATATTGGTAAGTAAGCAAAGAATTAAGATTTGAAGCACGACGAAGAACAGAAAAATTGATTTCGGGTACGAATGAACAATGACACGATACCACATCAACTCACAAGCCGTATTCAAAAGAAAGTACTTATTCTTTACAGGTAATAATTTCCACTACCGCCGTGGCCCTAAAAATGAGATTTATTTTCTACCAAATGTTTTCAAACTGTTGGCACTTTTATAACCCCTTTAGTGCGTCAGACCTACCTACAAATTTGAGTGTCTTGTAACTTTCCACTTGTCTGATGTCATAGGTTTTCAACTCCTAATGGGGCACTCGTGAATCCAACGTCGTCAGAACTTATCACAGCGCTTTATTTACTACAAAGTTCAAGAAAAGTTGAGTAGGTATATAGCAACATTTTTTCAAAATTACTTTAACCATTTCTTGTCGGTTATGATGAGAATACTTTGTTTTCAGTTTAGATGTACACTGAAGTAGTAATTCGGTAATCCAAATACGTACACTCCTGCGTGACAAAGAGCTTAAACATTGTACTTTTATTGTCCTATTGGCAAATGTTAAGTATTGATTAAGTGTACTATGTTTAAGGAAATCTAGGGGGTCACGATGGCTGAGCGATTAGCACGCTCGCCTCCCACCAAGGCGAACCGGGTTTAATCCCCGGCCGCGTCACCGGATTCGTGGGAATCGTGTCGGACGATGGCGCTGTTATTTCCGTGTTTGAATAAGGTCATAGCAGCTTTCTGAGCCGAAACCTCGTCGCATGTCTCCTGTAAGTGAATAACTCCAACTGTTTTAAACAACGAAATATCTTACGTAACACGTATTTATAT
The DNA here is from genome assembly GCA_029891345.1 of Dryococelus australis. Classification (NCBI taxonomy): domain Eukaryota; kingdom Metazoa; phylum Arthropoda; class Insecta; order Phasmatodea; family Phasmatidae; genus Dryococelus; species Dryococelus australis. The sequence continues at coordinate 132,275,816 of CM057009.1, forward strand.
GTATAGGCTGTTCACGGTAAAATGAGCACTTTTGAAAGCCCTGCTTAAGATCTGCCTGTATACACGTTGTGTGTTCTTCCGCCTTATGTAACATTTATATTGCCATGGGCATCATCACTTTATTCATACGTCGGTCAAGTGAAACTGTGAAATTATTAGAATAGTAAATATTGTATAAATCTGTTCAGGTTTACATTTCAATGCATTAAAAAATACAGAAAGCGAGAGAAATAACTTAAGTTATCACAAATGGCCACCTAACTTTTTTCATCGACGTTAATATATGGAACTACTTTCCCCTCCATCGTTACCAACTTTACTGGACTCGTGTCACTCATTGCGCCCGTTAATACATATGCAGGTAGAGGCAGTGTTTTTTTTCTGAAGTTGATTTCAAAAGTGCTCACTTGATCGTGAACAGCCCTTATAGATAATTAACAGGTACTGCAGGAAATATGAAAATATTAGGTTACGTTTAATTGGTTTATAATCCTTAAATAAATATGTTCAGGATGTTAACGTATATGTAAATGTAAATTTTAATCAATGTACAATAAATGGATATAACATATACAGGAAGTTTCTATGAATTACTAGCTGCGCGGTGGGACGGCAGATGACCTAGAGCTACGGGGATTTGCCGCACTAACCTGTAGACCTCTCATGTCATATGAATACATGTTATCTTTTGACCTCTGAGTGAAAATTTCCATGCATCTGACGTCACATCAGATAAGAACTTTAACTTTTGGCGCACTATTGACTCTTATATTCTGTACTCTGTACTTTGATCTGTTGAAACATTGCAAATATGATAACAGAATGTTTATCAGAAGTTCTTCACAATCCAATGGCCAGTGTTATAACATACTAGAAGAGTACCACATTGAATGGTGTAACCTAATAGGTGGCCCTTACTTTCTCAAGGTACATTCGGATTCTGAGTTTATCTGTTTACCGGCTTCAATACTTACCAGCTGGTGAGGGCTAGGTGAGAGAGAAATAGTTATTCTCTTATGTACTGTCACAATTGACAGTGAACATTCTCACCTGAAGGGTGGTGTCACGTGAATAGATTTCATTAATGCCCTTTGGTTTTGTGTCTTAAGAATAATTTCACGTCTGAAGAAACAAAACTCTTACAACCCAAACCCAGCTTTTGCAGAAACACCTTGCAGTCCAAAACGAAATAGAAATGACAACATAATATACCTTTCTTCAATATCGACAACTTGTGAACTCCACTATGTATGAGTCTTATCTACTTCCTTTTCACTTGCAAGAATATTCCGGTACACCTTCTTCGGGTAATAATAACTTCCAGGTCTATGATACTTGTTAAAGTACCTCTTGACTTAACTTCACCTAACTTCATGGAATGTCTGAAAACAAAATGAAAATAAATTACAACCACAACACACCGAAAAGGGTGTTCACTTCAATCACCCTCATCGGCTTTCAACACATTGCTGATATATGCCGCCCAAATCTATTCCCTCACTTTAAAGAAATCTGGGTATACAGAATGTTGTCTGGGAATTATATATGGCAGGAGCGATATTCTTTAAGCAGGAATTACACATGGGAAGTGTACCTCAGTATGCTGTCGTGTGTATACATCAAATTCTCATAGGGAGAGACTCATACCTCAATAGTTTTAATGTTAGTCCTACTGTATCAGAACCGCATTCCTCAGTGATAAATCCCTGTCCAGCCACTTGGATATGTGACAGAATATACCAAAAAACCCTTAATATTGTATCTTTGCATAAAACATTTTGTGTAAAAATATATATTTTTAAATATTATCTTGTCAGATTCTGAAAACATGGCATTGCTTCGTAAATTACGATGTAAGGAGGAACCCCGCAAAATTTTCGACGAAACTGCAGAATGGTATAGAAATAAAATAATTTTTCCGTTGAGTCCAACTGGAATAAAGTGTAAGAAGCTCTTAATAATATTCCTACGAGCACTGACTGATACCACAATAATAATAGCTAATAATACTGAGACAATATATATTGTAATAACTCTCATATAAACGTTTCGCGCCGAAATATTTCTAAACATTATATCTACGAACCCACCATTTTCGAGGAATTATTTTCTTATTTTATTAACGAACAAAAAGTTCTCGATGTAACTCATGAGCTGATTTTCGTCTGTACAGATGCAATTAGTTATGACGAATTACTTAAAATGTTAGATGGTAGGTGGGTCGACACCTCGTTAGCAGCGATATCATTAAAATTAGAACCAGAAACAAATGCACGACTAGTGAGACAGTTACAAATACACACGTGTCTTACCTGAGATCCGAACCCAGAACACTTGGTACCGTAATATGGAAGTGCTACCAACTGCATTACGAAGGGAGAATGCGGAGAATTGACTTCGAATGTAATCAGTGTAAAATTTTTGGTAGGCTGGGTTTATCAAGCTCACATATTTACAAGAATATCGTTCTGAAAACCAGTGTGACTCAGTCACTTAAGGTGGCCGCCGAACGGTGTGCACAGCTACAGCAGAAAACGTTTTATTGTAAAACCGTCCAACGAGTCTGAGTGAGGCCGCTTACGAATAGCATTTAAGAAAAGTTACGGGCTTGTAAACGTTTTTTTTTTCTTTCAGTTCCTCCATTTTTCTCTAAAGCATGTTTCTGTGATAGTGAAAATTGCTCAAACGGGTGTTTTCGTGCTCATTTTTATGCATCAACGTTCCGGTACTAAATATTAACAAAGGATTGCGGACGTGCATCAAACATTTATTTATATAATTACGTCATGAAATGGCAGGGTAGCCGCTGGAAGTCTCATAGAGGCGCGTTATCAACGGTAAGACTGCTCGCCAGTTGAGTGCTTTGCGCGTAGAGGCGATGAGAGAGTTGACGCGTATGTCTCGGTCGCCCCTAGCGCTCCCACGCTTTCAGGCCTCAGACGTGCAGATTTACTTCAACCAGACGGCCATCTTAAATCACGTACGTTTACATGGCCCACCGTAGCACAAATTTTGTTCAGAGTTTGGAAGGAAATACCAATGTTGACTGATTCCCGGTACATGACATAAAAGCTTAACATTCTCTTTTGGGGCTGTTGTACGTAGAGGCATAAGATCAGGCTCCGTAAAGGCATATGTGTTGCTTCTGACATAGACAGTCAACATGCCAAGTTTGGTTGAATTTATATCAAATTATTTAGTACATACGACAAACTTATAAGTAAAATTTATATTGACACCCTTAAAATTTTTTTTTTACTTTTTAAAATGTGTAAGTTTACATGGGGTACTAGTACTACTTGCGTGAAAAATTTGGTGGAAATTAGCTCTTTGATTCCAGTGAAATGACATAAAAGATCCATTTGATCACAAGGCACTATCTTCCAAAAAGGCGGCCAAATTTGGGTCTATATAGAAATAGCTGGTGCTTCTAATGGCTACTATCAGCATACAAAATTTAAGTGGAATAGGTTAGTAGAAACGACTAATTGATGCAAATTATTCATATGGAAGTCATATTTTAAATAATGCCAGACACACTTAAAACATGTATGTTTATGTAACATACTGCAGAACTATTTGTGTGAAAAATTGGGAGAGAATCGGTTGAATGGTTCCCGACATATGGCATGAAAGCTAGATTTTATTATGTGCTGCTATCTTCAATAATGGAGAACGAAACTGTTATATATTGACACCTTATATAAACTAAATTAAAGTATTTATATGGTAGTCATATTTTAAATATGTCAGACCCACATAAAACATGTCTGTTTACATGGCTTGCCATAGTACTACTTTTTTCCCAAACTAGGTAGGAATCGGTTGATTCTTTCCTAAAAAATGACTAAACTCTATTTATTCATTTAGCACTATGTTACAAAATGTTAACCAAAAGAGTCTTTGTGTTGACGTAATTGATTGTTGTAAAATGTTAAGTTGGAATTTTCAAAATAAGTGTGTAGCACACTTAAAAAATTTGATTCTACATAGCCTACTGTGGCACTACTCTGGGTAGGCTGTGGGTAGACACATTTGATGGTTGTAATAAATACTGCTAGCATATTATTAAGTTGAAATTTTTTACATGGTTTCGTAGATATAGCACAGTATGCTCAAATGTTTATAAGGCAGCCATTTTCAAAATTATTGTCTGACTCACTAAAACATGCCAGGTTACATTACGTACTAGTATAACTTAATTGCCAAATTTGTAAATAACTGGTTGATTTTTTCCCGTGATATGACATAAACACTTTATTTTTAATGTGGCCTTATCTTACAAAATATATGACAAAGGAGATTGTTTAGTGACAAATTTGATACTCGTAATATATTCTTTCAACATACCAAGTTTGGGTGAAATTCGTAAAATGGTATGTTATATATAACAACATAACCCTATATTTATATAGCCACCATTTTTAAAATCAGTTTTCTATCCATTTAATTGCATGAAATTACTTTTCCTACATTATTATTAATTACGTGCCAAGTTTGACAGGGCAGTTTGGGTAGTTTCTGAGGTACACAGTAAAAGCTTTATTTTCATGTTGCACTAGCTTCCAAAATGGCCGAGTAACAACATTTTTTTCCTTCATAAATTCAATTTTTTAAGTCAAGCTCTATCAATGTACTAACATTGATTTAATTGATTGGTTGGTTCTTCAGATATAACTAAACACCTTAATTTTAAAATTACCGCCGTTTTGAAAATAAGTATCCTGCATGATAGAAAACTATAAAAGTCCGACGTAATTGCTAAATATTATATGTGGACCGAGATAGGTGAAATTCGGTTCCCAGATTTAAATATTGAGGGCCGTGGGAGGGGGGGGGGGCGGGAGAGAAACATACAATTCAAAAAGACATTCAGGTGAATGCGTAAGCCTATCTTCCGTTCGGAAAATAGACTAATAATTGAATTTCATACAGGCAGGCAACACACGCTGTACGCCAAATAGTCCCTGTACATCTAATTTCGTTTTGACACAGTTTTACAGTGGGAATTAGTTTGTTAGTATGAAGTGCCTGTAAAATTTAATCATCAGGTTTAAACACAGACACTAAATTTCAATCAGTGAGAATTTCACTGTTTCAATCAGTTAAACGTATCTGACTGATACAATAGTCACTTAAGTGAATCTAACTAATGAACCAGTGAAAATTGCCATATTTCCTTCACTGATTGATTAAGTGACTTTGCCACTGATTCATTTGTCATTTTTTCCACTGTTTTCTCAGTGGTTAATTTTTGACTGATGGACCAGTGAAACATCTGAGCAACTTGCTCCGTCTCTAATTATTTTTGACTGATGTGTCATTAAAACTGCGTGCAAAAATGGCCGTTAAACAACGTGTATCAAGTGAAGTAACAACGAATAAACGAATAAAAATAATACAAGATACTTTCTAAAATGTGTTTTGTCTTTCCAAACTCCATCTTACCAGGTAATATGAACACACGATAGAGTGCACTCATACATACACACTATTCGTTTCAACAATCCTGACAGTACAAATCAAACCAAACATGAAAAGTATGAGCATATAACTTCAAACTACAAGATTTCGTAGTGGAGTTATAACACATGCATTTTCCTCCTACAGTTTCAACTTGGCATAGTTACTCAGGTGGTAAGGCTCCGGACTAGAAAAGACGGGCGAGCAAGTTCAATACCGTCCACCTACGAATTTTATTAATACTATTTTTAATTATGGTAAATTTCACAATATAAATTGTAAACTATCGTAAATATGTTTATTTCAAGTAATTACTTGCCTGCATTCAATAAAAGCAATATTTAATTCGCCACTGCAGTCGGCCGTCACTTATTCAAACAGTGAAATTTTTTCACTGAAACAATCAGTGGTTTCCCACTGATTCTATGTGGAGACATTTTCACTGATTAGTTGCATTTCACTGCGAATCAGTGGTTTACTAGATATGTTTAGAGAGAAAAATGTATGTCCAGTTCAGCAGCTGTTTCCAACTCCCTAAGTTCTCAATAACATGAGCACTGATACTGTTTGCTTGAGGTCTTTCGAAAGAAAATATTTCGCAAAGTACGAAATATTAGGAATTGTAGTGATTCATGTTTAAAAAAAAACTGCCGAATTTCATGTATAAATGAAATCTACACTTGATCAGGTTGCAGTAAGAGTGTGAAACATATTTGATCATTAGATTTTGTAGAATAAACCTAGTAAATTGCTTAAGATTATGTGAATGCCTGTGAAAAATTGCAGAAGCAATTGTAACTCAGTACTCGCATTCATAAAATATATTAATTCTAAAGAGTTATGTATCAACTTCCTAATCTTTCTTATAACAATTATAATGTTACATGAGAAATATATACTTACATTCTCGGGACTAGAAATTATGCCAAAATACTGGTTTTTGAAGTGCTGGATGAGAATGATAAAAAAAAAAATGGTGTCCAACCGTGCTTATAAAAGATCGTACATTTTAACATGTCATACATACATCAATCCTCGGAGTTGTGTTACTTGTGATATGAATTGGGTGGTTGTAACTACCACAGGCCGAAAATTGTGGGCTATATAAGAGACGAAGGGGCGGGGTCAAAGTTTTACCATTAGCATCAGGCATGCTACCAAGGTAGAAGAAAATGAGGTGCGGAAGGTGTGCACATCATATGCATGCACATTTTCAGACTTCGCAGTTACCAGACTCCCTGCAGGTGCATACCTGGGGAAATGGCATAGGATCACGTAGATAACTAATGTGCAGACTCATGTTACCCGGCATAGTACAGATGAGGTCTTATAAAACAGCAAGGTAGTAATTTTGTACTTTGTCAATTCCAGCCATCTGTCTCACCCTCGCGAGCCTACCAATGCTTGCTCACCATTTACATTAGCCACACAAGGCTAGGCGGTTTTACAGTGGAATAAGGATTATTTTAATAAATATATATATTCTATACATAATCGAAGCGTAATATAAAAACTTAAATCTGTAGTATAATACAGCAGATTTCGCAAACATTATAAAAAAGAATTTGGAAGAATTTAAAGTTATGAAATTAACAGTATACATAAGAAAATTTCATTAACATAGTATGAAAGAATATTGATTGGTTTCCAATTATTACATACCTCATTAAATCCTTTGCACTGCCGCATGTCTCGGTAAGTCAGCGTCTAAACTAATGCTCTTCCGCGTCCGTCAGTTCGGGACTGCTTTCCTTAAGAGGGCAATATCTAAAAAATAAAATTAAAATAAATACGTCGATAGGGACGAAACTTTCATGTATAGCAATTGGTACTTTGTGAAATTCAGGGTTAAAAAAAATCAAACACTGCATATACATGACCGCCACCTAGTAGGCAGCGGTCTAATGAAGGTGAATAATTGGGAAACAAAGATAAATGGCGGCCACCAGTGGCGCACTAAAGCAGACAGCTACAACGAACCGATGTGAGTAATTAGGAAACTAAGTAGCTCGCATTAAATTGAAAAGTGTGTAAATAGAGTTAGTGATCGTAACTGCTTAGCATCTTCGGGTATGCCCGGCAATCACACGTTGAAGTGGACAAATGGTCCTCAAGGTCGACTGAAAATTGCTGAGTAATTACTGGTTCAACCAATGTAGATGGATGGCTCTCCAGTTCCGCTGAAGACTACTGAGCATTTCCCAGTCAAGTCGAAGACCACCAGCCCCAACTATGCAACTTTCATTTTAAATACATTGCACCAATACACCTTTACAAGATGGTTCTAAAAAACATGTCGAAATTCAAACTACGGCAACCATGGGCTAATATAAACAATGTACGGAACATTCATCTAGTATTTTTATATTGAAATTAAGTTAGCGAAAGCAGCACCGGAAGTCCGCAACTACACGTACCTAAGCGCATATCTGCATATCGCGAAGGCAACTTCCTGTACATAGGCCACAATGAAAAAAATTGGGTGTGGCTGTGTTGGGGACACGGTCGTTTGTTTTGCGTGGGAACGTCTACATTGAGGAGCTCTGAGGCCTTGGTGTTTTTTTTTATGTTCCCGGTACCGATTCACTCGATCATATGGGGTTTTATGGGTATTACTAGATTGCTTTTGAGATGCTCTTTCCAACCGTATACGATTTCTGTATTTCGACTTGGAGTTTTGACGAGTATAGGCCGACATTGTGTTAAGTTTTCTCAATTTTTTTACTTGAAACGCATACAAATTTTTATCATAACCATGCCACACAAACTTAAACGAGCGTCGTAGTTTCTCCTAGTCAAAAAAAGTTTATACTACGCGGACGTTATGAGACGCGGTGAAACGAAATCAAAATTGCGCCCCCCCCCCTCTCCCCCCCCCCCGCAAACCGGCCGCGTACGATGCATCGCAGTCCTCACTCAACGTGAAATATTCTTAGATCCTTTGGCAATCGAGTGGTGTAATTGAATTTTGAATGTAGACGATAGATTCGGAGCTGCAGTGCCAAACTGTATCTCCAGATTTTGTTATCATCGGATTTTCAGGTTTGCCACCTACTATGGTCGCAAATTTAAAGACGTATTCACGCCAAAAATCGTGCAGAACCTACATAACCAAAACTGCTGTACTACTGTTTGTAGGTTGTTGGAAATAAAATGCAGTCACTTCTGGTAGCATTTAATAGTCAATTGCTAATCTCCCGTTGTTCCTGTAGTTTGACAAACATGTATTAACAAACAACCACTAACGGCGCCCACGTACCTCGAGTTTATGGTGTCTTATGTGCAGGAGCTAACCAAATGTAGTACCGATTTCTTTCGCCTTCGTGATGTGCAACTTGTTGTACACACATGTACGTATAGCTGCGGACTACTTACTGTGTTTTGCTAAGTTCAACTACAATCTAAAAAAATATTAGAGGTATTTTCCGAACATTTTGCTACAAGGATTTATTGTATATATTATCCTATAGAAACCGTCGTTTGAATTTCTACATGTAATTTAAAAACGCATTGTATACAGACATACACTGGCACAAACATGCACATAATTCAACTATCAACAACTATACCATTTACCAATCTTCAATATCCACATCATTTATTCATATGTTTTAGCCACCAGCACTCAATACGCTTTACCTTATCAGTCATTAAAACATTTATAATATGCAAGCGAACAAGATTAATTGACTGAAAACACTTGTAGCTTACCGGAAAAAAAAATAAATTATACATGTGATGTGTAATATTAGCCCCTTTCCAATAAAAAAAATAACGTTATTTCTGACAGTTTTCGTAGATGATTGGCAAACCATTACAAAAAAATAATTGTTACCTGGGAAACTGTTCTATTGGAACTTCTGTTCCTTGGGATCGTTTTTGATTTATTAAAGGAGGCTTGTTCATATCCACCATCAAACATTTTCTCTCATGCTATAGCTCCAAAGTTCTGAACAGTAATAACATTACAACCTCATTTTATTAAGGAAAGGGCAATACTACTTGTAAAATTTAAACAGATTATATATCTTCACGCAGGAATATTCCCAGTGAAAATCGCTCAATAGGCATGCTGCACTAATAGCGAAGGTTCCTGCAAGGGAATTCTGCTCTATGACTTCACTCGGTAGCAACTAATGCGAGAAAAATGACACAAATTGTTCAAAGCAAAATGAATATGACCTCGATAGGTAGGAGTCATGAACACATGTTGTACCCAATGGCGCCCCAAATCATCACACTTGGTGTTTGTCCTCTATGCCGCTCCACAATGCAGGCTGCCAGACTGCGCTCACCAGGGTAGCGTCCAAAAAGTATGCTGTAAGACAGGTTGAAGCAGGACTCGTCCTAAAACACTACATGTTGCCACTTAGCACGTCAGCGACGGCGTTCACGTGCCTATTGTGGTCTGAGACGTTTGTCTCATTTGGACAATGGAAGCCGACGCAGTAGCATACGTGCTACCAGTACAGCCCGCAGCAGACGGCGTCCTACTGTCGACGCAGACAGGTCCATACCCGGTGCAGTGCTCCAGTGTCGAGCTAACACTGTGGACGAGGCTGTACGGGCCATTACGGCCATACGGACAAGATGGCGGCCATCCCGTGCTGTGATCACATTGCGTGGTCCAGTACCCGCTCGTCACTGCGTACGACCCTCTTATATCCACTGGTTTAACACATGCATTACTGTCGTAGCAGTATGCCTTGTACGAGCCGAAATGTCACGGTAAAACAAACACGTTTCCTGGAGACCGATTATTCTGCCCAGTTCAATCTCACTCACATGCTAATGTGGTGACCTTTTACGTCAACGAGGCATACTGGCACTTCGTTTCACTTCGTTTGACGACTCTTCACTGACTTAACTTGGCGTAATACGCACCTTTCTCTGGTCACACAAGAGAGGGCGCTGATGGGTCCACGTGCACTCCTTATCTCTGCAATCGTAATCACTTATTGCTGGTACACTGTTCTACGCATCCTCCGAGTTTGGATTCATTCGGGCCATTTCTTCTGCGTGTTGCGATTTTCACAGCATAGTCTATTTTACTTTTGCTTTCATTTGAGGTGTTATCGTCGAGATTGATTATACCAACATTAATTTTTTCCAGGTATACCGAAAAGTACTGTTGTTATCCTAATTGTCACAAAAATTATAACCGAACACTCGAGCTGTATTTTCGATCAAAAACTCTCTCATAACTTGATCATAGTAGGGACACTTAAATGAAAGACGGTAATGTAACCATATGATTTTGTTGTTTCAACAAATATTTTTTTAAAAAAGAATCAAGTTGTTCCAGCAATCAAAACAAATGCTAAAATAAAAAGATTATTAATTTGAGTGTATCACGATCGATATGAGTTTTAAGACAACTGTATAAGAAGTTTATCACGTATCCGGGAAATGGTTGCGTGTACTAAAACGCATGCTGATGATGACTAAACCACAAAATAGTTGCTTGGCGCAACACCTTATTTGTAAATACTTTATTCGATTCAAGGTAACGTGCGCGAATGTTCGCTATAAGAGCAGTTTGTACGTGTAAACAAACTGTTATTTAATTTAAACAAACACTCCTTAAGTAAATATATATTTTTAAAACAAATACATCCTTTTCTCAGTGCAGAACTATGCAGTGGTTTTTCGGAGAAAAATATTTATGGAAATATTTGGCGATATGTTTTAAATTCTACTCGCGAAGTTGAGAAACATGGAGACGTTTTTCGCCGAAAATAAGAAATTTTCAAACAGCAGTTCTCATATTTTATTTTATTTTATTTTTTTAATACAAAACCAAGGTCAATCAGTTCAACTCACCACCGACCTCAGCCTACACAAAAACAAAAAACGATGTTAATATTTGATGCGTATCCGGTTTTCTACGCGAGGCAGCCGGAAAGGATGGCTTGCTCACTTAGTATGATCTCAACGTGCTTGATTTCTTGGCGAATGAAATAACTTCACGTTTGCTGACCCTCAAGTAAGTCATCCATTGTTGTCAATGTTTGTACTAACACTTATAGCAGAAAGCTTCTGAGCAACGTATTTGCATTCTCCACTACACAGAAACTTAACTGAATCTGTACACAACGTGCTGAAGCAACACTGCCATTTCGGCAACCGTGAAGTGATGTGTAAGATTTTTTTTTGTGGTAATGCATCTGTAGCCATCACACTCGATGACATACCATTTAAGTTCTGCCGTAGTATTTGGAACACATGTAGTTTTCTAGCTGGCAGAAATGCAAGCAACTTCCACTATGCATATGCAAATATAACTACAAGTAATAAATGGAAAATACGACTGATAAAGAGGATAACTCTCTACATAAGTTATTTGTGCATTTATCTCTCTTGATGAAGAATATATTTTAATATTTAATGATGATAGCGGGGTTTTTAACAATTGGTTGGTTACGGAAGGAATTCTTCACTGTTTGACTGCAGTGTTGATGGAGCCACGGCATCCAAGTTTAAATATTGAGATTTAACGCAGTGATACTACTCGTGGTACCATTATTTCCGAATATTCCAATCCTGATGAAACTCTCGCTTTCCTAATGCATACACCAACAAAGTGATATCATATTTTGCTTCCGTCACTTATGTGGTAACTGAAATCACGAATTTGGTCAATAATAGATATGTTTTGAATTGACACTACGTCACACCATACGTTACTTGTCAACTTTACCCTTTTTAAATTCTACAAATAGCGCAGTGTGCACAGTATTTTTAGCTCACCTACGTATTACAATTGACTAGCACCATACAGTTGGTATGTTTGTTTGATATGTTCAGACTGTATGGTTGGTATGGCTTGTTGGTCTTGAGAGTCAGTATGGGCGGCCTAGTCAGCTGGTATTGATGGTTGGTTTTGCGTGATCTGTCGGTCCAGACGTATGGTTTAGCTGATTGGTATTTAATTTTGATTTTAAAATTTGTTGCTATAGCCAACTGGTAGGGTCATTCGATATGGTTCGTATGTATTGTTAGTTGGTATTTGGTATTTCTGGTCAGTCTGATCCATCGGCCTTGGTAGTTGACCTGGTTGGCTCAGCCATAGTTGGTAAGGTTGGTCTTGTTTGTTGTTCGGTACTGATGCCAGTTTAAATCGAATTCTTGACCTCATACAAGTAAGAAATTAAAGAATAATTATTGGTTTTCCGAAAATTTTCCACAAAATATTTAAAATGTATGATCTTTGAAATTTCTATTAATGTTCGCATTTTATTATTTAATTTTAAAAATTGTTAAATTTTTCTAGAGTTTTATTGGTTTTTGCTATTTTTCTCAATTTTTTTCTTTTAAGTTCACTAGCTTGCAAGGTCAACGTCATGCAAATTCAACACGAATATCTTGATAAGTAATGGAATCCCCCCCCTCCAAATCAAATTTTTCATGTTTTTTTTTTTTTTTTTTGCAATTTTCTCCAACTCTTTAAGATTTTATTTTTTTCCGATTTCAAGGTCATTCCAAAGTCATCTCGGGTGATTTTTAAGGTCACGAAAATCCAACATGACGGTTGAGGTGAATAACGTAAATATGGCCGCTGTACCACCTGATAAACAGGGCTTCTCTCTGAGCCTTTAATCAACCTTGCGGAGTAAACATGTAGCTCTTACAGAATACAGAGCTGTTTTGGGTGGTTTTGAGAGAGAAATGGGAAATTTCGTGATGGATAAAGGTGAATTTTGACCAAGCACTTTAATTTGTGTGAGTGGATAAAGAGATTTGGTCTTGAGAGTCTATTCGGGTGAAGCGAGATGAGTATGGAGCAGTGAAGTAATGCAAGGATCGGGAAAACGGGATATCCTCCAGAAAACTCGCCGAACAATGGCATCATCTGGCACTGTTCCCACATGCGAAAATCCGGGGGCGGTCTAGCCGGGAATCGAACCCAGCTCGCCTTGGTAGGAGGCGAGTAGTCTAAGTACTACACCTCCGTGGCCCCTCGTCGCTCGAGATCAGTTACGCACTTCTAACTCATCTCCCTTACCCCATAAGTTCAGAACATACATTTATATTCTACTTTCAGCGAACAGGTATTATATAATGTTATTATTTTTTCAACAGTTGCAGTTGAATGTGTATCGAAACATGCAAAATAAGAATAACCGAAAAACTAAAAGAAAAATCCATATTTACATTACGTGTTTTGTATAGTATTTTGGTTTTAACGTAGCATTGCAACTCTCTGGTATAGTATCGTTCGGACAGAATAACCGAAAAATCGAAGAAAAATTTTCCCATTCAAAAAAATGTGTCACACTTCTGAACTATGTGTTTTTCATCGCTTTGTTCTCTGTAGCTTTTAAAAATATACATATTTTTTAAATTTTATCATCAATTCCCTATGTAGTTTTACGTTACCTCAGGTTTATAAATAGTTGCTAAGGAAAATATATTCAGTTTAAGCTATGCGAGATTTTCCTTTAAATACAAATATTTTGAAAAATTAAAAAAGTTTTGAATTGACGGGAGACTGAAACAAAAACTAAAAATCTAAATATTCCATCACTTTTACCACTCACATACCACTTTCTTGTAACAGTGGTGTGTATAAATATGTTATTTTCGGAAATGTGACACCCAGACTTTTTCAATTTCTACTAACGTTTGAGTGGTTTAATTTTATTTATCACAGGTGCCACCTGCAACTTTTTGATGTTTGATATTCTGGTTATTATCTAGAAGAAAGACATCGAGTGAACTTGTCGTTGATAGGGACAGGTGTTTTTGGCGGAAAAATTTCAAGACCAGCTGTACTCCAAAACACTTTAGTTCGTACGCACTATCGTGGTTGGATGATTTCAAATGTCACGTGCCTCAAGTTTCTGCTCGTGAATCATGGACGTTCAGTATCAGCGTACTTTATTATGATTGGCCCAGTCAAGTAAGAACATGTCTTCTCACGTAGACCGCGGCCAATAACCAATGGAAGTTGTGGTTGTAGACGTAGGATGTTGAAATCTTGCATGGCCTTAATTATATTCGCGAAAAACACCTGTCGCAAGCCATTGCCCGTTGCCGAAACTAAAGATATGGGCAACATGGAGACACTACGTATTTTGTATTGAAAGAGCACAGCTCTGGTTATCGGTATTATGGACCGCGTTTACATGTATTAACTACACATTTCCTTAAATATTTTAGTGAATCTACGGACGTATTTAACAGAGCAGTTCGTGAAACATTGTAACTCGTAGAAAGTCAGCTGTGTTTGTTCACTCTGTCTTGAATGCGTCTTTGTTATTTGCACGTGTCTGTAAATAAGATTTATTGCTTCATGTACTTAATAGGTTTTTGTCTAATTCCCGTTGTGGTTACTTACTTAGTTAATACATTTTGCTGTATTTTGTCTGTGTAATTTCAATATCTTTAACAGCAAATGATTTATGGCATTTTCTTGTTGTTGCGTGTTTTATATCCTTCGAGGTTCAAAATAAAAAATAAAAGGCCTCAAATGATACATGTTCGAAACATTATTTAATTTAAGCGTACTTATCATTTTCCCTCTCCCTAGTCACACAACTGTATATTTAGAATGTCAAATATGCTACTTGGTCAACGTTTGAGGGTTATTTTGTCTTATAATGGTTAACTGTATTGTTTATTGTAGAAAGTGTGAATTGTAGGGCAAATGCATACTGATAAAAAAATTTCACTCTTAAAAAGTACCTACGCTTTATGTACAGTGTTCTTATTTTAACTTCGTGTTTGATATTTTACTGTTTCAGGATGAAGGACATCATAATTTGGCTTTCGCATCTTGACATTCACTGCAAGATTAAAATGAAAAGTTTACTGAAGAGAGTTTGGTTGCTCTTAACAGTGTGGTCTTGAGAGCCGATGGAAGTGATTAAGGTGAGTCTGGAGCAGCGCTGGAATGAAGAGGCGAAGTAAACTGGAGATCCCCGAGAAAACACGCTGACCAGCGGCATTGTCCGGCACATACGAAAATCCGGGAGTGAACACGCCGGGGATTGAACCCGGTTCGCCTTGGTGGGAGGCGAACAGGCTAACCGCTCAGTCACCGAGGCCCCAAAATTAGATGTTTGTATATAATTATATTTGTATCATTATAATAAAAGTCGATAAGTAAATGATCCGAAAGCAATTGCTTCGCAGACCTGACGATTGAAAAAAAACATATTTTGTGTTGTTGAAATATGCCTAACATAACAATGCATCAACCGATTTCTGTGGGGTCGCAATTTTTTAATGCAGTTTGCGTGTGAATGTCTTGAAAATTTGAATTGTGGGCTGTAAATAAACATTTCTATTTGGGACAAAGGATATATATTAAATAACACAGAAATTTTTAATTCTGCATAAAACTTAAATGCGGAATTTGGAACGGAATGGAAGTTGGAAATTTTTTAATAATTCAGGGAAAGTACTCGTGTAAGTTTGAAATTATTTAAAACCTTGGACATATCTTAGTTCCCTTTATTTAAAAGAATGATATTTGATATATGCAAAATAATTTTATATCTGTAAATCAAATACTAATGATTTTCATTACTGATATTGATATTTGACCTTCAGAGGTATTTGTTACAATAATAACTACTTAGCATTAAGGACAATGATTTGCTTTTTAGGTATATAAGGAGGTAACAATAATATGTTCAATGTTGTTGGAATTAATGTAATTATTTTACAGGTATGTGTCACAGCAATGATTTTACAACGCACACCATACGTCTTGAATCAAAGAGAAAAAGCTGTATTTAAACAGCCTTTTTTAGCAATATATTGTGCTATAGTATTTTTCAAAGATTGGTAAATTTCTATGTTATCACTTCCTTAGACCTACGTCATTTCCACACAAGTCTTTATAACACTTTATTTGTAGTGAACTATCACCTTCATTTTCCAGTCCTTCAGGATCCATCACTACTCTCCAACCCAACGTCGGCAAATCCCGTCCAAAGAATCCGTTTAAGGACGGGACGAGAAGCATGAAATTACATAATTACAAAAGAAACAATGAGGAGAAAATTCATATTAACTCATTTTGCTTCCACGTTTGGCAATGAGAAGAAAACATGTCATAATGAACAACTCGACATACAAGGTAAGATTGTTACATATAATTGTGGCTCTAATCTTTCTATGTTCAATCATCATGACACTACAATCTTGTTTCAATGACAAAACATTCCGGCCATTAAATTTATATAATTTTCTCTAAATACTGTATATATATTCCTTATATTCACACCTGAGTGCTTTGAATTCTCGCGCACACGAATGCCAACACATCATCATCACCAGTCCAGAGCTGAGGGCACTCCACTAACCATACAACTTAAGATGTTGGCAGTGCTCACTGGTCCACTTCTCTCACTCACAATCTCTTTCTTCCTAAAACTTATTCTCCAAATCCTATAAACTGAAATTCCTACATGGACCAAGCAATGTCTCATTGCCCCAGATTCATACCGATGTCTTTACTACTGTTTCCGCCCCAGCATATAACTTTTCTCAGTCATGTCCTGAAGTACTTGAGTGGCCTTTCTTCCCTGAGAGGCTCACAAGTCCCTCGAACTGATGAATCCTGCAGACTTATCATTAAGGAAAGACCCTCAACTCCACACACGAGCAAGTATCAGTAATTATCGTTGCAAAAACATGACAGCCCCACTCTTAAACTTAATGTAGGGGGCAGACATCACTCTGTCGTGTACAAACTATTGTCGTTCACCGCAGCAGTTTATCGGCGTCACCTCAGGTCTCGGGAACACAGAGCATCGTACCACTGAAGCATGGTCTTCCAGCTAGGTGGACGAACTATGCTAGACTGACCATTGCTGACTGTCTGTCGGGCCGTCTGTCCGAATACGACCTCCATCGCTCCGTAGCATTGAAAAAAAGATTTGTTAGTGGCTACAAAAACCTTGGTCGATGCTTCCCAAGGCGAAATTTTTCTGTAAGTAAAAAACAGATCATGGTGCCAATAACACGTAGAGTGACTAATACTAAAGCTTTTTAATGCTCATTAACATATTCGATAGTTGAAAAAAAAATTATCGGATGCCACGAAATATTTAGTTGGCATCAACAGCATTCATTTTATCCGTAGTTAAAACATTTGGCTGCGGCTATAAACTATAAGATCCGTTATGTTCCGTGCTTGTGCTCTGGCATATTCGAAGTGGTCACGTCTGACCACGACGCCATATTAGTCTCTGTTCGGTTATTTGCATCAGGTTACGAACTAATTCATGAGGGATCATGAGGAATATTCGTAAGTACTTCTGAACAGATTATATCATTCGTATATTCCAAGTAAGTAAAAGTAGCACGTAAACGATTACAGAAAATTTACTTTCCGTGAGGTGAAGTGTACAAGGCTTGTCGTGTGTGCCAGTTATTAGATTTCTCTCATATACATGCTGAAGACAACTCTTTACCGTCGAGTAAGGCAGTGTACTGGAAACACGCTGAGATCGCAATCCAGAGGTCGAGGGTTCGAGCCCCCTCATGAGGACGTACAATTTAGTATTTTATTTAATTGTCGTTAGACCATACCTACCTACAAACGCCGACAACCCGCAAAACACCTTTGTGAACCTCACTAACCAGTATTGCTGCTACCATGGTAACATTTTCGATGCGACTAACGAACAAATTATTGCCTACAAATACACTGAATCTATTGGTGACCACAAACGTCATTTTGTAGTGTCAGCTAAAAATTGGATAGACAGTATAATTTTGTTGTTGGCACCACAAAATCTTTTGTCTTGTCTATATATTGACAAAAGAATTTTGTGGTCTCCAGCAAAATATTTTTGGTCACCACAAAACGGTTCTTTCAGTGCGCCGTTTATCGTCACTAGGGCGCTAAAACCTCAGCGCGGGGTGGTACAAGTCCTTGAGAGGGCTCTTGCCCCCCCCCCCCAATTCGTTGATAATGTGTTCAGGCCCAGCGCCCATATTAGGGGCGGTTAGCTCACCCCGCCTGGCTGGCCTTCATTCCTATAACCTGCGGCTGCAGTCTTTGCATTAACCGGGCTCCTGGTTAGCGCAAGGAAACCTGGGGCGCTATTCTGTAACATTTACTGTCATTATATGAAGACATTTACGGATTAACAGCCTTTACGAAGCGAAATGTTATTCTGTAACTCAATGTGTTACTATGATGATCTTTCAAATACCTCGTGACTCTCTTTATATAAAGACAGGCCAACAAGGCATCTTTATGAACGAAAGCGGAAGATAATGGCCGACGTATTAAGGTTAATTATAACAAACATGTCCCATAGAAAAAAAATGGGCGTGGCTGTGTTCGAGGCACAGCCGTTTGTTTTGCGTGAATCGTTGACGCGCTCGGACGCCTTGATGATTATTTTTATGTTCCCGGCACCACTTCACTCGATCATATGGGGTTTTATGGCTATCACTGGATTGATTTAAGATGCTCTTTCCAACCGTATACGATTTTTGTATTAGAACTTGGCTTTTTAACGAGTATAGGCCGACATTGTGTTACGTTTTCTTAATTTTTTTTATTAAACTCATACAATTTCACCATAACCACGCCACACAAATGTTTTTATACACGCAATCGATTGATCTTGACGATAGCTGTTGATTGAAACTCAAACGAGCGTCGTAACTTCTCCTAATCAAAAGTTATACTACGCGGAAGTTATGAGACGCGGCGAAACGAACTCAAAATTGCCCCCCCCCCCCCCGCACGGTGCTTTTCAGTCCTCACTCAACGTAACATATTCTTTGATCCTCTGGCAATCGAGTGCTGCAATTGAATTTTGAATGCAGACAATAGATTCGGAGCTGCAATGTCAAACTCTAGCCCCAATTTTGTTATCATCGGATTTTCTGGATCGCCTCCCACTATGGTTGCAAATTTAAAGACGTATTCATGCCAAAAATAACTTTTAGAATGCCCCAAAAATAAGAAGCATTAAATAGTGTTATATTTCTGCAGAAATAATTGGTGTATGGATTACATTTAAGAAGTAGATTTTATGATTCGCTAATGATATTCTCGCTTTAACGTAACTGCGAAATGACTGTTTTGGTCACGGGTCAGTACTACTATCTCGTAATGCTCAAAAATAACATTTTGTTTCCATAGAACATCATATTGAGCATCACGAGATAGCAGCACTGACCCGTGGCCAAAACCGTAATTTCGTAGTTACGTTAAAGCGAGAGTAACATTAGCGAATTATGAAATCAGTTTTAAATATATTCCAGATACCGTTTATTTGTGCGGAAATACAACGTTATATAATATGTGTCTTTTCGGGGCATTTTAAAACTTCTTTTTTTCGGTGGGACGAGTTTGCTTGAAATCTTGGGTCCATATAAATCTGTATTCATAGATACATAAATCTCGTATCCATGGAAATCTGGTATCGATAGAAAGAAGTAAATTTTTTAACGAATTATTCGTAAATATTTTAAGAAATAAATTTCAGTTATAGTTGAAAATTCACCATAATAACATAATGTGTCTCACAATAACACTGTAATAACGGGGAAAATATAATTATAGAAGTATATCGTTGATTTCAGAACATAGGCCGCTGCGTTGCCAAACGAACATCTTTGCACAAAGACATCAATAAACATATGACGTGTAGAATACCACATAAATACGGTTACGAGAAGCCATCATTACAGCCTTCTTTATCACAAACACAATGGCGTTGACTGTCTTCAAGCAAGCTCAAGCTAGATAATAGGGCCCCTGGTACCCATACATTGTTTCTTCTTCTCCCTTGCCTGCAGGAGGAAAGAGGTTGAAGTTGTCCCTAAGACGCGAGATTTTGAATAAGCAGAGCTTATGAAGAACCGTCACGAAACCTAGGATGAGCCACGTGACGGTTTTCGTTTAGTTAAGAGGAATCTACTGCCAAGGTTCTCATGCCTGGGCGGTTCGGGGAAGCAAGATTAGTATTGCTACGTGCAGGAGCTGGCGCCAACTCAGCTGCCCCGCGCAGTAATCGGAGACCCACCTCGCACTCCCCTATTCCTGGAACGATGCGCTCGCGGTCTCCTGATCCCCTTCTGGGAATCCCATGAATGCCGCCAGCGGCGAGACTTGCTGGCGTCACAGACCTCCTCTCGCCTGCTAGAGTTTCCGGTACGTTTTGCGACGACGCAAGCATGTTCTGGTGAGACTGGCTGGTGCCTCAGCCCTTCGCGACTCATCACACGAGCTGGGGATAATTCTAGGTGACGGCCTAAGACACCATATATACTGCCGCAACCCAGCGGCCGGCAGTCTTTGATGGCGGCCGCCTGGCCGAGTGTGCGCGAGCAAAGTAAGTGTGGACGACGACTGGAGATTGCAGGACGACGGCGAGTGAAGTGTTCGTGGCTTGAATGGACGAGAGGGTGTGAAACTGACAAGTGAAGCCTACTGTGCGTGAGGGCGCTTGGAGAAATCTAGATCATTGCGACTGGCGGGACATGGACTGAACTGAGGTGGGACTGAATGGAAGTGTAATACTGATTTTATTGTAAATATTCGAACTGCAAATATGGACGCATAAATGATAAAATAATTGAATAGGTTGATACACTGTCTATTGGGACTGATCTTTAATTATTTACTTTCATTGATTTCTTTGTTGTAATTATAAATTTAATTAATTGGTGTCAATTGTGAACAGTAAAATATTTCAATTGCTTGTGAGAATTTGAGTTCAGAGAATTTTGCTGTAGTTATTGTAAATAAAATTAGGAAATTATAATTTTATTCTTTTATTTGATTAAGACCTCCATCCCTTAACGAACTTGGTATAGCACATTTAATTTCTAGAGAGAGAAATTGTATCAG
Source organism: Dryococelus australis (assembly GCA_029891345.1). Classification (NCBI taxonomy): domain Eukaryota; kingdom Metazoa; phylum Arthropoda; class Insecta; order Phasmatodea; family Phasmatidae; genus Dryococelus; species Dryococelus australis. Next base: position 132,297,111 of record CM057009.1, read on the forward strand.
TATGCTTCTTTTGTCTTTGTTGTATTGAAAATACATAAAAAAAACACAGTAACTGTAGGTATTATAGATGATATAATTTATAAGTTGAGATACTAATTGTTTGATAAATAAGTGGTAATAATAATATTAAATGAGTTAAGTGAATGAAATATTTCTGATCGGTAATTCTGAACTCAGCTCCGCCGAGCTCTCCTCGGGGTATAAACACGCTTCTAGTTCCCCTTTCCACGATGCTCGCACCTAAAGCCACCTGGAAACACGACACGAGGTTAGCCAAGGCTAATCGAGAATTCTCCACAGAAGTTACATCGTTTCCAGCCAATCAGAAATATGTTCCGAGGTCGATTCGTTTACCGCAATACACTCTCTCCTTGAAAGCTCGCATACTGCAACCAGCAAAGCTCCACTGAGGTGCAAGTAGGCCTATACTATAAACTTGCGTCAGTGCGAATTGAGCCACATCAGTGAAAACAGTCTAAATTTTGCACCTGATAATCAATGCCGGATAACTAATTAATGTAGTGGTTCAATTTCACTTATATATTTGTGATTTCGTACAGAATGTCAAGAATGTTACTGTTATAAATCACTTCTTCCCAATTAATTTGCTTTAATTCGCCGGTCAGCAGTGGCTTATCAACTGTCTTTCAGTGAACGTTATTTCACTGATTGATTTCACCGATTCGGATTCAGTGTGTATAGTTGCAGCCAGAAAATGTGTGCACGGTGTTATTGTTCCATAAGAAAGATACTTGGAGCAGGATTATAGTCCACCTCTCACAAATATACAGTCTCACTGCCTGCAAATAAAAAACAAAATAATTTCAGATGACGGGAAATTTTGCTGCAAAGTAGTGTGCAACCCGAATGGAAACAGTTGAAAAATGTGACGAGGAACATGCTGTGACGCAATAATTTATTTACATGTATTTCAAAGCATAGGAAAAATTGTTTTCTTAATAAAAGTAGTGCGTAACATCCTTTCCAAAACCTTTTATTCATACGGATCAGCGTGGATTCTGTTTCTGAAGGCTGTATTCCTAAACACGCTCAACATTCTTCCATTTTCTTTAAGTGTTTCTTATACTTTACAGCACTGTCATCATTTGTAGGTAATTACTCTCTCTTATTATGTTACACGTTTTCAATTATTTTTTAGCTACAAGTACTAAATAATTCCACTGATTTTTAAAATCTAATATTACGAATTTATTTTTCAATTTCTCTGAACATGTTTTAAGCACGGCCATACAAATTCTAATGCAGTTGAGAGTGCTATATTAAAAAAAAACTAAAACTATATATTCTATTATACAAATGACATCGGTGCTCGAACAACAGACCCAACATTTTGTTACTCGCCGCAGCTAGCGCCGGGAGGCTGTCTGTCCTGCGCCGTGGGAGGTGACCCACCTTGATCCTCCCCTCTTCCTTTAAAAATGCGCTCGCGGCCAGTTGCACTCCCTTCTGGGAGACCCGTGAATACTGACAACGGCGAGACTTGCTGGCGTCACAGACCTCCTCTCACCTGCTGGAAATACCGATAAATTAAGCGACGACGCAAAAATATTCTGGTTAGACTGGCCGGCGCCACAGCTCTCCTCGGTGCAGTGCGCGAGTTACAGAAAATTCTGGGTGATGGTCTACTACGCTTTATATACTGCTGCGGCCCAGCGGCCGGCAGTCTTTGAAGGAGGTTATCTGGCAGTGTGCGAGCGAAGATAAATGCGAGACGATGGCGGCGGACGAGTGTTCTTGGTGTGAATGGAGGAGAGGGCGTGAAACCCGGCGAGTGAAGCCTTCTGTGCGTGAGGGTGCTCGGAGATTTCTAGAACATTGCAGACTGGCGGGACATTGACTGAACTGAGGTGGGACTGAATGCAAGTGTAATACGGATTTTATTGTAAATATACGAACTGTCAATATGGATGCATAAATTATAAAGTTATTGATTATATTGATACACTGTCTATTGGGACTGATCTTTAGTTATTTAATATCATTGATTTCATTGGGTACTTATAAATTTTATTAATTGGTGTCATTTATTGTGAACAGTTAGTGATATCCATTTATTGTGAGAAGCTGAGTTGAGAATTTTTTTTGTTGTACTTATCGCAAATAAAATTAGAAAATTATATATAATTATTTTATTTAAATAAGACCTCCATCCCTTAAAGAACTTGGTTTAGCTTACTTAATTTCTAGAGAGAAAAATTGCAACACTGGTATCAGAAGTGAGATGGAGGCATCACATGAAAATAACATTAAATAATTATAATTAGTATTTGTAAATACAACATAATTTGCAGCAATAGGCTAAGGAATGGTTTTGAAATATTGGGATGCTAACCAAGAAAATGTCGGCAGATATGGAAGCACTTCGTGCATTGATCGAAGGACTGAGTAGTCAAATGAGAAATGTCAGGGAATCTGCAAATAGCCAAATTAGCAGTGTTAATGAAAATGTAAATAGTAAAATTAGTAGTGCTAGTGAAAATGTCAAAGTCAAATTAGTAGTGTTAATGACAATGTATAGAGTAAAATAGATAGTGTTAGTGAATTTGTAAGTAGCCAAATTATTTGTGTTAGAGAACTTGCAGAGAGGAAAATGGACAGTGAAGATAGATAAATAGACATTTTAAATGAAAATGTAAATAAAATAATAGTCAGTGTGAATGTGAATGTGGACAGTAAGATAGAAGATGTAAGCGAGTTGGTGAATAATAAAATAGACTGTGTGGACGAGAAAATTTACAATTGCAGCGAGATAATGGACAGTGTTAACGAAAGGTTGGACTTTGTCAAATGTGTACAGTGGACCAAGAGGTGAGCGCTCTCATGAAGGACTGGCAGGAGTTCTTGCAGCAGCAGGGGAGACGAAATGCAGGGGCGGAAGAGGAGCCGAGTTTGGTCACCGCCGAGAAGACGAGTGCGGGCAGCGAGGAGAAGGTAGTGGTAGCCACAAATACTCCCATCTCAGGATAAACACAGCAGTTTTGCAGTGTGGGTACGCCCCAGCCAGGGGTGGGTAAAGGCATCACAATTAAGCCCGCCCCCTACGATGGACAGACACCATGGCGCGAGTACCGGCATCAGTTCGAGATCGTTGCCATCCTGTATAGCTGCACTGAAGAGCAGTGGGCATACTAGTTGGCAGTTGTACTGAGGGGACCAGCATTTAACATACTGCAGTCGCTGCCGGAACGACATCGTCTAGAATACTCCACATTGGTGTCGGCTTTGGAGTTGCAATTCGACAACCGATACTTGCGACACGCCCACCATGCCCAACTGCGAAGCCGCATCCAGTGACCCGAGGAACCACTTCAGGAACTGTGTCAGGACATAGTGAGGCTGACACGCCTGTCTCTAAAGGAGTGCTCCGAGAAGTTACGAAACGTCATTGCAGTCGACTTTTTCGTTGATGCTATTGCCGATGCGGATGTGCGCCGAGCTGTACGCTTGGCATTGCCACACTGCATGCAGGATGCTCTTGCTCGAGCATTGGAGGTAGAATCAGCGAAGCAGGAACCGATGTTCCGGCATGCAGTACAGGCAGCTACCCAATGTAATGACGACGGTGGAGATAGATTCCTCGACGTCTTGAGAAAGTTGGAAACCACAATAAAAGGCATTGCTAACAGAATCTGTGTTAGGAAACCCAGTTTTTATCCACCTAAGCATCGGGTATGTTGGGAATGTGGACAGAGAGGACACTTGTGTATCCAGTGTCCGCAAAGGAACTGCAGAACCCGGCAGCCAGACGTGAGTACAACTGACAGCTTGTTAAGAAGACTGGAAATGGCGGGATAGGAACTTTTAAACTCCGCAGAGGCGGTGGCACCTGTCATTCGTCGACGGAGGCACCGAGAATGCTGGAACTGTGGAAAGAAAGGAGGGCCAATTACGAACCTGCTGTCCAGAGATGACAGCCGAGACTAGGCATCGAGGAATCGGCCAAGGGACAGCTGTATGAACAATTGGAACTGACATCCGCAGTAATACTTGTCCAAACCACGGGCCCATCGAAAGAACTGGTAACATCCTATCTGAGGGAACGAAGATAGATCGCCATATGGTTATAAGAAGAACATGGATATTACAGTCGGACCATGTAAGAAGTCACCCAGCAGTTAATGCAGACGAGGAAACGAGAGAAATCCAGTTTTCAGACGGAACTGCACACATGTGTCTTCAGAAGAAGGAAGACGGTCAAGGGGCAGGGTACCAACATATCGCAGTGTCTAGTGGCATCAAGAGGAACGCTCGATGTTGTACAAGAGTTGCAGGTGATGTATTCAAGGAAGGACAGCTAGTGTGGCTGTATGCCAGATAACGTCTTCGTGAGAATACATCTTAATGCCAAGAATATTTGGAAGGAGCTTACCAAATTTTGAAGCAAGTAAGTGACACTTCCTTCCAGATCCGTCGCCGGGACTCCTGGAAATAAAAGTCTAAAGTTTTCCACATCGACCGACTGGCACTGTATGAAGAGGTCCTGATGTTGGCGAGTCTGTTCGCGACGAACAGACTTATGGAGGGGTCAGTGTTACGTGCTGCAGCTGGCGCCGGGAGGCTGTCGGTCCGGTGCCATGGGAGCTGACCCACTTTGCTCTCCCCTCTTCCTGGAAAGATGCGCTTACTGCCAGTTGCCTCCACTTCTGGGAAACCCATAAATACTAACAGTGGTGAGACTTGTTGGCGTCACAGACCTCCTCTCCCCTGCTGGAAATACCGATACATTAAGCGATGACCCAAGAATATTCTGGTGAGACTAGCCGACGCCACAGCCCTTCTCGGCGCAGTGAATGAGTTACTGAAAATTCTGGGCGACGGCCTACGACGTTTTATGTACTGCTGCGGCCCAGGGGCCGGCATTCTTTGAAGGAGGCCATCTGGCAGTGTGCGGGCGAAGTTGTGTGCGAGTCGATGGATGTGGACTAGTGTTCTTGGTGTGAATCGACAAGAGGGCGTGAAACCAGGCGAGTGAAGCCTACTGTGCGTAAGGGTGCTCGGAGGACTCTAGAACATTGCGGACTGGTGAGACATTGACTGAACTGAGGCGGGGCTGAATGGAAGTGTAATACGGATTTTATTGTAAATAAAAAAATATATAATTAGTTATTTTATTTACATAAGACCTCCGTCCCTTAACGAACTTGGTTTGGACGACTTAATTTCTAGAGAGAGAAAAAATTGTAACATTAGCAATAACTTAAATAAAAATAATCATATGTTAATATAAAAATACCGGATGTTTCACTTAATACGTACTGCAAATATTTCTGAAATGGAAGGTGCTAGTTATGTGCTGGTTTCACAGATGTGAAGTTTAGACAAGGGCTCATAATTGCAGAGCAGACACAAATTTTTTATAAATAAGATTTTAAAATTCTTGAACAAAGTTACATTTTTTCAGATGGAACAATGCCCATTCACATCAAGAAAATAAAATAGAGGAAATGATAATATAAATAGTGATTTTTCGCAGGATTCTAGCTCAAAGTAGTTAACATGGTGTATGCACGTTACAATTATTTCTGCCTTTAATTACATCAATAACTGGGACACTGATTGTGCGGGAGCATAAGCGAATTTGTTTGTGTGGAACGCCGGTGTTACGCAGCCGGAGCGATTCGCTCGCGCAGCCGGCGATGGAAGACCGAGCGTTAAAATCTGGCTGTTTCACTAAGTGTGCGAGCCCATGCTGGTTCTCCCAGTGGTTGTCTGTGGCCCTCTTTCTTTCTACGACATTCTCCTGTGTGCTGCTGTGTGCTAACAGGGCGGTCTGGGGTGTGCAAATATTGGCGCGCGGCGTTCTAATGCTCACCTCTCTGCAAGGTCGCCTACATGGCACAGCGAGCCAAGGTATGCAGAGAATAGGCTGTTCACGGTAAAGTGAGCACTTTTGAAATCAACCTGTGAAAAAAATTCCACTGGCCCGACCTGCAAGTATTTCATCGAACACATTGACTAGCATGCGCCCAGTAAAGTTGGTTACGACAGAAGGAAAGTAGTCCCATACTTTAAAGTGGAATTAAAAGTGTTACGTGAACATTTGTGAATATTGAAATTATTAATTTTACTTTCTCATTTTTTCTGTGTGTGCAAGTGTAAGAATTCGAAAATTTGTAAAACATTTACTTATCCAATAATTTCACAATTTCACTTGTGCGACTCATGAATAAAGTGACGAAGCACATGTCAATGTTAATTTTACGTATGGTGGAAGAATACACGGTATGCATACATGATGATCCTAAGCAGGGATTCCAAAAGTGCTCAGTTTACTGTGAACATCCTTTATCAGCGATTATTTTATGGGCGATTTTAAAATTCATACATAGTAATTGACCCGCACGTTACTTGGTCATTTATGCGGTTTTAGAATGAGTCGATTTCAGCCATTTTTAGGCAGGTTGTTATACGGCGCCTGGCATCGTGGTGGCATATCTTCGTAGTTTTTCATTTCTCGGGGATTGATTTTACTTTCACCTAATTCCTGTTTGGTTTCTCCTGGTTTTGTATCCCCGCGGAACCACGCACGCATTTTTCTGGCCGTCGGTATTTGTGAACGGGATAGTGTGATTTGTGGTGAGATTTACTGTATTTTTATTGGTTCGCCCATTTTATCTGGTACCAGGACTCGTGTGACGTAGGTTTATGTTGCGCGAGGATACAAGGTCCTCGCCCCTATTTTCATACATAATATTTTTTTTTGGTGATATTGGCTAGAATCACACTTTGGTTTTTTGCATTATGTAAGAACCAATTATTCAAATACCTTTTGCTTGGAATTTTACCATTTATTTTGCATTGTTTCTTATTACTCATGTTGCGTTCATTGATGCCATTTATAACGTTCTCATTGCATATCCCTGGCAGATTATTTGCGCAGCTTCAGTTGTATTTCATGTTTGTTAGTATATCGTATTTACCTTGATTTCATGTTTAATTCATACGTACTTTTAGGCGCACATATCCTCCGTCTCCCTATTCACCTGTATGACCAGACTGAGTTAGTAACACTATCGTTATTTTACAATTTTAAATACCTACATTTGTCTGCTCCATTTAACTGCTCATTATTTAGGGTATGATATTTGCATGTTTACTTTCCAGTCTTACAGTGTATAGTTTTATACAGAATACGCAAGGAAATCCATGTTTCCTCTTTTACATTTGTGTGATTTTATTGTACCATGTATCAGCACTCTCATAAGAAATACAAAAGTGAATAAACCTATGCTGCGAATTCTGAATAAGAAAGAGAAAACTGTCTTTCACAGGCTGTGACGGCCAGCTACAACAAACTTCCAGTTTGTCATGTACCCAAGTAGTAAAATATAGTTGGCCCACATGAGCAGATCTGATTGTGTACAAGCAGCCCACATGCGGCATCCACAGACATTCAAGAAGCGAAATTCACCCGCAGATGCATGTGGCACACATGATGAATGATGACTGTGGTATGATGTGTTTACGCGTGGTCCACATACGGATGTTTAACTGTTAGCAGATGTCTGGCAAAACCAGAGTTCCCATAAGTTAACCACAAGCGAGCCACTTCTGGATGTACTGTTGGCTGATGTCTGGCAAACCAAGAGTTGCCCAGAAGTCAACCACAAGCGGGCCACTTCCGGCTCTCTGCTTCTGGCCTGCCGCAAATATACCACATGTCGTTAGCCAAATGTTGATAAGCCACTTGTGGCCAACATAGACTCAGCTTGCCATGCGTTTTCAAAACCGAACAATCATTGTTTCTAACCAAAATACAATTGATGTATTTTTACCATATTCATATACGTTATCTTCAGCTTTATTTCACAATTCGCAAAATTCTTTGGAGAAACCTGGAATCGAACTCACAAACCTTTCGTCTTCAATCCAACATGCTATTAACTGCTCTACCATGTATTCACATGCAGCTTTAAAGTAAATATGGATATTTATTTCACATACATAACGCATTATTAGTTTTGCTATATAGACAATGTTAGTATCATGAGTTAATGCTGGGATTTATGTTTTGTTTAAAAGACTAGTATTTTATTTTCGGACTACTTTAAGGTATTATTTCAAATGCAAAATAATGCATTTTTTTGCATGTTATGTTTTGCAGGTTTCTGGTCTAAAAACTATTTTTTGCTATTACTAGCAATGCCACGTGATAATTTTACTTTATATATGTAATAAAAAAAACCAATTGAATACGCATATGTTATTTGCTACTGTACAACAACATATAGTCGGTATGCGATAAATGGAACATAAGCTTGCTGATCATGTTTCCTCAGTAATAAGGAACAGTTGGCATACCACAAAAGGCGGTACGTACCTACTCTTTGGCAAACATCGCCCACACATTCTCTACTTACTCTAAGATGCCTGTGGGTGTTTCACAGATACTTGCTTGTGTACCATATATGAAATTCCGTCAGGCATTTTGTGTTAAATGGCCCACAATTTCCCACATGATGATGGCCAACTATCAGAAATTAATCATTATACCATGCGAGGGCCTTATGCGCAAACATGGTCTTATAATCATACTCTTTGGCATACATCAGCCACACGTTATTTACATACTCTAAGATGCCCGTAGGTGTCTCATTGATGTTTGCTTGTGGGCCACATATAAAATTCTGTCAGTCATTTTGTGATGAGTGGCCTGTAATTGGCCACATGATGATGCCCGATGCCCAACCATTAGAATTGAACCTCTCTACCACATGAGGGTTTTATATGGACAAATGATCTTATTTTCATACTTTTTTGGCTACATGTTTTCCATGTGTTCTAAGATGCCAGTTCACCGATGTTTGCTTGTGGGCCATATATTAAATTCTGTTAATTATTTTGTGTTTAATGGCCCACATCAAAAATACTTCCCAAGCAAAGACAGTCACTATTGTTCACGTGGTATATTGTGTACTACATAAGAAAACACTTACAGTCATGTGGGCGAACATATGCCACCTGTGCCAACAGTTGGCCAACTGTTATCTGCTTGTTGTTTGCTACTTGAGTAAAGATTGCTGCACATGTTGTAACATCTCAGTATAAGTTTCAGAACACGCAGCTGTAATACGTTGTGTCATATCTTCTGGTGTAGTCGGTATTCCCTTGTATACAATGTCTTTTAGCGTTCCCAAATAAAAAAAAGCTATAAAGGGGTCAGGTATGTTGAGCGTGCAGGCCAATATACAGGTCCCCTTCGTCCAAGCCAACTGTCGTAGGTCTTGCACTACACATTAGGCAACAATCACACTGATACCACTGAAGTTCGTCTTTTAGGAGGGTGACATACTTTAGAGAATCCAATGATCCTTCTATGGAAAAAGGGCATATGAGGTGATAAATTACTATTCCACACCACACCTTCACATTTCATGGACACTGGTGTTCCATTTGTTGAAGCCAATGGGGATTGTTTACTAATTAATAGTGCAAGTTTCTGAGGTTGACTTGGCCATGATTCGTAAAAGTTGCTTCTACACGTTTCCCGTAATTAATGGAAGAGTTTCGCAAATACTTGTCGAGATGGTTTACATCCATTGGGATATCGCAACGTACACATTACACAAACGAAACGTAATCTTCGTATATTCGCCATACACCATGACCATGTCGGCTTTTTCAGCATTAGTAAATACTGTCGTCCAGCACTTCCATCGTCTAGATGTTATGAAATATTACAAAGTACTGAAAAGGAGGTTCCAATACAATCAGTGTAAAGACAACAGAATCTACACAAACATACGAACATCGTAGCCTATTAACTAAGCAGGTAAATGGAGCAGACATCTGCAGGAATTTCAAGTTGTCATATTACGATAATACGTAAACATCTTGCACTTGAATTCTGCAAAACACGCCTATAATGTTTTAATTAATTTTTTTATTCTCTTCGCGTTAGGCCATGCCCAACAATAGGCATTACTCCGTTTAAAAAAAATGTAACTTTGTAACAGAAATACACATTCTAATACATTAAAATCTGTGCCAAGGCTGCAATAATGAGCCCTTGTTTAAACTTAATTTCTGTGAAACCAGCACATCAATAGAACCTGTCACGTCCGAAATATTTGCGGTGCAAGTTTTAGGTGATTCATCCAGTATATTAACATTAAGGAACTTACGGCAGAAGCAAGCCAACACGAACTAGAAAAGAATTTATGTAATACCATTTAATTAAGCTACACTAAATCTCAGCGTGTGACGGGAAAGGCTCATACATTTACAGAGACAGAGTCGCTATTTCAGGTTGATATAGAATGGGAGCAGTTTTCAGTTCCCGAAATGTTAATAATTTTGTCGCCGAAGGAAGCTCGCTATATAACTATGTGTTGTCTTCGCCGTGACGTCAAGAGTTATTTTAATATGTCTTTACAAATCACAGGTTAATTAAAGTAAACGGTTTTTTTTTTTCGCGAACGTCCCCAACATTGAGTCGCCAGTCGCCACAACGATCAAAGTCACGTGGTCAACACTGATGGATATGTTTGTGTACTTTTGAGTTTTCTACAGAGCAGCCGTTTTACATGAATCAAATACTTTGACTATCTTGTAAATATTCCAGTAGCATTGAAACTAGGTCATATGAACTGTACAAACACCTCAAAGTGCTTCGTTACATAAACTGTGTTCTAACTTAAGGCCACGATCTCCCATTTATACAGCTTTGGCGAGAATTTATTTTTTGAACTCAAATGGGAGCCGATATTGTAAAATCCTCTTACAATTCTGTTACAAATTGTTTTTATTGTGTAGTATAATATTTGCAACACAGGAAACTGTATCATTTTAACTAATTATTAAGTAAACAAAATTTTCGTTGATTAATTAATTGGATAAAAGCATACCCTTTTTGTTTTGAAAAAATTAGGCTACATAATAAAAACAATTTGTAACAAAAGTGTAACCGGATTATACAATATCTGCTCTAATTTGTGTTCGAAAGATTAACTAAACAAAAACTGTAAAAATGGGAGACCGTGGTCTTAAAATAGCCTAATATCCACGTTGTTTTTATACTTCTATTGGCAGCAAAGCAATGCAATGTTGGAATACGAAGCGAGGTATCACGCAGCTCGCATGCAAAACTTCACCCCCTTTGATTTCTACTGTGCATACTATCCATGTTCGCCTGTTTGAGTGAGTGAAGAGATCTGGGCGGCTCTTAACAGAGAGCGCTTGAGAGCCGACGGGTGGGATTCATGTGAGTATGGAGCGGCACCGGAATGAAAGGGCGGGGAAAACAGGAGATCCCCGAGAAAAAAACCCCGCCGACAAGCAGCATCGTCCGGCACGATCCCCACATGCGAAAATCCGGGAGTGACCCGGCCGCGGATTGATCCCGGTTTGCCTTGTTGGGAGGCGAGCAGGCTAACCGCTCAGCCACCACGACCCCACGTCTGTTCGAGTTTTCCCGATAGCACATCTCAGGACCGCGATGCTTCACAAAAAAGCTGACTTCCTAAAGGAAGTCCAGGGTTACCAACTGTGGCAATACTGCGCTTCATTTGTAGCTTCAGCAAGGGAATTCAATGTGATCAAATATCCGCTACCATTCAATCTACTAGTCACAAATATGTGAAAAAAGAATATTCACATATTTACACGTCCGAATATGTGATAAATGAATTTGATTTCTTCTGCACATGTTCCTAAATGTTATTCACATATCAGTAAGCAAAATTCTAATATTGAGTGTTTATTTTTACCAGACAGAGTCTTATAACTATGCCCCTAATGTTCAGAAAGTGAGCGTCACGAAATTGTGCTCTCGGGTCCGTGGAAATTACTCGTTGAGACAGAGAAGTAAGTTATATGTAAATGAACGATAGCATAGGTCTGTCCTTTAGCTTCAAGCTCTACACACAAACGTATCTTTCTGACGTCATCAGGTCGTGGTGGGAGCCGCGTTGCGAACCTCTGATTTCGAGCGTTAAGACGGCTGTAGCGACCAAACAACTCACCCGATCGGAGAAATTCTGGTTTCAGATTGTGCGTAAAAAAGAGCGTAACTAAAAACGTAACACACATAGCGGCTTTCTAACCAATAATCATTTTATTTGCAGATTACATACCAAAATAGTTAAAAATTACAAGTTAGTCGAAAAGGCCACTAATGATACTAACAAGATGAATAGTGCTTGACAAGAAAAATGTAATACTGAAAGGATGACTTACCTACCTCACCATTCCGGAGTTCTATGACGAAGAAGTTGTCAACTCTACGCAGCAGCGAAATGTGGACGTGGCGATTGCGTCATCATCACATGCCACAACACGTGGCGAGACTTAGACTAAACAACGACACAATCAGCGCAAACGCAAAAAGCACGAAGATCGATTGCAACAACTCAGAGAATCTACTGCAAAACGAAGGAAGAAGTCAATAGAAATGTCTCCAGGAAATACATTAATGAAGTTTCATTTTTTTTTCCTCTCACCTTCCATAGACGTCACGTAAAAATACCTACGGCCGTATAGACGACATAGCTCACCTTTATTTTTCAATTTTTAGCGACGTTCAATAAGACATCAGTAACGGTGTATGCGTGAGATAGTTTTACATTCTATCACTTATCCTCACTGCTTCTTTCAAATATCTCTAACGAAAGCATGCATCACTATGGTCATTCCTTCGAATATGCAAAGAGAAGTTAATACATACCTGAACTGAGTGAGAATACAGAATATTTGCAGCTCGCTGAACTTTTCTAAGCCAGCATATCAGATATGTACCTTCTTCAATATATTTTCCACATAAATTTTTCGAGAATATTTTTCGGTAACAATGGAATGGAATATTTGGCCAAACGCACTATCATTATTTCAATATAAATTTCTCAACGTATTATTCGGAGCACCATCGTTTCTATGTCACTTCGTACTCATACGCAGTTCTGTACCATTACGTTCTGAGTTGCTCGAAGTTTTGTTGTTAAAGCTAGGTGGTGGATGATGCTGGCATTGACCTTAGTGACTTAGTTTGGTGTACTGCTGTTGATGTTGTGGTAACGGCTCGAGAAGAACTATATGATGTCTCTTGTGGAGATTCATTGAAAGTATTGTGACACTCTCATTGAAATTTTCCAATTCTGCATTTACCATTCAATGATATATGTTGGTTTCTGTGTTAGATTAACATTTTTTTTTAACAAACAATTTTACACCAATTATAAATACCATATGTGTTGAGAAAAGAATCCTTTTACACATAAACTGGGTCATAGATCTTCGTGATGAAGCAAGAAATGTTTCACAGTGGTGTAGATATGTGTGTGCTCTTGTGGGCAGTGCATTTGGTCAAGATGCGAACATCCATATCGTGAATTTGGTATAACTCACCAGAGATAGTATTTACCACAACCCAAGTTATATTCGCCTTTTATAGGCTCTCACAGCAATAATGCACTTGAATTGTGCGAGAGAAAAAACTGTATTTCACGCATTTGGTGTGTCATTTTTTTCACAACTTTTACGGCATATCACTGCATGGTCCCAGATTTCCTAATCACAAAACGGTCATATAAATATCCCCTGGGTATATCTTATGACAACATATATACATATATTTATTTTAGTAAAGGCTAATTGTTTGCTTGTGGAATTCTGGATATATTTCAAACAAATTTTCACTTTCGTTGGCTGATTGGGAGAAGGACATGTCCCTCGGATACTCTCTTGTACATTCGTCACTGATGTTATCTGAATTGGTTTCTGCTTGTTCGTGCTTTTGGGGAAATAATGCTCAGATCATTGTTCTTCAGTAAACGTAGAAAATTATATAATGGAAGCAAGTTATTTACATGAACAAACGACAGTCTAGCATCTCGTTCATCTGAACAATAACTCTTTACTATAATAGTTTTCATTGGTGTCCATTGATAATCCTTAATGTTTAATTTACTCCACCTATAAATTCGTTTTGAGTTTTTGGCTTTTTTCTGTTACGGTTTAAGCTTATATCGTTTATGTCAAAACACAAATCATTAGATTTACTTCACTCTCTTCAGACGAAAAACTGGCTGGTTTATTTATATCACAATTAAGTAGAAAATATGAGTTTTTATGTAAACTATACTCTTTCTCCATTTGTTTGCTTACTTATTCACACATAACTGAAGGAGTGTAATTTTTATCACTCGAATTCTTTATGGAGTACCTGAACTCTCTATGAAATTTCACAGAACTAATCCAGTTAGCTGCACTGTGAACTAATTTATAATTGTTTTGTGGTTCTTGGTGAGTAAATTGAACATTATTTTTAAAACTGATTAATTGTCACAAATAACGTTTATTGTAAAAATTTTGAAACGCTACCGAATAGTTTTTTGGTTCACATTTATGTTGACAGTATTTTTATTTCTTGTTTCACTACAATTACAATAAATTTAACTGTAATATTTTCAAAAGTGACGTTCATTTTTCCGTGCATCATGACATTAGAGCAGAACAAGTTCATGCGCAGCAACAGAGCCATCGAAAAGTGAATTTTCCCATAGATTATTATTAACAATTTGGATTATTCATCAATATAAAATGCTATTCCTATTGTTTGGCTGGCTTTCTTGATTTTAAACAATATAAGTTGCTTAGTTAAATTTTCAATCTGACTACCCAGTATCCTCAACTGAAGCAGGACCGTAACAAGAAGAATGACCTATAAACTAATTGCCTCGTCATTTGTAGGAGTTAACTTGAAATATCAATATACCTGTTTCACTATTGTTTCTCAGTACACACTTGAGATTCGTACTGAATAATGAAAAACTTGGTGGTTTCAACAAGTATAGTTGCTATAGCTTTCCTCGGCAGAGACTTGTGGAATTTTTAAACAAACCTGAAGAATGAAAATAGAAGTAATGCTGTTGGTTTATATTCCTAGTAGAGTTCTGATGCTGTTTTTTATATAATGAATAAAAATACATTTTTAAATTATCCTATTATTCCAAGTGTTCCATCATGTCGTTTATAAATTGTTTGTCTGATTATTTGGTAAATTAATTCTTCGTTCGAATTGCTTATTTTTCAATCGGTCAAATGTTTCACGTTAAACAGAGTTAATAGAAAAGTTGTCCTTTAAAGAACATTACCATGTCTAGTAATATTGTGTATAGTTCAGTGTAGAATAATTTAGTGTATCTAACAACACATACATCTGTGATATTAATTTTAGCTTCTTATCTATGAAAGTTAAAATAAAATAATATTCTGTAACGATAAAATAACTGCATTTGAGTTTTCATAGTTCGTTAGTAAAATTTTTTTCCCTATAACTTAATTAAGTCAAACTATTAAGTGTTTCCCCGTTATTGGGTCACAATTATGAAATGAAGGTAACATCGTAACAAATTAATTACCCTAAGACACTGAATACAAACTTCTTTCGAATATAAACTATTTTTATAGAATAGCAGTTGGGTGGTATTAGCACCATATATTTGAAATGGAAAAAATCGACAGTTTTTCGTGGAATCAAGATGTGAGTGACATTATAACACTCATTTGGTACGTAATTTATAAAGGAATTATTTATACAAGTGTTGTCTACACGGTCATAGTGTAAGAAAAGCGCCACAAAATAATGCAAAATGCAGCATCTAAGAGATTCAAGGACAGGTTAAAATAGGCGCTTTGAGTTAAAATACAATCGGAAAGACCGGTAGCAAAATCTCACTCACTGTGCATCCAAATTAGAAATAATACCAAGGGACGGCTGACTTGAAAAAGGCAAAGAAAAATATTTGGCCAAGTAGCAATGAAGAAATTTACAATTCCGATACTGTGAATCACCCAGAGTAATAAGGGAAAATAAAAGTGTAGGCAAAGTTGGTGCAATGAAATTAGTGTTGACAAAACGAGTCCCAAGACACAAATTTCCAAAACAAATGATGACACATAACTCTGAAAATATGTCAGCTATTCCAAATAATCGTATTATTTTAACTGTGTTATTTCCAGTCTATTCCAGCAGCGTTTAATGCTGAAGAATTTACTTTGCATAGACCTCTGGAAAGTAATCTTACTCTGATAGTTATTTCATTCTGTGTTAAATTTAGTACCTGAATTGTCTGTATATAAGATATAGTAAACTATTTTGACAGTAGGCATATGAGAAATGTTTTACTTATATTTACAATATTAAAATATTTATCCTGTTAACACATGTTATCATCATATAGTTATTGAATACATGTTAGCATATAATAGTTTTTTTTAC